>OZ024916.1:68139079-68850229 GCA_964017125.1 Flabesymbios commensalis
ATGCTAACTGTGGGGTTAAGATGGCACACGAATGACGAACAGGTCCAGTAACCACGGGGGTGAAAATGTAAATGTCTCATGAAATACTTGATATCAGACTATTAACCTGCACCGTTTACCTTTTTGCATGCAAAATGTATGTGATAAATCACAGCTTTGTGGAGATGCCCGCATATTGACTTTGCCAAAATCAAACATGGTGTATATATCGACACATAGTGAACGTTATTAACCTTTTCACTACCATACATGACGGAAATTTCCGTCGTCATTCGTCAATGAATGTAATAAAAAAATGACACAAATTTTCGTAAAATATATACTACATTTATGTATTTTTCGTCATTTGAAGCTGGAAATTGCGTTAGCAATTCCAGCTTCAAATGACGAAAAATAGAACTCCTACACCAGTATATCTGGATCCTGGCATGCACTCCGGCCTGGAAGTCAAAGGGTTAAACATCGCGTGGTGTCAGAATACTAATCAACAGACATTTTTTTTTGTCATGGGGACGTGTGAAAAAATTATCTGATTGATTGATCTTCTGTTTTGACGCAGATCACGATCTCAGGTCATTTCGAATCCTGTGTCCGGAGGGCAGTGTCATCTCACCATCATGAGAAGGTTCTCCTGGCTTAGTTAGTTGACTTATTATGTTCACAAATCGGGCCAAAACCCCATTCAATTCATTTTTTTTTATCTCAGGTCAATGACAGCTGAAACAGATCATTCCCAGCAGAAGCACGATACTTCAAAGATGATAGTTTGATTTTACGTCGCAGACAGTGGCCCAGCATCAAACTAACTTTGGATCTACGCCTCTTGTTTGCTGCAAAGGCTTAACTGATGTCTCAGAGACGCTTCATGTGCTGTTCCTCCCGTACTTAACCCTGAAAGCGCTGATGCTTTATATAAATCATGGAAACCAAAGGGTTTATTTCATTTTAAATCACCATAGAAGTCTTAGTTAGCTCTTTCCGCTTCATTTGAATACCTATGTAATATGTCTATGACCATTAGAAATGATAGAAATATTTTAATTCTTCAAGTTTGGGAATAGACTTTAGACGTCAGAATCTGACGCACAGACGTCAGATTCTGACGTCTAAAGTCGATCCCCGCGCTGTAAGAGTTAATGTGGAATGTATTTTAACTTTAATAGATCGGGGGTGTGCAGTCAGTATTCTGGCATTATGTCCATCTCGTGCTTAGCAAAAAAAATGAAATGAATCGGGCCTTAGGCCACTTTTGTGCACAGACAGGCTAAATTGGGCCAGGAGAACCTCCTGAGGACGGTGAGATGGCACTGCCCTCCAGACACAAGATTCGAAATTCGAACCCTGGAGGTCTGAGGCCGAGCACGCTACCTCTCGGTCACGGAAGCTCCCCACGAGTGGATAGGGAAAAATATTTTTTTGTTTCTTTCAAACCGCCGAGACCGGGAACCGAACTCCGAACTCAAGCGTGAAAGGCAGCGGTGCTAACCACTACCCTAGGGCTCCGCGCCTCGTGCTTAGCAATAAACACTTGCTTTCACATTGACCTTGAGGACATGCCAAGCTCCAGCCGTCAATGTCACGTGTCAGATTTACCCCCATGTCCACTTTGCTCTTACCTTGAATCTGATACATCAAAATCGTTATCTGCACACCTGAGCTAATACGGTAATTATTAGATACTGTAGATCTGTTTTATTAGCGAGGTTATATTTTTTGCGAATTTCGCGAGGTGGAACAGATTCGCGAATTCAATAATCTCGCTACAATTATTATTATGATAGCGATACTGAAGAAAAAAGAACATTTCCGAATTTTAAACTTCGTGAAAAATCGCGGAAATTTTAACACGCGAAAATTACCAGATCTATAGTATATAATACAAAACGTCTGCTCAGCGTTTGACACACACGGTTTCCTGTGATTGGCCACTATTAAAACATTGACGAGCTTAGGAGAGCTAATGACATGAAAATGTTATATATATATCGGTTCCCAATATGATTCGTGTGACATGAGAACTTCGAATGAGATTGGGATTAGAGATCGGAAAATCTAAAATGACGTGAAATCTGGGTTTTATAAACTATATTAGGAACATAAGTTACTGTAGGTTACACAGAAAACCCTCTAATTTATCACTTGTTATACAATGCCTGAAGTGTACAACAGGCCTACATAAGAAATCGTGCATTCGTATGCCGCATACTGTCTACAAGTGACGTCATACGCGTTCTCCATGGCCTAAGCGGTGTATGGGAAAGAGTGTCCGCTGATTACGGACCTCAACCGTTTCGGACTGGTGGTTTTGAACGCTAATCGGTGATTTCGTACGATGATTTCGGACATTAAAAATAATATTTAAAGTTAAAAATATATTTTTTAAAACGTAAATAAAGGCAAAATTAGATAGAACACTAAACAAAATACATAATGTCATTGGTTTATTCGATTTACTATTTTTATAAAAAGTCGGTTTTGTAAACCAACCTTTTTAAATTTGACAAGAGCATATTTAAAAAAAATATTATTGCATCATAACAGAACATAGTATAAATGAGCTAACATGGTAATGAGGAAAACGTCACTTCGCGAACACCCGTGGTTTCATCATTAGCGTATATGACACTAGACCGACTAATCAACTTACGTAACTTAAGTCGATTAGTCGGTTTAGTGTCATATTTAGTTATTTTAGGATGTATTCGTTGATAGTTTATATAACTCTCCTCTCATATTGCTATTTACTTTCATTTGTAAATTATAGCCACAATTCCCAAATCAATGTAAATAAAAATAGAATGCAATAAATCTACAACAAATTGTTATAATATAACCTTTTCCTTTGGATGTTACGCGAACACGATAATGGAGCTGATAGGGACATTATTCTAGAAACCTCATACCTCAGCAATGTGAAAGAGGCAAAACCTGATCTTTGCCAAGTTTAAAAAAAAATTAAATAACACCGGTGATTGTGCTGGGTCTTGGATCGGTCATGCTTTTCTTGAATAAAAGGTACAGTATCGTAGTTTTTATAGTTGTTTCTGACTACACATAAACGATAAAATATTTGATTAAATAATAGCAAGGCATCAAAATTGATTTTATATCCGTTGATTCTTTGCAAGATAATCAAATCCTTAAATTGTTGTAATTCACAATGTATTTTATACGCGGGACGTGAGTGCAACTATCACTGCGGAATTTAAAGGTGCTAAAGTTGTTCTAGAACTTACAAGTAGATCCACCTGCCGGAAATACAAAACAAGTGCAATCTCCTGGTGATAATTGCTGGTCGACCTTGAGTCAGGAGGACCACATGAGATCGGGATGCGGCACAATGACATCCTGTGGTGATACATATCCTGATTCAGGGAGCATGGAGAATGATATCCCCTGATGCCACTGCACATCCAGGCGCCCATCCCACTAAAAAGCTTAGAATTAGGACTATCTTAACTTTCTCTGGTTTCCAATCTTAACTTTTTTAATGGAAATGAGAGAACGTTAATCTTAATTGATAAAAGTCAAGCAATTAAACACTATAATGACCTGTGCGAACCACGTGCAGTTGTTATGGAGCAACATGACCATGAATTTGTTTTTTTCATTTTTTTTAATTGCCTCACTTCCCTCCCCTCCAATCCCCCAAATAAATATATAAAAACAACTAAAGCTACAGCTGTCACCCCCCCCTGCAATTATTATAGAACAGCATTCATCTTTGTACTTGATCCAGCTATGGGGAGGTGGATTTATGAACAATAAAATAAAAACATTTTTCAACACCCCTGTCAAGAAATAAATATTTTCACAATCGTCTTTGGAAACAATGATTTTAAGTTTTTTTGTTTCAAATTAGACACCTCATCCCTCCAATTATTATGGGACATATTCCATCTTAGAACTTGATAGAGCTATGGTAGAACTCGATCCATGGAAAAAAATGAGAGCAGTATGTTTTTGTCTTTTTAACAATGTTTTCTCTAAACCCTAAATTGTCCCTACATTCCCCTACCCCCCCCCCGCCTCTCGCACCACCGAAAGAGAGAAAAACAAATTTAAAACGTCTTAAAGAGTCAGAGCGGATTTTGCAATCATCTTAAGGCATTTAAAAAATACAGCCACCCATGTGCCATTTTTCATGGAACAGCACTTATCCTTAAATCAGGCGAAGGGTAGGTCTTGGTCACCCGCCTTTCTGCGAAATGGCGGGGGGGGGGGGGACAATTTACTTGGATCTAAGAGACTGCAATCTCCACCAAATTTCCTAAGTACGTGTGGAGGCGAGCATTCTTATTTGTTGCTTTCATGTTTGGCAAACATCGCAGACGGAAATGAAATGAATCGGGCTTCAGGCAACCTTTGTGCACATATAGGCTAAACTGGGCCAGGAGAATATCGTGACGATGGTGAGATGAATGAGATGACACTGTCCTCCAGACACAGGATTCTAAATTCGAGCCCTGGCGGTCTTAGGCCGAGCACGCTACCTCTCGGTCACGGAGGCTCCCCACAATACTGAGTTTCACACGTGGATGAGGAAGAACATTTTTGTTTCTTTCAAACCACCGAGACCGGGAAGCGAACCCAGAACTCTGGCGAACATCGCAGACGGAGGCCATACATCAAAACAGCTTAGGTTTATAATGTTTTATAGATGTGATTTACAGAACTAATCATACTAACCCTGGTGTACATGTTTTATATGTATATATTTTTTATGACAAATATGTCAGTAATGACCTGTCATTATGTAAATGGAACATCTATTTCATTATAATATTTATGTTGTGTGAGTCATTCTCATACTCCGTGATGTAGTTTTCACTTTGAGACGTATGTCGGTATCAGCCCATATCGCACTTTAGCTGTAGATTGAGCACAATGTATGGTAGTCTAGTAGATATAGTTTGACTTGATCGTGCGAGAAAATACAGACGCCGTTCATTTTTTGTGCGATATGGGAAAATAAAGCACACGTTCTATTAATAATGTGTTCGCACCTTATTCATTGAACGAGTGCTGAATTTTCCCATATCGCACTCAAATGAACACCGTTTGCATATATTACGCTTCATTCACGCTACATCATCACAATGTGAAATACGTGACGCAAGAACAGCTGTGGGTCATAATCACTCGGGGCAGGGGGTTGCAGGTGCTATAAACACTTAAATTGCTGAAATATTTTTGTATAAACTATGCTGCCTATTTTTTTTCAATTTGAAATCATCAAAAATGTCTTAGTTAGCTCTTCCTGCTTCATTTGTATACCCATGTTATGAGTCTACGGCCATCATCAATATGTTTAATCTATTAGTGCGATGATCGACTTGAAACGTCAGAATCTGTCCTCTATGGACGACAGATTCTGACATATGAAGACGGTCCCCACGCTGAAAGTGTTAAATATTGTGCTGAATCACGACCTGTCATAAGTGAATGGTGCGCGCCATAAAACGCGACTGAATAGAGACTTCTTTAAATAATAAATGATTTGCCTGGGGGACTTGTCAGTCTATACTAAACATTGTTTCAAGCAAAACGGCTAGCAAGCATGAATACTAATTTTTTGTGAATTTGAAATCATCATAAATGTTTTAGTTTGTTCTTTCTGCTGTATTTGAATACCCATGTTATGGGTCTAAGGTCATTGTAAATATGTCTAATTTTTCAGGGCGAGGATCGACTTGAAACGTCAGAATCTGACGTCCATGGACGTCATATTCAAATATATGGAGACGGTCCCCGCGCTGCAAGGGTTGAATATTGTGCTAAATCATGACCTGTCATAAGTAAATGCCTTATGCGCCATAAAACGTGACTGAATGGAGACTTCTTCAAATAATAAATGATTTGCCTGAGGGACTTGTCAGTCTATGCTAAGCATTGTTTCAAACAAAAACGGCTAGCAAGCATGGATACTATTTTTGTCAATTTGAAATCATTATAAATGCCTTAGTTTGTTCTTTCTGTTGTATTTGAATACCTATGTTATGAGTCTACGGCCATCATAAATATGTTTAATATATCAATGCGATGATCGACTTGAAACGTCAGAATCTGTCCTCTATGGACGACAGATTCTGACATATGAAGACGGTTCCCACGCTGAAAGTGTTAAATATTGTGCTAAATCACGACCTGTCATAAGTGAATGGTGGGCGTTACGTAACACGCGACAGAATAGAGACTTCTTTAAATAATAAATGATTTGTCTGGGGGACTTCTCAGCCTACGAAGCATTGTTTCAAACAAAAACGACTAGCATGCAGTGTTTTTATTACATTTCATTTATTACAATGGTCCTTTATCTTTATGTTTAAATCGAAACAACCCAATCAAAAGGGTTTTTCTTAATACTTACAATTGTCAGGCAATGAAACAACATCACAGCAAATACAAAGCGGCGAGCCAATGTTGGTTTATTGTTGGCTCAGCGTCACAGACGGTGGGCCAACAATAACCCAGCTTTGGCTCACCATCTGGTGTTTGCGGATATTCTGACTTTACGTGACGTGATTTCACATTAACCCCGAGGACATGTCAAAGTCGCCTGGCAGTCAATGTCACGTGTCTGCTTCACCTCATGTCCATTTCATACTGATATAGCTGATATATCGAAATCAATACCCTATCCAATAGAGTAATTACCATATGTAACACTGGATGTCTATTTCACATTGGCCAACGTCAACGATGTTGGTTCAACTCTGAAGAACCTTTACCTGTGTTGTTGAGATTATTGACTAAGCATTGACGAGTTGAGCACGGATAAGACATGCCATTGATATTATGTCTCAAGGTCGTTATGCAGATTCGATTAATTGCACGAAAATACTTCACATTCACGAAATTGAAAAGGGGAATAACAGCGATGCTGGTTTATTTAATGGTGCCAAATGTATTCATCTAAATAATTTGATTGTGATGCATTTTTGTCTTGAATGGAGTAAGCCATATACAACATGATACAGCCATAGGAATATCTGACAGATGAGGTATATGTTAGTTTGCATACGTAACCAATTGTTGATTAACATGATTTGCGAACCTGTGATTGTGACGGCTTTGTTAACTTTTTATTGTGTTTGTTTCACATAGACTATGAGTAGGCCCTATATTTCTTGAACAAAGATGATCCTGTACGCCTATGGTGAGATAAGGACGGCCGCGTCGGTGGTGAGACGAACATTTCCTGATGCAAATTTCGAGACCTATTCCACACAGTTATTTCAGGATGAGACACGGATGCGTTCTGATATTCCTGAACATTTAGTCAGGGGGAAAAACTGGAATATTCATTTGAACCCCTCAAAAAAACTAGTTGTTGAGATTATTGCATTTTTGAGTACTTTAGCATCCCTAGAAACAGATTCCGGATGATGACATCAAATTCGCCTGGAGTATTGTTTTTAATTAGCATAAATTCAAGATGGCCGCCAACGATTCCGTCAAAACAATGAATTGGCATATCTCTGTAAATACGAGGTCGATTTTGACGATCTTAGGCGCTATATTATGAGATTTGATGATGCTGAACGCATTTATTGGGTCATTTTAATGCATAGAAATTAATAGAAAGTCAAAAAATTTAATTTCAAGGTCATATTAGGCCTAGATAAAATTAGAAAGCGCTTAAGTAGTGTCTCTTATCTATTTGATTTCAAGAGCAGCGAATGTAATTCTGGACACACCATATTTTCATAAGTAAACAAACAAGAAGATAGATGAGTGACCAGGAAATATATTTAATGCAACATTGAACAAAAATTGCACTTAATACTGTTATAGTGGTAAAAATTAGGACTCCACTTGATGTAACCTCTTTGTCCTATATGATTTTAACTGCCGAATTCTAACTACAGTTCATCATCATCATCATTATCATCATCAACAGGTACTGATTCTTGCGATTTCTTTATGAGCATGTTCATGCACAGAAAACATGTGTACAACCAATGGTGCTACATTTACAGTGGCCTCCTTTACAACCAGATGCGCACCCACATCGCATCATCTCCAAGACAGCAACTAGGGCAGACATGGTTCAAATAGGATCCGTCGTGCTCCCAACCATGCGTCAGGGCATCGATAGGGGGCACTGTGCCTTCAAGTGATGCCTTCCAGTGTGCAGCCTGCAGGTGAGCACGTTTGACATTCTCAGTAAACGTCTCGGTGGTACGTGGCAGACTGCACAACTTCAAAGCAGCACCAATATGAGTCTTTTTTCGCCACATATCCGGGCTTCACTCATGCTAGCACATCTGCTGCAACCTTTGACATTGCAAGCCAGTATGAATGGCGTAGCTTTCTCGAATACAATAGCTTCATCTGCTTGTGTATCTCCAATAGCATGTAGCGGGAGCCTAGCAGTTCTGGCCACCTAGAGTGCTTTGAAACTTTCAATGCCAAAAGGAGCTGCTGATATGTCTGCCCCTGTAAGGGCATGATAGGCAAGCAGAGCTGGCACAATAGATGTATATACCTTCACACTCTGTATGATGTCGATTACAGCACGATTTTCACTGTGGAGCACATGCAGAGCTGGCCATTTGGCTTCATAGCTGCCACAACGTGAAGAAGTAGAGCGAAGACATCAGTGTCATCGCAGATAACGGACACGACTTCCCCAACCGTGCAACTAGTCATAGGATGTTGCACAACTATTGTATCAGCTTAATCGTGACTTGACGAGAGGTCCCTCCTCTCAATCACTGTGGCACCTACTATTTCAACAGGGACATCTTCGGTACCAGCAACACTGAGGCTGTGCATCTGCCCCGCAGTGGCATGCCTTCATGGCACCAGCAAGCATCTTATTAAGCTGCACCTTATTTTTAGTGACGCCGTGGATTGAAGTTTTAGGTGGTAAGGGCATTTCAGCAGTGAAGATGTGTACACGACCTCCACAATTTTTTCCTGACGGAGCATGCGCATGTATGATTTCGAACTGTTGGTGTAATACCTGTCAAAAACCAACACAGCATTTCCCTGAGTAAGGTCATGTTTAACAATTGATTTAAATTTCACGATGAAATCACCCAGAGTACCTGCATTTGATAGATATTGTCCAAAGCAAAGCTGAAACGTCATAAATAACAGTGGTTTGTCTCTCAAAGGATCTCCCAGATACATTTACGCGCAAGTCATTATTGAGTGTCGATTTTGTGGCAGGGTAGGGAGCCAGTTCCGTGTGTAATACCTCTTTTTCATGGAATTTTGACTTTAAAATCCAGCTTTGGGAAATGGGTGTGATAAGGGGAACACAAGGCGTTAATCACAAACCCCTCCCCCACCCACCCCCCAAGGGTGAAATTGCATACTTGCAATGTGTGGTGAAATGGTACCCGGCCAAAATGTGTCAGCAGCAGTCATTTGTAATAATCACCTGCACCCCAAATGGGTTTGGAATATATAAAAACCCCAAAAGTCCTGGTTTTTTTCAGTTTGACCTTGCCAGTGATCTTGAGATGACTTGGGGTGGTACCCCAGTAAAGCACAGCACCAACTCATGTCATCTTTCATACCCAATTCTGTATCCATATGTTGTCATGGGGGCTGAAGCTAAATTTTAGTAATTTTGTTGATTCACTACAACGTTGGAAAAGGGGTGTGAAAAGGGGAATACCAAGGGGATAATCACCCCCCCCCCCTCACCCAAGGCTGGAATGGCATACAAATCCCTTGCGATGCGTGGTGAAATGGTATCCGACCAAAAATGTATCAACAGCAGTCATTTGTAAAACTCACTTTCGCCCCAAATGGGTTTGGAATAGATAAATCCCCCCAAAATCATGTTTTATCAGTTTGACCTTCCAGTGACCTTGATATGACCCTGAGGTGACCTTGGGGTGATACCAGTTCATGCAACCTTTCATAACCAATTCGGTATCCATACTTATGTTGTCATGGGGGCTCAAGCTGCGGTAGCACACTGCTACATTTCAGTAATTTTGTTGATTCACTCCAGCTTTGGGAAAGGGGTGTGATAAGGGAAATATCAAGGGGGTAATAACCTTTCAAGGCTGAAATTGCATACAAACCCCTTGCGATGCGTGGTGAAATGGTACGCGACCAATATAATAATGTGTCAGCAGCAGTCATTTGTAATACTCATTTGCACCTCAAATGGGTTTGGAATCGATAAAAAATCATAAAAATTATGTTTTTTGCCAGTTTGACCTTGCAGTGACCTTGAGATGCCCTTAGAGTGATTTTGGAGTGGTACCCCAGTAAAGCACAACACCGGCCTTTGGCAACTTTCTTATCCGATTCTGTATCCATCTGTTGGCATGGTAGCCCAAGCTGAAGTTCCACACTGCTACATTTTAGTATTTTTTTTTCATTCATTCCAGCGTTGGGAAAGGGGTGTGATAAGAGGAATACCAAGGGGTATTTACCCCAGCCAGGCTGAAAATGACCCCAAAACCATCGAGGTGCGTGTCGAAATGGTACACGAGAAAGAATGTGTGAACAGAAGTCATTTTAATACTTTCCTGCACCCCACATCAGTTTAAAATAGATAAAAGTAAAACAAATTACGTTTTTATACCAATTTGACCTTGAAATGACCTTAATCTGACCTAGATGTGAACTTGGAGTTGTACCCCGTTAAACCACAACATCATCACATGTCATTATTTGCTCTTAGTCTGGGATCCTGCTGGTGTGCTTAGAAACATCGGGCAGTACAAAATACCCAGCATTTTTTCTCTCCACCTCCGAGGAATTTGGCGGTTGGGGTAGGAGTGGTGCGTGGAGTTCGGCGCTAAAAGGGTTAAGATGAGGGCAAAACCCTGTATAACTTGACCTTGACCTGCGAAGTTCCGCCCTGAACCTCTTGTCACTTCTAGTAGTTATATAACACATTCATACGCTCCAATAACCAAGCTAGATATAGATAATAACAAATGATGGCTTGTTTGGTCCACACATTGGCTAATCTATCCTATTTTAGCACCGTGTGACCTTGAAAATGACCTTCGACCTTGAAAAACTCATCAAATCACTAATTATATCATCTAAATCTATTTTCTGGGTCCAAATTATGGGAAGAAGTGGTATTACATAATGTTCTATGTGGCGTGGTTACAAAGTTGTGTTTCAACCTATGTTAATGGCGGCCATCTTGGATTTATGCTAATAAAAAAAAATACTCCAGGCGAATTTGATGTCATCATCCGGAATCTGTTTCTAGGGATCCTAATGTACACGAAAATGCAATAATCTCAACAACTAGTTTTTTTAAGGGGTCTAACGAGCATTCTCCTTGACTAATTGAACTGTGCATGAACTGTGCCTCATCCACCCCCCAGAAAGTCATATCAGTTAGTTATTTCCGCTTCATTTGAATACGTATGTTCTGGATCTATAGCCAAAATAGATGTTGTACTCTTTCAGTGCGGGGAACAATTTAGACGTTAGAATCTGGCGCATAAAGACGCTCCCTGTGCTGAAAGGGTTTACTTCAACAATAAATGATTCACCCAGCAATACGAGATGTTGACTGAATGGGATATTCACTGAGCTTGATATCACAAATAAAAATGTAAAACGATCTGGCAAAAAGGATCGTAAGTCGCATTTTGAAATATTGGAAATATTACCAGATCCTGGATCTACCCAAAATTACCTTTACAATGGTATATCACTCAGCTTTGTAGCGTGGTTAGCTCTCAAAATATAACTCAGAGAAATATGAAGTCTGAAATTGCGTCATTTTGAGAAAATGACCTTTGAAGTTCAAAAACGCAATTGGTGAAAATTTTGAAAGGAACACAAGAAGAATAAATTTAAAGAAAAAACACATTTGTATACCTCATTTTTTAAAAATAAACGTTTAGTTCTAGTTTAAACTTTAAAAGTAGATGCCAGATATTTTTATCGTCAAGATTTTACACTTTATCAACATATACTTATTAGCGACTGTTTCAATTGCAAGATGTACATATAAACAAATATCACTGATTGGAGTTTTATTGAAACTGAAATTAAAATAACAGATATATTTAAAATATTTGTTTTTCAAAATTTACATCAAATTCTATGCCACACAATTTTGGGATGCGAAAGTAATCATATCAAAATAAAAACTTATGTAAAAAATGAAAAAAACTTGCAATCAAGGTCACGTTAGCTTTTAAGGTTTCTAGCATCGTTTGTCAAAGTGCGTAAAAAGCTAGGATACATTTTATTTCTAATTTAAATGAGTGTTTTGGAAAGCAGAAATTAACTAAGGTATTGCTGAAACTGTAGCAGGAATAAGAACTAGCATCAGGCTAATTAAATCAACGGCAGGAAAATTGACGATGGACATATATTTGCATACAGGCAAAGCATATTGTAAACAATGAGCCAGACATGACATTGTGGACACCTGTGGTTTCAACCATTAGCTTGGACGACATTAATTGTCTATGTATGTTAACCCACAAAGTTTAAAGCCCTGAATTAATTTGTGAAAAGACATCTTAACCAAACGGTTTTTCTTAACTTGAAGTCATCATACATGTCTTAGTTAGCTCTTTGTGATTCATTTGAATACCTATGTTATGGGTCTACGACCATTAGAAATATTTTTTATCTTACAGTGCGGGGATCGACGTTAGACGACAGAAGCTGACGTCTACAGACGTCAGATTCTGACGACTAAGGTCTCGTCCCGCGCTGTAAGGGTTAAAGCTCTAATCACTGTGTATAACTGTTTTCAGTTTTTTTAATGTTCATTAAAACAAAGAAAAATTGATAGAGGAATAATATTTACAATTGCAAGATTTGCGTATGTTATAATTCAAGTTCTGCAAACGTAAGTACAGTATTTCCTACCTAATTGAGATTGTGAGTCGTCGTAGCGAGACACAACCTCAAATCTGTAAAACATAAATCACATAACTTTACGCTTTAAGGGTTAAGATGCATTATCGTTTTTATCCACTATAATCATGTGTTTGTAGGTTGTTTTACTGCCATGGCATCCTGGTTTTTTACTTTCATTTACAATTTCAATTACCAATTCCCAGTGAATGCACATGTCCTGGTTTAATACAAGTACATGTACCCAAAATGACGATGGCAAACTGGTATATACTTTTATCGTTTTGAATACCCGCGATGTGTAATTAGCTGTTGCAATTCAAACTTCCAGACAAATGCAGATGTCGTGGTTGAATAAAAAACAATATAATAACTAAAAGATGTGGCAATTCCCCCCCCCCCCATAGGTCAAAATGTCGTGTTTGAATAAAATACAAGAGAACTAAAATTGAAATAAGTCAACATCAACTAGAATAAAACCTGACTACACAGGTAGTTAATTTGTGAGAAAACATTTATTTTTCATTTTGCTAAAAAGGTGTAATAATATGACAAGGTAGCTGAACATGTCATAATGTAGAAAAACACACAAAGCATCTTTTTTGAACTAATACTTCGATTTGGTAAAACGTAACACGGCATTATTATCAATTATTTGTGTATTGTTTAACTCGGTCAACAACGGGTTGTTTACTTTCATTTTCTAGTTAAACTACAATGATACAAATTGATAAAATGTAAGAAAGAGAGGGATGATAAAAAAATGAAATGAATCGGGCTTTAGGCCACCTTTGTGCACATATAGGCTAAACTGGGCCAGGAGAACCTCCTGAGGATGGTGAGATGATTGAGATGACACTGTCCTCCAGATACAGGATTCGAAATTCGAGCCCTGGCGGTCTGAGGCCGAGCACGCTACCTCTCGGTCACGGAGGCTCCCCACAATACTAACTTTCACACGTGGATGGGGAAGAAACATTTTTTGTTTCTTCGAAACCGCCGAGACCGGGAACCGAACCCCGAACTCTGGCGTGAAAGGCAGCGGTGCTAACCACTACCCTAGGGCCCCCTCCCGAGAGGGATGATAACCATACAATACTCATTATTACATTAAGAGCATATCCTTAATCTGGTTGTAACCTCACGTTCTCATTGGAACATTAAGATTATAGCGTTAACCTGGCTGTAACCGTAGGTTATCGTGGTCACATTAACCCTTTAACCGCCGGTGCCGATTATATTTGGGTTTCAATTTTTGTGTTACCACCTTTATAAAAATGCCAAAGATAAACGTGAGATCAATCAGCAAGATTTTAGAATAGTTGACCTT
This sequence comes from Flabesymbios commensalis, assembly GCA_964017125.1. NCBI lineage: Eukaryota > Metazoa > Annelida > Polychaeta > Terebellida > Flabelligeridae > Flabesymbios > Flabesymbios commensalis. Next base: position 68,153,229 of record OZ024916.1, read on the forward strand.
CATTTTGTCAAATCTGAATAATTTTCACTCACTTGAAGTTGTGGATCGCGTCAGCGAGCCACAACTTCCAGTGAATGAAAATTACAAGTAAATAATTTGGTAGTTAAAGGATTAAGATAATATCATTAACGTTGTCGTTAACGTAGTGTATCATGGTCACACTAAGTAATAATAATATTGCTTAAGTAAAATACATCTTGGCATTTTCATAGAGCATGGCGACGTGCTGTTCAAACATTTGTCAACCAAAAAAGATTCAATCCAAAGTATGGTATTCTACTCCTAACCTAAAATAACAATGAATACTGCGGTAGTTGGATGATCTCGCCATGTGACAGGCTGAGCCACTCTTTTATTTGTCACTTTTAAAAAATGATTACATGAGTGCAAATGAAAACTACCGGTTACTGGTCAATAAGACAATGACAAATTGTGTCAATCAGTCATAATAAATATGATAGAATAATGTGTCCCGATTCTCAGACCGCACATATAATGCAAACTAGTCTCTTAGTGATAATTGCTGGTCGACCTTGAGACGTGAGGATGACGGGTCCTCAGGACGCGGCTCAATGAAATCCCGTGGAGATACAGATCACGTGCTGATTAGAAAAGCGAGATCCAGTTGCGCTTCACATTCTGCTTCAGGTCCTGATTCGGGGATAACGCACACTGCTAGACGCACAATGCTAGACGCACAATACTAGACGCAGAATGCTAGACGCACAATGTTAAACGCACAATGCTAGACGCACAATACTAGATGCGGAATGCCAGAAGCCCAATGCTAGACGCACAATGCGAGACGCACAAAGTTAAATGCACAATGCTAGACGCCCAATGCTAGACGCACAATGCTGGACGGGAAATGCTAGATGCATGATGCTAGACGAACGATGCTAGACGCACAATGCTAGACGCACAATGCCAGACGCACAAGGCCAGACGCCCAATGCTAGACGCACAATGCGGGACGCACAAAGGTAAAGGCACAATGTTAGACGCACAATGCTAGACGCACAATGCTAGACGCACAATTCTGGATGGGAAATGCTAGATGCACGATGCTAGACGACCGATGCTAGAGAAACAATGTTAAAGGCACAATGCTAGACGCACACTGCTAGACGCACAATGCTGGACGAGAAATGCTAGATGCACGATGCTAGACAAACGATGCAAGACGCACAATGCTAGACGCACAATGTTAGACGCACAATGCTAGAATCCACCCTGGGCCTTTTGAGAAATTCAAGATGGCGTTCAAGATGACTGCCAATTTCACTATTTGTCATATCTCAGGTTTAAATCATCAGATAAATGTAAGTAAAGAGTATAAACATATGTTTTTTTTTGGGGGGGGGGGGGGGGCGAGGAATTCGATTATGACATTATATTAATTAGATAAAGAGTTATTTATTGTTTACATAAAATAAAATCAATAACAACATCTGTCGATTTACGCAAACAACCACTCGTACCCAATACAAATTCTAACGGTGGTTTTGTCACCTACGGGATGTACTTAATAGCAGGAAAAAAGCCTATCCAAAGGTGTTAAGTGCAAGATAGCCACCAATGATTTGTGTGAAACATGAGCAATTTAATTATTTGATCAACTCAGAATCTATCACAAATAATTTCAACATTTTATTAAAACGCTTCTATATTTTTGTATAAACCATGGAGACCAAATGTTTTTTTTCAATTTGAAATCATCATAAATGTCTTCGTTAGCCCTTTTATATGTTATGTGTGTACGGCCATTATACTTTTTGTATTCTTTAGAAGTCGGGTTGGCAGACGTCAAAAGCTGACGTCTCAGAACTTATATGAAGTGCAAGGTCATCTTTAGTACTTTGTTACGATTGACGACAACACCCACGCTAGACGACAACACATCATCTACCCAACGTGGCAAAGTCACTCAACCGTTTAGAAACAAAACAAATAAAATAACTGGTTATTTCAAGTAAATCAGGTTGCAACATTTTGCATTGGTATGGTACTATTGTTATGTATTACATTTATTTATTGTTATACTACATGTATTCAGATACACCACATCATTGTCACAATTATTTCTATTAGTTGGTATGATGGGGATTACATTATATTTACGCAAACAACAAATACGAGTGAAGATGCAAATAACAAACCATCACCAAAAATAAATGATTTACATTGTAGCAGTCCAGGTCTAAAATATAAACACTGTCTTCTTTTGTTTTCCGTTACAAACAAAATTAATCTGCAAAAGAGCCACTCAAAAGTACATAGCAATAAAGGATATAGTATCAAAGTCAGGAACCAAATCCACCAAAATAAGGTCCCGTGCGAATTTGTGTATGATGCTAAACCACCCACCCAAATGTCTCAAGGACTTCCTAAGTAACAAAAATACATGTTGGCAGTCTGAAATATGTATGTGTGTGTGGGGGTGGGGGGGGGGGGGTGGTGAGGTATATAACAAAAGTATAACATATTACTTGGCTGACTTTGGGATAGAGCATTAAAAAATATCCAGACAATAATTTTACACATTTTTGCAACAGTAATGCCACATTTTGTCATTGAAAATATTCAAGACAAAACATAGGCGAATTTGTAATTTTGTTCAGAAAACATGAATACACCCTTAGAGCGCTGAAAGTCAATATTTTCAAACAAAATTAAAAAGTTCGTGGAATGTAACTTTCCCGTTTGCTCTGCATGTGTATGTCTGTTGACTTCATTTGGTATATCAGTCATCTGGTGCCACCATATCAAGTTAGAAAAACCCTACCTTGTTGCATGAAGGACCTATGTGATCAAACGTACGGCGGGGTTGTATCACAAGTAACATTTTTTCGACCCTATGTAATAACAGAATCCTCATTTTTATAGTTATAAACAGCTTTGATACCACTCTTCATTCAAATCAAATAGCACAGCTCGAGCACTGGTCGAGCGTGTTTTAAAGACCTTTTTAACCATCAGGTGGCATACAAATTTGTCTTTGTCAGTAATGCGTTGTGAATTGTGTAAGACCACAGGCTGAAATACTTAGATTGTTAGCAATATCTCAGTTATTTTATCAGAGATGCAGATCTGTCCCACTGATAGCTTTGAACTAGGAATCTAGCTTACTTCGTTCTAATCGGCATTATGAGGCTCGTTGAGGTCAATAAAATATGATGACTTGTTGGCAATGGACAAAAGCACATAGTTGGGTAATATGCCTTCAAAGAGAAATCTGTCTGTAAAGTTATTTGATGACCTATTCATAACAAACACATCAAAATAAATTTATAACTGTGGTCTTTGTCTTTGGCATTACTGCATTGTTATCTGTGTCTTTGAATAGTAAATGACAAATAAACAATAAAGAATCTGAAGTGCTGTGTAATATTTTAGATATTTTTTTATTACTTTAAAATATATATATTCAGACTAAAATATTACATAATAAAATTTGATCATACATATTTATATTGTTTTTATAGTTATACGTATATGTACTTGCTATCATTTACAAACTATATAATACTGTGAACACATAATGGAGACATCCAGTGAGCTATTAGCTTAGAAAGTCTGTTACATTTTAAAAGTCCTTCCTCACCAGCAGCAAATAGCTAAGGACAACAATCACTGACATTTATTGGCATAGAGTGGTTCCGTAAAAAAACTATTGTTCTCAAACATCATTTGTACAAGAGATGAAAGCCACATATTGAGAAAAAAGTGAGAAAAAGATAAGGTCTGATGACATGATAATGATTATAAGGCATATACTAGTAAAACATATCTATATTAGAAGAGGTATAATGCACCTACACACGGAGGAAACGGTACTTAGATTAGCCTACACCCCCATTTCCTTCTCTGGTTACACCCCTGATCTCTTGAAGGCTAACTCATATACTACACTTATGCATATTTTCCCTGGTTAGGAGAGTACCCCACCCTGATTTTTGACTTTATAAACCTCAAGGTGACTGGTCATGGTTTCCCATAAGACACATAGGTACTAGTATATCACATGTATGCTGCGGCAATATCCAACAAACACAAGATACAATGCGCATATCCGTACAACTACACATGGAACGGAAATATTACGTCATGGTGAACAGTGAAAGTATTATAAAACCCCAGTAGCTGATGACCTCTAAGCTTAGATTTATATAATAAAAAATATCTTAACTTCACATATGTTTCGTCCTAAATGTATTCAATAACAAAATGTCACAACATTGGCATTAAAGCTGTTTATAACTATAAAAATAAGATTTTGTTATTACAAGGGGTCGAGCAAATTTAACTAGTGAGATTACCCCATTCGGAATTTTGACCTCATATGTCCTTCATGCAACAAGGTATTTTTTTACAATTTGATATAGTGGTACCTGATGACAGTTGTATCAACTGATGTTACAAGACATTAGAAGGATCATAATCATAAAAATGTACAGGAAACGGAAACATGACATACTACGTTTTTTTCTTAATATTGATTTCGGCGCTCTAAGAGTGGGTTTACATTTAGCGAAAAAAATCAAAACTTCACATATGTTTCATCCTGAACATATTCCAAGAAAAAATGAGGCCAGAGTGGTATTAAAATTGTTTATAACTATACCAAAGAGGATTATGCTATGACAAGGGGTCGAAAAACAGTAACTTGTAAAAAAATACCCTATCTGCTTTTTTTACCTTATAATTCATTAAAACAACAATGGGGGATAATTCCAGTTTAATATTGTGGTACCAGATGACCGATGTACCAAATGAAGCATTAGCATTATCATAATCATACAAATGTACAGGAAACGGGAAAATTATATTCTACAAGCTGTGTTAATTTTTTTTAATATTGTCTTTCAGCGCTCTAAGCATTGACTTACGTTTTGTGAAAAAAATTAAAACTCTAATAATTGTTCATCTTATCTTTAATGAAAGAAAAATAGGATCAACAGTGTTTTTAAAACAATTGTGGTTTGGATTTTTTAATAACTTGGGGTTAAATAATATAGTCTTTGGAGCTCACGGCTACCCTTGAACACCCCTCATTTCAAATACGTTGCGGCCTCTGGAAACTTCTACACCCACCCGAACAAATTTCCGGAGATATTTGTTTAGCACATACATTTTGTATACCCCTGCTACGTCTTGTATCAAGCAAGCTACAAAACTAGTCTTTTGAAACTTGGCTCCCATACTATATACATGTATGCTTCACCATTTTGTCCCACACAATATTTCATTTATCACTAGTGTTCACAAATTAACAAGGTAATAACCACTGCAATAGTTATACCCCCCCCCCCCATTCCCACCACATATTTCAGACTGTTAACATGTTTTTATTGCTACTTGCGATGCCCTTGAGACATCTGGATGGGTGGCTTAGCATCATACAAAAAAATCCAGCGGGGCTTAATAAGCTCCTCGACTAAATTTCATGACAAGGAATCCGAACAATATGTTTGTCTATTCTTCTTTCAAAAAGCGCTAAGCATGTTTAAATGTTAGGCAGTACACTAGTGTGGTATATTTTTATATTTTTAAAGCAAAATGTGTAAATAGCATCTCTGTTTTCCTATTAATTATTCATAGATTATATGAAAATGAGATATATATACATAGATAGTTACATCCATGCAACGATAACAAATGTTTATTTCTTCAACTCTTACAGCTCATTTGTCATGTAGGCCTACTAAAGGAACATTCAACATATCTTAAACATATTTTAAGTCAAGACATAATCGCAAATTATATCAAAACAAGGATCTGCTCTGTTATGATTTAAAATGCTATTTTGCTGCTATATAAGCCTCACAAATGTGTATTCAATTCGCCTTTGAGGTTACGACAGAAATATTCAGATCTTGAGGTAAAGAAAAATATGTCTTAATATGTTTGAAATGCAACAATAGCCGAATATTCTTATAACATTTAACAACAAAATATAATGTCAATTCCTATCCACTAGAAAGCATGAAAACATGTATTTGTATATCGATGTGTGAACGCATAATTATATAGAACAAAGAACTTCATGCTACACAAAATTATTTGGATTTGTAAAATTTAGATAACAACATAGCAATAGCAGTGGGTACAAAAAAATGATATAATTTAGTGCTTAAGGGTTAAATATGTTTTTGTCTTCTCGATCATTTCCTTATCATGGCTTTGATGAGACATAGTGTGCTCAAATTGACATACCAGGATTATAAAATAAATATAACATCCGGGTCGACCTAGAGTGAGGAAGATGACATGAGATCGGGATGCGACACAATGACATCACGTGACGCTCCACATCCTGACATAGGGATGAAACAGAAAGATATCCCGCTGCGAAACACATTCTGATGATGACAGGATGACGCCCAATGACATCGCGTGGTGATGCACAATCATGCTGATTCATACATGGCTTAGAGAGACAATAACTACTTCTTAGGGACAGGTGTGAAGTGCAAGGCCATATTCAGTCAGCATAAAAACTCAACATCCACCAGACTTCGGGAGAAAGTTACTCTGTCGTTTAGACACAAACAGATAACAGTTTCTTCCAAGTAAACAGTTAAAACTGTTTGCATTGGCAAGGCAGTATCGTTAGTGAGACAGCAAGGCAGTATCGTTAGTAAAATAGCAAGGCAGTATCGTTAGTAAGACAGCAAGACAGTATCGTGAGTAAGACAACAAGGCAGTATCGTTAGTAAGACAGCAAGGCAGTATCGTTAGTGAGACAACAAGGCAGTATCGTTAGTGAAACAACAAGGCAGTATCGTTAGTAAGACAACAAGGCAGTATCGTTAGTAAGACAGCAAGACAGTATCGTTAGTAAGACAGCAAGGTAGTATCGTTAGTAAAACAACAAGGCAGTATCGTTAGTAAGACAGCAAGGCAGTATCGTTAGTAAGACAACAAGGCAGTATCGTGAGTAAGACAACAAGGCAGTATCGTTAGTAAGACAGCAAGGCAGTATTGTTAGTGAGACAACAAGGCAGTATCGTTAGTAAGACAACAAGGCAGTATCGTTAGTGAGACAACAAGGCAGTATCGTTAGTAAGACAACAAGGTAGTATCGTGAATAAGACAGCAAGGCAGTATCGTTAGTAAGACAACAATGTAGTATCGTTAGTAAGACAACAAGGCAGTATCTTTAGTAAGACAACAAGGCAGTATCGTTAGTGAGACAACAAGGCAGTATCGTTAGTGAAACAACAAGGCAGTATCGTTAGTAAGACAACAAGGCAGTATCGTTAGTGAAACAACAAGGCAGTATCGTTAGTAAGACAACAAGGCAGTATTGTTATGCATTATTATTCAAGAACTTTGCCAATACACCACACCATATATAATCAATAAAATAAACGCTTTACATTGGAGCAAAATATAGTTCTGAAATATAATATTTTGTACTTCATTAAAAAAAAATTAGCTAACAAGTGTGTCACAATGCTCTTCCAAAAATATACGTTTGTTTTAGAATGTTTTACATTGGCAAAGTAAACATTTAAATGTGTTTTTAAGATAAAACAATGATTTTTTTATTACCTTCAAAATGAAATGAGTCGGGCTTTAGGGCACCTTTGTGCACATATAGGCTAAGCTGGGCCAGGAGAACCTCCTGTTAATACCTTCAGAAAAAGTGATGTGGTTTGCAGAAGTATTTGTTATATGGAGATTAGTTAAACTGTCTGATTTTAATAAATATACATATGGTGCTTTACATGTATATCTTTCAAAAAGTGCTAGACGTTGAACAAAATTGACAAGTGCGCTTACACGCTAAACATCACACCAGTGTCTTATACGTTTAATATATTTAAATATAATGTGTATATAATATATATGTACTATTACATTATTTGAAGACATTTATAAATGTGGTTACTTTTTACTTATGACTTCCTTGTCACTTCTTCCTTCTCACTTGCTGAATTCTTCAAGCTCATTTGTATTTCTTATGAGACATTTAACGGTTTTTAAATAAAAAGCCTAAGCAAAGATTGTAAATTACAGAATAACAAAGATCTTCTCAGCTATTAGTTGAAATTTTCTTTATTGTATTTTAAAACACATAAATGTGTATTGGGGTGGGAATTGCGGCATAATATTCAGATCTAAATGTGCATAAAATGAGAAGACATACCTGAGTTAAGATGATCGCGGAAAGTGATCCGTAATCAGGTAATGGCATGAGTTTGTTTTTTTATTTGCAAAAGAATATAGTTACAATATGTACAAGAAAATACACATATATAAAATTGATGGGAATTGCTTAAAAGTATAAAAATATATTTGTGTGTATAATAATTTTGCATGCTAGGAAGTGGGATAGCCAGTATATATGCCCAATAATTCCGCCCCTGTTAGTTTTGACATTACGAGCATTGTCTACATAATGCACACTTACAAACATGAACCCATGTGCAGGTGTCATTTACATTAAATTAGATTCTAATATATCGTTAAAATATGTAGTTGAACTTTTCTTAAAACCAAGTGACGTGCTTGCATTTTAACACTCTCAAGAAGCTTGTTCCAACTATATATAAAATTGTCTTGATTGCTCATTTTTACATCGTGGCATTGGACTTATAGTATAGTATGGTGATGGCCGGATCTCAATGTGCGTGGTGAAGAGAACAAACCTTTGGATTACACCAGACATATCCTCAGACACATCAGACGCTAGACCAGCGTTGTTCCAATGTTGTGTCAGCTGACCCAACTTTAAAACAGCGCTGAACCAGCTAACCAGCTGGGCTGTTAGTCTGGCGTGGGTGAGCTGTTAGTCTGGCGTGGGTGAGCTGTTAGTCCGGCGTGGGTGAGCTGTTAGTCTGGCGTGGATGGGCTGTTAGTCTGGCGTGGGTGGGCTGTTAGTCTGGCGTGGGTGAGCTGTTAGTCTGGCGTGGGTGAGCTGTTAGTCTGGCGTGGGTGGGCTGTTAGTCTGGCGTGGGTGGGCTGTTAGTCTGGCGTGGGTGAGCTGTTAGTCTGGCGTGGGTGGGCTGTTAGTCTGGCGTGGGTGAGCTGTTAGTCTGGCGTGGGTGGGCTGTTAGTCTGGCGTGGGTGGGCTGTTAGTCTGGCGTGGGTGAGCTGTTAGTCTGGCGTGTGTGGGCTGTTAGTCTGGCGTGGGTGGGCTGTTAGTCTGGCGTGGGTGAGCTGTTAGTCTGGCGTGGGTGGGCTGTTAGTCTGGCGTGGGTGAGCTGTTAGTCTGGCGTGGGTGGGCTGTTAGTCTGGCGTGGGTGGGCTGCTAGTCTGGCGTGGGTGGGCTGTTAGTCTGGTGTGGGTGAGCGCTGAAAGAGAAACATGACGTGATGACGCATCAAGTTACATAATGTGTTGATGGCGTCACTTTGTACATAACACACGAAACACAAGACAAACTCACAATGTTGGTTTGATGCCGCAGATTGTTTCGTTTTTGTTGGGAATGTGTTGATGACCTTCTTATAAAGGTCAGTGAAGGTAAAGGTGCAGGTTTATAATATGATATCAAGTCTGAAGACCTATCATCCGATTTCACATTTTACACCCTGGTCAGTGGTCCTGTTCATTCGTGCGCCATCTCAACTCCACGGAGAGCATACAGTCCTGCAGCAATTTCGGCGCATTTAATTTATCATACACATCGCCATCTCTGTCCTACGAGGTATTCATTTTCACCTGAGTCAAGTGAAGCATTTAAGGGTTAAGTGCCTTGCCCAAGGACACAACATCGAAACAATGACCCAATATTGAGGGGAGAAACATGATATTTCTCTGAAAATCCTGCACCAAGCGGGATTCGAAACCGCACGGCAGGCAGCGACATCGGCAAAGCTCCGCGCTCTAACCATTGCGCAATGTCCCCCTCTAGTGCCCTATATTAAAGGGATAGAGAAGGGACGTGGCGCTTTGGTAGCGTGACTGCCTCGTTAGTTATGCATGCGTCCGGGGTTCGAGCCCCGCTGATCCCATGTGGGGTTTTCAGAGACATATCTTTGTTTTTCCCTTCTCAATGTGACGAGGCGATCACGGTAATGGCGGCCTCGTCAACATAAGGTATAAACCAGTGTATCGACGGTAATTACGCGCCGCGAGCTTCTTAACATATTAAACAGATCCTGGGTTCGAATTTAGAATACTGTGTCTAGAGGGCAGTGTCATCCCATTTATCTCACCATCCTCAGGACGCTCTCATGGCCCAGTTTAGCCAAGATGTGCACAAAGGTGGCATAAAAACCCATCCATTCATTTCATTTCACATATTAAACGGATCTGGTCTAATATCGAGCAATATAATTGGAAGGTACAGTAAGTGTAGCTGACATATAGACGTTTTCCTATATTTTGGACGGTAATTTGCAAAAAAACACTTCCCTGAATTATTATTGTTAGTCAACTACAATATGCATGCGCTGGTGTCACGAGTGAGAAAAATATGATGTATCTAATTATTTTGTCCGACATTCTTAAAATAGTGATTTTGCGAATAATAATTTCGTGAAAATAACATAGGCTCACTGGCAGCTTGAATCGTCAGCTTAAACTTTATATTCAGTGTTAAATAAATTACTTCTGACAACTTGATGTATAAATATAGCAGAGCTGATTTCTTTGGATAATGGTACATGATAATGACAATAAAATTATTAAGATAATAAATATTATGAGCAATACATGACATCTGCATGAATATCTGACCGATTTCATGACAAATAGGCTGTCACAGTGACGTTTGACGACAAATATTTCTAAAGTCTACTGGTAACGTGGTACCTTGTGCAATTATAGAAGACATATTTACGAATAAGAAACAATAGTTAGAATGATGGCCATCGTCTACGCAGTTGTCCTAAAACTGAGTCAATAAGGGCAGACGCAAAAACCGTGACACAATTCATACACCTTTGAACCCATCATAGATCAAATTCCTACATGTACATATAGTTACAACCCTATGTTAGTATAATGCCGGGTCAGCGTCGTAGACGGTGTCCCCAACATTATATCAACATTGTTTTAGCATCTCCTGATTGTGAGATAATGCTGGACGATTCATGATCAGATCGGAGGCATTCAGTCATAAATAAGAACATTACGGTATTATGTTGTCCACAGCCGTCGACAATAAAACCAAACATGGCAGTAATCACATGAATAAGGAGTGTAGTTTTTGTTGAGAGTGTTTGTGTCAATTGGTACAAATTTTAGGCATTGTTTCACAAATATTTCTGTTAAGCCATTAGGCTCGCTTTTTTCTTACGTTCAATTAACAAACGAACTATGTTTTTAAAAAAAATGTATTAAGAAGTTATCGTTACACTTGATTTGGGTATTTACAAGAATATAGTAACAACCACGCATTTCTAAAGGGAATTGCGACAACGACCAACATTAACCCGTATTGGTTCAATTCCTAGCTCTTGCAGGACGTTCACAGATCCTATGCAATATGGAACAACACACTTTTGATGATAAGTAGAAAAACGAATGATTGCACAATCGACACGAAACTAGCAAATAAACAATAGGCATTGACCGTCATGTCTTTACTGCTATTGTAATACCAAATTTGTCTTAAGCATAAATAACTGTCATCTTCTGGAATGTTCTCGGAATAAAATAGTAGGAAATAAGTACATCTTCATTAGTGTGTTATTATAATTTTAGCATGCTATGCTGTTTGTTTTACAAAACTATTAATGGTATTAATACAGTGATGTTTATTTCAGAATGGATCTGTCTACACAGACCAGGGCGGTATTAATAGTGGACGTAATGAACTAAAAATAGTTTAAAATGGTAATAAAGTTCTGAAATTTTGACACAGTATAAGTATGATTATATTATATCAGTTTGAGATGGGAGCTCACGAGGAAAAAAATGCGATTTTTTAATGTCATGTTTTATGTTTTTGGTTTTTAATTTATAAAAAAAATCCAAAATCGCTTTTAATTGAATATTGTAACAAAAAAAAATGTTTTTGGCTTATTAAGAGGAACCCAACTAATTGCGTTCCCGATTTTTTTTTAATTATTAATCTTAATTTAAATGGGGCTGCTTATAGGGCTAATTATGAGGATCTACATGCCATATTACATCACAAAAAAAATAAAAATAAGCTTGGATTCCAGAAGTTTGAACAAACAAGAGTTTAGTATGTCGTTACTAACTACTAGCTGTATTAACTATTTACTGTATACCAGCGCACAAACGTGCGTGCGCTTATATTTGATAATGCACTTATTATTTCAAAAGAAGTGTATGCATTTAAATTCGAACTGAAAAAATATTTCAAGAAAAATAACATACACTTATATTTCAACATTTAGTACAACATTTGAGCATAGAGCATACAAACTTTGTCATACAAATTTTGTCAAACATCGTTATACAAACAAAAGTCTATATAACTGTTTATGAACGTTAGACTAGTAACGTAATTGTCCCATTTGCATCAATAATGGTTTCTCTCTTTAACATATTGAAAATCTAGTATGCCAGCAATTGTCTTTCTAATGGTCTACTCAGATGGAGGTCAGGCTTAAGAATGACCATAATTCCATCTGGGATAAGCTAGCGGAATATCATTATTATTTTATTCAGGTATTATTTGTCATTTTATATATATATCATAAAAATCTGATTTAAACTCACAATTTGCAATTTGTACACATTTTATCACACAGATAAATCTATAAATATCATGAGTTGACGGCAGTTGTTTAACCCTTTCAGGGCGAGGACCGTCTTTATACGTCAACATCTGGCATTTGTAGACGTCAGATTCTAACGTATTAATACGGTCCCCGCACTGATAGAATTAATTTTTTTCTAACGGCCGTAGACCAATACCATAGGTATGCAAGGGAATCAGAAACAGCTAACTGATACATTCATATTGACAAAACCCTTTCGTCTTCATGGCTTACACAAAAATATTGCAGCACTTTAAGTTTTAAAGTGAAGTATCAGAGTGAGTGACAGAGTCACTGAGGACAGGGGTGCACTTGGTTTTTGAAAACAAAAGCATGCACTTATATTCGAACATAAACTTATTTCAAAACACCCCTAAAATATGCGATTTTTACTTACATTTTCACTCATGATTATGCGCCGGGATAAGATATAAAGTGCGTCGTCACTCCTCGATGTTTTTCATTCATATGAAGCTAACAGTATAAATAAATAAAATAAAACAGTAAAATGAAACAGTGTCATATTGCAGCAAAACAGATACAAATATCCCATGGGTATAATCGTAATCATAACTGTATCATCACCACGTCAGCCCAACCAGCCGTGACCCATGTGGGTAACTTATAATTATATCACACACAGACTAAACAATGATTATGTGTCATTTATAACCCATCGTGGCTGTAAATACGTAGATTTACGTGTATGTTTGATACCGTACAGGCTATTGGTAAATTATTGGTTATCGTCCCAAATATGTGAAAAACAAACAAAAATTACCAAATTAGATCGAAAGCTGAAACAATACACAAAAGAGTCACTTTTTAATTTGATTTACCATTTTCATGACAAGTCGGTTTTGTAGACCAACCAATTAAAACAACTGATTTAAAAATGATTTTGAGTCGCGATCAGGTTAATTCATTGAAATGCGTGTCCCTGAAGAGATGACAAGTGTACAGTTTTTTTTTCAATATAATTACATCCTGACAAAACCTAGGGATTGAGCATGACAATTAATAAGACGCTACTTCATTAACGTACACGGCGATAATTGATTAGTTCTGTTAGGATGCATTATCTTTCTTTGTCATGTTTTGTCGTGTATTGATTGGTTATTAACCTTTTATGGCATTCTGGTGTTTTCTTTCATTTTCATTTGCTATGATGTATAAATTGCTGTCGCAATTTTCTCATTATGGTTAATGAAAACACTTCAGCTTGATAAATGATAATTAATTATATCTGACAAATAATCAATTATGTGGAAAAAAACAATTTCCTTTGGATGCCACTTGAACACAACAGGGTGTCATTTTCTAGGAACCACTCAAAAATAGTTAGTTTGAGAAAATACAATTTGAAATTTGCGAAGTTATTTTCAAATCGCAATAATAATTAGCTTGGGCTAGAATGACAGGCCTTATTTTATTAAATAAAACTTAACGTTGTCGTGGTTTTATTAGTTATTGTCACTAAACATAAACGACTGAAGCAACGAGGATAATTAAAATAAAACTTCGTATCGTAACTTTGTTTGTGTTCACAAGAGGGTAATTAAAATACAGCTTCATATTGTAATGTTATTTTTCAAGCTCTGTGTTCACTTAAATAAACTGGTTCGATTCACAATGCATTATAATATGTACTGCATCGTGTGTACAATTGTCGGGCCAAACTTCAACCTGTATTCTGCTGGGTCCATATATATACGGTTTATATGAACATGTAAAACTGTCGAGACGGAATTAAACCCGTATCCTACAATAGCCCCGTATATATACGATTCAAGAGAGTTTTAAACCAAACAAAATAACACTGAAAATGATCAAAGTATTTTGGTAGATGTTTAGTTTATCAAATAACACAATTTGCGGTATGTCTATTTTGACAAATAAACATATTTTGTTCGTCATTTGAAACTAGCAATTGCTTCAGTAATTCCAGCTGGAAATGACGGAGACAATTCAGCACAACACAAAAGTTAATTTGTTGAGACTCTGCTTATATTTGAACTAATCACCTTTGAATTATCTAAAGGTATACTAGATCGCCCTTTTTATCCAATTGACGTTATGACGCTCCACGGCAATCCATAATGACATGTGACATACATTACTTGGATTTGTGATATTAAAATCAGACCGTTAGGACCAATTTCATTCTAAAAATAGTATTCAGCATCAAGGAACAAGGAAACAACAACATACTTAGGTCAACATTGTTGTTACCGCTTACAGCGCGGGGACTGGCTAAAGATGTCAGAATCTGACATATATAGACGTCCACGCACTGACAGAATTACACATTTTTAATTACCATATACCTATACACATAGTTATTCAAGACATTTGTGATGACTTCAAATTGAAAAAAAACTTTGGTTTCCATGTTGTACATACAAAAATATTTCAGTGCTGTATTGTTTAATAGTACATTGAAAAATGTGTCTCTACGGGACAGATGGTGTGTCCACATTCACAGACCACGAATAGAAAACAAGTGTAATTTCCTGGTGATAATTTCTGGTCGACCTTGGGTGAAGATGATGACACGATCTCTTTATGCGGCACAATGACATCCTGTGGTGCTTTAGGAAGTGCGTCTCCCGTGGTGATACATATACTGATTCCGGGATGCGGCACACTGACATCCGGCTGTGATCCACATCCTGTTCAAGGGATGTAGGCTACGACTCTGACATCCTTTCGCCGTCTCCTTAGATATCTGTGGTACATACACACTTTCATATCTAAGAAGACGTCTTGATGATCATATATAGCATTACATTGTACATGTTGTAAGAGAACAATCTTAAGAATGTTTTCAGCTATAGGGCCATTAAAAAATGACCTCGCTGGCGGCCATTTTACAAAATGGCCGCCAAAAGGTATATAAGTGGCAATATATCAGCGCTTAATCCACTTAGAATCTAAATATTTTAATCTAAATATACATTTCAGGGTACTGACTCCAGTGTGGCCATTTTAAAAAATGGCCGACAAAGTCCACATACGACGCGTGTCAATATCTCAGCTTCTAATCCACCTAAAATCGAAATACTTTTATCTAAATATACATTTTCAGGGGTACTGATAAGGAATAAAGTATTTTTAAACACATTAATCCAACAAAATAACAAAGATTTCCCTGACTCTATTGGTAGCCACTCTACAAAATGGCCGACCAAATCTGAGTATGTATCAATATCTCAGCTTCTTAACCACCTAGAATCAAAATATTTTTTATCTAAATATACATTTTCAGGGGTACCGATTCAAAAAAAAATGTTAAACACATTAATCCAACAAAAATATTTTACTGACTCCAGTGGTGGTCATTGTACAGACTGGCCGACCAAATATACATGTATACGTGTCAATATCACAGCTTCCAATCCACGTGAAATCGGAATATTTGTATCTGAATATACATTATCAGGGGCACTTTTAAAAAACTATGTTTAGAAATTGTAATCCAACAAAATAACTTTTTTATGAATTTATTGGCCGAATACAGTTAAGTGTCAATATCTCAGCTAATTATTCATTTATAAGCGAATAAATTGTATCTTATTATAGGAGTACATTTTCAAGGGCAGTGATAGCAACAATAAAATGTTTAAATATTTTAATACAACTCGAGAAAAATTCAAAGGCAGTCATATAATTGAACCCTTTAACTTATTCGATAAAAGTGCTCTATAAAGAACCTTTGAAATTATTCGATAAAGGTAGGTATTCCTTCAGTCGCGATATTGCCATGCATGTGCAGAAAGCGACTTAAACTATATTCATCCACCATCCAGTCACAATCTAATTGTTGTGTCTGAATATAATTTGTTAATGGAAGGGATTAAAATAGATATTAAAAAATTGCCTTTATCCAACAAAAAAACGCATATTATTAGTAACTTCAATATCTTCAAATCCACTTATAGTTGAAATATATAGTCTAAAAAATATATCTATTTTAAAGTACTTTTGTAAATCTTGAATATAGAAAAATTAAAAAAAAACGGATCGTAATAATTCAGAATAAGTATATTGGCTGAAAACTCATCTTAGAATCAAACATTGTTACCATTGAAACCTTCAGTTTAATACTAAAATTTAAAGAGCTTTCACCCGCTCTTGCTAAAAATAAAATAGTTTATAGATCAAAGCGCTTTGGCAGATTTCACTATATATCTAATTACATCTATCTTGCACACACTGTGTGTAATCAATCATATTTAAATTTGATACAAAGACCTACAATATTAGACAGGTTAATCTTGCCCGCTTCACTTCTGAGCTTCCACTGCCTGTTTGCGGTCACCCCAATTCATACTATCCAAACTGACCAGATATTACTAGATGTGACAATACGGTTTGTTTTTAACTTAGATAATTACGTGTTTGTGCATTATGAGTACACATACTATATGCATGAATTATATCTTAATAAAAGCGTCAGGTATGAAATTACAGTCTGACTTATTATGTCCAGCAAACATAAAAAGCCGGATACCCTCCCACCCCGGATAAATTGGTGGAGTGTATGACTGCTGCAGCTTGACTAAAACTTTTCCATAAATAAAATCATCACTTTTCAGAATAATCAAATGTGTGTAGCTCAATCCTCTCGCCTTATTTCGGGGATATTGTCTTGCCAAACACGTGTTTAAAAAAACAATCGATGGCTACCACGGTGTTTGCCCTTTAGTTTTGGTGCATATACAACTTGATCTGGGTTAAAAGAATGACAGAGGTTGTTGCCCAATCTTGTAGAACTGCTTTTGACACTACCATTATGATATTACACAGTGCCAATTTAAATAGAGCCTCAACCAGCTATTTTTCTTGTTGTGGATCAGCACTACGCTGATGTATGTCTCTTTTTTTCGTCAAGTTATCTCCCTTAGTTGTCTTGCACGGTTGTAGAGGTTCATTTACAGTGTTTACAAGACACCAATATGGTACTTGGCCTTCTAAGTAATAACATCATCTTTGTTTAGTTTAGCCAGCATACTTGCATTTTGAAGTTGTCGGGAATATATTTTCTGACCAGAGCATCAAGATTAAGCATATGGTTCAGTAGTTGTGTGTCTGTTGCTGGTTCCATGCAAAATCAAAATCAGATCTGTCATGCCACTATTTTGACGAAAATAGGGCCTATACCTTTTGAGAACATAATGTAATGTCTGCTAATGCTGTTTTTTCTTGTCAGTTTGTCCAACCGTAGTTTTGTTAGGATGCAAATGAAATTTATCAAGCTATTTGCCTTTTTGGTTTTAAATGTTCCGCCTAGTCAATAGACATTCTGATGCTTCCGATCTAAGCATGTATCAACCAAAACGCATTACCATGCATATCCTATCTGCATTCATATTAATGTTGCGATGATTTATAAATAAATCAATAGAACGATAAAACAAGTATTTATCAGATCATTTAGATACGTATTTCAGATTATTCTCCCTAATCCTGCCTTGTTCCTGCATATGTATACTTAAACACTAAGATGTTTTTAATTAGTAGCGGGGATATTAAAACATGTATATTAAAAAAAAATGGTCACAATTGAGATAAAAATATTAAATTAGCGTATTTTTAATACATTTTGTGTAATCCTTGGTCCCGAAAATGTATATTTAGACACCAAAATTTTTTTTCTAAATTAATTAGAAGCTGAGGTAATAAACCACGTATATTCTGGCGGCCATTTTTGGAAAAAATGACTGTCACGATGGTCAAATATTAAATTTGCGTATTTATTATTGTATTTTTTATAATCCTTGGCCAGAAAATGTATGTTTAGACACCACAAACACATTTTTACGTGGATTAGAAACAGAGATATAAAAACATGTAAATTCCGGCGGCCATTTTTTTGTAATACTTGGTCCTGAAAATGTATAATTAGACACCAAGAGCATTTTTCCAAGTGACTTTGAAACTGAGATATTGATGCATGTATATTCTGGCGGCCATTTAAAAAAATGGCCGCAATTAAGGTCAAGGCTCCAATTTGGAATGGCCCTATAGCTGAAATTTACTGTCATGCTATGTTCTCCTAGCATGCAAAATTGTATGTTTTTATCATTAAATGAGCAATTGTTTTACCAGTCAGCCTAACTACGTTTACCCGATGTTGGTTTAATGTTGAATCAGTATCGCAGACGGTGAACTACAGTAGCTTAAAGTCTGGTCTTCGCCAGAATATGGCATTAGAGAGATAGATGATAATCATTTCTCGGCCACAATTCTTAGATTTTTTGTTAATTTCAAGGGATTGTTCCAAGAAAAAAGAGTGATGGATTTTATTATTTTCATTCCACTCGAAACATGTCAACTGGTTTATAAAAGAGACGAGGGAGCTTAGAGGGTTTAACCCTGGCAGCGCTTAAATATGTATGTAAAAACCATCGTGACCAATTTTTTTTTTTTAATTTAAAATCATAAATGTCTTCGTTAGCTCTTTCTGCTTCCTTTGAATACTTATGTTTAGTATGTTATAGGTTTGCGGCCAATATAATTTGTTTAATTCTTTTAGTTTGGGGACCGTCTTTAGAGGTCAGAATCTGACGTCGACAGACGTCAGATTCTGAGGTCTAAAGGCGGTCCTCGCGCTGAAAGGGTTAAAAGTCAACTATAATATATCAGGACTCAGAGGGTTCGTATTTCATCTGATTCGTTTCCTGGAGTATTATCGTATTTTTAATGAGGCATTTATTGAGGACACTGGATAACTCATCTCTGACACCTGAGGCTCAAACTTAATACCTCACATGGAAGCTAAGAATTTTTTAAATGGAACGAGGAAGCTTACTTGCAGGGTTTAAATAGGCAAATGTAATATATCCGGTTCGTATTTCATCTTATTTGTTTCCTGGATTATTATCATCTTTTTAATGATGCATTTATTGAGGACACTAGGCAGTTCATCTCTCACATCAAAAGCTCAAAATGAAAGCTAAGAACGTTCTCTGTGTGATCTGTTTTTCTGTTAATATTTGTTTTCTAAATCTTGATAGTAGTCAGTGATGAATGTACTACGCATTAGACAGGTTGGCCCAACTGTTAACCGACATTGTACCAATGTACCGTGTTTGCTGGGTCGAATGATTGATGTAGTTAGGTGTGGTATCTCAGGCATGAAATGATATGCATACCACCATGGATCCTGCAGAGAGTCCCTCATTATCCACAGTAATCATGGGAGTCAAGTAAAAAAAATGCTACTTGACAGAATGAAGTATACTTTTTTCAAAGTTTAAGCCCATATATAAATATAATGAAAAACATAATGATTTGCTGCATCTTAGAACTTCGAAAAGTAAATTGCTGCAGCATATGAAAATGAATAAAAATATTTAGCATTTCAAAATATACTCTAAATGCTAGTAGACGATACCAGACTTTACTTTATTTTATTTTGTCGTATGTCATCACATGCAGTCATATAAATCGCAAATGCGGTAAAATAAAATAATTTGAAAAAATCGGCCTTTACTGTAACCGGGGTTGACTGTCTTACGACACCACCGGGCGGATTATGTCGTCTGGTATCTTGACTAAAAAGTGGCATTGAACAAATGTCGTAATAATGCTGTCCGGTCGTTAGACCAACGTTAGACCAATTCGGTTCAACGACTTCTGTTTGCTATTAGGGTGGTTCGATTGTAGTCAATGTAACATTTTATTGACCCGATCCGCCACTATTACGTACAAATTATACACAGAACGACCGATTTACTAGTTCACATGAATTGATAGTGTATCGCATTGTGAACTAATTCAGCTAAATTTACATAGTTTTAATGCATTTATAAGGCATTTAAGACAATATGAATGATTGTTGTGTACACTTCATATTATTTCTGTTGAAATAAACAAATCAGTTATGCAGCTTTAAATGATAGACAATTAAATGACATGTTATAATGGTATTTTATGAGCCCCGTACATCTTCATTCACTTTGAGATGAGAATTGTATATTCAAATGTTATTATGAATCAAATAGTATTGTGTTAGTAATGTTAAGCATCAGTGGCACTTTGATAGAATTGTGACACGTTAAATCTTGATAGGCGTGGCAAAAACACGAAACCCTTTGATGACACCACCTCTTCTATACCTGGACACCATCATACATGCGCTGTCTGGTCCGGATACACCTTTAATCTGACGTGCGTTCTGAAGGTGAAAGGCATTGTAATAAAACATCAGTATTCTGTGTGCATGTACGCAGGTAAGGTGCTGAAGGTGAAACCTATTGTAATGAAGCATCACTATGTATAGGATAAAGCCCTTAGAGCTCTACATTCTTAGCTGTGAAAAAGGTCGAGGGCGAAGATCAAGTCCTTTTTGACGGCTAATAATGTAGAGCCCCGAGGGTTTTAACTGACTTAAAACACATTCGACTATAATGAAAATCCCTCATATTCAACAGCTAATTATCATACCATAGGCCTACCATGATGATTGGTCTGTACGTGATGGACAATAACGCCCCATACCCGGCTTAGAATGTAGTGATCGGACAAAAAATAATGTAGTGATGTGTCTCAAATACTGTTTAGTGACATATGCAGCGTGTAGCAGCTGGCGTGCGTAGCATGTAGCAGCTACCTCCAGTAGTGGCGGTTTAACACGCCACCCACGTTTTTATGAGTCAATTTTTAGATGATCGACTTTAAGTCATCGAACTATATTCACCTTATAATGTAACTAGATGGTCCAATGGTAGTATCATCACATGTGTGTGTATGTCTCTTTTATATTATTTTCAAATGACAGATTTAGATTTCATTAAAATAATGCCTTAACGTTGGGTTTAAACCCATGTCATTATAGGTGGATGTACCGTTTGAATAGGGTTATCCTCACATATTTAATG
This sequence comes from Flabesymbios commensalis, assembly GCA_964017125.1. NCBI lineage: Eukaryota > Metazoa > Annelida > Polychaeta > Terebellida > Flabelligeridae > Flabesymbios > Flabesymbios commensalis. The sequence continues at coordinate 68,174,803 of OZ024916.1, forward strand.
AAATTGTTGGTCTGTACACTGGCTACCAGCATTGTTGGTGTACACTGGCTACCAGCATATAAAACAACAGCTTTTGCTATGCTGTCCAGCTATGACGCCAAACCGCCTTTGTGGTCAGCACCACATAACGTCTGTTAATTCTCACATCAAAGGACCACGCCTCATTACTATACATGCAGATCAGCAATACATAACAGTAGTTTTACCTGGAGATTTAATGACCCTGAAAATATTTTGTGAAAATTAGGAAAAGGGTTTATTTCACTTTGAAATCATCAAAAATGTCTTAGGTAACTCTTTTCGCTCAATTCGAAGACCTATGTTATGGGTCTAGGTCCATTTCGAAATATTTGAATTCTTTCATTACGGTGATCGTCCTCATACGTCAGAATCTGACGTCAACAGACATTCCCAGTGCTGTAAGGGCTAGACTTCGTGGTCGCTGGACATGAAAACCATCTACAAATAGCGCCATAATAATTATATGTTGAAAATAAGATGTACAAAACAATAGACATGTTGTACATACGCTGTCAACACACAAATTATTATTTTCAGTTGAAACAAAGGGTTGCACATTGATAAAAATAGCACTGATAATTAAATATTTTAATTTATCAGTACGCAAAGTTCATTCAAAACAAATTTCCGTCCGAGCCTGATTTTAGACTTTTTTTTGTGACGATCATGTGCTTTGATTTGGTATGTTTCGTGACTCCGAGCTCGAACCTCTTACAATTTGCGTGCTACAATCGTGATGATGGTGACATTTATTCTACTCGAGTTATAAATGCAACTAATTTACTCACAATACGTAATACATTGTATTATGGTATGTTTCAAAATATATGTCGGTGTATTTATATGGGAAAAATATTTCTTCTGACAATATAAAAATATGTGATATAGACAGGTAGGTTATTGAAACAAAATCATAATATTTCAATAAAATGTTAAATTTAATTTAAAGTCAATTCAGAGTTTCAAAACTGGAGAAGGTTTATTGAACAAATACGACACATCCACCCAATGTTTCACCAATGTTGGTATACCGTCTACGACGCTGGTCCAACATTGGTCAAACATTGTCTTGATGTGTCGTGTTTGCTCGGTAGACAGTTTTGAAGACGTTATAATTATGAATTATCAACGTTACATTATATATGCTGAACTGTGAATTGCAATTATCGAATTAAAGGAAAACCAGGTGTATTGTAATTTGTTTTTCTACTGTTAGACACAAACCTTATTGTGAATGAAAACATTTTAGACGTATAAAAATGTCAAATATATTACTATAAAATATATCGTGCATGTTTTTAATCTGGGATAGGCTTTCTAATGAACACGAGAGACAAATTTCCTTGTCCGAGGGTACCCAGAAAACACGAGAGGCCCAAACATTGGTTTAGCATATCATGATTGCTGGATAATTCACAGCTGGATGATTTATGCTCAGATCTGAGACTCTCATAAACAAAGACATTGCGTTATTATGTTGCCCACAGCCGTCGACGATAAAACCAAACATGGCAGTGATCACATGAATAAAGGAGTGTAGTTTCTGAAGCAGTATGTGTCAATTGGTACATTCTCTGATACCACTGTGGTCTGGACAATAACCAAATAGTTTTTTTATATTGACATTAAAAACAAATTCACACAGAAAAACAGTTAAAAGTTAGGCGGGGCATGACAAATAGGAAAATCCAGAAAGGTCGTCCCATTTCTTGAACAACTTTACAATACCATATCTCTTATTCATAAAATATGTATAAGGCGTCATTTTCTACGGTTTGTTGTACTCGTGTTCCAGTTTAGACACATGTATTTTAATAAACAGTCAAATCGAAATTTCGAAATATATGTAAAATGTTGTATCTTTCTAAAAAAATGTGGTAAAAATATGAGATAAATTTGCAGTCATTTCCAAATCATTGCCTAATATTGACTGGACTATTAGCACAAGTTATCTGAAGGTTTGGACTTGATGTTGTGATGAGTGCTGAGATCAGTCCATCACAACGACGCAGCATGCATTATCTCGTATGAATATATATCGTCCTCGTGGATATGAAAGGGTGTATCTCTCACTTTGTAAAGTGGCAGATACACCTTTTAAAGTCCGAGGGGACGATTATGTGCCAAGTCACTTTAACCCTTTCTGATTTAAATGTTCACCCACTTGAAGCTGTGTCTCGCTTACGGCGACCCACAAATTCATTCGGGTGAAAAATAACCACATCGGTTTAATTTGAGACCATACATTTATGTATTGATAATAATAATAATGTTATGCATTGTTGGAGAATACTATGTGCTGCCAGTGTACGGTGTAGACGATGGTGTTAGCCAAATATATTTATTATAGTGGATAAACAGCGGATCAGCATCTCTTCTGAAACATAGAACCTACAGGAATGATGGGGTTTGTTCTGTGAGTTAGTATGAGTTTGTCTATAAGCCGTCCATCAATCATCTAATGATGCAATCCTTCCATTTGGATAGAGATGCAGTATTTAATCCAGCATCTCCTCCTCATCAGTCTGTCTCGTTCCTCTCTATGATTCCATGACAAAAGGGAAAAATCAGAAGGAAAGATAAACATGATTAACAATACTAATACTTTTCTTTGATTGTAATTAAAGTAAAGCAAACATAGTTCCTACATAAAAAGAGTTGTGGGGGATTTATCAGCCTGTGATGCAGATAATTGAATCTCACATAACTGATACCACTTATAACAACCACTACATTCTTAGGCTACGAGGGTGGGTGTCTCTGATGCTGGGCCAGCATTGAAACGCAATATGATTTACATTCTAGCTGATAATAATATTTTTCTGTACGACTTGTCTTGGGGACCATAGTACATGCGGGCGCTTACTCTTACAGCGCGGGGTCCATCTCTAAAGTCCATCCCCGTACTTAAAGAATTAACAAATTATATTGGTCGTAGACCGTCTTTATATATCAAAATCTGACGTCTGTAGACGTCAAATTCTGACGTATAAAGATGGTCCCTGCACAGAAATAATTAAAATATTTCCATATGTCCAATGGTTGTAGATACATAACATAGTTATTCAAATTTAGCGGAAAGAGTTAACTAAGACATTTATGATGATTTAAAATACAAGATAACATTCCCAGAAAACACAAAACTTCGTATAACATTTGTACAGCGTCGGCCCAACGTCTTCGACGTTGGACCAACATTGTACAAATGTTATACAAATGTTTTGTGTTTACTCGGTTATTGTCCTGGTTTATATAAACATATTTATGTCAGCGCTTTAATGGTTAAAGTAAGATTGGCTCAAAACAATAGACTCAACACAATATGGTCACTACCTGTTTGCGCATGAGTTACCAATACAACTAGAAATATCATCCGACACAATTTGTGACAAATGCATATTTTTGTCAGGATAACTTGGAAACAGCAAATTGTTCTATACAACATGTGTTCTGAACTACGTGGGACGAAGCTGGGTGTGGCTCAATGGAATATAAGAATTTGTGACAAATTTTCTGTTGATCGGAAATCTTATTAGATGTCACCGCCGCACAGCACGGGATTAGATTGATTAGAAGAGATGGTATGATGTGTGTGCAATGTCACCGTTAATCAGACATATCTATTTTTATTTGCGATGGCATGTTGTGTGGGCAGTGTTCCAATTAACCGGACATATTTATTTATATCTTCGATGGCGCGATGTGTGGGCAGTGTTGCAGGAACCGATGTAGACATATATATTTTTATTTTCGAGCAAATTGGCTTTTTAAACCCGGCCATTGTTTTGGAAAAGAAGTCAGGGTTTCATACCTTAAACAAACTTGCTCTGTTCTGATCGCTTTGAATACTCTGAAAGTGTTCTGGATCTAGATGATCACAAAATAATGCTAATTTTATTCAACGTCGACCTTGCAAATCGCGTCAAACAAAAATGATGTGTTTATGTATATTTTAACACACAGATCGGACTGATAAATTATGTGAAATGAATAAATGAAGGAATAAATACATAAATGAATGAATGAAGGAATTGAACTTTAAGCCACTTTTGTGAAGATACTTGCTTAACTTGATCAGGAGAGTCTCTGGGAGACATTGACATGGACGATTGAACATGCCACTGATCATTGATGAATACGACCTCGTTTACAAAAAGCCATTCGTGAGATTTCAGATAATTTCAAAGGATATTTTAAATCAGCAAGTGCAATGCCATGATATCCAGCAAAACGTTGGATACATTCAACTAAGGCTGTCACTTTATGGAGGTTTAGAAAAAATCAGAAAAAAATGATTCCGTAAAACAAAGGCAGATGTTACTTCAATTGTGTAGTTCAATGCTGGGCCAACATTGAAACAGTATTGGGTAAACGGCTTGTCTTTGCTTGGTCTTATTTTATAGATTTATTCTGGCGTTACCCAACCCTGTTTTAATGCTGGACAACCGACTATAACGCTCGGTCAGTTATCATCCCTCAAAGCATTAAACACGACTATTATATAGTCATTTTAAATTTTCACATCCTCTAAATCGGATATTTATAACAAGCGTGACGTCAAACATCACAGGCAGCACCAGCTGATCTTCTCATTTCTTCTCATTTCCATTGTTTTGCCTTGTGATTCTCGTATAAGATAAAGCCCGAGGAGCTCTACATTCTTAGCTGTCAAAAAGGCCGAGGCCGAAGGCCGTGGCCTTTTTCACAGCTAAGAATGTAGAGCTCAGAGGGTTTTAACTGACTTAAAACACATCCGACCATAATGAGGATCCCTCATAGTCAACAGCTCGGTCACACCTGATCGATTACAGTACCAAACCATGCATTAGTTCCGGTAGGCTAATTTGTATTTTATCATTTAATTTCCCTGTTCCAGTTGTGAATTGCCTGACTAACTCATACAAAAACACAAATATTCAAGAGCTGACAAAAACTATGTAATGTGCTTTAAAATTCATCTGAGAAGCTCTCAGAAACCTCTAAATCAGAAAAAAATCGAGTTCAAGTTAAATTTTCACTCACTTGAAGTTGGTGGTCGTGATAGCGAGACATAACTTCAAGTGGGTGAAAAATGTAAGTTATTAAATTTATTGCTATTAGGGTTAAAATAACACAGATTCAGCATAATTGTGCTTTCTGGGAACCGGCTTATCACAGCCGTCTAAAGATATAGCAGATTACTATATAAAGCAGCTGTGGATGGACGTCCTCTAGATCGGATATTTATAACACGCGTGACGTCAAACATAATAGGCAGTACCATGCGATCTTCTCATTTCTTTTCATTTCCATTGTTTTTTCTGTTACATCACAACGGCACATTCAGGTATTCAGGTTTTAAATAAACGTGCTCCCTGCCAAGAAAGTTAAAGGTTAAAAAAACATGAAGTAATTGCACTGGCTTGAAGTTATGGGCAAGACGCAAGTCAGTAAATACTATTATTACACAAGTCGGAGATTTAAAGGTTGATATATTAAAAGTCAGTCGAAGGCTGAAAACCTCAGCCGAAATTAATGACCGTAATTCGGATCATGGGTCCGGATCGTAATCAGGATGATCCCTACAATTTATTGGATGTGTCCACTTATATAGGCTACATGTAGGCATATATGAACAGATAAATTTCTCAATTGGTCAGTTGAATATCGTATATCCACGCCGTGCCATCACTAGAGTCATCACTGGAGTCAGCAAACAATTCATTATTCCAGGTAAATATATTTCTGCAAGATACATGATGGTAATTAGGTGTCCTAATAGCTCGACCTGGTCTTCATTATAGGAAATACGTTATTCGAATTTCCATTGTAAAAGATGTTGTACATTGACCTTGATAAATCGGATCATTTTACATTAAGTATTCATGATTAGTTACAAAGCATAAAACCGCGACCCACAACATCAAGTGAGTGCAAATTACCCATATTGGTTTATCTTAAAACCAAGCATTTTTAAATCTTGATGTTTAAACACTCATTTTAGTCCCAATAATTGTGATTTAACTCTTACAGAGCGAGGATCGACTTTGGTGGTCAGAATCTGACGTCTGTAGACGTCAGATTCTGACGACTAAAGGCGATTCCCGCGCTGTAAGAGTAAAATATTTATAATGGCCGCAGACCCATAACATAGGTATTCAAATGAATCGGAAAGAGCTTAACCACTTCACTTCCAAGCCGAAGTGCATGTCAGGATTCAGTGATCCTGTTATAACTATAGTAAATCCGACGGAAATTTCCGTCATGTATGGTTACGTAACATGACGAATGACGACGGAAATTTCCGTCATGCATAGTAGTGAAGGGGTTAATAAGACATTTATGATGATTTCAAATTAAAATAAACCCTTTGGTCTCCATGGATTTTACATAAAAAATTCAGCGCTTTGAGGGTTAAGCACTTATTTAATTCTCAGTAACTGTGATTTAACCTGATGATAAAATGGATTAGAAACGATTATAGTCATACTATAAGGGTCAGGGTTAACCCTAAAAGCCCTGAATTATGTAAACGATTATAGTCATACTATAAGGGTCAGGGTTAACCCTAAAAGCCCTGAATTATATAAACGATTATAGTCATACTATAAGGGTCAGGGTTAACCCTAAAAGCCCTGAATTATGTAAACGATTATACTCATACTATAAGGGTCAGGGTTAACCTTAAAAGCCCTGAATTATGTAAACGATTATAGTCATACTATAAGGGTCAGGGTTAACCCTAAAAGCCCTGAATTATGTAAACGATTATAGTCATACTATAAGGGTCAGGGTTAACCCTAAAAACCCTGAATTATGTAAACGATTATAGTCATACTATAAGTGTCAGGGTTAACCCTAAAAGCCCTGAATTATGTCAACGATTATGGTCATACTATAAGGGTCAGGGTTAACCCTAAAAGCCCTGAATTATGTCAACGATTATAGTCATACTATAAGGGTCAGGGTTAACCCTAAGAGCCCTGAATTATGTAAACAATTATAGTCATACTATAAGGGTCAGGGTTAACCCTAAAAGCCCTAAATTATGTAAACGATTATAGTCATACTTTAAGGGTCAGGGTTAACCCTAAAAGCCCTGAATTATGTAAACGATTATAGTCACACTATAAGGGTCAGGGTTAACCCTAAAAGCCCTGAATTATTTGTATATGAACCATGGAGACCAGAGGGTATTTTTACAATTTGAAATTATCATAAATGTCTTAGTCAGCTCTTTCTGATTCATTTGAATACCTATGTTATGGATATACGACCATTATAAATATATGTACTCTTAGAGTACCGGGATCAGCTTTAGTCGTCAGAATCTGACGTCTGTAGACGTCAGATAGTGGATCCCCGCGCTGTAAGGGTTAATCTGAATGAACATATATGTCGTTTTTTCAGCGGTAAGATAAATATACAATATGCATGTACATTTGTGGTTTGTGGAATATCATTATAACATTATAACATTATAACATTAGTGTTTTGTTCTAGATGCTTATAGTCTATGACACAATTATCTGTAGTGCACGCGTTTCGTCGATTTCCATGAAATTTTGTACAGACATTTCCAAGTCATGTCCCAGCATCGGTAAAAATTGTGCAAAGTTATATGCAGAATTGCAAAAGTTGGACCATTTGACATGCAGTAAATTGAAAATATGACGTCTCTCTATAAACCCATTAGACTATTTCTGGTATTTTATTACATGTCAAATGGTCTAACTTTTGAAATATTTAACGTAATTTCGCACAAAAATTACTGATGTTATCACATGACTGGGAAATGTCCTGTGCAGAATTTCAAGGATATCGGTTCAGAATTGAAGGAGAAATCGACGAAAAGCATGCGCTCCAGATAATTGTGTCATAGAATTTAGTTATAATTTATATGTTTCCATCTTTGTACTTTTAGAACTGAAGCTGAACATACCACTGGAATAGTTTTGTTCAACCGGTTGCACAATCGTGCTAAACAGTACTTAGAGGCACACGTAAAGTCACCTTCTAAAATATGTAAGAAGGTCTTGCTTGGGGACGCAGTAAGCACCAGACATTGAGCTCTATGATCCACCAGTGCTGCAGTCGGTGAACCAACGATAAACAAGCATTTGTTAAGGTGTCTTGTCAAGTTAAAGAAAATCCAAAAATGTGAGAAAAAATGGATTGGCCAGACTGAACCCAACCCACCCCCCTATTCATTTTTTTTTGAAAAAAAACATTTCTAAGAAAAAAAATATCCGAGTTGGGGCTTGACCCACCCACCCACTTCCGAGTTTTTCTCGGATTTTTAGATTTTTTAAACTTGACAAAACCCCTAAATTTCTCTTGAGAAAATCAATTATTAATATTAGAAAATTGTACTCGATTTTCTTATTATCAGATTAATTCATTTTCTAATATTGAGAATTTATTTTCTAATATTAATAAATAATTTATTAATATTAAGAAATGTTCGTTGTAATTCATACTATTATTAAATGAAATCAAAATTATTAATATTGAGAAATCGTACTCGATTTCTAACTATTAGAATCATTTATTTTTTAATATTAAGAACAGATTTTCTAATAATAAGAAATAATTTAATAATATTAAGAATTGCTCGTTGTATTTCTTAATATTATTAAATGAAATTAAATTATTTTATACATTTTACGTAAATATATATTAATATTAATAAATGATTTTCTAATAATGGAAAAAAAGGAATAAAGTCTACTTCGGCGTTCCATATGTGCAGTTACACGTTGTGATGCTAAATCTTGATCCAGCATTTTGAGAGACCTGATCTTGTGTGATTATAAGAGGCTTTAATGTCAGCCCGTGTCTGTAGTATGGGTTACTTGACATACAGCTAAAATGCAACTAATTATATGATGTATGTTTTATTATAATTTTACTGAGAAGTCGACTAAATGTTAGTGAGTGTGAGCCTCTAATTATTCGTGTGTGGCTATGACAAGTACACATCGTATCATGGCTGCCAAATTTGTGGATTTGCCACAAAAATGGGTCACACATACAACATTATGATTTCCAGTGATTCACAGTAGTTGTGTGTGGGATGTGAACCCAAGACAGAAGGCAATCAGTTTAAGATCTTATAGACAGATATTTTCCTAACCAATCTAATAAACATGTCTGCCAAACTTTTCTCAACGGTTTCTATTGTATTTTTCTCCGTAGATTTTAAATCTGCCAGATACCATTCGAGATTTTGCATATTTAATTAACTAATTTGCATATTTCCAAAATAGCCGCCAAAAAAGTTGCAATTTAATGCTGAAACACCAAGGCCTTTAGCACAGCTCCGCTATCCTCCAGTCGAATAGTCCCCAGAGTCACAATAGTTGAGGGTAACTCTAGTCTCCATTCATCCTACGTAAGAGACCTACTGTCAAACACTATTGCCTGTAGTTTAAAGCTGACATCTCCACTTTTAAATCGATGGTGCACTGTACGTACAGTACGTACATGATCATGGCTGTTCAATCTCTATGTACCCTCCTCGTAAACCGGAAATTCATATCAGAAAATTATTGACAGCTGAGAGCTTCACATCTACCTGCCTATTTGCCCTGGTTGTCGCCAGCTACGGACTCAGACACGGACTTTGATAAAAATGTGAGTATTATCATTATTGTGAATATTCCGCGGCACAATATGGTCATTACATACTAAGAATAATTTCACAGTTTCAGAATGATAAAAACGCGTATTTAGCAATGGAAATTATGCTAATTAGAAGCCAAACGGATCATTTCTTTGCAGTTTGTTTGTTTACTGCAAAATGGGGTTCGTTCTTACTGTTCTGAACTTATCGTGACACCACCAGTAGACAACATTATCATATCGCTAGTTTATTTTTATCTAATTTATATCTTCTGGGTAGTCTATAAATCAAAGTAGTAATTGAAAAATATATTCTTGCTACATTTATTATAATAATCAACGTCTAATTAAAATATCACATACATGTTTTACATTTATTCCAGCAGGACGAATTAGATGAAGATGAAAGGGATGATGGAACATAAATGACGTATAATACCTATGTATCATTTATATGAAGGGTAACATGGTGTTATGTATACATGTATTGGAAAATAAACAATTCAATGTATTTCTAATTGTGTTATTTCCGTAGAAAGTCATAATATACCTGTTGATGTGAAATACACATATATATGCCCAGTGAGTATAATGAAATAAATGAGGTTTATTAGGCCACCTTTATGCATACATAGGCTAAAGTGCGACAGGAAAACCTCCTGAGGTTGGTGATATAAATGAGATGACACTGCCCTCCAGACAAATAAATGCGAAATTCGAGCCCCAGTGGTCTGAGGTCGAGCACGATACCTGTCGTTCGCAGAGCCCCTGACATATTTCCGCTTTAGCTGAGAAGAAACATGTTGTTTCTTTGAAATTCGAAAGCCAAAGTTGGTTTCAAGCCCGCGATCTCAGACTTTCCAAGCAGGCAGTTTTAGCCACTGTACCAGTGCCATGGCTTCATCATATAACACTCTACTAGTGACAAACCTTACAAGTAAACTATTATTCCAAACATTTCCCACCTCCCAATCTAGCTAATAGCTATGTATTCATAATCATAATAATGTGGATATGAAAGCAATGAAATACAAAATCAAGATATGTGTGGCCTAAGACAAACTACATATTTTAGAGTGGTCCCAAAGCCAAGTGGGCAGTATCACATATTGTGGTGGGAAAAGTGGGATATGTATCATTTTATACTTGGTAACTACCATGTCGGGCTTGACCTGTGGTTCAATGCAGCAGATGCTGAAATTGTACTCTATAAAGTCTCTATCCGAGTCAGTTTATGAACCAAATATTTTTAGGAACAAAGCTTCCTTTTCATCTTCATCTAATTTGTCAGTGTTAATGTCCTGTTGGAATCTAAATAAAAAAATTATGTGATATTGTAATTAGACATTGATAAATATAATAATTTTTACAGGAATATAATTTTGCATTATTATTTTGATGTATACCTAGCAGTTATAAATTAGATCAAAATGAATCAGCAATATGATGATGATGCCTGATGGTCGTGTCAAGATAAATTGTGAACAGTGAGAACGAATCCCATTTTGCAGGAAACAATCACAAACTGCAAAGCGATGACCCGTTAGGCTTCTAATTTGCGTAATTTCCCTTTCTAATTACGATTTTTTGGTCATTCTTAGTGTTCTTAGTATGTAATGACCATATTGTGCCGAGGAAAATTAATAATAATGATAATACTCACATCTTGATCCAAGTCCGTGCCTGAGTCCATAGCTCGCGATAATCGGGGCAAATAGGCAGGGAGATGTGGAGCTCTCAGTCGTCAATCATTTTCTGCTATGAATTTCCGGTTTACGGGGAGGGTACATAAAGATTGAACAGCCATGATCATGTACGTACTGTACGTACAGTACACCATTGATTTAAAAGTGGAGACGTCAACTTTAAGGCTCTAGCATGGCCAGCATCAGTGCCTGCACTGAAGCGGGAGCTGCATTGGCACCACTATTGAGTGGAGGGAACAGGCTACCCTGCTGGCAATCCACATCATTATTATAGCCAGTCACGTGTAGGCTGCAGTTTCCCTTGGATAATCGCTGTAGTCTAGTGTTTCTGTACCATGCGGTGCAGCATGCAACAGACGGGACAGATCCCTAATGATCCTCCTCAGGTGGGTGCGAAAAGTACTACATCTAACAACCATCCCAATATCCCTTAGACCGACTATGTTATGAAGTGATTATAATACCAAATGCTATATCACTGCAGGGGCTAATACTTATTTTAAATCAAGTTCATGATCAATAAACATTATCAATTTTATGACATCGAATGCTCATGATGCTTTCTTATCAAAAGTGATTATTAAAATCCAGTGCGAAGCATTATTTCCAAAAAATAAAAGCATAGCTGAGTCTACTGGTATACATATTTACAAGACGACATAACATCGCTTCAGGACTAGTTTAATATTGATCTTTGACACTTTAAAAGAAATTAACTTAAATATTGACCGATATATTGACAAATTCTATTTTTCTCTGTAATGGCCGCCACCATTGGCTTCCTGCGAAACTCCAGTAGTCGATTTGCGAGGTTGTGCACCTAGGTTGTGATCCTAAATATATGTAGATATCATGTCAGGTGCTCAAACTTTTACAACACGCTGTGTCAGTTTTTCAGAAAATATGTTGTTTACCCCCTGGGTAGTAGCTCTACATACTCTACAAAATAACAGTGCCGTATTATAATGTAAATGATATGTCTATTTACCTCATTTATCGTTGTCATACACCACGTAATGTATATGGTTTAGCTTTATATTATGTTAGCATGTGAATTCAGAACAGTGTGCAGAACAGTGTGGGGAAGTAAATTTAAATATAATTATGATATAACACAATTTTGCCAACATATTAAACTATAGAGATCAGAAAGACATCAAAAACCTCTGAAAAATAAATTGACAGTATAATGATGCCTGGCATTGTATTCCTTGATCCAAAAACCCTAATCTAGACACTAAGATCGCTTAAATATGATATCTAGAAGCTAAGATATCTAGATTTTAGGTTCGGCAGGCGGCCATTTTAAATTATGGCGGCCATCTTGTGTATGAGATGTAACTCTCTGAAAATAAATATATATTATCAGGCTTTCAAATCATCATTTTAGCCCTAAAAATGCAAGTTGTGCACTTTTTAGTAAAACGTAAATGTGGGATATTGTATTTCAATGGTCACGTGACATATGACCTTCCAATGAATCCAAAAATTATATTGTCGTCAAAATTGCATTATGGGATCTCAAAACCCAAATTTAGAGCTAAACAGCACATTTCTAGGATTGCCGGACTGTATTGATAAACGATTACTTTTTATTGGCGGCCATTTTGGAAATATGCAAATTAGCTAATAAAATATGAAAAATCTCGAATGGTATCTGGCAGATTTGAAATCTACGGGACAAAATACAATAAAAACCGTTGAGAAAAAATGGACAGATATGTTTATTAGATTGGTTAGGATATATCCCTCTCTATTAGGCATTATTTACGCATAAATATTCCACATCGACAATTTCTATTATTTTTTAGAACACAAAACAATCATCATTAACATAACGTCATGAACAATCTGTTCAACTTTTAGTCATATAGTAAGCCGAGAGTGCAGCAATCGTTCACTTTAAAAAATAAGTAACAAATATACATTTTTAAAATCAGGTTGGGAAATATAAAAAACATCTTTTCGGTCAGCATTTTCTAAAAAGACGAGCTTTGACTGTGTTAAAATTATTGTTCTAAATAGCTGACACATAAATGCTTAACCTGATATGAATTTTTAGTGATTTAAAATTGGCTAACAAAAACACCAGCTTTTAATCAATTTAATTCAAACATGTAATACCATAATATATGCCGATCAATCAGAATAACCTATTTTACAGAAGTTTATTGATTGACTGATGGATTGACTGGCCGACTGGCCGATTGGCCGACTGGCTGACTGGCTGGCTGGCATGCTGGCTGGCTGGCTGGCTGGCTTGCTGGCTGGCTGGCTTGCTGACTGGCTGTCTGGCTGGCTTGCTGGCCGGCTGACTGACTGAACTAAAAATAAAATGACTCGAGCTTTAGGCCACCTTTGTGCACATATAGGCTAAACTGGGCCAGAAGAACCTCCTTAGGGTGGTGAGATGAATGAGATGACACTGTCCTCCAGACACATGACTCGAAATTCGAGTCCTGACGGTCTGAGGCCGAGCACGCTACCTCTCGGTCACGGAGGCTCTCCACAGTACTGAGTTTCACACGTGGATGGGAAAGAAACATTTTTGTTTCTTTCAAACCCCTGAGACCGGGAACCGAACCCCGAGCTCTAGCCTGAAAGACAGCGCTGCTAACCACTATCCTAGGGCCCCCGCTCTGACTGACTGAAAGTCTGACTGGCATCCCATACAACTAAATATTGACAGATAACGCTCAACTGAAAATTTGATAGTACATTGTAAAAGGATCAATTAAACGCACGATTGTGATTTGCAGCTGGCATAAAAAAATCCAGCGTTATATCAATAAAATTTAATTAAATTCAATTTCTTTAGTATCACTTTAAATGTCAGATTTTATAATATGTTAAGGTAAAAACGTGACACAATTAGGCATGATTTGAAAAGAGTTGACCTCTTTTTTTCACTCATTTGAATTTTAGAATCAAGGCAGCGAGACACAAATTTAAATTAAATAACTTGGTGGTAGGGTTAACACATGTAACGCTGGATTGTTTCTTCTTGTATTCGTTTGAATTTGTAACGTCTAACACAAATGACAGCTTCAAATGACGAAAACATTATATATTTATTGAAAACACTAGTTGTCAGTAGCTATCTATCTATATATCGTCCTGATTGGATTTCTTCATCGTAATCCTTTCTGTGACTGATTAAATCCAGATGACACATGCGCCGGTATTATCCATATCTGAGAAGCTGTAAAAATGAAATGAATCGGGCTTTAGGCCACCTTTGTACACATATAGGCTAAACTGGGCCAGGAGAACCTCCTGAGGATGGTGAGATGATTGAGATGACACTGTCCTCCAGACACAGGATTCGAAATTCGAGCCCTGGCGGTCTGGGGCCGAGCACGCTACCTCTCGGTCACGAAGGCTCCCCTGAGAAGCTGTATCGACTGAAGAATATTTTAGAGCAAACCCGTTTGAAAAATATTTGCAGATGAAGCTGAAGAAAGCCTTCAATCTAAGAGAACTTTTGATTGATCAGGAGCTGTGAGTGTTGATGAGGTTTATCCGACATGGAAGAGATTTAACCCTTTAACCCTTTAACCGTCGGTGCCGCATATATTCGGGTTTTCATTTTTTATTGGCACATTAAGTACCACATTATAAAAATGTTAAAGATAAAATGTGACATCAATCAGCAAGATTTGAAAAGAGTTGACCTCCATTTTGTCAAATCTGAGTGATTTTCACTCACTTGAAGTTGTGGATCGCGTCAGCGAGACACAACTTCAAGTGAGTGAAAATTCAATTTGAATAATTTGACGGTTAAAGGGTTAAAGGGGTGAAATATGTTGATATAAACCAAGAGAACAAAGTGTTTTTTCAATTTGAAATCATCATAAAGGTCTTAGTTTGCTCTATCCGCTTCATTTTAATACCTATGTTATGGGTCCTCGTCGGCCTTTATAAATAGTTTACTATTTCAGCGCGTGGATTGATTTTAGACTTTAAATTATTATGTCTAAAGACGGTTCCCAGACTGAAAGGGCAGAGCTCATCCTGTGGTGTGATAACAGAAAGAGGTGTTAGTATGATATTGGTACAATGTAGGGCCAATGTGTACGACATTAGCCTAGCACTGTACACATATACTGCCGAGTTGACAGTGGTTAACGGTTGGATTGATTGCTTCTTACTTCCTGATTCATCTTCGTGTTTACTGTTTACTGATTAAATTTGGCGACAGCAGACGTGATTTGTCTGCTCATATTAAGTTCTATGTGTGGCGCCCAGGTTCTTTACCAAATGTAATACGGTTATTTGAAATATACTCCTATATTCGTAGCCTACTTCTGTATGTCTTACGACTACGGGGATTTATGTGGGATCTTTGTACCTATGTTATTTCATAAGTTTAGTAAGTTATATTCCAAGTGAGAGGTTTTTAATCAATTCCAGTCTTTTTTGTTCTTTAATTAGATTGCAGATATCAGCACTCAGTTCACACTTGACACACATATGAATTATTATTTTAATTTAACCCTTAAAATGCAGATTTTCTTTTTAAACCTTGGAGGCCAAAGACATTTTTTTCAGTTTGAAATCATCATAAATGTCTTAGTTAGATCTTTCTGATTAATTTAAATACCTGTGGTATGGGTCTACGACCATTAGAAATATTTTTTACTCTTACAGTGCGGAGATCGATTTTAGTCGTCAGAATCTGACGTCTACAAGCGTCAGATTCTGCCGTCTAAAGTCGATCTCCGCACTGTAAGGGTTAAGGTTCAGTTCACCGCTTGCAATATTATAACATAGTCTGCCTTTGGTAAGGCATATGCTTTACACAGGCTAAAATTAAATAAAGAGACTCTCTACTGACTGAGTGACTCACTGAGTAACTAATATCCAACTGACCCTGAGTCAAAATCACGCTCTCAGAACCAATGGACGCCAACAGCATCAAGCTGCTGTTTTTGCCTGAGGTGTAGCCCTTTGCACGTTTAATGTTGGTCTACCATCTACACACTAATTAGATAAAAACACTAACAGACCAGGCATGGGGAAAAGTATGTGTACGTTTTCAAAAAGTACCATGAACACCCAGCCTTCAAGCATCCAGGATTGAAAATGCATTGGCACAGCATTTTATTCGCTAACAAGTACTATACTAAAAACGATTTACAATTGCATTATATATTTACATGAAAACAGCACAGTCCGAGTTATTGTTACGAGTTAAACACGCTGTTTTTAAATGTGCAAATTAATTCGTAATTTTTAATCTTAGTTGACAAAATCGTAATGAAGGTATGGCCTACGTGTGAGCTGAGAGAACATATTCAATTAGAAAATTACTGAAAATATGAACTTTGGAAATTAGTGCAAAATTTCACTATTTTTTTTACGAGTGCTGAGAGCAGTCCATCATCCATCACCACGACGCAGCATGTATTTTCTGGCACGAACATATATCTGTGCCACGTTTCCACCGCTAGAAGTTGAAATTTAGATAAAATAACATTTTAAACGACCTGACGTTGTGTCTCGCTACCGCAACCCATAAATTAACCGTTTTCAATGCAGTGAGCGTTTTATACGTCAGAATCTGACGTCTGTAGACGTGAGATTCTGACGTATAAAGGCTGTCCCCGCACTGAAAAAAAAATTCTAACGCCGTAGACTAATAACATAGGTATTCAAATGAAGCGGAAATAGCTGAACAAGACATTAATGATGATTTCAAATTGAAAAAAGACGTTGGTCTTTATTTTTTTTAATATTTCAGCGCTGTAAGGATCAATTCGTGTAAAAAAAAACCATATTTGTTCAATTTGAGATCACAAATTTGCAAATGTGTATTGATAATAAAAATGATGTTATGCATTTTTAGAGAATACTATGTGCTGCAGTGGAGGCCTAGTTACGGTGTAGATTATGGTGTTTGCCATAAATATATTTATTATACAAAAAAAAAACAATATCCCGACCGAAACGCGACGTTTACCCAATGCGACGCTGGTCTGACATAAAATCAACAGCGGATCAGCGTCTCTGCTGAAACATAGCACCTCCAGGAATGATGGGGCTTGTTTTGTGAGTTAGTATGAGATTGTCTATAATACGTCCATCCATCCAAAAAGACAATCCTTCCATTTGGAAGTATTTTATCAAGCATTTCCTGATCATCAGTCAGTTTATTTGGCTCTATGATTCTATGACAATATGGTTAAATCATAGCGAAAGATAAACCTGATTAACAACACTAATGTTGTTTGATTGTAATCAAAGTAAAACAAATACAGTGCCTTCATAAAAAGAGTTGATGGGGATTTGTCAGCCTGTCTGCCACTGTCTACCAGGTAATTGAATCTCAAATAACTAATAGGCCTACCACAAATAACCATCAGCACATTATCAGAGTATGAAGGTGGACATCTGTAATGCTGGGGCAGCATTGACACAGAATTATATTTACATGCTGGAGGAGATAGCTGCCAAAAATTACGTTACTTCTTTTCAACATCGATCTTGAGGATGATAGTACATGCCAGCGGTTAATTAAATACTCCTGGAAAGCAATGGACTCAATACAATATGTTCATCACCTGTTTGCGCATAGAGTTACCCACTGTCTAGCAGATCGTGAATCACAAATAACTAATACCACAGATAATTATCAACAAATTCTCAGACTATGATGGTCTGAGATGCTGGGCCAGCATTGAAACAGAATTAGGTTTACCGGTGGGCGGAGTTAGGTAAAAAAAATAACGCAATTTCTTTTCAATGTCGATCTTCAGTATCCTAGTATATGCCAGCATTTAAACTTTACAGCGTAGGCATTGTGTTTGGACTTCAGTATCTGACGTCTCTGGACGTCTTATTCTGACGTCTAAAAGAGTAAAATATTTCTTATCGCTGTAGACCGATAACATTTTGTATTCAAATGAAATGGAAAGAGCTAAGTGAGTCATTTATTATGATTTTAAATTGAAAATAACCTTGTCTCTTAGTTTATATAAAACAAATGCAGCGCTTTAAAGGTTAAAATAATATTCGCTAAAAGCAATAGACTCCAGAGAATATAGTACCATTGGATGACGATATGCTCACTACATGTTTGTGCATCAGTTAACAATACAACTAGAAATAACTTCCAACATGTGTTTAATTTGTGCTAACCGCATTTTTTGGCAGGATAAATTGAAAAATCGACAAATTCATTTATACAAAATGTCTTTTGAACAATGTGGAGCGAAGATAGATGTGGCTCAATGGAATATAAGAAAAACAAATTATGCGTTGTGACAACCGTTTTTCGCTGATTGGGAATCTGATTAGATGTCACCGCCGCAAAACACGGCATTAAATTGATTGATGATCCAATGGCATGATGTGTGAGCAATGTTACAGTTAACCAGACATATCTATTTTTATTTTCGATGGCGTGATGTGTGGGCAGTGTTGCAGTGAACTTTGCAGACAAATATATTTTTTATCTTCGAGCAGATTTGGTTTTTGAACCCGGCCATTGTTTTGGAGAAGAAGACACAGCTCAATACTTTAAACAAACTTGCTTTTTTGGGTTTGAAATCCTGTGTTCCGAGCGATTTAAATACTCTGAAAGTGTTCTGGATCTATATTATCACAAAAAAGCCGCTAATTCGTTCTAACATACTTGCTAATCTCGTCAAACAAAAATTATGTTTTTATGTATATTGTAAGACAAAAAATCGGACCGATACATTTTGTGAGACAAAATAAATTAATAAATAAAATAATGAATAAATGAATGAATGAATGAATGAATGAATGAATGAATGAATAAGCAAAAGAATGAGTGATTAAATGAATGAATGCATGCATGAATGAATGAATAAATAAATCAATGAACGAATGAACGAGTGGATGAATGAATAAATGAATGAATGAATAAATGAATGAATGAATGAATGAATGAATGAATGAATGAATGAATGAATGAATGAATGAATGAATGAATGAATGAATGAATGAATCAAAGAATGAATGAATAAATCAACGAATGAATGTATACATTAATAAATAAAATAATTAATGGATGAGTTAATAAATAAATAAATAAATAAATAAATAAATAAATAAATAAATAAATAAATAAATAAATAAATAAATAAATAAATAAATAAATAAATAAATAAATAAATAAATAAATAAATAAATAAATAAATAAATGAATGAATGAATGAATGAATGAATGAATGAATGAATGAATGAATGAATGAATAAATGAATGAATGAATGAATAATGAATGAAGGAATGAATGAATGAATAAATGAATGAATAAATGAATGCATGAATGAATGAATGAATGAATGAATGAATGAATGAATGAATGAATGAATGAATGAGTGAATGAATGAATGAATGAATGAATGAATGAATGAATGAATGAATGAATGAATGAATGAATGAATGAAAAAATGAATGAAAAAATGAATGAATGAATGAATGAATGAATAAATGAATTAATGAATGAATGAATGAATGAATGAATGAATGAATGAATGAATGAATGAATGAATGAATGAATGAATGAATGACAAAATGAATGAATGAATGAATGAATGAATGAATAAATGAATTAATGAATGAATAAATGAATGAATGAATGAATGAATGAAAAAATGAATGAATGAATGAATGAATAAATAAATGAATTAATGAATGAATGAATGAATGAATGAATGAATGAATGAATGAATGAATGAAAAAATGAATGAATGAATGAATGAATGAATAAATGAATTAATGAATGAATAAATGAATGAATGAATGAATGAATGAAAAAATGAATGAATGAATGAATGAATAAATGAATGAATGAATGAATGAATGAATGAATGAATGAATGAATGAAAAAATGAATGAATGAATGAATGAATGAATAAATGAATTAATGAATGAATGAATGAATGAATGAATGAATGAATGAATGAATGAATGAATGAATGAATAAATGAATGAATAAATGAATTAATGAATGAATGAATGAATGAATGAATGAATGAATGAATGAATGAATGAATGAATGAATGAATGAATGAATGAATGAATGAATAAATGAATGAATGAATGAATGAATGAATGAATGAATGAATGAACGAATGAATGAATGAATGAATGAATGAATAAATGAATAAGGTTTTAAGCCACATTTGTTCAGTTTCTTGTTTAACTTGATCAGGAAAGGTTCCAGAAGACACGTTCACGATTGACCATGTCACTGATTATGGATGGATGCGAATAGTTTACAAATAGCTGAGGGCGAGGGTATTGTGGTTATAGCTGCCTGCTTGGAAAATCGAAGATGGTTGGTTCAAACCACGCTCTGGCATTTATATCTCAAAGCAACAAAATGTTCCTACCCTGCTCACTTAAAGATTGAACAATGTGGGGAGCTTCAATGACCGAGATAGCGTGCCATGGCTCGAATTTCGAATCATGTGTCTAGACGGCAGTGCCATCTCATTAATCTCACCATCCCCAGGAAATTATCCTGGCCAGTTTGGACTACATGTGCATAAGGGTGGCATAAAACCCCATCCATTCAATTTAATTTACTCATAGGCATTCATGATATTTCAGATGATTTCAAATGATATTTCAAATCAGCAAGGACAATGTCATGATATCCAGCAAAACGTTGGGGACATTTAACTGAGGCTATCACATTGTGGAGGTTTAAAAAATGTGAAACACAAG
Organism: Flabesymbios commensalis; assembly: GCA_964017125.1. NCBI lineage: Eukaryota > Metazoa > Annelida > Polychaeta > Terebellida > Flabelligeridae > Flabesymbios > Flabesymbios commensalis. Next base: position 68,195,836 of record OZ024916.1, read on the forward strand.
CACAAGCAGATGTTAGATTAAAGCATTGAAACAGCATTGGGTGAACGGATTGTGTTTGCTGGGGTAATATTTTCATAGATTTATTCTGGCGTTACCCAACGCTGGATTAATGGTGGACAACGGTCTATAACGCTGGGCCAACCATTATCCCTTAACCCTTGCAACGCTGAATTTATTTTGTATAAATCATGGAGACCAAAGGGTTTTGATCAATTTGAAATCAGCATAAATGTCTTAGTCAGCTCTTTCTGATTCATTTGAATACCTATGTTAGGGGGTTAAGGTCATTAGAAATAGTTTTACTGTTACAGTGCGGGGATCGATCTTAGTCGTCAGAATCTGTCGACTAAAGTCGATCCCCGCACTGTAACAGCAAAACCGTGTAAAGCACTACACGCGACTATAGTCATTTTAAATCTGGTTTATTAGCCGTTAAAATCACTGTTATTTGGAATGGAATGAGTGTTTAAAAATCAAGATTAGCCAATGCTTGATCTCAAATTAAAAAAATATGGGTCATTTCAACTCACCTGAACTTGTGTGTCGCGATAGCGAGACACAAGTTGTATTAACTACTAACTGTCACCTGCCATGGCATTATCATTTAACCTCGCCAGCCATGACCATAAACTGAAATTAATATTGAGTGGCCTTAATGTAGTGTTCGACACTGAATGGCTCCCCATATACGAAGAACTAATTGAATTCATGGCTAATATGCATGTAATTGCTTGCGAAAAATTAACTAATTTATAGCATGTATAATTTAAACTAATTTAAGAGTATCATTTACACCCGGAGTTAAATAAATAGGTTAACTGTTGTTTGAAATCACCTTTTATTAATATTCGTGTTGTTTTCAGTGAATTGTATATATGTTGAAATTGGATGGTTAATAAGTGTTATTATTATTATTTTTATTATTATAGATAGATGTGTCTATTAACATAATTCAAGTCATTGCTGACTTTTTTTCGCATAAGTAATATAATATATTTATACAACATGTACATATGTGATTATCTTTATACGTCAAAATCTGACATATGTAGACGTCAGATTCTAACATATAAATACGGTCCCCGCACTGAAAGAAGTAAAATATTTCTAGCGGCTGTAGACCAATACCATAAGTATGCAAGTGAATCAGAATCTAACTAGTACATTCATATTGACAAAACCCTTTCGTCTTCATAGTTTATACAAAAATATTGCAGCACTTTAATTTTTAAGATGAAGTATCAGAGTGAGTGACATGGTCACTGAGAACAGGGGTGCACTTGGTTTTCAAAAACAAGAGCATTCACTTATGTTCGAACATAAACTTATTTCAAAACACCCCTAAAACAGGCAATTTTCACTTATAAATGCACGCACGTTTATACGCGGGGATACGCTAAGTGCGTCGTCACTCCTCGATGTTTTCCATTCGTGCGAAGCTAACACTGTGCTGGCGCAAATAAAACAGTGTCATATTGCAGCAAAACAGATACAAATATCCCCTGGGTATAATGGTGGTCATAATCATATCATCACGTCGTCAGTCTAACCAGCCATGGCCATTCTGGATGACGTATAATTATATCACACACATAATAAAAAATGATTATGTGTCATTTATAACCCATCATGGCTGTAAATAGTCACATTACGTGTATGTTTGGCATCGTGCAAGCTATTATTAAATTATTGGTTATCATCACAGCGAAAATAACCAGGCTGACTGTCAGGCTGATGGACTGGTCAACTAGCAGGTATTTATTTCAACTTGACATATTGAATCAATTCCCCCACCAGCTAAAGTTAAAAATAATAAAATATTGTAATGTAAGATTTCCATCTCACAACATCCTTATAGCTGTGATCGGCTATAACAACCCAGTGAGAAAGACTATTATACTATATTTAATGTTGAAGTTGAACGGTATTGTGGCTGGCCAAGATTTAAATTGGGTTAAATGTAACCTGGAGGAACTTGGTGATGCATTTTATTTTATCTTGAAATGTCCAACCCTATCAAACCTACATTTAGCCATATATAAATTAACATGAATTTGACAGTATTATATCCAGTGAAGTACAGTGTATATGGTATTATTAAAAAAATAGTCAGCTATGTCAGTTGTGCATTTAAAATATTGAATAGGCATTTTTATATACGAATTTATATGTATATTAGAATAGTATGAACTGCAACCAGTGTACAAAGTACAGAGGTGAAGCGACACTGTGCTGCAACAGCCATTTAACATATCAAAGATGTATACTTAAATGTATTTGTATAGCTATTATGTATATATACACCCTGAAGTACAATTAAATGCAACAACATAGTTTCAAGAACATCGGTCTGAAGCCAGCGTGCGCAGTACTGAGGTGAAGCGATAAGTTAATGTCACAAAGTTACATGATTAATCTGCTTGACTTGTATTAAATAACATGTTTGAATGTTGTTGCATTTTAATCTAATGTGCTCAATACCTTAGTAAATGTTTGTTTCCTCTGTATTATTTTTTGAGAGCGTTAGATTTGCAGCCGTGTATCATTTTATACTTGAAGATCCGCATGCATCAGCTCGTTTATTTATTATATATTGAAATACTATATCATATTGTACTCATATATTTAGTTATTAGCGTAACCGATCTGTATTTCATGTGCTGTTTTATGATTCTGTCAGCAGGGTGTTCATCATTGCATGCGCCCCAGCCCAATTTAGTCTAGTCAACAACCTTGATTCCTTAGAGACCATATGATGCATATTTCACTTTCTCGGTTGTTTTTTCTACATTGATCAAGTTATTGCTAAAATAATCTATGAAAGCAGAGAGATATTGCAACAAAATAAAACAACTGGAAAGACGATTTAATAAAGAATAAAGGTGAACGAAACAAACAAAAATAAACAAATTAGATTGAAAGCTGAAACAATACACAAAAAAAATGCGTTTCCCTGAAGCGATGGCAATTACAGATTTTTTAAATATAATTACATCCTGACAAAACCTATAGCGAATGAGCATGACAATTAACAAAGCGCTACTTTGTGGATAAATGTGTTTTCAGCCAATAACGTAGACAGCGATAATTGACTATTTCTGTTAGGCTGCATTAGCCTTTGTTTTCACGTCATTGTCATGTATTTATAGGTTGTTGGTATGGCATCCTGGTATGGCATCCTCGTGTTTGCTTTCAGTTTCATACGCCATGATGTGTAAATTGCTGCCACAATTTTCATAGCAATGTGAGTGAAAATAATCTAGCTGGATGAATAAAGATAAATTATATCTGTCAAATAACCAATTATGCGGGAAAAAACTATTTCCTTTGGATGCTACTTAAACACGACAGGGTGTCATTTTCTAGGAACCACCCCACAATAGTTGGTCTGAGAAAAATCAATTTGATATTTGCGAAGTTATTTTCAAATCACAATGATAATTAGCTTGGGTTAAAATGACAGGCATTATTTTATTAAATAAAACTTAACGCTGTCGTGGTTTTATTAGTTATTGTCACTGAACATAACGACTGAAGCAACGACGATAATTAAAATACAACTTCGTATCGTAACTTTGTTTGTGTTCACAAGAGGGTAATTAAAATACAGCTTCATATTGTAATGTTATTTTTCAAGCTCTGTGTTCACTTAAATAAACTGGCTCGATTCACAATGCATTATAATATGTACTGCATCGTGTGTACAATTGTCGGGCCAAACTCCAACCCGTATTCTGCTGGGTCCATAGATATACGGTTTATATGAACATAATCATGTGTAAAACTGTCGAGACGGAATTAAACCCGTATCCTTCAATAGCCCCGTTTATATACGATTCAAGACAGTTTTAAACCAAACAAAATAACACTGAAAATGATCAAATTATTTTGGTGGATGTTTAGTTTATCAAATAACACAATTTGCGGTATGTCTATTTTGACAAATAAACATATTTTGTTCGTCATTTGAAACTAGCAATTGCTTTAGTAATTCCAGCTGGAAATGACGGAGACAATTCAGCACAACACAAAAGTTGATTTGTTGAGACTCTGCTGATATTTGACTTTATCACCTTTGAATTATCTAAAGGTATACTAGATCGCTCTTTTTAGCCAATTGACGTTATGACTCGCCACGGCGATCCATAACTGCATGTGACATACATTACTTGAATTTGTGAGATTAAAATCATAACGTTAGGATCAATTTTATTTTAAAAATAATATTCAGCATCAAGGAATAAGGAAACTACCCGGTATGACAGGGCCGCCTAACTTTTTTACTGTGCGATGCCCAGTCACACTGACCGACATTTTGTTTACACAGCCAACTGTGTAAAAACGACACTCGCGCTGCCTACCAAAAAACTCGTATGCCAAGAAATTGAGACGAATATTTCAATTGCCTATGAGAAATAGGCCATTTTCAGCAGGCGTGAACTTGTGATCGTATTGAAACTATTACATTTAAAAATGGAGGTCACTGTGTCAGAGCCTTGCGATGTCATCAGGGTATAAGGAAACAATAAAATACTTGAGTCAACATTAGTGTTAACGTTTAGAGAGCGGGGACTGGCTAAAGATGTCAGAATCTGACATATATAGACGTCCTCGCACTGAAAGAATTACACATTTTTAATTACCATAGACCTATATACATAGTTATTCAAGACATTTGTGATGACTTCAAATTGAAAAAAAACTTTGGTCCCCATGCTGTACATACAAAAATATTTCAGTGCTGTATTGTTTAAAAGTACATTGAAAAATGTGTCTCTACGTGACAGATGTTGTGTCCACATTCACAGACCACGAAGTGTAATTTCCTGGTGATAATTTCTGGTCGACCTTGGGTGAGGATGATGACAGGATCTCTTTAAGTGGCACAATGACATCCTGTGGTGCTTTAGGAAGTGCGTCTCCCGTGGTAATACATATACTGATTCCGGGATGCGGCACAATGACATCCGGCTGTGATCCATCAAGGGATGTAGGTTACGATGATCTTGATGATCATATCTCAGTAAAATGAGAGCCGTTAGTTAGGCTGACTGGTGGTTATATATGAAGGAATTGTTCATTTAACGATAAAAGCATTACATTCTACATGCTGTAAGAGAACACTCTTAAGAATGTTTTCAGCTATAGGGCCATTAAAAAATGACCTGTGACCTCGCTGGCGGCCATTTTACAAAATGGCTGCCAAGATGTATATAAGTGTCAATATATCATCGCTTAATCCACTTAGAATCTAAATATTTTAATCTAAATATACATTTCCAAGGGTACTGATAATAAATAAAGTATTTTTATACACATTAATTACAAAATGGCTGATAAAATATATGATAAGTGTCCCAAATTTTTATGTCAGCTTCTAATCCAGAAATATTATGAATATCTATGTCTACATGTATCTTTTGAAGGCCCCTTGTAACAAATCAAAATACTTTTAAAACACCCCAAAAATACTGACTCCAGTGGTGGCCATTTTAATGGCCGACAAAGTCCACATACGACGCATGTCAATATCTCAGCTTCTAATCCACTTAAAATCAAAATACTTTTATCTAAATAGACATTTTCAGGGGTACTGGTAAGGGATAAAGTATTTTTAAACACATTAATCCAACAGAATAACAACATTTCACTGACTCTATTGGTAGCCATTTTACAAAATGACCGACCAAATCTGAGTATGTATCAATATCTCAGCTTCTAATCCATTTAAAATCAAATTTTTTTTTTATCTAAATATACATTTTCAGGGGTACCGATTCAAAAAAAAGTATTTTTCAACACATTAATCCAACAAAAAGATTTTACTGACTCCAGTGGTGGTCATTATACAGACTGGCCGACCAAATATACATGTATACGTGTCAATATCACAGCTTCCAATCCTCGTGAAATCGGAATATTTGTATCTGAATATACATTTTCAGGGGCACTGATAAAAAAGTATGTTTAGAAATTGTAATCCAACAAAATAACTTTTTTATGAATTCATCAATGTATTATATTTCCTGGTAATTTTTAGTTATAGTTCAGTTACTGGCGATGTGCTCTATAAAGAACCCTTTAACTTATTCGATAAAAGTGCTCTATAAAGAACCCTTGAACTTATTCGATAAAGGTAGGAAATTAGGCTTCCTTCAGTCGCGATATTGCCATGCATGTGCGGAAAGCGACTTAAACTATATTCATCCACCATCCAGTCACAATCTGATTGTTGTGTCTAAATATAATTTGCTAATAGAAGGGATTAGAATATATATTAAAAAATTGCCTTCATCCAACAAAAAAACGCATATTAATTAGTAACTTCTTTAAATCCACTTAGAGTTGAAATATATAGCCTAAAAAATATATATGTTTTAAAGTACTTTTGTAAATCTTGAATATAGAAAAAAAAAACGGATTGTAATAATTCAGACTAATTACATTGGCAGAAAACTCATTTTAGAATCAAACATTGTTACCATTGAAACCTTTAGTTTAATATGAAAATTTAAATAGCTTTTAACCTGTTCTTGCTAAAAATAAAATAGTTTATAGATCAAAGCGCTTTGACAGATTTCACTATATATCTAATTACATCTATCTTGCACACATTGTGTGTAATCAATTATATTTTAATTTGTCACATAGACCTACAATATTAGACAGGTTAATCTTGCCCGCTTCACTTTTCAGCTTCCATTGCCAGTTGGCAGTCACCCCAATTCACACTATCCAAACTGACCAGATATTACTATATGTGACAGTAAGGTTTGTTTTTAACTTAGATAATTACGTGTTTGTGCATTATGAGTACACATGAATACATGAATTATCTCTCAATAAAAGCGTCAGGTATGAAATTACAGTCTGACTTATTAGGTCCAGCAAACATAAGAAGCCGGATACTCTCCCACCCCGGATAAATTGGTGGAGTGTATGACTGCTGTAACTTGTCTAAAACTTTTCCATAAATAAAATCATCACTGTTCAGAATAATTTAATGTGTGTGGCTCAATCCACTCGCCTTATTTCGAGGATATTGTCTTGCCAAACACGTATCATAATAAAAACGGTCGATGGCTACCAGGGTGTTTTCCCTTTAGTTTTGGTGCATATACAACTTGATCTGCGTTAAAATAATGACAGAGGTTGTTGCCCAATCTTATGGAACTGTTTATGACACTACCATTATGATATTACACAGTGCCAATTTAAATAGAGCCTCAACCAGTTATTTCTCTTGTTGTGGATTAGAACTACACTGATGTACGTCTCTTTTTTCGTCAAGTTATCTCCCTTAGTAGTTTTGCGCGGTTGTAGAGGTTCGTTTACAGTGTTTACAAGACACCAATATGGTGCTTGGCCTTCTAAATAATAACATCATCTTTGTTTAGCTCAGCCAGCATACTTGCATTTTGAAGGTGACGGGAATATTTTCTGACCAGAGCATCAAGATTAAGCGTATGGTACAATAATTCTGTGTCTGTTGCTGGTTCCATGCAAAAAACAGATCTGTCATGCCACTATTTTGACGAAAATAGGGCCTATACCTTTAGAGAACATAATGTAATGGCTGCTAATGCTGTTTTTCTCCTGTCAGTTTGTCCAACCATAGTTTTGTTAGAATGTAAATGAAATTCATCAATCTATTTGCCTTTTTGGCTTTAAATGTTCCGCCTTGTCAACTAGCTGTAGACGGGAAATAATATTTGATGCAAATATCATGCTAATGCTACCGATCTCAGCCTGTATCAACCAAAACGCATTACCATGCATATCTTATCTGCCTTGTTCCTGCAAATGTATATTTAAACACTAAGATTTTTTTAATTAGGAGCGGGGATAGTAAAACATGTATATTCTGGCGGCCATTTATTGAGATAAAAATATTAAATTAGCGTATTTTTAATTGCATTTTGTGTAATCCTTGGTCCCGAAAATGTATATTTAGACACCAAAATATTTTTTTTAAATTAATTAGAAACTGAGGTAATAAAACACGTATATTCTGGCGACCATTTTTGGAAAAATGACTGTCACGATGGTTAAATATTAAATTTGCGTATTTATTATTTATTTATAATCCTTAGTCAGAAAATGTATGTTTAGACACCACAAACACATTTCTACGTGGATTAGAAACAGAGATAATAAAACATGTGAATTCAGGCGGCCATTTTTTTAAAATGGCCGCCATTAAGGTCAAAGGTCAAATTTGCGTATTTGTTATTGCCTTTTTTTTCATTGAGGCCAAGGCTCAAATTTGGAATGGCCCTATAGCTAAAATTTACCGTCATGGTGTATGTTCTCCTAGCATGCAAAATTTTATGCTTTTAACATTAAATGAGCAATTGTTTCAGCCTAACTACGTTTACCCAATGTTGGTTTAATGTTGGATCAGTATCGCAGACGGTGAACTACCATTTAAGTAACAGTAGCTTAAAGTCTGGTCTTCGCCAGAATATGGCATTAGAGAGATAGATGATAATCATTTCTCGGCCACAATTCTTAGAACTTGTGTTATTTTCAAGCGATTGTTCCAAGAAAAAAGAGTGATGGATTTTATCATTTTAATTCCACGTATCTCGAAACATGTGAACTGGTTTATAAATGAGACGAGGGAGCTTACAGGTTTCAACCCTGGCAGCGCTGAAATATGTATGTAAAAACCATCGTGACCAAATATCTTTTTTAATTTAAAATCATAAATGTCTTCGTTAGCTTTTTCTGCTTCCTTTGAATACTTATGTTTAGTATGTTATAGGTTTGCGGCCAATATAATTAGTTTAATTCTTTTAGTTTGGGGACCATCTTTAGAGGTCAGAATCTGACGTCTACAGACGTCAGATTCTGACCTCTGAGGACGGGCCTCACGCTGAAAGGGTTAAATAATCAACTATAATATATCAGGACTCAGAGGGTTCGTATTTCATCTGATTCGTTTTCTGGAATATTATCGTATTTTTAATGATGCATTTAGTGAGGACACTGCTTATTCTCCTCTCTGACACCTAAAGCTCAAACTTAATATCTCACATGGGAGCTAAGAAATTTCTTTATGGGACGAGAAAGCTTAATTGCAGGATTTAAAAAGGCAACTGTAATATATCTGGACTCGTATTTCATCTTATTTGTTTCCTGGAATATTATCGTCTTTTTAATGATGCATTTATTGAGGACACTAGGCAGTTCATCTCTCCCATCAAAAGCGCGAACGTAATATATGAAATGAAAGCTAAGAACTTTCTCTGTGTGATCTGTTTTTTTGTTAATATTTTTTTTTTTAATCTAGATAGTAGTCAGTGATAAATGTACTACGCATTAGACAGGTTGGCCCAACTGTTAACCGACATTGTACCAATGTACCGTGTTTGCTGGGTCGAATGATTTATGTAGTTAGGTGTGATATCTCAGGCATGAAAGGATATGCCTCAGTATGAGTCATTTCCTGATACATAATTATATCTGACATTAAAGGAGAGGTGCTCTCTGAATTGCATGGATCATGCAGAGAGTCCCTCATTATCCACAGTAATCATGGGAGTCAAATAAAAAAATTGCTACTTGACAGAATGAAGCATACTTTCTTCAAAGTTCAAGCCCATATATATATCAAGCCCATATATATATCCGCCACTATTACGTACAAATTATACACAGAACGACCGATTTAGAAGTTCACATGAATCGATAGTGTATCGCATTGTGAACTAATTCAGCTAAATTTACATAGTTTTAATGCATTTATAAGGCATTTTAGACAATATGAATGATTGTTGTGTACACTTCATATCATTTATGTTGAAATAAACAAATCAGTTATGTAGCTTTAAATGTTAGACAATTCAATGACATGTTATAATGGTGTTTTATGAGGGCTGCACATTTTCATTCACTTTGAGATGAGAATTGTATATTCAAATGTCAATATGAATCAAATTGTATTGTGTTAGTAATGTTAAGCATCAGTGACACATTCATAGAATTGTGACACGTTAAATCTTGATATGCGTGCAAAAAGATGAAACCCTTTGATGACACCGCCTCGTCTATACCTGAACACCATCATGCATGCGCTGTCTGTTCCGGCTTCCCCTTTAATCTGACGTGCGTGCTAAAGGTGAAAGGCATTGTAATAAAACATCAGTATTCTGTGTGCATGTACGCAGGTAAGGTGCTGAAGGTGAAACCTATTGTAATGAAGCATCACTATGTATAGGATAAAGCCCTTAGAGCTCTACATTCTTAGCTGTGAAAAGGGCCGAGGACGCAGATCAAGTCCTTTTTGACGGCTAATAATGTAGAGCCCCGAGGGTTTTAATTGACTTAAAACACATTCAACTATAATGAAAATCCCTCATATTAAACAGCTAATTATCATACCATAGGCCTACCATGATAATTGGTCTGTACTTGATGAACAATACCGCTCCATACCCGTCTTAGAATGTAGTGATCGGACCAAAAAATAATGTAGTGATGTGGCTTAAATACTGTTTAGTGACATATGCAGCATGTAGCAGCTGGCGTGTGTATCATGTAGCAGCTACCTCCAGTACAAGTAGTGGCGGTTTAACACGCCACCCACGTTTTTACGAGTCAATTTTTAGATGATCGACTTTAAGTCATCGAACTATATTCACCTTATAATGTAACTAGATGGTACATGTGTGTGTATGTCTCTTTTATATTATTTTAAAATGACAGATTTAGATCTCATTAAAATAATGCCTTAACGTTGGGTTTAAACCCATGTCATTATAGGTGGATGTATCGTTTGAATAGGGTTATTCTTACATATTTCATACAATTGTTGGTCTCAGTGTACACTGGCTACCAGCATATAAAACAACAGCTTATGCTATGCTGTCCAGCTATGACGCCGAACCGCCTTTGTGGTCAGCACCACATAACGTCTGTTAAGTCTCACATCAAAGGACCACGCCTCATTACTATACATGCAGATCAGCAATGCATAACAGTAGTTTCACCTGGAGACTCATTAACCCTGAAAACGTTGAATATATTTTGTGAAAATTAGGAGAAGCGTTTATTTCACATTGAAATCATCAAAAATGTCTTAGGTAACTCTTTTCGCTCAATTCGAAGACCTATGTTATGGGACTACGTCCATTTTGAAATATTTTAATTCTTTCAGTACGGGGATCGTCTTCATACGTCAGAATCTGACGTCAACAGACAGTCCCAGTGTGCTGTAAGGGTTGGACTTCGTGGTAGCTGGACATGAAAACCACCTACAAATTGCGCCATAATAATTATAATGTTGAAAATAAGATGTACATAACAATAGACATTTTGTACATAAGCTGTCAACACACAAATTATTATTTTTAGTTGAAACAAAGGGCTTCACATTTATAAAAATAGCACTGATAATTAAGTATTTCATTTATCAGTGCGCAAAGTTCATTCAAAACACATTTCCGTCTAAGCCTGATTTTAGACTTTTTTCTTTTGTGACGATCATGTGCTTTGATTTGGTATTAGTCTGGAGGCAGATGTTGAAAATATAGCCTTTTTTCGATCTGGCTCTCTCCAAGAGCTAAATGGCTACAACCATGGTAATATCTTCAAATATACCTAAAATATACCACCAATTTAGACCGCCGGTCACCTTCCTGGACCATGCGTAAGGTCGCCAGAGGTCACCAAAGGTCATCAAGTGTAAATTTGATCAAATTTAGATTTTTAGCTGAATGATAGCTACTTATTGAGATTTTGTAAATACATCAATGTCAAGTACAAAGCAAACATAGATTTCTCAAAAAAGATTTTTTTTTTTTTTAATTATACATGAAACTACTAAAAGCAAAATCTTCAATAGCGTTTTTCTCTGATTGAAGCTAAAAATAACAGAATGCCATCTTAAACTTCTTTTTTTCACCCTGAGATACCAAAAGTAGCTACTGACTGTGTAATCAAATTAATAATGTAACATTCCCACATTTAAAAATAATAATATGTTTTTTTCTGGTATTAACGGTAGTCTTGTGGCACAATTTAAATTTCAGGTCCTATTATTTCTAGTCTGGAAGCAAATATCTAAAACATACCATAATTTTAGATCTGGCTCACCCCAAGAGAATAAAAGTAATCACCATGCTAATATCCTGAAGTATACCCAGTTCAACAAATATAGGGCGCCGGTCACCTTCCTAGACCATAAGTAAGGTCGCTAGAGGTCATCAAAGGTCATCAATTAAACAGTATAGCAAATGTTTAATGTTGGCCAAATAGTTCGGTAATTTATGTCTTCTGAAAGATTTCGTGTCGAAAAATTCGTTTCTTGGGTTTTGAGATAATGCAACCCATATTTCACCCACAAATCCAAGATGGTCGCCGTTTTCCAATTGATAAAAATAATATTGTTTTACCACCTTGATCGTGTAGATACATCGTATGTGTAGTTTTTGGTTTGTACATGATATTTTGGCGATAAATGTAGTCTTGTAAATGTTTCAAGGTAATTCGACCTACATTTCATTCAGAAATCCAAGATGGCTGCCGTTGTAATTTTATTTATGAAAAAGTCCTAAACCCCTTGATTTATGTGTGATTTATGTTTGCTATGTAATTTTGGCCGGATAATGTTTTTATTGTCTTTTTTATTGTCTATTTTTATTGTCTTTTTAAAAATTAAATCAATATTTTACAGAGGAATCTAAGATGGCCTTTTTTTTAATTTTTATACAATATAATATTATAAGTAAAACCAGAACAAAATATAACCATAATAAATAAATAAGCCTGGATCAACTACAGACGGATTATCACAGGTGATGTTGGCTGGGATACTTGAGTTTCATTAACATCTGGCGATTAACTGATGATCTTCAGCGGCATCATCTATCATGGGCTTAACAACGACTATTATAATCTAAAGCCTGTTTAACTCTTTCAACTATTGCTATGCATTAATTACATATGTATGGGTCATATTTGATTAAATAATAGATGACCCCCCAATATAATGTTGACAAAAATAATGATATGCTTGACAAATATATATTTTTTTGTTCTTTCCAACACCGGTGACCATCTTCAATTCTGCCTACCCAAAAGATTGAATGGTATATCAAATTGTTGAGAACTAGTTTGAGCTACATTTTTTTTAGTTTATTTAAGAGACACAAGGAAAACATTCTGGACCTCAAATCACACATAAACCAGAACTCTTACATATCTAGATGGGGAATCAACATTATGTTTCAAAAATAAAGAAAACGGCAGCCATGTTGAATTTGTGGGTGAAATATGTGCCATATAGTAGGGCAGGAAGGAGGGTCCCCGACCACCCGAAAGATATATTTTTTTAACTCATATTTTTGTAACCCTTAATGTCTCTAGTATACGAATTTTTATGTTCCCATTGCGAAATATTGTCCCATGGGGTCCGTTTGGCGGCCATTTTGGACGCCATCTTGTTTTTTCGACGCCATCTTGTTTTTCGACGGAAATCTAGAAATCGCACGAAGTCATGTAATACCTCTTTTCCTTATATTTTCTGCATGCCAAATCGATTAAAAATATTCTTTTCGTGATTTAACTCTTATTTTAACAAATATCCCAGAAAAACCTCTCCTGGAACCCATTTTTGTTTTTTTATTCGAGATGTGATATTTCAAGTAGACGCTCAGAAGAAACCCCTGGACTCAATATAATAAAACTTGACAAATAGTGACATACAGCTATGCAAAATCCTCAGGGCTTCAATGTGGCCTATAGGCTACACTTTAATGTGCCCACGGGTCAAAGGTCAACTTTGATCACATATTCATGAAGTGAACATTGTGTGTCATTTTTTACTTCCGGTCACTTTGGTGCTTTCTGCACATGCGCAGTGATGTGGGATTTTGATTTTGTCACTGAAATATATATGTTTGTAACCCTTAATGTCTCTAGTAAACGAATTTTAATGTTCCCATTGCGAAATATTGTCCCATGGGGTCCGTTTAGCGGCCATTCTGGACATCATCTTGTTTTTTCGACGCCATATTGTTTTTTCGACGGAAATCTATAAATGCCATATCTTTTGAACTAGACATCACAGGAAGTCATGTTATACCTCGTTTGTATATAATTTTTGCATGCCAAATCGATTAAAAATAGTATTTTTTCGTTTTGAAAATGCTGTAGCAAAAAGCGTGCATATATTCTAAAAAAATACGACATTTTTGAAAAAATGCAAAAAAGCCATGAGATTTTGGTGTGGTATGGAAATGCAGCATATAACTTTTAATACAATTCATGAGACACAGGAAAATAGTATGCTGTAAAATAATTAAAAGGGTTCCCCCATAATTAAAGTAAATGTATTATATTAGTCTGATCATCATAATCATCAATCTCCATCTATTATAAGCATCTAATCATCAGAATCTTCATCCTCAAAGAGTTCGTCATGAAACCCGAAAATGGTCTGATCAGCCCGCTTATATGTGGCTAGACGGTGATTCACACGCCATATATGCGGACTAAGGTTGTCTCTGGCTGGAGGAAGACGATGAGGTCCACCTCAGACTTTGATGATAACTGTGCATCAACTCCCAACATTTTCTTGAGCATGACGCTGCGTACTGTATTAATTGACTTCTCTCGTGGCTTAGAATACATGAGACAAGTGAACGCCCTAATTTCATCTATTAGATCCTTTTTCACACACCACTTAACGCCGAGTTTTATAAAACAAAAAATCCCCTACCGGTATATACTGAATGATCAAACAAATTATGTCGGTATAGGCTAGAAAACGCCATAATAATATTTATTTGGATATAACTTTTACAACAGTAATGTATGACTACACAGACAAATAGTACCTGAATGCTCCATGGTACTTAGGGTAGTTCGGTACCTTCTTCAGTGGTCCAACCTTCGCCTTGCCCTTAACGTACTGCACTGGTAACGTCTTCTCCTGTAAATACGTAGAGTCCAAGCCACAATGCAATAGTCAATAGCCCTTCAATTCAGCTAGTTCGCTAACATTCACAATCTGACAGTGCTTTCCGGTACCAACATCAAGAAAGATTGTCGGTGAGATGACATGAGCAAAATACAGAAGAATAAAAAGTATGTCACCGTCTGGCGTCCTCACCACAGCGGACTTGTAGCCCAGCTTGACTGCATACTTTAGGTAGAGTACAACGCGGCTGTCTGTCTCCTCCTGGTTTGACACTAGTTCATGGATATCATGCTTTGTTACCTGAAATAAATAATGCCCCATTGTGGTTGCTATCAATATATTTTTTAATCCTCCGATATGGTATCCCATTAGATACATTAAATTATTACACTCAGATCATCAGCAGGTGATCTCAACTGATAGGCCTTTCCATCCACCACCACAAACGACATTTCACTTTTGTTGAAACGAGATGCTGCTGCCTTGCTTCCGCACACCCGCAATAGAATCACACTTATTTTTTTCATTTCCAAAAAAAATTCTGCTGGCTTCCTTGTTGATTTTTAGCTATCATCTGGTCTAGCACGTGGAGACAAATGACACCAAATGTAGGAGGGATGGTTGACATCAGTTTGTTAGTGACCAAGATCACCTTTGTAGTGGCTGAAATATTTTATAAAGAGGCTGTGATCACGTCCTCAGCAGCCAAGATCACTTTTGTAGTGACATACATCCTTTTTTTATTCTTTGACATCTGTTTACAAATACTAGCCAAAATGATAGGAAAAAACAATTTCATTTTTCTACTGACCCGTACCAGACATATTAAATCAAGGCACAACAAAGGCTAAGGTGTTGTAGCAGAGAGAGGTTCATTGTGGAAGGTCCCGCCATACGCAAACCGAAAGATTTTAAGCTTTTTTTGTAAGAAACACTTCACCACATATATGCCTGAAAATCTGGCCTTGCGTTGATATTAAAGGCTTAGTCTTCATTGTTCTAAATTATTTCAGGTCACTGTAAACGAGATCTACTCTTTGCGATCAGACCAGGAGGAGACCGACACACGGATTGTCCTATATCTTCACCATGCAGCGTACCCTGGATTTAAATCAGCGTACCCCGGATTCAGATATTCTCTTCATCCTACGTCTCCATGCACATGACCTGGCCACCACTATCTACCTTGACACTGGCACAGGAAAGCGATCAGACCAGGAGGAGACCGACACACGGATTATCCTATATCTTCACCATGCAGAGTACCCTGGATTTAAATCAGCGTACCCCGGATTCAGATATTTTCTTCATCCTACGTCTCCATGCACATGACCTGACCATCACTATCTACCTTGACACTGACACAGGAAAGCACAGGAAGCTCATCAGTGATCACAATAATTTGTTTTGCCTAAATCACATGAACTGATCAAAATATCATCTCAATCACCTTTGCATTCAATTCAGCATCCCAGAAAACCATAAAATTGACACCAAGATCATTCGAATCGGTCCATTAGTTGCTGTTTTATGATATTTAGTGTTTCGACTATACCGGTACTGTAGAGAATAAACTTGTCAAAGACACAATTATTTGGGTAAATCTGTAGAGCATGCTTTTCGTCGATTTCTCCCTCAATTCTAAACCGATTTGCATGAAATTTTGAGCCGGCCATTTCACATGCATGTCTTAACATCAAAATTTCGTACAATTATATACAATATTTCAAAAGTTAGAACATTTGACATGTATAAAATTCCAGAATTAGTGTAATAGGTTTATAGAGGGACGTCATAATTTTTATTTGCTGCATGTCTAATTTTCTGACTTTTAAAATACTGCATATAAGTTGATAAAAAAATTACCAATGTTAGAAAATGACTTGGAAATGGCATGTACAAAATTTCATGGGAATCTGTTGATAATTGACGGAGAAATCGACGAAAAACATGCGCTACTGATTTACCCAAATAATTGTGTCCTAGACATAGAGCGGTTGGCGGCCATCTTGGAAATATGCTAATTAGACCCCCGTGGGACTTTTTTTACCAGTGCAGTACGTTAAGGGCAAGGGGAAGGTTGGACCACTGAAGAAGTTACTAAACTACCCTAAGTACCATGGAGCCTTCAGGTACTATTTTTGTATGTGGTCATACATTACTGTTTTAAAAGTTATATCAAAACAAACATTTTTATGGCGATTTATATACCGACATAATTTGTATAATCATTCAGTAAACTGGTAGGGGATTTTTTATTTCATAAAACTCGGCGTTAAGTGGTGTGTGAAAAAGGATCTAATAGATGACATTAGGGCGTTCACTTGTCTCATGTATTCTAAGCCACGAGAGAAGTCAATTAATACAGTACGCAGCGTCATGCTCAAGAAAATGGTGGGAGTTTATGCACAGTTATCATCAAAGTCTGTGGTGGACTTCGCTCGTCTTTCTCCAGCCAGAGACAACCTTAGTCCGCATATATGGCGTGTGAATCACCGTCTAGCCACATATAAGCGGGTTTATCAGGCCATTGTCGAGTTTCCAAAGCCACACGAAGACGAACAAGGCTGGGAGAAGACTGGTGATGGATCCCTGGTACCATTGTGGTCATATGGCCCTATTCTCCCTCCATCTCTTGTTGATCTGATTCCAGATACGGCACGGGAGCTAGAGGACACCGATGACGATGACGAACAATTTAAGAGATTGACTATGACGAACTCTTTGAGGATGAAGATTCTGATGATTAGATGCTTATAATAGATGGAGATTGATGATTATGATCATCAGACTATTATAATACATTTACTTTAATTATGGGGGAACCCTTTTATCAATTTTACGGCATACCATTTTTCTGCGTGTCATGAATTGTATTAAAATTTATATTCTGCATTCCCATACCACACCAAAATCGTATGGCTTTTTTGCATTTTTTCAGATCTGTAGTATTATTTTAGAATATATACACATTTTTTGCTACACAATTTTCAAAACGAAAAAATATTATTTTTAATCGATTTGGCACGCACAAATTATATACAAACGAGGTATTACATGACTTCCTGTGATGTCTAGTTCAAAAGATATAGCATTTATTCCAAGATGGCCGCCAAACGGACCCCATGGGACGATATTTCGCAATGGGAGCATTGCAATTCGCTTACTAGAGACATTAAGGGTTACAAAAAAAGGCCTATACATTTTAGTGCCAAACTCAAAATCCCACATCACTGCGCATATGCATAAAGTACCAAAGTGACGGGAAATAAAGAATGACACAATGTTTCACTTCATGAATATGTGAGCAGAGTTGACCTTTGACACGTGGGCACATTAAAGTGTAGGCTGTAGGCAACATTAAAGCCCTGAGGGTTTTGCATAGCTGTATGTCACTATGTGTCAAGTTTTATTATATTGAGTCCAGGGGTTTCTTCTGAGCGTCTACTTGAAATATCACATCACAAATAAATAAACACAAAATGGTTTCCAGGAGAGGTTTTTTCTGGGATATTTGTTAAAAGAACAGTTAAATCATGAAAATAATATTTTTAATCGATTTGGCATGCAGAAAATATATGGAAAAGAGGTATAACATGACTTCGTGCGATTTCTAGTTCAAAAGATACGGCAATTTTTGATTTCCTTGAAAAACAAGATGGCGTCGAAAAAAACAAGATGGCGTCCAAAATGGTCGCCAAACTGACCCCATGGGACAATATTTCGCAATGGGAACATCAAAATCCCTTTACTAGAGACATAAAGGGTTACAAAAATATGAGTTGAAAAAATATATCTTTCGGGTGGTCCGGGACCCTCCTTCCTGCCCTACCCATAAGCAGAACTTGATTTCGTGCCCCAAAATCACTTAGAAAGGAGACGGTACAGATATCATTTGGCCAAAATTGAAATTAGATGCACCAAATAGTTTTTTTTTCGTATATATAATAATAAAATTAAAACGGTGGCCATCTTCGATTTGTGAATGAATGTAGATCAAATTACCTATAAAAAAAAACAGAAAATGAATGTTCCGACCCAAAATCATCTAGAAACCATAAGTTACACTTATCTAGGTGGTAACCTAATACAGTTTTTCTTCAATTTAAAAACGGCGGTCATCTTGGATTTGTGGGTGAAATATGAGTACAATTATTTTAAGGACCCAAGAAATAAACTTCTGGACTCAAAATAACCTAGAAAAAAACATAAATTACACAACAATGTAGGCAACATTTTAATTTTGATCAAATATTATATTTACTTGATGACCTTTGATGACCTCCAGAGATCTTACGCATGGTCTACAAAGGTGACCGGCGCCCCATATCTGTTGAACTAGGTATACTTTAGTATATTAGCTTGGTGATTACTTTTACTCTCTCGGAGCGAGCCATATCTAAAGGTATGCTATATTTTAGATACATGTCCCCAAACTAAAAATAATAGGACCTGAAATATAAATTGTATCACCAGACTGCCGCTAACACCTGTAAAAACATATGTTTATTTTTAAATGTGGAAATGTTACATGATTTATTTGATTATACAGTCAGTAGCTACTTTTGGTAACTCAGGGTGAAAAAAAGAAGTTTAAGATTCTATTTTATTATTATTAGCTTCAAGCAGAGAAAAACGCTATTGAAGATTTTTATTTTAGTAATTTCATGTATGATTTAAAAATATATATCGCTTTTGTGAGAAATCTATGTTTTCCATGTACTTGACTTTGATATATTTATCAGATATCAATACGTGGCTACTATTGAGCTAAAAAAATTAATTTGATAAAATTTACACTTGGTGACCTTTGGTGACCTCTAGCGACATTACGCATGTCTAGGAAGGTGACCGGCGCCCCATATCTGTTGAACTAGGTGTATTAAAGGATATTAGCATGTCGGTCGCCATTTAGCTTTCAGGGTGAGCGAAATTAAAAAAAATACCAGTTCGCCTCCAGACTATATCTCTTATTCATAACCTATGTATAAGGCGTCATTTTCTATAGTTTGTTGTACTCGTGTTCCAGTTTCGACACATGTATTTTAATAAACAGTCAAATCGAAATCTCGAAATATATGTAAAATGTTGTATCTTTCTAAAAAAAAATGTGATAAAAATACAAGATAAAGTCGCAGTCATTTCCAATCCTTGCCTAATATTGACTGGACTATCAGCACAAGTTATCTGAAGGTATGGACTTGATGTTGTGATGAGTGCTGAGATCAGTCCTTCACAACGACGCAGCATGCATTATCTCGTATGAATATATATCGTCCTTGTTTATATGAAAGGGTGTATCTGTCACTTTATAAAGTAGCAGATACATCTTTTTATGCCCAAGGGGACGATTATGTGCCAAGTCACTTTAACCCTTTCTGATATAAATGTCCACCCACTTGAAGTTGTGTCTCGCTTACCGCGACCCACAAATTCATTCGGGTGAAAAATAATCACATCGGTTTAATTTGAGACCATACATTTATGTATTGATAATAATAATAATGTTATGCATTGTTGGATAATACTATGTGCTGCCAGTGTACGGTGTAGACGATGGTGTTAGCCAAATATAATTATTAGAGTTTCAAGGAAGACAATATCCCGACCGAAACATACGTTTTACCCAAAGCGACGCTGGTCTAACACAAAATCAACATTCTGAAACATAGAACCTACAGGAATGATGGGGTTTGTTCTGTGAGTTAGTATGAGATTGTCTATAAGCCGTCCATCAATCATCTAATAATACAATCCTTCCATTTGGATAGAGATGCAGTATTGAATCAAGCATCTCCTCCTCATCAGTCTGTATCGTTCCTCTCTATGATTCAATGACAAAAGGGAGAAATCAGAGGGAAAGATAAACATGATTACCAACACTAATACTTTTCTTTGATTGTAATTAAAGTAAAGCAAACATAGTTCCTGCATAAAAAGAGTTGTGGGGGATTTATCAGCCTGTGATGCAGATAATTGAATCTCACATAACTAAGACCACTTATAACAACCACTACATTCTCAGGCTACGAGGGTGGGTGTCTCTGATGCTGGGCCAGCATTGAAACGCAATATGATTTACATGCTAGCTGATAATAATATTCCTCTGTACAACTTGTCTTGGGGACCATAGTACACGCGGGCGCTTATTCTTACAGCGCGGGGTCCATCTCTAAAGTCCATCCCCGTACTTAAAGAATTAACAAATTATATTGGTCGTAGACCGTCTTTATATATCAAAATCGGACGTCTGTAAACGCCAAATTCTGACGTATAAAGATGGTCCCTGCACAGAAATAATTAAAATATTTCTATATGTCCAATGGTTGTAGAGACATAACATAGTTATTCAAATTTAGCGGAAAGAGTTAACTAAGACATTTATGATGATTTAAAATACAAGATAACCTTAATGCTCCTGGTTTATATAAACATAATTATGTCAGCGCTTTAATGGCTGAAGTAAGATTGGCTCAAAACAATAGACTCAAGACAATATGGTCACTACCTGTTTGCGCATGAGCTAGCAATACAACTAGAAATCTCATCCGACATGTGCTTAGGGGTTTTGTCAAGTTGAAAATGGGTGGGTGGGTCAAGCCCCAACTCGGATTATAATTTTTTTGGAAATGTTGTGTTTTTTGTGATTTTTGTGTTGTTTTCATGTTTCCATATAATTCAAAACAAAAATAAAAAATTGGTTAGGGGGGGGGGGGGGGGGTGTGTGGGTGGAGTCTGATTAATCCGAGTTTTTCTCGGATTTTTTTTATTTTTTTTCACTTGACAAAACCCCTTAATTTGTGACAAATGCATATTTTTGTCAGGCTAACTTGGAAACAACAAATTGTTCTATACAACATGTGTTCTGGGGTGAAGAAGGATGTGGCTCAATGGAATATAAGAATTTGTTACAAATGTTTTTGTTGATCGGAAATCTTATTAGATGTCACCGCCGCACAGCACGGGATTAGGTGATTAGAAGAGATGGTATGATGTGTGTACAATGTCACCGTTAATCAGACATATCTATTTTTATTTGCGATGGCATGTTGTGTGGGCAGTGTTCCAATTAACCAGACATATATATTTATATCTTCGATGGCGCGATGTGTGGGCAGTGTTGCAGGAACCGATGTAGACATTTATATTTTTATTTTCGAGCAAATTTGCTTTTTGAACCCGGGCATTGTTTTGGAAAAGAAGTCAGGGTTTCATACCTTAAACGAACTTGCTGTGTTCTGATTGCTTTGAATACTCTGAAAGTGTTCTGGATCTAGATGATCACAAAATAACGCTAATTCTTTTCAACGTCGACCTTGCGAATCGCGTCAAACAAAAATGATGTGCTTATGTATATTTTAACACACAAATCGGACTGATGAATTATGTGAAATGAACAAATGAAGGAATAAATACTTAAATTTTCACTCACTTGAAGTTGGTGGTCGTGATAGCGAGACATAACTTCAAGTGGGTGAAAAATGTAAGTTATTTAATTTATTGCTATTAGGAGAAAAATAACACAGATTCAGCATAATTGTGCTTTCTGGGAACCGGCTTATCACAGCCGTCTAAAGATATAGCAGATTACCATATAAAGCAGCTGTGGATGGACGTCCTTTAGATCGGATATTTATAACAAGCGTGACGTCAAACATAATAGGCAGCATCATGCGATCTTCTCATTTCTTTTCATTTCCATTGTTTTGCCTTGTGATTTTCTGTTACATTACGACGGCACATTCAGGTATTCAGGTTTTAAATAAACGTGCTCCCTGCCAAGAAAGTTTGTTAAAGGTTAAAAAAACATGAAGTAATTGCACTGGCTTGAAGTTATGGGCAAGACGCAAGTCAGTAAAGACTATTATTATTACACAAGTCGTAGATTTAAAGGTTAATATAATAAAAGTCAGTCGGAGGCTGCAAACCTCAGCCAAGATTATTGACCGTAATTCGGATCATGGGTCCGGATCGTAATCAGGATGATCCCTAAAATTTACTGGATGGGTCCACCTATATAGGCTACATGTAGGCATATATGAACAGATAAATTTCTCAATTGGTCAGTTGAATATCGTATATCCACGCCGTGCCATCACTAGAGTCATCACTGGAGTCAGCGAGCAATTCATTATTCCAGGTAAATATATTTCTGCAAGATACATGATGGTAATTAGGTGTCCTAATAGCTCGACCTGGTCTTCATTATAGGAAATACGTTATTTGAATTTCTATTGTGAAAGATTTTACATTTTACATTAAGTATTCATGATTAGTTGCAAAGCATACAACCGCGACCCACAACATCAAGTGAGTGCAAATTACCCATATTGGTTTATCCTGAAACCGAACATTTTTAAATTTTGATGTTTAAACACTTATTTAAATCCCAATAAATGTGATTTAACTCTTACAGTGCGAGGATCGACTTTGGTGGTCAGATTCTGACCACTAAACTCGATTCCGCGCTGTAAGAGTAAAATATTTCTAATGGCCGTAGACCCATAACATAGGTATTCAAATGAATCAGAAAGAGCTTAGCCACTTCACTTCCAAGCCGAAGTGCATGTCAGCATTCAGTGATCCTGT
Source organism: Flabesymbios commensalis (assembly GCA_964017125.1). NCBI lineage: Eukaryota > Metazoa > Annelida > Polychaeta > Terebellida > Flabelligeridae > Flabesymbios > Flabesymbios commensalis. The sequence continues at coordinate 68,219,351 of OZ024916.1, forward strand.
TATAACTATAGTAATGATGATATCAAATGAAAATAAACCCTTTGGTCTCCATGAATTTTACAAAAAGAATTCAGCGCTTTGAGGGTTAAGCACTTATTTAATTCCGACTAACGGTGATTTAACCTGATGATAAAATGGATTAGAAACGATTATAGTCATACTATAAGGGTCAGGGTTAACCCTAAAAGCCCTGAATTATGTAAACGATTATAGTCATACTATAAGGGTCAGGGTTAACCCTAAAAGCCCTGAATTATGTAAACGATTATAGTCATACTATAAGGGTCAGGGTTAACCCTAAAAGCCCTGAATTATGTAAACGATTATAGTCATACTATAAGGGTCAGGGTTAACCCTAAAAGTCCTGAATTATGTAAACGATTATAGTCATACTATAAGGGTCAGGGTTAACCCTAAAAGCCCTGAATTATGTAAACGATTATAGTCATACTATAAGGGTCAGGGTTAACCCTAAAAGCCCTGAATTATGTAAACGATTATAGTCATACTATAAGGGTCAGGGTTAACCCTAAAAGCCCTGAATTATGTAAACGATTATAGTCATACTATAAGGGTCAGGGTTAACCCTAAAAGCCCTGAATTATGTAAACGATTATAGTCATACTATAAGGGTCAGGGTTAACCCTAAAAGCCCTGAATTATGTAAACGATTATAGTCATACTATAAGGGTCAGGGTTAATCCTAAAAGCCCTGAATTATTTGTATATACGCCATGAAGACCAGAGGGTATTTTTACAATTTGAAATTATCATAAATGTCTCAGTCAGCTCTTTCTGATTCATTTGAATACCTATGTTATGGATATACGACCTTTATAAATATATGTACTCTTACAGTACGGGGATCAGCTTTAGTCGTCAGAATCTGACGTCTGTAGACGTCAGATAGTGGATCCCCGCGCTGTAATGGTTAATCTGAATGAACATATATGTCGTTTTTTTAGCGGTAAGATAAATATACAATATGCATGTACATTTGTGGTTTGTGGAATATCATTATAACATTATAACATTATAACATTAGTGCTTTGTTCAAGATGCTTATAGTCTATGACACAATTATCTGTAGCGCACGCGTTTCGTCGATTTCCATGAAATTTTGTACAGACATTTCCAAGTCATGTCCCAGCATCGGTAAAAATTCTGTAAAGTTATATGCAGAATTGCAAAAGTTAGACCATTTGACATGCAGTAAATTGAAAATATGACGTCTCTCTATAAACCCATTAGACTATTTCTGGTATTTTATCACATGTCAAATGGTCTAACTTTTGAAATATTGAACGTAATTTCGCACAAAAATTTCTGATGTTATCACATGACTGGGAAATGTCCTGTGCAGAATTTCAAGGATATCGGTTCAGAATTGAAGGAGAAATCGACGAAAAGCATGCGCTCCAGATAATTGTGTCATAGAATTTAGTTATAATTTATATGTTTCCATCTTTGTACTTTTAGAACTGAAGCTGAACATACCACTGGAATAGTTTTGTTCAACCGGTTGCACAATCGTGCTAAAAAGTACTTAGAGGCACACATAAAGTCACCTTCTAAAATATGTAAGAAGGTCTTGCTTGGGGACGCAGTGAGCACCAGACATTGAGCTCTATGATCCACCAGTGCTGCAGTCGGTGAACCAACGATAAACAAGCATTTGCTAAGGGTTCTTGTCAAGTTAAAGAAAATCCAAAAATCTGAGAAAAAATCGGATTGGCAGACTGAACCCAACCCACCCCCCTATTCATTTTTTTTTTGAAAAAAAACATTTCTAAGAAAAAAAGTATCCGAGTTGGGGCTTGACCCACCCACCCACTTCCGAGTTTTTCTCGGATTTTTAGATTTTTTTAACTTGACAAAACCCCAAAATTTCTCGTGAGAAAATCAAATATTAATATTAGAAAATTTTACTCGATTTTCTTATTATCAGATTAATTCATTTTCTAATATTATGAATTTATTTTCTAATATTAATAAATAATTTATTAATATTAAGAAATATTCGTTGTAATTCATACTATTATTAAATGATATCAAAATTATTAATATTAAGAAATCGCACTCGATTTCTAACTATTAGAATCATTTATTTTTTAATATTAAGAACTGATTTTCTAATAATAAGAAATAATTTAATAATATTAAGAAATGCTTGTTGTATTTCCTAATATTATTAAATGAAATTAAATTATTTTATAAATTTGACGTAAATATATATTAATATTAATAAATGATTTTCTAATAATGGAAAATAAGGAATAAAGTCTACTTCGGCGTTCCATATGTGCAGTTACACGTCGGGATGCTAAATCTTGATCCAGCATTTTGAGAGAGCTGATCTTGTGTGATTATAAGAGGCTTTAATGTCAGCCCGTGTCTGTAGTATGGGTTACTTGACATACAGCTATAATGCAACTAATTATATGATGTATGTTTTATTATAATTTTACTGAGAAGTCGACTAAATGTTAGTGAGTGTGAGCCTCTAATTATTCGTGTGTGGCTATGACAAGTACACATCGTATCATTTTATTTATATAAACATACTTATTTCAGGTGGATTTGCCAAAATAGCGCATTAAGCACTAGACGAGGGGTTCTCCACATATACATAGCATTTATGTACAATACAAACAATACAATACAATACGAACAAAACAATACAATACAGTACAATACAATACAATACCTTAAAATACAATACAATACAAAACATTAATTTTATATTCAGCAAAATGTCACGTAAAAAAAAATGTTTCATTTAAAGCAGCAAACACAGATCGAAAAAAACATCGTAGCTCAATTTTACTCGGTTATGGATAAGGTAAATTATAATATATTATTATGTTGACTAAATCTATCAGAGTTTAAAATGAAATTTTGTGTGGCTCTGAAAAGAAGAATATTTTCTTCCGAAGATAAATCTTTGGATCCAAAAAGTAAAATTTTAATATATGCATCTTTGTCTAAAATTGGTAATGTAGCCGGATGTAGAGTAGGAGCGATGATATTTCTAATTGCAACCAGTAGTCTCTCTCGTTGAGCAGCATAGAGGGGGCAGTCCAGGAAATAATGAGGAACAGTCTCATGTGTTACGCCACAAGAGCATCTAGGAGACTCAACAAAGCCGAAGGGAAAGAGATGAGCAGATAACTGTGACTGTCCGAGACGCAGACGAGTGTGCCAGATGGAAGCTGCTCGTAAACCTAAATAATAATGAGGTGGTGGGCGTTTATAACCATATTTGTCTTTTATGCGTCGCTTAAAGAGAGATAACGAATCTAAGTTTCGAATACTGTAATCCAAACTGTTCCAGTACCTAATAGATGAAGGAAGAAAATAATTTTCAAAATAGGAAGTTCTACAACGTGGCACCCTGATGTTATTAGCGCTTCGTGTAGCATATCTAGTTGAGCTAGCTGTTGGTTGACAAATTTGGGACAAATACAATGGTGATAGCCCATGAACGATCTTAAACATATAAATTAGTTTATGCCACTTCCTTCTTTTAAAAAGGGGTTTTTCAGAGTTGGTTTGCCTCATCCCACCAGTACATATCCGAGCAGCCTCCATCTGCACACCCTCAAGTCTGTCTGCTAAATATTTAGGACAGGTTAATAAATAGTCGTTCTAGTGCTTTCCGGGGTAGAGTATATTTCAGGCATCTCATTATGTTTACAATTTTCCCTGCCTTACCAAGTATGTAATTTATGTGGTTTTCCCATGTTAAAGATTTATTTATTACTAATCCGAGATGACAGTGCTGGTTTACTTCTTCGAGTATAACTCCATTAATAGTTAGATGTGGGTGATGTAATCGTTTACGCTTTCTAGTCAGTGTCAATGCTAAGCTTTTTAAAGCATTGAATATCATAAGCCATTGGATAGGCCAGTTAAGTAAGGATTGGAGATCAGAATTTATCTTAGTCGCTGACACAGCCGGACTTGAGTCTACAATTTCTATGAGGCAAGCATCGTCAGCATATAATTTAATAGCACATGCTAAGTTTATAACCATGTCGTCCAAGTGCACAAGAAAGAGCAAGGGTCCTAAAATAGATCCCTGTTGTACACCAGCGTCCACAGGGAGGGTCTCCGAATGGTGACCATCAAGTACAACGCATTGTACTCGCTGATGAAGATATGATGAGATCCACGTGAGTAAATTTCCAGAAATTCCTTTCCGCTTCAGTTTAAATAGAACACCTTTATGCCATACCTTATCAAATGCCTTAGATAAATCTAGGAAAACAATTCTCACATCTTTACCATCATCTAAGGCCTCGGTTAACTTATGCGTAATGGATAATAGTTGAGAAACAGTACCGTCACCAGAGTGGAAACTGACAAATTTGTGGATTTGCCACAAAAATGAGTCACACATACAACATTTTGATTTCCAGTGATCCACAGTAGTTGTGTGTGGGATGTGAACCCAAGACAGAAGGCAAACAGTTTAAGATCTTATAGACAGAGATTTTCCTAACCAATCTAATAAACATGTCTGCCAAACTTTTCTGAACGGTTTCTATTGTATTTTTTGCAATTTAATCCTGAAACACCAAGGCCTTTAGCACAGCTCCGCTATTCTCCAGTCGGATAGTCCTCAGAGTCACAATAGTTGAGGGTAACTCTAGTCTCTATTCATACCACGGGAGAGACTTACTGTCAAACACTATTGCCTGTAGTTTAAAGCTGACGTCTCCACTTTTAAATCGATGGTGCACTGTACGTACAGTACGTACATGATCATGGCTGTTCAATCTCTATGTACCCTCCTCGTAAACCGGAAATTCATATCAGAAAATGATTGACAGCTGAGAGCTTCACATCTACCTGCCTATTTGCCCTGGTTGTCGCCAGCTACAGACTCAGACACGGACTTTGATAAAAATGTGAGTATTATTGTGAATATTCTGTGGCACAATATGGTCATTACATACTAGGAATAATTTCACAGTTTCAGAATGATAAAAAACGCGTATTTAGCAATGGAAATTATGCTAATTAGAAGCCAAACGGATCATCTCTTTGCAGTTTGTTTGTTTACTGCAAAATGGGGTTCGTTCTCACTGTTCTGAATTTATCGTGACACCACCAGTAGACAACATTATCATATCGCTAGTTTATTTTTATCTAATTTATATCTTCTGGGTAGTCTATAAATCAAAGTAGTAATTGAAAAATATATTCTTGTTACATTTATTATAATAATCAACGTCTAATTAAAATATCACATACATATTTAACATTTATTCCAGCAGGACGAATTAGATGAAGATGAAATAAATGATGGAACATAAATGATGTATAATACCTATGTATTATTTATATGAAGGGTAAAATAAACAATTCAATGTATTTCTAATTGTGTTATTTCCGTAGAAAGTCATAATATACCTGTTATTGTGAAATACACATATATATGCCTAGTGAGTATAATGAAATAAATGAGGTTTATTAGGCCACCTTTATGAATACATAGTCTAAAGTGCGACAGGAAAACCTCCTGAGGTTGGTGAGATAAATGAGATGACACTGCCCTCCAGACATAGAATTCGAAATTCGAGCCCCAGTGGTCTGAGGTCGAGCACGATACCTGTCGGTCGCAAAGGCTCGTCACAATATTACATATTTCCTATTGAGCTGAGAAGAAACATGTTGTTTCTTTGAAATTCGAAAGCCAAAGTTGGTTTCAATCCCGCGATCACATACTTTCCAAGCAGGCAGTTTTAGCCACTGTACCAGTGCCATGGCTTCATCATATAACACTCTACTAGTGGCAAACCTTACAAGTAAACTATTATTTCAAACATTTCCCACCTCTCAATCTAGCTAATAACTATGTATTCATAATCATAATAATGTGAATATGAAAGCAATGAAATACAAAATCAAGATATGTGTGGCCTAAGACAAACTACATATTTTAGAGTGGTCCCAAAGCCAAGTGGGCAGTATCACATACTGTGGTGGGAAAAGTGGGATATGTATCATTTTATACTTGGTAGCTACCATGTCGGGCTTGACCTGTGGTTCAATGCAGCAGATGCTGAAATTGTACTCTATAAAGTCTCTATCCGAGTCAGTTTATGAACCAAATATTTTTCGGAACAAAACTTCCTTTTCATCTTCATCTAATTTGTCAGTGTTAATGTCCTGTTGGAATCTAAATAAAAAAATTATGTGATATTGTAATTAGACATTGATAAATATAATAATTTTTACAGGAATATAATTTTGCATTAATATTTTGATGTCTACCTAGCAGTTATAAATTAGATCAAAATGAATTAGCAATATGATGACGATGCCTGCTGGTCGTGTCAAGATAAATTGTGAATAGTGAGAACGAATCCCATTTTGCAGTAAACAAACACTAACTGCAAAGCGATGACCCGTTAGGCTTCTAATTTGCGTAATTTCCCTTTCTAATTACGATTTTTTTGTCATTCTTAGTGTTCTTAGTATGTAATGACCATATTGTGCCGAGGAAAATTAATAATAATGATGATACTCACATCTTGATCCAAGTCCGTGCCTGAGTCCATACCTCGCGATAATCGGGGCAAATAGGCAGGGAGATGTGGAGCTCTCAGTCGTCAATCATTTTCTGATATGAATTTCCGGTTTACGGGGAGGGTACATAAAGATTGAACAGCCATGATCATGTACGTACTGTACGTACAGTGCACCATTGATTTAAAAGTGGACTATAGTAAATCAGACGGAAATTTCCGTCATGTATGGTTACGTAACATGACGAATGACGACGGAAATTTCCGTCATGCATAGTAGTGAAGGTGTTAATAAGACATTTATGATAATATTAAATTAAAATAAACTCTTTGGTCTCCATGGACTTTACAAAAATAATTCAGCGCTTTGAGGGTTAAGCACTTATTTAATTCCCACTAACTGTGATTTAACCTGGTGATAAAACGTACGTACAGTGCACCATTGATTTAAAAGTGGGACGTCAGCTTTAAGGCTCTAGCATGGCCAGCATCAGTGCCTGCACTGAAGCGGGAGCTGCATTGGCACCACTATTGAGTGGAGGGAACAGGCTACCCTGCTGGCAATCCACATCATTATCATAGCCAGTCACGTGTAGGCTGCAGCTTCCCTTGGATAATCGCTGTAGTCTAGTGTTTCTGTACCATGCGGTGCAGCATGCAACAGACGGGACAGATCCCTAATGATCCTCCCCACCAGGTGGGTGCGAAAAGTACTACATTTAGCAACCATCCCAATATCCCTTAGACCGACTATGTTATGAAGTGATTATAATACCAAATGCTATAGCACTGCAGGGGCTAATACTTATTTTATATCAAGTTCATGATCAATAAACATTATCAATTTTATGACATCGAATGCTCATGATGCTTTCTTATCAAAAGTGATTATTAAAATCCAGTGCGAAGCATTATTTCCAAAACATAAAAGCATAGCTGAGTGTACTGGTATACATATTTACAAGACATAACATCGCTTCAGGACTAGTTTTATATTGATCTTTGACACTTTAAAAGAAATTAACTTAAATATTGACCGATATATTGACAAATTCTATTTTTCTCTGTAATGGCCGCCACCATTGGCTTCCTGCGAAATTCCAGTAGTCGATTTGCGAGGTTGTGCACCTAGGTTGTGATCCTAAATATATGTAGATATCATGTCAGGTGCTCAAACTTTTACAACACGCCGTGTCAGTTTTTCAGAAAATATGTTGTTTACCCCCTGGGTAGTAGCTCTACATACTCTACAAAATAACAGTGCCGTATTATAATGTAAATGATATGTCTATTTACCTCTTTTATCGTTGTCGTACACCACGTAATGTATATGGTTTAGCTTTATGTTATGTTAGCATGTGAATTCAGAACAGTGTGCAGAACAGTGTGAGGAAGTAAATTTAAATATAATTATGATATAACACAATTTTGCCAACATATTAAACTATAGAGATCAGAAAGACATTAAAAACCTCTAAAAAATCAATTGACAGTATAATGATGCCTGGCATTGTATTTCTTGATCCAAAAACCCTAATCTAGACACTAAGATCGCTTAAATATGATATCTAGAAGCTAAGATATCTAGATTTTAGGTTCGGCAGGCGGCCATTTTAAATTATGGCGGCCATCTTGTATTGATAAAAATAGTCTTGTGTATGAGATGTAACTCTCTGAAAATAAATATATATTATCAGGCTTTCAAATCATCATTTTAGCCCTAAAAAAGTGAAGTTGTGCACTTTTTGGTAAAACGTAAATGTGGGATATTGTATTTCAATGGTCACGTGACATATGACCTTCCAATGAATCCAAAAATAATATTGTCGTCAAAATTGCATTATGGGATCTCAAAACCCAAATTTAGAGCTAAACAGCACATTTCTAGGATTGCTGGGACTGTATTGATAAACGATTACTTTTTATTGGCGGCCATTTTGGAAATATGCAAATTAGCTAATAAAATATGAAAAATCTCGAATGGTATCTGGCAGATTTGAAATCTACGGGACAAAATACAATAGAAACCGTTGAGAAAAAATGGACAGATATGTTTATTTGATTGGTTAGGATATATCCCTCTCTATTAGGCATTATTTACGCATAAATATTCCACATCGACAATTTCTATTATTTTTTAAAACATAAAATAATCATCATCAACATAACGTCATGAACAATCTGTTCAACTTTTACTCATATAGTAAGCCGAGAGTGCAGCAATCGTTCACTTTAAAAAATAAGTAACAAATATACATTTTTAAAAGCAGGTTGGGAAATATAAGAAGCATCTTTTCGGTCAGCATTTTCTAAAAAGACGAGCTTTGACTGTGTTAAAATTATTGTTCTAAATAGCTGACACATAAATTCTTAACCTGATATGAATCTTTAGTGATTTGAAATTGGCATACAAAAACACTTTTAAACAGCTTTTAATCAATTTAATTCAAACATGTAATACCATAATATATGCCGATCAATCAGATTACCCTATTTTACAGAAGTTTATTGATTGACTGATGGATTGACTGGCCGACTGGCCGATTGGCCGACTGACTGGCTGGCTGGCTGGCTGGCATGCTAGCTGGATGGCTGGCTGGCTGGCTGACTGGCTGGCTGGCTGGCTGGCTGGCTGGCTGGCTGGCTGGCTGGCTGACTGACTGACTGACTGACTGACTGACTGACTGACTGACTGACTGACTGACTGACTGACTGACTGACTGACTGACTGACTGACTGGCTGTCTGGCTGGCTTGCTGGCCGGCTGACTGACTGAACTAAAAATAAAATGACTCGAGCTTTAGGCCACCTTTGCGCACATATAGGCTAAACTGGGCCAGAAGAACCTCCTTAGGGTGGTGAGATGAATGAGATGACACTGTCCTCCAGACAAATGATTCGAAATTCGAGTCCTGACGGTCTGAGGCCGAGCACGCTACCTCTGGTCACGAGGCTCTCCACAATACTGAGTTTCACACGTGGATGGGAAAGAATTTTTTTTGTTTCTTTCAAACCCCTGAGACCGGGAACCGAACCCCGAGCTCTAGCCTGAAAGACAGCGGTGCTGTTAAAGTAAAAGCGTGACACAATTAGGCATGATTTGAAAAGGGTTGACCCTTTTTTTCACTCATTTGAATTTTAGAATCAAGGCAGCGAGACACAAATTTAAATTAAAAAACTTAGTGGTAGGGTTAACACATGTAACGCTGGATTGTTTCTTCTTGTATTCGGTTGAATTTGTAGCGTCTATCACAAATGACAGCTTCAAATGACGAAAAAATTATATATTTATTAAAAACACTAGTTGTCAGTAGCTATCTATCTATGTATCGTCCTGATTGGATTTATTCATCGTAATCCTTTCTGTGACTGATTAAATCCAGATGACACATGCGCCGGTATTATCCATATCTGAGAAGCTGCATCGACTGAAGAATATTTTAGAGCAAACCCGTTTGAAAAATATTTGCAGATGAAGCTGAAGAAAGCTTTTAATCTAAGAGAACATTTGATTTATCAGGAGCTGTGAGTGTTGATGAGGTTTATCCGACATAGAAGAGATTTACCCTTTAACCCTTTAACCGCCGGTGCCGCTTATATTCGGGTTTTCAGTTTTTTATTGGCACATTAAGTACCACATTATAAAAATGTTAAAGATAAAATGTGACATCAATCAGCCAGATTTGAAAAGAGTTGACCTCCATTTTGTCAAATCTGAGTGATTTTCACTCACTTGAGGTTGTGGATCGCGTCAGCGAGACACAACTTCAAGTGAGTGAAAATTCAATTTGAATAATTTGACGGTTAAAGGGTTAAAGGGGTGAAATATGTTGATATAAACCAAGAGAACAAAGGGTTTTTTTCAATTTGAAATCATCATAAAAGTCTTAGTTTGCTCTATCCGCTTCATTTTAATACCTATGTTATGGGTCCTCGTCGGCCTTTATAAATAGTTTACTATTTCAGCGCGGGGATCGATTTTAGACTTTAAATTCTTATGTCTGAAGACGGTGCCCAGACTGAAAGGGCAGAGCTCATCCTGTGGTTTGATAACAGAAAGAGGTGCTAGTATGATATTGGTACAATGCAGGGCCAATGTGTACGACATTAGCCCAGCACTGTACACATATACTGCCGAGTTGACAGTGGTTAACGGTTGGATCGATTGCTTTTTACTTCCTGATTCATCTTCTTGTTTACTGTTTACTGATTAAATTTGGCGACAGCAGACGTGATTTGTCTGCTCATATTAAGTTCTATGTGTAGCGCCCAGGTTCTTTACCAAATGTGATACGGTTATTTGAAATATACTCCTATATTAGTAGCCTACTTCTGTATGTCTTACGACTACGGGGATTTATGTGGGATCTTTGTACCTATGTTATTTCATAGGTTTAGTAAGTTATATTCCAAGTGAGAGGTTTTTAATCAATTCCAGTCTTCTTTGTTCTTTAATTAGATTGCAGATATCAGCACTCAGTTCACACTTGACACACATATGAATTATTATTTTAATTTAACCCTTGAAATGCTGATTTTCTTTTTGAACCTTTGGAGGCCAAAGACATTTTTTTCAGTTTGAAATCATCATAAATGTCTTAGTTAGATCTTTCTGATTAATTTAAATACCTGTGTTATGGGTCTACGACCATTAGAAATTTTTTTTACTCTTACAGTGCGGAGATCGATTTTAGTCGTCAGAATCTGACGTCTACAAGCGTCAGATTCTGCCGACTAAAGTCGGTCTCCGCACTGTAAGGGTTAAGGTTCAGTTCACCGCTTGCAATATTATAACATAGTCTGCCTTTGGTAAGGCATATGCTTTACACAGGCTAAAATTAAATAAAGAGACTCTCTACTGACAGAGTGACTCACTGAGTAACTAATATCCAACTGACCCTGAGTCAAAATCACGCTCTCAGAACCAATGGACGCCAACAGCATCAAGCTGCTGTTTTTGCCTGAGGTGTAGCCCTTAGCACGTTCAATGTTGGTCTACCATCTACACACTCATTAGATAAAAACACTAACAGACCAGGCATGGGGAAAAGTATGTGTACGTTTTCAAAAAGTACCATGAACACCCAGCCTTCAAGCATCCATGATTGAAAATGCATTGTCACAGCATTTTATTCGCTAACAAGTACTATACTAAAAACGATTTACAATTGCATTATATATTTACATGAAAACAGCACAGTCCGAGTTATTGCTACGAGTTAAACACGCTGTTTTTAAATGTGCAAATTAATTCGTAATTTGTAATCTTAGTTGACATAATCGTAATGAAGGTATGGCCTACGTGTGAGCTGAGAGAACATATTAAATTAGAAAATTACGGAAAATATGAACTTTGGAAATTAGTGCAAAATTTCACTATTTAAATACTTAACGACACAACGTCGTGTACCTACTGGGTGGGCCTTACCTGATATTGACTGGACTATCAGCACACGTTATCTGCAGGTATGGACTTGATGTTTTTACGAGTGCTGAGAGCAGTCCATCATCCATCACCACGACGCAGCATGTATTTTCTGGCACGAACATATATCTGTGCCACCTTTCAACCGCTAGAAGTTGAAATTTAGTTAAAAATAACATTTTAAACGACCTGAAGTTGTGTCTCGCTGCCGCAACCCATAAATTAACCATTTTCAATGTAGTGAGCGTTTTATACGTCAGAATCTGACGTCTGTAGACGTGAGATTCTAACGTATAAAGGCTGTCCCTGCACTGAAAAAAAATTCTAACGCCGTAGACTAATAACATAGGTATTCAAATGAAGCGGAAATAGCTGAACAAGACATTAATGATGATTTCAAATTGAAAAAATACGTTGGTCTTTATTTTTTTTAATATTTCAGCGCTGTAAGGGTTAATTCGTGTAAAAAAAAAACATATTTGTTCAATTTGAGATCACAAATTTGCAAATGTGTATTGATAATAAAAATGATGTTATGCATTTTTAGAGAATACTATGTGCTGCAGTGGAGGTCTAGTTACGGTGTAGATTATGGTGTTTGCCATAAATATATTTATTATACTTAAAAAAAAAACAATATCCCGACCGAAACGCGACGTTTACCCAATGCGACGCTGGTCTAACATAAAATCAACAGCGGATCAGCGTCTCTGCTGAAACATAGCACCTCCAGGAATGATGGGGCTTGTTTTGTGAGTTAGTATGAGATATATAATACGTCCATCAATCGTCCAAAAAGACAATCCTTCCATTTGGAAGTATTCTATCAAGCATTTCCTGATCATCAGTCAGTTTATTCTATGACAATATGGTTAAATCATAGCGAAAGATAAACCTGATTAACAACACTAATGTTGTTTGATTGTGATCAAAGTAAAACAAATACAGTGCCTTCATAAAAAGAGTTGATGGGGATTTGTCAGCCTGTCTGCCACTGTCTACCAGGTAATTGAGTCTCAAATAACTAATAGGCCTACCACAAATAACCATCAACACATTATCAGAGTATGAGGGTGGACATCTGTAATGCTGGGGCAGCATTGACACAGAATTATATTTACATGTTGGAGGAGATAGCTGCCAAAAATTACGTTACTTCTTTTCAACATCGATCTTGAGGATGATAGTACATGCCAGCGGTTAATTAAATACTCCTGGAAAGCAATGGACTCAATACAATATGTTCATCACCTGTTTGCGCATAGAGTTGCCCACTGTCTAGCAGATAGTGAATCACAAATAACTAATACCACAGATAATTATCAACAAATTCTCAGACTATGATGGTCTGAGATGCTGGGCCAGCATTGAAACAGAATTAGGTTTACCGGTGGGCGGAGTTAGGTAAAAAAAAATAACGCAATTTCTTTTCAATGTCGATCTTCAGGATCCTAGTATATGCCAGCATTTAAACTTTACAGCGTAGGCATTGTGTTTGGACTTCAGTATCTGACGTCTCTGGACGTCTTATTCTGATGTCTAAAAAAGTAAAATATTTATTATCGCTGTAGACCGATAACATTTTGTATTCAAATGAAATGGAAAGAGCTAACTGAGTCATTTATTATGATTTTAAATTGAAAATAACCTTGTCTCTTAGTTTATATAAAACAAATGCAGCGCTTTAAAGGTTAAAATAATATTCGCTAAAAGCAATAGACTCAATAGACTCCAGAGAATATAGTCCCATTGGATGACGATATGTTCACTACATGTTTGTGCATCAGTTAACAATACAACTAGAAATAACTTCCAACATGTGTTTAATTTGTGCTAACCGCATTTTTTGTCAGGATAAATTGAAAAATCGACAAATTCATTTATACAAAATGTCTTTTGAACAATGTGGAGCGAAGATGAATGTGGCTCAATGGAATATAAGAAAAACAAATTATGCGTTGTGACAACCGTTTTTCGCTGATTGGGAATCTGATTAGATGTCACCGCCGCAAAACATGACATTAGATTGATTAATGATCCAAAGGCATGATGTGTGAGTAATGTTACAGGTAACCAGACATATCTATTTTTATTTTCGATGGCGTGATGTGTGGGCAGTGTTGCAGTGAACTTTGCAGACAAATATATTTTTTATCTTCGAGCAGATTTGGTTTTTGAACCCGGCCATTGTTTTGGAGAAGAAGACACAGCTCAATACTTTAAACAAACTTGCTTTTTTGGGTCTGAAATCCTGTGTTCCGAGCGATTTAAATACTCTGAAAGTGTTCGGACCGATACATTTTGTGAGTTGAAGACAAAATAAATTAATAAATAAAATAATGAATAAATGAATGAATGAATGAATGAATGAATAAATAAATAAATGAATGTATGAATGAATGAATGAATGAATGAATGAATGAATAAATGAATGAATGAATGAATGATTGAATGAATGAATGAATGAATGAATGAATGAATGAATGAATGAATGAATGAATGAATGGATAAGCAAAAGAATGAGTGAGTAAATGAATGAATGCATGCATGAATGATTGAATAAATAAATCAATGAACGAATGAACGAGTGGATGAATAAATGAATGAATGGATGAATGAATGAATGAATGAATGAATGAATGAATGAATCAAAGAATGAATGAATAAATCAACGAATGAATGTATATATTGATAAATAAAATAATTAATGGATGAGTTAATAAATAAATAAATAAATAAATGAATAAATAAATAAATGACTGAATGAATGAACGAATGAATGAATGAATGAATGAATGAATGAATGAATGAATGAATGAATGAATGAATAAATGAATGAATGAATGAATGAATGAATAATGAATGAATGAATGAATGAATGAATGAATGAATAAATGAATGAATAAATGAATGAATGAATGAATGAATGAATGAATGAATGAATAAATGAATGAATGAATGAATGAAAAAATGAATGAATGTATGAATGAATGAATGAATGAATGAATTAATTAATAAATGAATAAATGAATGAATGAATGAATGAATGAATGAATAAATGAATGAATGAATGAATGAATAAATGAATTAATGAATGAATGAATGAATGAATGAATGAATGAATGAATGAATGAATAAATGAATGAATGAATAAAAAAATGAATGAATGAATGAATAATTGAACGAATGAATGAATGAATGAATGAATGAATCAATGAATGAATGAATGAATGAATGAATGAATGAATGAATGAATGAATGAATAAGGTTTTAAGCCACATTTGTTCAGTTTCTTGTTTAACTTGATCAGGAAAGGTTCCAGAAGACACGTTCACGATTGACCATGTCACTGATTATGGATGGATGCGAATAGTTTACAAATAGCTAAGGACGAGGGTATTGTGGTTATAGCTGCCTGCTTGGAAAATCGAAGATGGTTGGTTCAAACCACGCTCTGGCATTTATATTTCAAAGCAACAAAATGTTCCTACCCTGCTCACTTAAATATTAAACAATGTGGGGAGCTTCAATGACCGGGTGCCATGGCTCGAATTTCAAATCATGTGTCTAGACGGCAGTATCATCTCATTAATCTCACCATCCCCAGGAAGTTATCCTGGCCAGTTTGGACTACATGTGCATAAGGGTGGCATAAAACCCCATCCATTCAATTTAATTTACTCATAGCCATTCATGATATTTCAGATGATTTCAAATGATATTTCAAATCAGCAAGGACAATGTCATGATATCCAGCAAAACGTTGGGGACATTTAACTGAGGCTATCACATTGTGGAGGTTTAAAAAATGTGAAATATCTGACCCCATTAAACACAATCAGATGTTAGATTAAAGCATTGAAACAGCATTGGGTAAACGGCTTGTGTTTGCTGGGGTCATATTTTCATAGATTTATTTTGGCGTTACCCAACGCTGGATTAAAGGTGGACAACCGTCTATAACGCTGGGCCAACCATTATCCCTTAACCCTTGCAACGCTGAATTAATTTTGTATAAATCATGGAGACCAAAGGGTTTTAATCAATTTGAAATCAGCATAAATGTCTTAGTCAGCTCTTTCTGATTCATTTGAATACCTATGTTAGGGGGTTAAGGTCATTAGAAATAGTTTTACTCTTGCAGTGCGGGGATCGATCTTAGTCGTCAGAATCTGTCGACTAAAGTCGATCCCCGCACTGTAAGAGTAAAACTGTGTAAAGCACTACACGCGACTATAGTCATTTTAAATCTGGTTTATTAGCCGGTAAAATCACTGTTATTTGGAATGGAATGAGTGTTTAAAAATCAAGACTAGCCAATGCTTGGTCTCAAATTAAACAAATATGGGTCATTTCAACTCACCTGAACTTGTGTGTCGCGATAGCGAGACACAACTTCAGATGGGTGATAATATTTATAAATTATTTTATTCAGCGTTATTAGGGTTAAAATACCACCGATTTGGCGTCTAAATTGTCAAGATTTGCAAATACTGCATGGTCCCAAATTGAAAAAAATTATCTTTCATTTCAACTCACCTGAATTTGTGTGTCGCGATAGAGACACAACTTCAAGTGGGTGACAATATTTATAAATTATTTTATTCAGCGTTAATAGGTTTAAAATAACACCGATTTAGTATCTAAATTGACAAGATTTGCCAATACTGCATGGTCCAAAATTTAAAAAAAATCCTTCCATTTCAACTCACCTGAATTTGTGTGTCGCGATAGAGAAACATAACTTCAGAGGGTGAACATTTAAAATATTTAATTTAGCTGTAGCGGTTAAAATAACACCCATCTTAGCGTTTTGTGTTTCCTGGCAACCGGTTTATCAAAGCCATCGTCTGAAGATAAAGTAGATTACCATATAAAGGAGCTGTGGGTGGACGTCCTCTAAATCCCCTATTTATAATAAGCGTGACGTCAAACATCACAGGCAGCACTAGACGATGAAGCTTCCATTGTTTTGCTTTGTGATTTTCTGTCACACCACATTGGCGCCTGCGGCCTCTACCCCAGTTCTGGTAGTTAGGTTTTATCCCTTTAAAGCCTCACGATGCATTAAAGCATCATTTTACATCTCTGAAAACATACCTAATTTCCCTACAACCAAAAGTATTAGATCTATTATGTTAGCAATTGGCTTTCCAATGATCTACTCAGAGGGGGTCAGGCTTAAGAATGACCATAATTCCATCTGGTATCAGCTAGCGGAATATCATTATTAGTTTATTCGGGTATTTAAATATGTGTCACCTGCCATGGCATTATCATTTAACCTCGCCAGCCACGACCATAAACTGAAATTAATATTGAGTGGCCTTAATGTAGTGTTCGACACTGAATGGCTCCCCATATACTAAGAACTAATTAAATTCATGGCTAATATGCATGTAATTGTTTGCGAAAAGTTAACTAATTTATAGCATGTATAATTTAAACTAATTTAAGAGTATCTTTTACACCTGGAGTTAAATAAATAGGTTAACTATTGTTTGAAATCACCTTTTATTACTATTCGTGTTGTTTTCAGTGAATTGTATATACATTGAAATTGGATGGTTAATAAGTGTTATTATTATCATTTTTATTATTATAGATAGACGTGTCTATTAACATAATTCAAGTCATTGTTGACTTTTTTTCGCATAAGTAATATAATATATTTATACAACATGTACATATGTGATTATCTTTTATTAGGTGTGATACTTTTACGCTTGTACTTTTTTCCTATATATTCTTGTTTATAATGTGAAATGTATCTTCATTTTGGAGGCAATAAAGACATTCATTCACTCATGTGGCATTTTACATATATATATAATACAAATCTGATTTCAACTTACAACTTACAATTTGTACACATTTTATCACACAGATAAATCTATAATTATCATATGTTGACGGCAGTTGTTTAACCCTTTCAGGGCGAGGACCGTCTTTATACGTCAAAATCTGACATATGTAGACGTCAGATTCTAACATATAAGTACGGTCCCCGCACTGAAAGAAGTAAAATATTTCTAGCGGCTGTAGACCAATACCATAAGTATGCAAGTGAATCAGAATCTAACTAGTACATTCATATTGACAAAACCCTTTCGTCTTCATAGTTTATACAAAAATATTGCAGCACTTTAATTTTTAAGATGAAGTATCTGAGTGAGTGACAGGGTCACTGAGAACAGGGGTGCACTTGGTTTTCAAAAACAAGAGCATTCACTTATGTTCGAACATAAACTTATTTCAAAACACCCCTAAAACAGGCAATTTTCACTTATAAATGGACGCACGTTTATACGCGGGGATACGCTAAGTGCGTCGTCACTCCTCGATGTTTTCGATTCGTGCGAAGCTAACACTGTGCTGGCGCAAATAAAACAGTGTCATATTGCAACAAAACAGATACAAATATCCCCTGGGTATAATAGTGGTCATAATCATATCATCACGTCGTCAGTCTAACCAGCCATGGCCATTCTGGATGACGTATAATTATATCACACACATAATAAAAAATGATTATGTGTCATTTATAACCCATCATGGCTGTAAATAGTCACATTACGTGTATGTTTGGCATCGTGCAAGCTATTATTAAATTATTGGTTATCATCACAGCGAATATAACCAGGCTGACTGTCAGGCTGATGGACTGGTCAACTAGCAGGTATTTATTTCAACTTGACATATTGAATCAATTCCCCCACCAGCTAAAGTTAAAAATAATAAAATATTGTAATGTAAGATTTCCATCTCACAACATCCTTATAGCTGTGATCGGCTATAGCAACCCAGTGAGAAAGACCATTATACTATATTTAATGTTGAAGTTGAACGGTATTGTGGCTGGCCAAGATTTAAATTGGGATAAATGTAACCTGGAGGAACTTGGTGATGCATTTTATTTTATCTTAAAATGTCCAACCCTATCAGACCTACATTTAGCCATACATAAATTAACATACATGAATTTGACAGTATTATATCCAGTAAAGTACAATGTATATGTTATTATTAAAAAAATGGTCAGCTATGTCAGTTGTGCATTTAAAATATTGAATATGCTTTTTTATATACGAATTTATATGTATATTAGAATAGTATGAACTGCAACCAGTGTACAAAGTACAGAGGTGAAGCGACACTGTGCTGCAACAGACATTTAACATATCAAAGATGTATACTTAAATGTATTTGTATAGCTATTATGTATATATACACCCTGAAGTACAATTAAATGCAACAACATAGTTTCAAGAACATCGGTCTGAAGCCAGCGTGCGCAGTACTGATGTGAAGCGATAAGTTAATGTCACAAAGTTACATGAATAATCTGCTTGACTTGTATTGAATAACATGTTTGAATTTTTTTGCATTTTAATCTAATGTGCTCTATACCTTAGTAAATGTTTGTTTCCTCTGTATTATTTTTGAGAGCGTTAGATTTACAGCCGTGCATCATTTTATACTTGAAGATCCGCATGCATCAGCTCGTTTATTTATTATATATTGAAATACTATATCATATTGTACTCATATATTTAGTTATTAGCGTAACCGATCTGTATTTCATGTGCTGTTTTATGATTCTGTCAGCAGGGTGTTCATCATTACATGCGCCTCAGCCCAATTTAGTCTAGTCAACAACCTTGATTCCTTAGAGACCGTATAATGCATATTTCACTTTCTCTGTTGTTTTTTCTACATTGATCAAGTTATTGCTAAAATAATCTATGAAAGCAGAGAGATATTGCAACAAAATATAACAACTGGAAACACGATTTAAAAAAGAATAAAGTTGAACAAAACAAACAAAAATAAACAAATTAGATTGAAAGCTGAAACAATAAAAAAAAGAAATGCGTTTCCCTGAAACGATGGCAATTACAGATTTTTTAAATATAATTACATCCTGACAAAATCTATAGCGAATGAGCATGACGATTAACAAAGCGCTACTTCGTGGATAAATGTGTTTTCAGCCAATAACGTAGACAGCGATAATTGACTATTTCTGTTAGGCTGCATTAGCCTTTGTTTTCACGTCATTATCATGTATTTATAGGTTGTTGGTATGGCATCCTGGTATGGCATCCTCGTGTTTCTTTCAGTTTCATACGCCATGATGTGTAAATTGCTGCCACAATTTTCATAGCAAGGTGAATGAAAATTATCTAGCTGGATGAACAAAAAAAAATTATATCTGTCAAATAACCAATTATGTGGGAAAAAACAATTTCCTTTGGATGCTACTTAAACACGACAGGGTGTCATTTTCTAGGAACCACCCCAAAATAGTTGGTCTGAGAAAAAACAATTTGATATTTGCGAAATTATTTTCAAATCACAATGATAATTAGCTTGGGTTAAAATGACAGGCATTATTTTATTAAATAAAACTTAACGTTGTCGTGGTTTTATTAGTTATTGTCACTAAACATAAACGACTGAAGCAACGAGGAGAAATAAAATACAACTTCGTATCGTAACTTTGTTTATGTGTTCAGAAGAGGGTAATTAAAATACAGCTTCATATTGTAATGTTATTTTTCAAGCTCTGTGTTCACTTAAATAAACTGGTTCGATTCACAATGCATTATAATATGTACTGCATCGTGTGTACAATTGTCGGGCCAAACTCCAACCCGTATTCTGCTGGGTCCATATATATACGGTTTATATGAACATAATCGTGTGTAAAACTGTCGAGACGGGATTAAACCCGTATCCTGCAATAGCCCCGTATATATACGATTCAAGACAGTTTTAACCCAAACAAAATAACACTGAAAATGATCAAATTATTTTGGTAGATGTTTAGTTTATCAATTAACACAATTTGCGGTATGTCTATTTTGACAAATAAACATATTTTTTTCGTCATTTGAAACTAGCAATTGCTTTAGTAATTCCAGCTGGAAATGACGGAGACAATTCAGCACAACACAAAAGTTGATTTGTTGAGACTCTGCTTATATTTGAACTAATCACCTGTGAATTATCTAAAGGTATACTAGATCGCCCTTTTTATCCAATTGACGTTATAACACTCCACAGCAATCCATAACTACATGTGACATACATTACTTGGATTTGTGATATTAAAATCAGACCGTTAGGACCAATTTCATTCTAAAAATAGTATTCAGCATCAAGGAACGAGGAAACAACAACATACTTAGGTCAACATTGTTGTTACCGCTTACAGCGCGGGGACTGGCTAAAGATGTCAGAATCTGACATATATAGACGTCCTCGCACTGACAGATTTACACATTTTTAGTTACCATAGACCTATATACATAGTTATTCAAGACATTTGTGATTCAAATTGACAAAAAAACTTTGATCACCATTTTGTACATACACAAATATTTCAGTGCTCTATTGTTTAATAGTACATTGAAAAATGTGTTTCTACGTGACAGATGCTGTGTCCACATTCACAGACCGCGAATAGAAAACAAGTGTAATTTCCTGGTGATAATTTCTGGTCGACCTTGGGTGAAGATGATGACACGATCTCTTTATGCGGCACAATGACATCCTGTGGTGCTTTAGGAAGTGCGTCTCCCGTGGTGATACATATACTGATTCCGGGATGCGGCACAATGACATCCGGCTGTGATCCACATCCTGTTCAAGGGATGTAGGCTACGACTGTGACATCCTTTCGCCGTCTCCTTAGATATCTGTGGTACATACACACTTTCATATCTAAGAAGACGTCTTGATGATCATATATAGCATTACATTGTACATGCTGTAAGAGAACAATCTTAAGAATGTTTTCAGCTATAGGGCCATTAATAAATGACCTCGCTGGCAGCCATTTTACAAAATGGCCGCCAAAAGGTATATAAGTGTCAATATATCAGCGCTTAATCCACTTAGAATCTAAATATTTTAATCTAAATATACATTTTCAGGGTACTGATAAAAAATAAAGTATTTTTATACACATTAATTACAAAATGGCTGACCAAATATATGATAAGTGTCTCAAATTTTTATGTCAGCTTCTAATCCACATGTATATTTTGAAGGCCACTTGTAACAAATCAAAATATTTTTCAAAGACCCCAAAAACTGACTCCAGTGTGGCCATTTTAAAAAAATGGCCGACAAAGTCCACATACGACGCGTGTCAATATCTCAGCTTCTAATCCACCTAAAATCGAAATACTTTTATCTAAATATACATTTTCAGGGGTACTGATAAGGAATAAAGTATTTTTAAACACATTAATCCAACAGAATAACAAAGATTTCACTGACTCTATTGGTCGCCACTCTACAAAATGGCCGACCAAATCTGAGTATGTATCAATATCTCAGCTTCTAATCCACCTAGAATCAAAATATTTTTTTATTTAAATATACATTTCAGGGGTACCGATTCAAAAAAAAATTTTAAACACATTAATCCAACAAAAATATTTTACTGACTCCAGTGGTGGTCATTGTACAGACTGGCCGACCAAATATACATGTATACGTGTCAATATCACAACTTCCAATCCACGTGAAATCGGAATATTTGTATCTGAATATACATTTTCAGGGGCACTGTTAAAAAAGTATGTCTAGAAATTGTAATCCAACAAAATAACTTTTGTATGAATTTATTGGCCGAATATAGTTAAGTGTCAATATCTCAGCTAATTATTCATTTATAAGCGAATAAATTGTATCTTATTATAGGAGTACATTTTCAAGGGCAGTGATAGCAACAATAAAATGTTTAAATATTTTAATACAACAAAAAGAATTACAGACCCCATCTGCGGATATTTTTTAAATAGATAGATGTGTCAACATTGTCTCATACTCGAGGGATACTCGAGAAGAATTCAAAGGCAGTCATATAATTGAACCCTTTAACTTATTCGATAAAAGTGCTCTATAAAGAACCTTTGAAATTATTCGATAAAGGTAGGCAATTAGGCTTCCTTCAGATATTGTCATGCATGTGCAAAAAGCGACTTAAACTATATTCATCCACCATCCAGTCACAATCTAATTGCTGTGCCTAAATATAATTTGTTAATAGAAGGGATTAAAATAGATATTAAAAAATAGCCTTTATCCAACAAAAAACGCATATTAATTAGTAACTTCAATATCTTTAAATCCACTTATAGGTGAAAGAGATAGTCTAAAAAATATATCTATTTTAAAGTACTTTTGTAAATCTTGAATATAGAAAAATTTAAAAAAACGGATTGTAATAATTCAGACTAATTACATAGGCTGAAAACTCATTTTAGAATCAAACATTGTTACCATTGAAACCTTCAGTTTCATATTAAAATTTAAAGAGCTTATACTATCGTGCACACATTGTGTGTAATCAATCATATTTAAATTTGTTACAAAGACCTACAATATTAGACAGGTTAATCTTGCCCGCTTCACTTCTGAGCTTCCACTGCCTGTTTGCGGTCACCCCAATTCATACTATCCAAACTGACCAGATATTACTAGATGTGACAGTACGGTTTGTTTTTAACTTAGATAATTACGTGTTTGTGCATTATGAGTACACATACTATATACATGAATTATCTCTTAATAAAAGCGTCAGGTATGAAATTACAGTCTGACTTATTATGTCCAGCAAACATAAGAAGCCGGATACCCTCCCACCCCGGATAAATTGGTGGAGTGTATGACTGCTGCAGCTTGTCTAAAACTTTTCCATAAATAAAATCATCACTTTTCAGAATAATCAAATGTGTGTAGCTCAATCCTCTCGCCTTATTTCGGGGATATTGTCTTGCCAAACACGTGTTTAAAAAAAACAATCGATGGCTACCACGGTGTTTGCCCTTTAGTTTTGGTGCATATACAACTTGATCAGGGTTAAAAGAATGACAGAGGTTGCTGCCCAATCTTGTAGAACTGTTTATGACACCATTATGATATCACACAGTGCCAATTTGAATAGCGTCTCAACCAGTTATTTTTCGTGTTGTGGATCAGCACTACGCTGATGTATGTCTCTTTTTTCGTCAAGTTATCTCCCTTAGTTGTCTTTCACGGTTGTAGAGGTTCATTTACAGTGTTTACAAGACACCAATATGGTACTTGGCCTTCTAATAACATCATCTTTGTTTAGTTCAGCCAGCATACTTGCATTTTGAAGGTGTCGGGAATATTTTCTGACCAGAGCATCAAGATTAAGCATATGGTTCAGTAGTTGTGTGTCTGTTGCTGGTTCCATGCAAAAAAAATCAGATCTGTCATGCCACTATTTTGACGAAAATAGGGCCTATACCTTTTGAGAACATAATGTAATGTCTGCTAATGCTGTTTTTTTTGTCAGTTTGTCCAACCGTTGTTTTGTTAGGATGTAAATGAAATTTATTAAGCTATTTGCCTTTTTGGTTTTAAATGTTCCGCCTAGTCAATAGACGGAAACTAATATTTGATGCAAATATCATTCTAATGCTACCAATCTCAGCCTGTATCAACCAAAACGCATTACCATGCATATCCTATCTGCATTCATATTATTGTTGCGATGATTTATAAATAAATCAATAGAACGATAAAACAAGTATTTATCAGATCATTTAGATACGTATTTCAGATTATTCTCCCCAATCCTGCCTTGTTCCTGCATATGTATACTTAAACACTAAGATGTTTTTAATTAGTAGCGGGGATATTAAAACATGTATATTTGAAAAAAAAATGGTCACAATTGAGATAAAAATATTAAATTAGCGTATTTTTAATTGCATTTTGTGTAATCCTTGGTTCCGAAAATGTATATTTAGACACCAAAATCTTTTTTCTAAATTAATTAGAAGCTGAGGTAATAAACCACGTATATTCTGGCGGCCATTTTGGGAAAAAATGACTGTCACGATGGTCAAATATTAAATTTGCGTATTTATTATTGTATTTGTTATAAACTTGGCCCTATAGCTAAAATTTACTGTCATGGTATGTTCTCCTAGCATGCAAAATTGTATGGTTTTATCATTAAATGAGCAATTGTTTTACCAGCCAGCCTAACTACGTTTACCCGATGTTGGTTTAATGTTGGATCAGTATCGCAGACGGTGAACAGTAGCTTAAAGTCTGGTCTTCGCCAGAATATGGCATTAGAGAGATAGATGATAATCATTTCTCGGCCACAATTCTTGGAATTTGTGTTAATTTCAAGGGATTGTTCCAAGAAAAAAGAGTGATGGATTTTATCATTTTCATTCCACTCGAAACATGTCAACTGGTTTATAAAAGAGACGAGGGAGCTTAGAGGGTTTAACCCTGGCAGCGCTTAAATATGTATGTAAAAACCATCGTCACTAAAATTTTTTTTTAAATTTAAAATCATAAATGTCCTCGTTAGCTCTTTCTGCTTCCTTTGAATACTTATGTTTAGTATGTTATAGGTTTGCGGCCAATATAATTTGTTTAATTCTTTTTGTTTGGGGACCGTCTTTAGAGGTCAGAATCTGACGTCGACAGACGTCAGATTCTGAGGTCTAAAGCCGGTCCTCGCTCTGAAAGGGTTAAAAGTCAACTATAATATATCAGGACTCAGAGGGTTCGTATTTCATCTGATTCGTTTCCTGGAGTATTATCGTATTTTTAATGATGCATTTCTTGAGGACACTGGATAACTCATCTCTGACACCTGAGGCTCAAACTTAATATCTCACATGGAAGCTAAGAATTTTTTAAATGGGACGAGGAAGCTTACTTGCAGGGTTTAAATTAGCAAATGTAATATATCCGGTTCGTATTTCATCTAATTTGTTTCCTGGATTATTATCGTCTTTTTAATGATGCATTTATTGAGGACACTAGGCAGTTCATCTCTCACAGCAAAAGCTCAAAATGAAAGCTAAGAACTTGTGATCTGTTTTTCTGTTAATATTTTTTTTCTAAATCTTGATAGTAGTCAGTGATGAATGTACTACGCATTAGACAGGTTGGCCCAACTTTTAACCGACATTGTACCAATGTACCGTGTTTGCTGGGTCAAATGATTGATGTAGTTAGGTGTGGTATCTCAGGCATGAAATGATATGCATACCACCCGAGTCATTTCCTGATACATAATTATATCTGACATTAAAGGAGAGGTGCTCTCTGAATTGCATGGGTCCTGCAGAGAGTCCCTCATTATCCACAGTAATCATGGGAGTCAAGTAAAAAAAGTGCTACTTGACAAAATGAAGTATACTTTCTTCAAAGTTTAAGCCCATATATAAATATAATGAAAAACATAATGATTTGCTGCATCTTAGAACTTCGAAAAGTAAATTGCTGCAGCATATAAAAATGAATAAAAATATTTAGCATTTCAAAATATACTCTAAATGCTATTAGACGATACCAGACTTTTCTTTATTTTATTTTATCGTATGTCTTCACATGCAGTCATATAAATCGCAAAATGCGATAAAATAAAATAATTTGAAAAAATCGGCCTTTACTGTAACCGGGGCTGACTGTCTTACGACACCACCGGGCGGTTCATGTCGTCTGGTATCTTGGCATTGAACAAGTGTCGTAATAATGACCAACGTTAGACCAATTCGGTTCAACGTCTGTTTGCTCTTAGGGTGGTTCGATTGTAGCCAATGTAACATTTTGTTGACCCATTCCGCCATTATTACGTACAAATTATACACAGAACGACCGATTTACAAGTTCACATGAATTGATAGTGTATCGCATTGTGAGCTAATTCAGCTAAATTTACATAGTTTTAATGCATTTATAAGGCATTTAAGACAATATGAATGATTGTTGTGTACACTTCATATTATTTCTGTTGAAAAAAATAAAAATCAGTTATGCAGCTTTAAATGATGGACAATTAAATGACATGTTATAATGGTGTTTTATGAGCCCCGTACATCTTCATTCACTTTCAGATGAGAATTGTATATTCAAATATCAATATGAATCAAATAGTATTGTGTTAGTAATGTTAAGCATCAGTGGCACTTTGATAGAATTGTGACACGTTAAGTCTTGATGTGCCCCGGTGGCAAAAACACGAAACCCTTTGATGACACCACCTCTTCTATACCTGAACGACATCATACATGCGCTGTCTGGTCCGGATACACCTTTAATCTGACGTGCGTGCTGAAGGTGAAAGGCATTGTAATAAAACATCAGTATTTTGTGTGCATGTACGCAGGTAAGGTGCTGAAGGTGAAACCTATTGTAATGAAGCATCACTATGTATAGGATAAAACCCTCGGAGCTCTACATTATTAGCTGTGAAAAAGGTCGAGGATGAAGATCAAGTCCTTTTTGACGGCTAATAATGTAGAGCCCCGAGGGTTTTAACTGACTTAAAACACATTCGACCATAATGAAAATCCCGCATAATCAACAGCTGATTATCATACCATAGGCCTACCATGATAATTGGTCTATACTTGATGAACAATAACGCTCCATACCCGTATTAGAAGGTAGAGATCGGACCCAAAAATAATGTAGCTATGTGTCTTAACTAATGTTTATTGACATATGCAGGATGTAGCAGCTGGCGTGTGTATCATGTAGCAGCTACCTCTAGTACCAGTAGTGGCGGTTTAACACGCCACCCACGTTTTTACGAGTCAATTTTTAGATGATCGACTTTAAGTCATCGAACTATATTCACCTTATAATGTAACTAGATGGTACAATGGTAGTATCATCACATGTGTGTGTATGTCTCTTTTATATTATTTTAAAATGACAGATTTAGATTTCATTAAAATATTGCCTTAACGTTGGGTTTAAACCCATGTCATTATAGGTGGATGTACCGTTTGAATAGGGTTATCCTCACATATTTTATGAAATTGTTGGTCTCGGTGTACACTGGCTACCAGCATATAAAACAACAGCTTTTGCTATGCTGTCCAGCTATGACGCCGGACCGCCTTTGTGGTCAGCACCACATAACGTCTGTTAAGTCTCACATCAAAGGACCACGCCTCATTACTATACATGCAGATCAGCAATGCATAACAGTAGTTTTACCTGGAGACTCAATAACCCTGAAAACGTTGAATATATTTTGTGAAAATTAGGAGAAGGGTTTATTTCACTTTGAAATCATCAAAAATGTCTTAGGTAACTGTTTTCGCTCAATTCGAAGACCTATGTTATGGGACTACGTCCATTTTGAAATATTTTAATTCTTTCAGTACGGGGATCGTCCTCATACGTCAGAATCTGACGTCAACAGACAGTCCCAGTGCTGTAAGGGCTAGACTTCGTGGTCGCTGGACATGAAAACCACCTACAAATAGCGCCATAATAATTATAATGTTGAAAATAAGATGTACAAAACAATATACATGTTGTACATGAGCTGTCAACACACAAATTATTATTTTCAGTTGAAACAAAGGGCTGCACACTGATAAAAATAGCACTGATAATTAAGTATTTTCATTTATCAGTACGCAAAGTTTATTCAAAACATATTTCCGTCTGAGCCTGATTTTAGACTTTTTTCTTTTGTGACGATCATGTGCTTTGATTTGGTATGTTTCGTGACGCCGAGCTCTCTCCTCTTACAATTTGCGTGCTACAATCGTGATGATGGTGACATTCATTTCACCTTAACCTTATTTGCATTTTACTAGATTTATAAATGCAGCTAATTTACTCACAATATGCAATAAATTGTATTATGGTATGTTTTAAAGTATAAGTAAAAGTATTTATTTGGGAAAAATATTTCTTCTGCCAATATAAAAATATGTAATATAGAGAGGTAGGTTATTGAAACAAAATCATTATATTTTAATAAAATGTTTAATTTAATTGAAAGTCAATTCAGAGGTTTTAAAACTGCAGAAGGTTTATTGAATCGTGGTGTTTGATTACACCTCTACTTACCCAACAAATACGGCACATCCACCCAATGTTTGACCAATGTTGGTACACCGTCTACGACGTTGGCCCAACATTGGTCACACATTGGGTGGATGTGTCGTGTTTGCTGGGTAGACAGTTTTGAAGACGATATAACTATGAATTATCAACGTTACTTTATATATGCAGAACTGTGAATTGCAATTATCTAATTTTAGGCAAACCAGGTGAATACAAATACTTTAGACGTAGATAAATGTCAGACATATTAATATAACATATATTGTGCTTATTTTGAAACTGTGATTGATGTTTTAATGAACATGATTGACCAATTTCAGAGAGTACTCAGAAAACACGAGAGGCCCAATGTTGATATAATGTTGGCCCAGCGCCGTAGACGCTTGGACAAAATTATATCAACATCGGTTTAGCATATCATGATTGCCGAATAATTCACAGCCGGATGATTTATGCTCAGATCTGATACTCTCATAAACAAAGACATTGCGTTATTTTGTTGCCCACACCCGTCGACGATAAAACCAAACATGGCAGTAATCACATGAATAAAGGAGTGTAGTTTCTGCTGAAGCAGTTTGTGTCAACTGGTACATTCTCTGATACCACTGTGGTCTGGACAAAACAGTTAAAAGTTAGGCGGGGCATGACAAATAGGAAAATCCAGAAAGGTCGTCATCCATTTCTTGAACAACTTTACAATACCATATCTCTTATTCATAACATATGTATAAGGCGTCATTTTCTACGGTTTGTTGTACTCGTGTTCCACTTTAGACACATGTATTTTAATAAACAGTCAAATCGAAATTTTGAAATATATGTAAAATGTTGTATCTTTCTAAAAAAATTGTGATAAAAATATGAGATAAAGTTGCAGTCATTTACAAATCATTGCCTGGACTATTAGCACAAGTTATCTGAAGGTTTGGACTTGATGTTGTGATGAGTGCTGAGATCAGTCCATCACAACGACGCAGCATGCATTATCTCGTATGAATATATATCGTCCTCGTGAATATGAAAGGGTGTATCTGTCACTTTGTAAAGTGGCAGATACACCTTTTAAAGTCCAAGGGGACGATTATGTGCCAAGTCACTTTAACCCTTTCTGATTTAAATGTTCACCCACTTGAAGCTGTGTCTCGCTTACCGCGACCCACAAATTCATTCAGGTGAAAAATAATCACATCGGTTTAATTTGAGACCATACATTTATGTATTGATAATAATAATAATGTTATGCATTGTTGGATAATACTATGTGCTGCCAGTGTACGGTGTAGACGATGGTGTTAGCCAAATATATTTATTATAGTTTCAAAGAAGACAATATCCCGACCGAAACATACGTTTTACCCAAAGCGACGCTGGTCTAACACAAAATAAACAGGGGATCAGCGTCTCTTCTAAAACATAGAACCTGCAGAAATGATGGGGTTTGTTCTGTGAGTTAGTATGAGATTGTCTATAAGCCGTCCATCAATCATCTAATGATGCAATCCTTCCATTTGGATAGAGATGCAGTATTTAATCCAGCATCTCCTCCTCATCAGTCTGTCTCGTTCCTCTCTATGATTCCATGACAAAAGGGAAAAATCAGAAGGAAAGATAAACATGATTAACAACACTAATACTTTTCTTTGATTGTAAATAAAGTAAAGCAAACATAGTTCCTGTATAAAAAGAGTTGTTGGGGATTTATCAGGCTGTGATGCAGATAATTGAATCTCACATAACTAATACCACATATAACAACCACTACATTCTCAGGCTACGAGGGTGGGTGTCTCTGATGCTGGGCCAGCATTGAAACGCAATATGATTTACATGCTAGCTGATAATAATATTCCTCTGTACAGCTTGTCTTGGGGACCATAGTACATGCGGGCGCTGACTCTTACAGCGCGGGGTCCATCTCTAAAGTCCATCCCCGTACTTAAAGAATTAACAAATTATATTGGTCGTAGACCGTCTTTATATATCAAAATCTGACGTCTGTAGACGTCAGATTTTGACGTATAAAGATGGTCCCTGCACAGAAATAATTAAAATATTTCCATATGTCCAATGGTTGTAGAGACATAACATAGTTATTCGAATTTAGCGGAAAGAGTTAACTAAGACATTTATGATGATTTAAAATACAAGATGACCTTCCCAGAAAACACAAAACTTCGTATAACATTTGTACAGCGTCGGCCCAACGTCTTCGACGTTGGACCAACATTGTACAAATGTTATACAAATGTTTTGTGTTTACTGGGTTATGGTCCTGGTTTATATAAACATAATTATATCAGCGCTTTAATGGTTAAAGTAAGATTGGCTCAAAACAATAGACTCAAGACAATATGGTCACTACCTGTTTGCGCATGAGTTAACAATACAACTAGAAATATCATCCGCCATGTGCTTAGGGGTTTTGTCAAGTTGAAAACATTCCAAAAATCCGAGAAAAACTCGAGAGTGGGTGGGTGGGTCAAGCCCCAACTCGGATTATAATTTTTTTGGAAATGTTGTGTTTTTTGTGATTTTTGTGTTGTTTTCATGTTTCCATATAATTCGAAAAAAAAAAAAAATGGTTGGGGGGTGTGTGGGTCGTGTCTGATTAATCCGAGTTTTTCTCGGATTTTTTTTATTTTTTTCCACTTGACAAAACCCCTTAATTTGTGACAAATGCATATTTTTGTCAGGCTAACTTGGAAACAACAAATTGTTCTATACAACATGTGTTCTGAACTACGTGGGGCGAAGATGGGTGTGGCTCAATGGAATATAAGAATTTGTGACAAATTTTCTGTTGATCGGAAATCTTATTTGATGTCACCGCCGCACAGCACGGGATTAGATTGATTAGAAGAGATGGTATGATGTGTGTGCAATGTCACCGTTAATCAGACATATCTATTTTTATTTGGGATGGCATGTTGTGTGGGCAGTGTTCCAATTAACCGGACATATCCATTTATATCTTCGATGGCGCGATGTGTGGGCAGTGTTGCAGGAACCGATGTAGACATATATATTTTTATTTTCGAGCAAATTTGCTTTTTAAGCCCGGGCATTTTTTTGGAAAAGAAGTCAGGGTGTCATACCTTAAACAAACTTGCTGTGTTCTGATCGCTTTGAATACTCTGAAAGTGTTCTGGATCTAGATGATCACAAAATAACGCTAATTTTTTTCAACGTCGACCTTGCGAATCGCGTCAAACAAAAATGATGTGCTTATGTATATTTTAACACACAAATCGGACTGATAAATTATGTGAAATGAATAAATGAAGGAATAAATACATAAATGATTGAATGAATGAATGAATTGAACTTTAAGCCACTTTTGTGAAGATACTTGCTTAACTTTATCAGGAGAGTCTCTGGGAGACATTGACAATCACGATTGAACATGCCACTGATCATTGATGAATACGACCTCGTTTACAAAAAGCAATTCGTGATTTTTCAGATAATTTCAAAGGATATTTTAAATCAGCATGTGCAATGCCATGATATCCAGCAAAACGTTGGATACATTCAACTAATGTTGTCACTTTATGGAGGTTTAGAAAAAAACAGAAAAAAATGATACCGTAAAACAAAGGCAGTTGTTAGTTCAATTGGGTAGTTCAATGCTGGGCCAGCATTGAAACAGTATTGGGTAAACGGCTTGTCTTTGCTTGGTCTTATTTTACAGATTTATTCTGGCGTTACCCAACCCCGTTTTAATGCTGGGCAACCGACTATAACGCTCAGTCAGTTATCATCCCTCAAAGCATTAAACACGGCTTTTATATAGTCGTTTTAAATTTTCACTCACTTGAAGTTGGTGGTCGTGATAGCGAGACATAACTTCAAGTGGGTGAAAAATGTAAGTTATTTAATTTATTGCTATTAGTGTTAAAATAACACAGATTCAGCATAATTGTGCTTTCTGGGAACCGGCTTATCACAGCCGTCTAAAGATATAGCAGATTACCATATAAAGCAGCTGTGGATGGACGTCCTCTAGATCGGATATTTATAACAAGCGTGACGTCAAACATAATAGGCAGCACCATGCGATCTTCTCCTTTCTTTTCATTTCCATTGTTTTGCCTTGGGACTTTCTGTTACATCACAACGGCACATTCAGGTATTCAGGTTTTAAATAAACGTGCTCCCTGCCAAGAAAGTTTGTTAAAGGTTAAAAAAACATGAAGTAATTGCACTGGCTTGAAGTTATGGGCAAGACGCAAGTCGGAAATTTAAAGGTTGATATATTAAAAGTCAGTCGTAGGCTGAAAACCTCAGCCGAAATTAATGACCGTAATTCGGATCATGGGTCCGGATCGTAATCAGGATGATCCCTAAAATTTATTGGATGGGTCCACTTATATAGGCTACATGTAGGCATATATGAACAGATAAATTTCTCAATTGGTCAGTTGAATATCGTATATCCACGCCGTGCCATCACTAGAGTCATCACTGGAGTCAGCGAACAATTCAATATTCCAGGTAAATATATTTCTGCAAGATACATGATGGTAATTAGGTGTCCTAATAGCTCGACCTGGTCTTCATTATAGGAAATACGTTATTTGAATTTCCATTGTAAAAGATTTTACATTTTACATTAAGTATTCATGATTAGTTGCAAAGCCTAAAACCGCGACCCACAACATCAAGTGAGTGCAAATTACCCATATTGGTTTATCTTGAAACCGAACATTTTTAAATCTTGATGTTTAAACACTTATTTTAATCCCAATAACTGTGATTAACTCTTACAGTGCGAGGATCGACTTTGGTGGTCAGATTCTGACGACTAAAGGCGATTCCCGCGCTGTAAGAGTAAAATATTTCTAATGGCCGTAGACCCATAACATAGGTATTCAAATGAATCAGAAAGAGCTTAACCACTTCACTTCCAAGCCGAAGTGCATGTCAGGATTCAGTGATCCTGTTATAACTATAGTAAATCCGACGGAAATTCCCGTCATGTATGGTTACGTAACATGACGAATGACGACGGAAATTTCCGTCATGCATAGTAGTGAAGGGGTTAATAAGACATTTATGATGATATCAAATTAAAATAAACCCTTTGGTCTCCATGGATTTTACAAAAAGAATTCAGCGCTTTGAGGGTTAAGCACTTATTTAATTCCCACTGACTGTGATTTAACCTGATGATAAAACGGTTTAAAAACGATTATAGTCAAATTATAAGGGTCAGGGTTAATCCTAAAAGCCCTGAATTATGTAAACGATTATAGTCATACTATAAGGGTCAGGGTTACCCTAAACGCCCTGAATTATGTAAACGATTATAGTCATACTATAAGGGTCAGGGTTAACCCTAAAAGCCCTGAATTATGTAAACGATTATAGTCATACTATAAGGGTCAGGGTTAACCCTAAAAGCCCTGAATTATGTAAACGATTATAGTCATACTATAAGGGTCAGGGTAAACCCTAAACGCCCTGAATTATGTGAACGTTTATAGTCATACTATAAGGGTCAGGGTTAACCCTAAACGCCCTGAATTATGTAAACGATTATAGTCATACTATAAGGGTCAGAGTTAACCCTAAAAGCCCTGAATAATGTAAACGATTATAGTCATACTATAAGGGTCAGGGTTAACCCTAAAAGCCCTGAATTATGTAAACGATTATAGTCATACTATAAGGGTCAGGGTTAACCCTAAAAGCCCTGAATTATGTAAACGATTATAGTCATACTATAAGGGTCAGGGTTAACCCTAAAAGTCCTGAAATATGTAAACGATTATAGTCATACTATAAGGGTCAGGGTTAACCCTAAAAGCCCTGAATTATGTAAAAGATTATAGTCATACTATAAGGGTCAGGGTTAACCCTAAACGCCCTGAATTATGTAAAAAATTATAGTCATACTATAAGGGTCAGGGTTAACCCTAAAAGCCCTGAATCATGTAAACGATTATAGTCATACTATAAGGGTCAGGGTTAACCCTAAACGCCCTGAATTATGTAAACGATTATAGTCATACTATAAGGGTCAGGGTTAACCCTTTAAGCCCTGAATTATGGAAACGATTATAGTCATACTATAAGGGTCAGGGTTAACCCTAAACGCCCTGAATTATGTAAACGATTATAGACATACTATAAGGGTCAGGGTTAACCCTAAACGCCCTGAATTATGTAAACGATTATAGTCATACTATAAGGGTCAGGGTTAACCCTAAAAGCCCTGAATTATGTAAACGATTATAGTCATACTATAAGGGTCAGGGTTAACCCTAAAAGCCCTGAATTATTTAACGATTATAGTCATACTATAAGGGTCAGGGTTAACCCTAAACGCCCTGAATTATGTAAAAGATTATAGTCATACTATAAGGGTCAGGGTTAACCCTAAAAGCCCTGAATTATGTAAACGATTATAGTCATACTATAAGGGTCAGGGTTAACCCTAAACGCCCTGAATTATGTAAACGATTATAGTCATACTATAAGGGTCAGGGTTAACCCTAAACGCCCTGAATTATGTAAAAGATTATAGTCATACTATAAGGGTCAGGGTTAACCCTAAAAGCCCTGAATTATGTAAACGATTATAGTCATACTATAAGGGTCAGGGTTAACCCTAAAAGCCCTGAATTATGTAAACGATTATAGTCATACTATAAGGGTCAGGGTTAACCCTAAAAGCCCTGAATAATGTAAACGATTATAGTCATACTATAAGGGTCAGGGTTAACCCTAAAAGCCCTGAATTATTTAACGATTATAGTCATACTATAAGGGTCAGGGTTAACCCTAAAAGCCCTGAATTATGTAAACGATTATAGTCATACTATAAGGGTCAGGGTTACCCTAAAAGCCCTGAATTATGTAAACGATTATAGTCATACTATAAGGGTCAGGGTTAACCCTAAAAGCCCTGAATTATGTAAACGATTATAGTCATACTATAAGGGTCAGGGTTAACCCTAAACGCCCTGAATTATGTAAACGATTATAGTCATACTATAAGGGTCAGGGTTAACCCTAAAAGCCCTGAATTATGTAAACGATTATAGTCATACTATAAGGGTCAGGGTTAACCCTAAAAGCCCTGAATTATGTAAACGATTATAGTCATACTATAAGGGTCAGGGTTAACCCTAAAAGCCCTGAATTATGTAAACGATTATAGTCATACTATAAGGGTCAGGGTTAACCCTAAAAGCCCTGAATTATGTAAACGATTATAGTCATACTATAAGGGTCAGGGTTAACCCTAAAAGCCCTGAATTATTTGTATATAACCCATGGCGACCTCCGTGTTTTTTACAATTTGAAATTATCATAAATATCTTAGTTAGCTTTTTCTGATTAATTTGAATACCTATTTTCGATCATTATAAATATATGTACTCTTAGAGTGCAGGGATCAACTTTAGTCGTCAGAATCTGACGTCTACAGACGTCAGATTCTGATGACTAAAGTGGATCCTCGTACTGTAAGGTTTAATCTGACCGATCATATATGCCGTTTTCTTAGTGTTAAGATAAATATACAACATACATGTACATCTACAGTCGCTGTGGTTTGTGGAATATCACGGTGATACATTAGCGTTTTGAGCAAGTTGCTTAGCTATCATTTACATGTTTCCATCGTTGTACTTTTAGAACTGAAGCAGAACATACCACTGAAATAGTTTTGTTCAACCGGTTACACAATCGTGCCCCAGACAATACTAAGAAACACACGTAAAGTCACCTTCTAAGATATGTCAGAAGGTCCTGCTTGGTGACGCAGTAAACACTAGGCATCGAGCTTTATGATCCACCAGTGTTGCAGACGGTGGACCAACGATAAACAAACCTTTGTTCAATGTCTCGTGAGACAATCATGTATTAATATTAGAAAATCAATTATTTATAATTAAAAATAAATTATTAATATTAGGAAATTGTTCTCGTTTTCTTACTATTAGAATCATTTATTTTTGTAATGTTTAGAACTGATTTTCTAATAATAAGAAATAATTTATTAATATTAAGAAATGCTCGTTGTAATTCTAAATATTACTAAATGAAATGAAATTATTTTATTAAATTTACGTAAATATATATTAATTTTAATAAATGATTTTCTAATAACAGAAAATAAGGAATAAAGTCTAATTTGGCGTTCCATACGTGTAGGTACAAGTCGTGATCCTAAATCGTGGTCCAGCATTTTGAGAGAACTAATCTTGTGTGAGTACAGGAGGCTCTAATGTCAGCCCGTGTCTGTAGTGTGGGTTACTTGACTTACTGCTATAATGCAACTAATTAAAGGATGTATGTCTCATTACAATTTTACCGAGAAGTTGACTAAATGTTAGCGTGTGTGAGCCTCTTATTATTCGTGTGTGGTTATGACAAGTACATTACATATGGTATCCT
Organism: Flabesymbios commensalis; assembly: GCA_964017125.1. NCBI lineage: Eukaryota > Metazoa > Annelida > Polychaeta > Terebellida > Flabelligeridae > Flabesymbios > Flabesymbios commensalis. The sequence continues at coordinate 68,256,608 of OZ024916.1, forward strand.
GGCAGCCTAACTTGTGGATTTTCCACTGAAATGAGTCACACATACAACACTATGATTTCTAGGGATGAGTGGTTGTTGGTGGGAGGTGAGTCATTGCCGTCCCAAGGCGGCAACCAAACAGTTTAACCTCTTAGGCACTATTTATGCATAAACAATCCACATCGATAATTGCCATGGATTTATAAAACAGAAACAATATTATCATCAAAATAATGTCATGAACAACTTTTTCCACTTTTTCCGATACAGTAAGCTTGGTTCGTGTTAATAGAGTGTTAATAGAGCAGTCGCGTCGCGTTTAAATAAGTAACTTATATATATAGGATTGAAAACACCAGAGAATTAAGACATATAATACCAACTGTTTGGTCCGCATTTTCGGAAGGCACCAGCGTTGACTGTATTTCTATGTTTCTGAATTGAAATTATTTTCAAAATAGCAAACACATTAATGTTTGTCGGTATACCTGATATGAACCTTTCACGCCTATGTCAACTGAGCTTTTTCAACCAAATATTGATAGATAGATAGATAGATAGATAGATAGACTGACTGACTGACTGACTGACTGACTGACTGACTGACTGACTGACTGACTGACTGACTGACTGACTGACTGACCGCCTGACTGATTAATTGGCTGACTGACTAACAGGAATCACATTCTGGTCGCTTGTTGGTCCATTCCAGACAATCATTGTCTGACGACATAACCACGATAAACGTATCAATGACAAACACTGGAATTCATCCCAATTACGCTATTGACTACTATACAGTATTTTAAAAACTATCCGGATTGTGAATCATTGTCTGATAAACGCTGTAAACCACTTTCAATGATATTTATAGATTAAGGAGAAAACATTTAAAGATTTATACAGCTTTGTAATGCGCATGTGTGGTATAGGCCTACATTAGCCTATAGAGTACACATTGACAGCATTAATATCAGCAACTGAACTGATTACAAGATACTACTCTAATGAGAAATTGGCCCAATGCTGTTTTAATGTTAAGCCAATGTCTGCGACGTTGGCCGACATTAAACCAACATTTGGTGAGTGTGCCGTGCTGGCTGGGAATGCTCTTACTGTCAATATGCTGGAGGTCAACAGTTTCCAGATACACATGGTAACACAGCCTTTTGTGTCACATCACAAAGCCCACATGAGAGAAATGGTGAATTATTTCCTCATAGATGTCACTCAAGTATATAGAGTTATATGACTTGGGAACTTGCTCTTAGTGCGGCGATGGGTATGAAACGCATATAGTATTATTATCCTGGCTGATAACTGTGGACGTGGGGTGATATGTCATGTTGGAATGTCCAGGGGGCACTGTTTCATTCTGGGGACCACATTGTCCCGCATATTTTGACAGTTGACTACATCTTTAAGTTAGAGTCTGATTTACCATGTGTTGTAAATCCTTTGAGAGCACTACCTTCATGTGACCGGAATGCGAATATATTTCTTTCAACCCAGTGTTGGCGCGATGTATGCCTATAGTCTATTTCACCAGATCCTGGGAGTAGCATACTTTTCAATGGTCTCAGTCGCTTTTCAAAATGTCTGTATGCATTTTTTATTGGATAATTTTTCATTCCACCCAACATCCCTGAACATTTTGTGGAATGCTGTTGTGTATTCTTTTTAATTGGGCCATTTGACGTGTAATATATTTCCCGTTTCACGGTAATGGTGAAATGAGAGATGTCATTTTACAATTTTAAAACATGCCAAAATGGTCTAACTTCGACAGTACACAACAAAATTCACCAAATTTTCAGGAACGACTCAACATTTTTTAATTTGGAGCATTTGCGGGGATCGTCTATATACGTCAGAATCAGACGTCTGTCGACGTCAGATTCTGGCGTATAAAGACGGTCCCTGCACTGAAAAAAATAGTGGTCGTAAAACCATAACATAGCTGTTCAAAATGAATCAGAAAGAGCTGACTAAGACATTTATGATGATTTCAAATTGAATAAACCCTTTAGTCGTCATGGTTTATACGGTTGGTGCGGGAAACTTAAAAGTATCACGACAATGCTGTTTAACTGTAGGTTATTTAAAATATTTATGATGCATATTTTATTTAACCTGCGCTTGTTTTAGTGTATAATGTTGTTTGATTTTAAGTTAATTTACCATGCTTATTTCAATTTTCATGTGATTTTACGGAAACTAATCCTGTTGTATATAGTCATGTACATATGTTCATTTTACCGACTCATAAGTCTGCATAGACTTACCTTCTTTGATATAAAATCTATCTATCCAGTGTTGTAAGGGCTAAGCAGTTTGTGTTCGTGCTAATGCAGAGGGAGAGCATCTTATATTCATGATTAAATAGATGCAGACATAAATCCATTACATCATGTAGGCTAAAAAAAACTGGCTCGATTACTGTCCGTTATTTTTCAATTTCTTTATTATCACTTTAAATGTCAGATTTTAAACATGTTAATGTAAGAACGTGACACATTTCAGCAACATTTGAAAATAATTGACCTCCAAATGTTTAAATCTGAATAATTATCCCTCACTTGAAGTTTTGAATCGCGGCAGCGAGGCACAACTTTAAAATTCATTTAAAAACACTTGGCGGGTAAAAGCTTATCACTTGTAATGCTAAATTGTTTCCTATTATATCCATTTGAATGTGTAACGTCTAACACAAATGCCAGCTTCAAATGACAAAAACTTATTATTTATTACTTATATATAATATTACTTATAATTATTTATTAAAAATTATATTTGTCAGTAGCTATCTATCTATGTATCGTCCTGATTGGATTTATTCATCGTAATCCTTTCTGTGATTGATTAAATCCAGATGACACATGTGTCAGTATTATCCGCTTCATTTGAATAGCTATGTTATGGGTCCACGTCAACCATAATAAGTTTACTATTCCAGCGCGTGGATTGATTTTAGACTTTAAATTATTATGACTAAAGACGGTTCCCAGACTGAAAGGGCAGAGCTCATCCTATGCTGTGCTAACAGAAAGAGGTGTTAGAAGAATATTGGTACAATGTGGGGCCAATGTGCACGAGATTAGCTTAACAGTGTACAAATATACCACCGAGTTGACAGTGTTTAACGGTCGGATTGATTGCTTCTTATTTCCTGATTCATCTTCGTGTTCACTGATTAAATTTGGCGACAACAGACGTGAGTTGTCTGTGCTTATTAATTATTATGTGGGGCGCCCAGGTTCTGCACCAAATGTAAGCATGACATATACTTCTATATTTGTACATCTGTATGCCTTACGAATATGGGAATTTTTCTGAGTTCTTTATTATTTCAATTTAAGATTCAGTTCACGTCTTGCAATATCATAACATAATCTGCCCTGGGTAAGGAATATGCCTTACACAGGCTAGAATTAAATAAAGAGACTCTCCACTGACTGAGTGGCTGACTGAGTAACTAATATCCAACTGACCCCGCGTCAAAATCACGCTCTCAGAACCAATGGACGCCAACAGCATCAAGCTGCTGTTGCCTGAGGTGTAGCCTTTTGCACGTTTAATGTTGGTCTACCATCTAGACTTATGTTACAACACCACTCCAACACTGTATAGCATTATGATGCCACTGATTACATAATTAACTAACTGACCAGACATTTGGAACAATATGTGTACGTTTTCAAAAGGTACCATGAACACCCAGTCTTCAAGCCTATGTCTAAAGGAGACTGAAGGAGCTGAACTCATCCTGTGGTGTGGTAACAAAAAGAGGTGTTAGTAGGATATTGGTACAATACAGGGCCAATGTGTACGACATTAGCCTAACACTGTACACATATACTGCCGAGTTGACAGTGTTTACCGGTTGGATTGATTGCTTCTTCCTTCCTGATTCATCTTTGTGTTCACTGATTAAATTTGGCGACAGCAGACGTGAGTTGTCTGCGCTTATTAAGTATTATGTGGGACCCCAGATTCTACAGCAGATGTGGGACGGTCATTTGGCATATACTTCTATATTTTGTACCTGAATGTGCAAATTAATTTGTAATTTGTAATTGCGAAATATGCATGAAATTTATTTAAAATAGGTAATTAGGGCATCGAAATATAATCCCAGCAAACAGTAGACGTTGAAGCAATACTGGTCTATTCTTGACCCATCGTCTGCAACGCTGGCCCAACATTTAACCAGTATTGCTTCAACGTCTACATTGTGCTGGCATGTGTCCAGAGCCATACATGCGTACCCATGACGACCCATCTGATTTAGCTGAAATCTTGTTTGATTTTTTGATATCGATCATTTAAAATACACCTGTTACGTCAGTATATTGTTAAAACAGTAAATTCGGATCTACGAATATACTGTTATTTCTAATACTGACCATGTCGGGCCCAATAAACGGGTTTAACCATGAAACTGTGTGGCTTTGTTACATGGTTTAATCATTCTGACTATGAAATTGGGGTTTTCTATATCAAATCTTTCAACATATGTGCCTACTTTGTGTATTTTATGTCGAAGAAGGAACTCAATTACAATAGATTTGTAGATCCGAATATACTCGGCGCTGCGCGCCTCGTACATTCGGGTCTACGAATCTATTGAATTTCGTTCTTTTACCTTGACAGATAAGAGGTAGAACTATTCATGTAACTATATACATTACTGATTATACAATGCTGGCTCCATGTTGAGCCAGTGGCGTAGGCCTATACGATGGATCAGCATTGGATCAGCGTTAGCTAAGCACCTCATGTATGCGTGCAAGTCAGACGAGTGTCACATTTCAGATGTTGCGATTGGAAACATTCAACCTTTTCAGATAATTATCTTTCCTCTGAGTGCTACTACTAGTACAAGTAATAACGATCATACATAAAGTGCTCAGACTATGTGGGAGTCGACTCGAAGCAGGTGTGTGAGGGGGCAGTAAAAGAGCTACAGGTTAACTGTTTGGTATATGTGATTATCAAAACTACTAAAAAAAGTCCACATTGTTCACACCTGACAATGTTTCACTCATTATTAAAATTAGCGAACATCTCAACTTTTCTGCTGGACATAAAAGGGAGTTATGTTAGTCTCAATCTCCATATTTTAAGTGTAATTTTTTCAAATTAATAAAATTGGATTTATTGCCATGAAACCAAAGAAATAACAGTTGCATATTATTGTACTATACCATGTTGTCTATGACATAGAGGACTACGCATTTATTTGATTTAGCGTGTTATGAGTCAATATACACTTATAGGACAGATCCACACTGAGATGAGATATGTGACTCACTAATGCCGTCAAATATGGGGTCTACTCCGCAAATACAGGTCAGTATAGGGAATTCAACAAAGACGTCAATAGACGTCAGATTCTGACAGCCAAAGTCGATCTTAGCAGGGAACGAGTGAAACATTTATAATGGCCGTAGACCCATAACGTAATCCAACAAACACAAAACATTTGTATAACATTTGTACAATGTTGAACCAAGACGTTGAAGACATTGGGCCGACGTTGTACAAATGTTATATAAATGTTTTGTGTTTGCTGGGAAGTATTCAAATGATCAGGAAAGAGCTAACTAAGGCATTTATGATGATTTCAAAATTAAAAATTGTCTTGGCCCGCCATGGTTTATACGAAAATATCTCAGCATTGTAAGAGTTAAAACAACATTGGAAAAACATAACCAGTAAACACCATGTCCCGATGTCTTCTGAATGTTGGGCCAGCGTCGCAGACGGTGGCCCAACATTCAGAAAACATTGGTTTATCATGTTTCACTTCCCGTATTTATCTGAGACTGAGGAAGACATGAAATGCAGTATCATGAAATGCAGAGCCGGAGAATCCTGGATATGGCTGGTCATTAGTGACCTTAATAACCCATCTGACACTATAGTAGCGGCGAAACTGATCAACCGTACAGAGAGGATTACATTACTACAGTCTGTTTCACCAGAACCTGGGAGTAGCCTTTTTCTAATTTGCTCGGTCGTTCTTTAAAATTTGGTAACAAAAATTTTCTCGGATCATTTTTTCATGTTCCCCTAACATCCCTGAAAATTTGGTGCAATTTTGTTGTGTATTTTGGAAGTTAGACCATATGGCATGTAATAGGATTCCTGTTTCACGGCAATGGTGTTAAAGAGAGCTGTCATTTTGAAAAATTATTACATGCCAAATGGTCTAACTTCGCTAATACACAAAAAAAATCTACCAAATTTTCAGGGATGTCGGGGGAAGGTGAAAAAATAATCTCAGAAAAATTTTGTTAAAAAATTTTAAAGAGCGACCGAGCAAATTGGAAAAAGGCTACTCCCAGGTCCTGGTGAAACAGACTGTAGGAAGTGTTTATTTTTGCTCACGTGATTACGATTGTTTTTGTCATAAATAAAATAAATAAATAATACAACTAAAACTGGACAGTTGGTCAGATTCTACAAAACCTCGCTGAAATAAATGAATTGTTTAATGGTTCGAGATACATCTCTGGTAAACGTTTTATGCAAATTCACATGGGTCCTCACAAACTAATGTTTCGCCCTTAGCGCAATACACACCTCTAGTAAAAGGCCATATATATTCATGTGTATGATTGCCCAATGGGTTTAGTTAATCATGTTAATACTTGGGCAATGTTGGGTTCAGCAGATCCGTGAAAAAAAGACAACTGTTATGGGGTGAATTGTTGTTTTAACATGTTCAGAGTTCAGTTAGTACAATTCACAAAACGTTTAGTTTCAAATAACAAAATATGTTGCATTTGTGTCCCCCGATATACTTTTGAATTGTGGCAACAATACCGACTGATTCAGTTTTTTGTACACATTGCCCTTATTAATAATGCATGATCTAAATTTACAAATATTCAAAAACTAATCAGCACCTATCATTTTAAATTATATGTCATGTCTGTGCTAATAGTGCTAATCGTTTTAATTGCATCACAATACGTCAATAATTGTATGTGTTATTTTAACTTATACTAACTGTAGGAAAAAAATGTGAATATGAATCATGTTTGTTTCATTACCTACCGGTGCCAATTATGTTCTGCTTTTCACAGTTTTATTTACACATTAAGTACCTACTCTTAAACATGTTAAAAATAAAACGTGACATAAATCAGTAAGATTTGAGAAAAGTTGACCTCTGTTTTGTCAAATCTGAATAATTTTCACTCACTTGAAGTTGTGGATCGCGTCAGCGAGACACAACTTCATGTGGGGGGGAATTCAAATTAAATATTTTGGTGATTGAAGGGTCAACCAATGTGCGGATAAAATATAATATAAATATTGTGAGAGAATATCGGACACACTAAACACAATTCATCCTCAAATATATGTTTCATATTAATCGACTTAGCTTGTTGCAATCTTCGGTGATAGTCCATCACGGAACGAATATTGATAGATGTAGCAAAAAATGAAATGAATGGGGTTTTAGGCCGCGTTTTTACATATGTAGGCTAAACTGGGCCAGGAGAAACTACTGAGGATGGTGAAAAGAATGAGATGACACTTCCCTCCAGACACAGAATTCGAAATTTGAGCCCTGGCTGTGTAAGGCCGAGCGCGATGCCTTTCGGTCACGGAGGCTCCCCACAATATTGAATCTTTACGAGTGAGCGGGGAAGAAAAAATGTTGTTTCTTTGAAACTTGAAGGTGCCTGAGTGGGGTTCGAGCCCCCGATCTCTGACTTTCCAAGCAGGCAGCTTTAACCACTGCACCAGGGACCGGGCCTCCACAATAGATAGACTACAGGAACAAAGCAGGAGACAGACAGTCCGTGGGAGGATGGGAGAGTACTACATACAGTTTTATTCAGACCGGCAAAAGAACATCTGACAGCTTAGCATTAACCCTTTAGCCGCCAGTCCCGAATATATTTGTTTTTTTTGCAACAAAGTACCACATTTTAAGCATGTTAAATATAAAACTTGAAATCAATCAACAATATCTTAATCTCGCTGACAACCATTTTGTTAAATGTGAATAATTTTAACTCACTTGAAGTTGTGGATCGCGTCAGCGAGACACAACTTCAAGTGGGGGGAAATTCCAACTAAATAACTTGGCGGTTGAGGGATGAGATAACCCATGTCTCCCGAGACCTTGGATAGTGTAAGCTTTTTTTTTAATACAACTCATCAAAAATAGGTATAAATAACGATTGTTGGTATTTACATATATTGTCTGTCATCGACACAGTTTATTAAAGCATGTACTACAGGAATGTGTTGAATAAATATAAAATTATCCGTGGAGATGAATGTGTGTTGGAACTATACTGGATACGGTAACTAGCTAATATGATGTGATATGACGCCTGTCCAACGTTGTGAGGCACAAAAAGAGCTTTTAATACTATTATTATAAGCACTTTGCTAATACCTTGACGCTTTACTTTTTGACGTGCCAGCCCTTGAGAGGGGCATCTACGCTATAATACTTTGACGCTTTACTTTTTGACGTGCCAGTTCTTGAGAGGGGCATCTACGCTATAATACTTTGACGCTTTACTTTTTGACGTGCCAGCCCTTGAGAGGGGCATCAACGCTATAATACTTTGAAGCTTTACTTTTTGACGTACCAGCCCTTGAGAGGGGCATCTACGCTATAATACTTTGACGCTTTACTTTTTGACGTGCCAGCCCTTGAGAGGGGCATCTACACTATAATACATTAACGCTTTACTTTTTGACGTACCAGCCCTTGAGAGGGGCATCTACGCTATAATACTTTGACGCTTTACTTTTTGACGTACCAGCCCTTGAGAGGGGCATCTACGCTATAATACTTTGACTCTTTACTTTTTGACGTACCAGCCCTTGAGAGGGGCATCTACGCTATAATACTTTGACGCTTTACTTTTTGACGTGCCAGCCCTTGAGAGGGGCATCTAAGCTATAATACTTTGACGCTTTACTTTTTGATGCACCAGCCCTTGAGAGGGGCATCTACGCTATAATACTTTGACTCTTTACTTTTTGACGTACCAGCCCTTGAGAGGGGCATCTACGCTATAATACTTTGACGCTTTACTTTTTGACGTGCCTGACCTTGAGAGGGGCATCTACGCCAGGCTTGGGGTCAATGTACTCGGTACTTCGGTACTTTGGTACTCGAGTACCGATTGTGCAGTACTCGTCGGTACTCGGTACTCATACTTTTAAAAAGTACTTGTACTCGTACTTGTACTCAAGTACTTTTAAAAATGACAGTACTTTTAACGAGTACTTACGAGTACTTTACGAGTACTAGTCATCTTAAATTGATTCAAAATAGCTCACATGCAAACCACAAATCAGGGATATGGAACATTCAGTTAAAGATTCGTTTACCATCCATTTAACTATTATATTGATAAATGATTTAATCAATACTTTGAAATTATTTCAAAACTAGTCTAATTATTACACCAACTTATAACAGAAGTGCACCTTTTTACAATATCATGATGCTAATTTATTGTTCTGCCTTGTATATACTAGCATCCTCGTGTAGTTTGCAAGATAATTAAATAGTTATTCTCGAATAAAAGACAAGAGACGTGTCTTTGGAAAATAGGAATACATGTTGGTATAATATTTACAAGTGACTATACTATACAGTAGGACTAATAATCATTGAAGGGGGGAGGGGTGATTTCAACAATGATGTCGCGCCATTTTATAATCACACTTACAACTCCTCGTTCTTCGCAGCTAAACCCCAGCAAACACGGGACATTGAACCAATGGTAGTATAATGTTGGGCCAACGTTGAAGACGGTGTACCAAGATTAATATAGGTTCAATTTCTCGTGTTTGTTGGGACGATCAATCGGTATTTGCATAATATTTGCACAATATTGGCCCAATGCGTAGACACTTAGCCGACATTTCCCCAGCACCGGTCAAATAATGTCACTTGAGTGAACATGTAGTTTATAACTGTTGTCTTATAAAGCAGTTGAGACTCTGTGTGGACTAAGATATCTTAAAACTGCCATAGCTCATACAACTCTGTACCAATGTTGTGTGAGTACCAAAAAACACGACCGCAACAACGCGACGTCTTATCTACAGTGACCTTACAATGCCGGGCCAATGTCCAAGACAGTTAGCCAAGAATTAAACAGCATTGTACCCAGAAGTACATAGGATTAACACATGATATAACAGTACTGTTCAAACAAAAATGACCAAGGTAATTAGACGGCAAACATCACCCTTTAACTGCGGGACACCACTATTATTTATATATCATTAGGCCCCTATTACAAATCACTTATAATGCGGCTCATCCAAAAAAAATTGGATCCCTGTATATACTAAAAACAAGAAAAAAATAAAAGTAAACAAAATTTTGCACAATTGTTTCAAGACGTTAGGTGTCTAGCGAACTAAACAACCCTAAAACGTACAATATACATTGTGTCAGGTCACCAGTAAGCAGTGCTCGGTAAGTCAATTTTTTTCTTTGTCTATTTTTTTATATCGTGATTATGTAGTTTGTCATTTGAAGATACAAATTGAGTCAGCAATAATAGCTACAAATTAGTGACACGTCAGTGTCGCGTAAGGGTTAAAGGTGTGAGGTTACATAATGAGTCAATTGTCTGCCTACGGCGGCTTTCTATAACCCTTTCCGTCCCCGAAATGTGATGACGGACCGAGTATAAAAATAAATACAACAGTGAGGTGCTCCTCAAAAAATACTTTTTAAACTAATGATAGGCTAATTTCTCAGCGGATGCCCGGGCTGAATCTTGTACGGATATACATGTATTATGGTAATACATTTGATTTGATATCACGGTCTCCAGCAGCTGAAGTGTGCCTGTTATCGTGAAACAATTCTGCCTTTCACAGCCAAAAGACAATTATGTTTACTTTACAAGTAAGCAGATACTGCCTTTTGTTTTTTCAGGGCAGAATTGTGATCGTGTACCCTTAATAGTCTTGATCTTTTCCATGACACAATGTGTGTTCAGGCTCATTGAAGCGTTTATTACAGTGGCGGCCAAATGTTGGCGGCACTGGCCTAAAATTTTACAATCATTAGGACTACGGCAAGTTTTCAAGCTAGCGTGTTTTGCAACGTAAAGCTTTAGACACAGACAATTTATATACTAGTATCAGAAATACATCGGCTAGTATGTACTTATTTATTTATTATGATTCGTCACATAGTAGGCCAACATGTAGCATACAATACAATACTTTGTACACTGAAATGCATTATTGCATTAGGAAAATGCATTATTATACTATTGGCTGGGACATGGCATCAGATATGCAATATCAATAATAGGCCTGTCCAATAAAATATTATTTTCATCACTAATATTATATAAATATATGTGACCCGATCTGGTTAAATGAGTCTAAGTCGCATATTTAAATATTGGGGTTATTAAGATATACCGCACCTACACAAAATTACCTTTAAAATGGTATATCACACAACTCTGTGTAACTATTTTGTGAAAATGGCATTTGAAGTTCAAAAAGACAATTTGTGCACTTTTGGAAAATACCACACAACTGTATTAAAATAAACTGAATAGAATTTTTTTCATTTCCACTCCATTTTCTCAATAATCGTTTGCCAGTGTGTGACTTAAGACTCATTTTGCCAGATCGGGTCACATATATCAACATGTATTGAAGTAAAATATATTATAAGCAATTATTTATTGAATAAATTTAATGTAATTAATTACAGTTTACACCCGGAGTTTACAATCAAAGTACTCAGTACTTGTACTCAAGTACTTTTAAAAGTACTTGTACTTGTACTCAAGTACTTTTGAAAATCCAGTACTTGTACTTGTACTTGTACTCGTCATTTTTTCAAGTACTCGTACTTGTACTCGAGTACTTTTGTCCAGTACTCGCCCCAAGCCTGATCTACGCTATAATACTTTGACGCTTTACTTTTTGACTTGCCAGCCCTTGAGAGGGGCATCTACGCTATAATACTTTGACGCTTTACTTTTTGATGTACCAGCCCTTGAGAGGGGCATCTACGCTAGAATTCTTTGACGCTTTACTTTTTGACGTACCAGCCCTTGAGAGGGGCATCTACGCTATAATATTTTGACGCTTTACTTTTTGACTTGCCAGCCATTGAGAGGGGCATCTATGCTATAATACTTTGACGCTTTACTTTTTGACGTACCAGCCCTTGAGAGGGGCATCTACGCTATAATACTTTGACGCTTTACTTTTTGATGCACCAGCCCTTGAGAGGGGCATCTACGCTATAATACTTTGACGCTTTATTTTTTGACGTACCACCCCTTGAGAGGGGCATCTACGCTATAATACTTTGACGCTTTACTTTTTGACGTGCCAGACCTTGAGAGGGGCATCTACGCTATAATACTTTGACGCTTTACTTTTTGACGTGCCAGCCCTTGAGAGGGGCATCTACGCTATAATACTTTGACGCTTTACTTTTTGACATGCCAGCCCTAGAGAGGGGCATCTACGCTATAATACTTTGACGCTTTACTTTTTGACGTGCCAGCCCTTGAGAGGGGCATCTACGCTATAATACTTTGACGCTTTACTTTTTGACGTGCCAGACCTTGAGAGGGGCATCTACGCTATAATACTTTGACGCTTTACTTTTTGACGTGCCAGCCCTTGAGAGGGGCATCTACGCTATAATACTTTGACGCTTTACTTTTTGACGTGCCAGCCCTTGAGAGGGGCATCTACGCTATAATACTTTGACGTTTTACTTTTTGACGTGCCAGCCCTTGAGAGGGGCATCTACGCTATAATACTTTGACGCTTTACTTTTTGACATGCCAGCCATTGAGAGGGGCATCTACGGTATAATACTTTGACGTTTTACTTTTTGACGTGCCAGCCATTGAGAGGGGCATCTACGCTATAATACTTTGATGTTTTTTTTTTGACGTACCAGCCCTTGAGAGGGGCATCTACGCTATAATACTTTGACGCTTTACTTTTTGACGTGCCAGCCCTTGAGAGGGGCATCTACGCTATAATACTTTGACGCTTTACTTTTTGACATGCCAGCCATTGAGAGGGGCATCTACGCTATAATACTTTGATGTTTTATTTTTGACGTACCAGCCCTTGAGAGGGGCATCTACGCTATAATACTTTGACGCTTTACTTTTTGACATGCCATCCATTGAGAGGGGCATCTACGCTATAATACTTTGATGTTTTATTTTTGGCGTACCAGCCCTTGAGAGGGGCATCAACGCTATAATACTTTGACGCTTTACTTTTTGACGTGCCAGCCCTGGAGAGGGGCATCTACGCTATAATACTTTGACGCTTTCCTTTTAGACGTGCCAGCCCTTGAGAGGGGCATCTACGCTATAATACTTTGACGCTTTACTTTTTGACGTACCAGCCCTTGAGAGGGGCATCTACGCTATAATACTTTGACGCTTTACTTTTTGACGTGCCAGCCCTTGAGAGGGGCATCTACGCTATAATACCTTGACGCTTTACTTTTTGACGTGCCAGCCCTTGAGAGGGGCATCTACGCTATAATACTTTGACGCTTTACTTTTTGACGTACCAGCCCTTGAGAGGGGCATCTACGCTATAATACTTTGACGCTTTACTTTTTGACGTGCCAGCCCTTGAGAGGGGCATCTACGCTATAATACTTTGACGCTTTACTTTTTGACGTACCAGCCCTTGAGAGGGGCATCTACGCTATAATACCTTGACGCTTTACTTTTTGACGTACCAGCCCTTGAGAGGGGCATCAACGCTATAATACTTTGACGCTTTACTTTTTGACGTGCCAGCCCTTGAGAGGGGCATCAACGCTATAATACTTTGACGCTTTACTTTTTGACGTGCCAGCCCTTGAGAAGGGCATCTACGCTATAATACTTTGACGCTTTACTTTTTGATGTGCCAGCCCTTGATAGGGGCATCTACGCTATAATACTTTGACGCTTTACTTTTTGACGCGCCAGCCCTAGAGAGGGGCATCTACGCTATAATACTTTGACGCTTTACTTTTTGACGTACCAGCCCTTGAGAGGGGCATCTACGCTATAATACTTTGACGCTTTACTTTTTGATGCACCAGCCCTTGAGAGGGGCATCTACGCTATAATACTTTGACGCTTTATTTTTTGACGTACCACCCCTTGAGAGGGGCATCTACGCTATAATACTTTGACGCTTTACTTTTTGACGTGCCAGACCTTGAGAGGGGCATCTACGCTATAATACTTTGACGCTTTACTTTTTGACGTGCCAGCCCTTGAGAGGGGCATCTACGCTATAATACTTTGACGCTTTACTTTTTGACATGCCAGCCCTAGAGAGGGGCATCTACGCTATAATACTTTGACGCTTTACTTTTTGACGTGCCAGCCCTTGAGAGGGGCATCTACGCTATAATACTTTGACGCTTTACTTTTTGACGTGCCAGACCTTGAGAGGGGCATCTACGCTATAATACTTTGACGCTTTACTTTTTGACGTGCCAGCCCTTGAGAGGGGCATCTACGCTATAATACTTTGACGCTTTACTTTTTGACGTGCCAGCCCTTGAGAGGGGCATCTACGCTATAATACTTTGACGTTTTACTTTTTGACGTGCCAGCCCTTGAGAGGGGCATCTACGCTATAATACTTTGACGCTTTACTTTTTGACATGCCAGCCATTGAGAGGGGCATCTACGGTATAATACTTTGACGTTTTACTTTTTGACGTGCCAGCCATTGAGAGGGGCATCTACGCTATAATACTTTGATGTTTTTTTTTTGACGTACCAGCCCTTGAGAGGGGCATCTACGCTATAATACTTTGACGCTTTACTTTTTGACGTGCCAGCCCTTGAGAGGGGCATCTACGCTATAATACTTTGACGCTTTACTTTTTGACATGCCAGCCATTGAGAGGGGCATCTACGCTATAATACTTTGATGTTTTATTTTTGACGTACCAGCCCTTGAGAGGGGCATCTACGCTATAATACTTTGACGCTTTACTTTTTGACATGCCATCCATTGAGAGGGGCATCTACGCTATAATACTTTGATGTTTTATTTTTGGCGTACCAGCCCTTGAGAGGGGCATCAACGCTATAATACTTTGACGCTTTACTTTTTGACGTGCCAGCCCTGGAGAGGGGCATCTACGCTATAATACTTTGACGCTTTCCTTTTAGACGTGCCAGCCCTTGAGAGGGGCATCTACGCTATAATACTTTGACGCTTTACTTTTTGACGTACCAGCCCTTGAGAGGGGCATCTACGCTATAATACTTTGACGCTTTACTTTTTGACGTGCCAGCCCTTGAGAGGGGCATCTACGCTATAATACCTTGACGCTTTACTTTTTGACGTGCCAGCCCTTGAGAGGGGCATCTACGCTATAATACTTTGACGCTTTACTTTTTGACGTACCAGCCCTTGAGAGGGGCATCTACGCTATAATACTTTGACGCTTTACTTTTTGACGTGCCAGCCCTTGAGAGGGGCATCTACGCTATAATACTTTGACGCTTTACTTTTTGACGTACCAGCCCTTGAGAGGGGCATCTACGCTATAATACCTTGACGCTTTACTTTTTGACGTACCAGCCCTTGAGAGGGGCATCAACGCTATAATACTTTGACGCTTTACTTTTTGACGTGCCAGCCCTTGAGAGGGGCATCAACGCTATAATACTTTGACGCTTTACTTTTTGACGTGCCAGCCCTTGAGAAGGGCATCTACGCTATAATACTTTGACGCTTTACTTTTTGATGTGCCAGCCCTTGATAGGGGCATCTACGCTATAATACTTTGACGCTTTACTTTTTGACGCGCCAGCCCTAGAGAGGGGCATCTACGCTATAATACTTTGACGCTTTACTTTTTGACGTACCAGCCCTTGAGAGGGGCATCTACGCTATAATACTTTGACGCTTTACTTTTTGACGTGCCAGCCCTTGAGAGGGGCATCTACGCTATAATACCTTGACGCTTTACTTTTTGACGTACCAGCCCTTGAGAGGGGGATAAACGCTATAATACTTTGACGCTTTACTTTTTGACGTGCCAACCCTTGAGAGGGGCATCTAGGCTATAATACTTTGACGCTTTACTTTTTGACGTACCAGACCTTGAGAGGGGCATCTACGCTATAATACTTTTGACGCTTTAATTTTTGACGTACCAGCCCTAGAGAGGGACATCTACGCTATAATACCTTGACGTTTTACTTTTTGACGTACCAGCCCTTGAGCGGGGCATTAACGCTATAATACCTTGACGCTTTAGTTTTTGACGTGCCAGCCATTGAGAGGGGCATCTATGTTATAATACTTTGACGCTTTACTTTTTGACGTACCAGCCCTTGAGAGGGGCATATATGCTATAATACTTTGACGCTTTACTTTTTGACGTACCAGCCCTTGAGAGAGGCATCTAGGCTATAATACTTGACGCTTTACTTTTTGACGTACCAGCCCTTGAGAGGGGCATCTACGATATAATACTTGACGCTTTACTTTTTCACGTACCAGCCCTTGAGAGGGGCATCTATGCTATAATACTTTGACGCTTTACTTTTTCACGTACCAGCCCTTGAGAGGGGCATCTATGCTATAATACTTTGACGCTTTACTTTTTGCCGTGCCAGCCCTTGAGAGGGGCATCTACGCTATAATACTTTGACGCATTACTTTTTGACGTGCCAGCCATTGAGAGAGGCATCTACGCTATAATACTTTGACGCTTTACTTTTTGACGTACCAGACCTTGAGAGGGGCATCTACGCTATAATACTTTGAGGCTTTACTTTTTGACGTGCCAGCCCTTGAGAGGGGTATCTACGCTATAATACTTTGACCATTTACTTTTTGACGTGCCAGCCATTGAGAGGGGCTCTACTCTATAATACTATGACGCTTTACTTTTTGACGTACCAGCCCTTGAGAGGGGCATCAACGCTATAATACTTTGACGCTTTCCTTTTTGACGTACCAGCCCTTGAGAGGGGCATCTACGCTATAATACTTTGACGCTTTACTTTTTGACGTGCCAGCCCTTGAGAGGGGCATCTACGCTATAATACTTTGACGATTTACTTTTTGACATACCAGACCTTGACAGGGGCATCTACGCTATAATACTTTGACGCTTTACTTTTTGACGTGCCAGCCCTTGAGAGGGGCATCTACGCTATAATACTTTGACGCTTTACTTTTTGACGTACCAGCCCTTGAGAGGGGCTCTACGCTATAATACTTTGACGCTTTACTTTTTGACGTGCCAGCCCTTGAGAGGGGCATCTACTCTATAATACTATGACGCCTTACTTTTTGACGTACCAGCCCTTGAGAGGGGCATCAACGCTATAATACTTTGACGCTTTCCTTTTTGACGTACCAGCCCTTGAGAGGGGCATCTACGCTATAATACTTTGACGCTTTACTTTTTGACGTGCCAGCCCTTGAGAGGGGCATCTACGCTATAATACTTTGACGATTTACTTTTTGACGTACCAGACCTTGACAGGGGCATCTACGCTATAATACTTTGACGCTTTACTTTTTGACGTGCCAGCCCTTGAGAGGGGCATCTACGCTATAATACTTTGACGCTTTACTTTTTGACGTACCAGCCCTTGAGAGGGGCTCTACGCTATAATACTTTGACGCTTTACTTTTTGACGTGCCAGCCCTTGAGAGGGGCTCTACGCTATAATACTTTTACACTTTACTTTTTGACGTGCCAGCCCTTGAGAGGGGCATCTACGCTATAATACTTTGACGCTTTACTTTTTGACGTGCCAGCCCTTGAGAGGGGCTCTACGCTATAATACTTTGACGCTTTACTTTTTGACGTGCCAGCCCTTGAGAGGGGCATCTACGCTATAATACTTTGATGCTTTACTTTTTGACGTGCCCGCCCTTGAGAGGGGCATCTATGCTATAATACTATGACGCTTTACTTTTTGACGTGCCAGCCCTTGAGAGGGGCATCTACGCTATAATACTATGACGCTTTACTTTTTGACGTACCAGACCTTGAGAGGGGCATCTACGCTATAATACTATGACGCTTTACTTTTTGACGTACCAGACCTTGAGAGGGGCATCTACGCTATAATACTTTGATG
Source organism: Flabesymbios commensalis (assembly GCA_964017125.1). Taxonomy (NCBI): domain Eukaryota; kingdom Metazoa; phylum Annelida; class Polychaeta; order Terebellida; family Flabelligeridae; genus Flabesymbios; species Flabesymbios commensalis. Next base: position 68,274,730 of record OZ024916.1, read on the forward strand.
CTTTACTTTTTGACGTGCCCGCCCTTGAGAGGGGCATCTACGCTATAATACTTTGACGATTTACTTTTTGACGTACCAGACCTTGACAGGGGCATCTACGCTATAATACTTTGACGCTTTACTTTTTGACGTACCAGCCCTTGAGAGGGGCATCTATGCTATAATACTTTGACGCTTTACTTTTTGACGTACCAGCCCTTGAGAGGGGCATCTACGCTAAAATACTTTGACGCTTTACTTTTTGACGTGCCAGACCGTGAGAGGGGCATCTACGCTATAATACTTTGACGCTTTACTTTTTGACGTGCCAGCCCTTGAGAGGGGCATCTATGCTATAATACTATAACGCTTTACTTTTTGACGCACCAGCCCTTGAGAGGGGCATCTACGCTATAATACTATGACGCTTTACTTTTTGACGTACCAGCCCTAGAGAGGGGCATCTACGCTATAATACTTTGACGCTTTACTTTTTGACTTACCAGCCCTTGAGAGGGGCATCTACGCTATAATACTCTGACGCTTTACTTTTTGACGTGCCAGCCCTTGAGAGGGGCATCTACGCTATAATACTTTGACGCTTTACTTTTTGACGTACCAGCCCTAGAGAGGGGCATCTACGCTATAATACTTTGACGCTTTACTTTTTGACGTACCAGCCCTTGAGAGGGGCATCTACGCTATAATACTTTGACGCTTTACTTTTTGACGTACCAGCCCTTGAGAGGGGCATCTACGCTATAATACTTTGACGCTTTAGTTTTTGACGTGCCAGCCCTTGAGAGGGACATCTATGCTATAATACTATGACGCTTTACTTTTTGACGTGCCAGCCATTGAGAGGGGCATCTACGCTATAATACTTTGACGCTTTACTTTTTGACGTGCCAGCCCTTGAGAGGGCATCTACGCTATAATACTTTGACGCTTTACTTTTTGACGTACCAGCCCTTGAGAGGGGCATCTACGCTATAATACTTTGACGCTTTACTTTTTGCCATGCCAGCCCTTGAGAGGGGCATCAACGCTATAATACTTTGACGCTTTACTTTTTGACGTGCCAGCCCTTGAGAGGGGTATCTATGCTATAATACTTTGACGCTTTACTTTTTGACGTGCCAGTTCTTGAGAGGGGCATCTACGCTATAATACTTTGAAGCTTTACTTTTTGACGTGCCAGCCCTTGAGAGGGGCATCTACGCTATAATACTTTGACGCTTTACTTTTTGACGTGCCAGCCCTTGAGAGGGGCATCTAAGCTATAATACTTTGACGGTTTACTTTTTGACGTACCAGCCCTTGAGAGGGGCATCTACGCTATAATACTTTGACGCTTTACTTTTTGACGTACCAGCCCTTGAGAGGGGCATCTACGCTATAATACTTTGACGCTTTACTTTTTGACGTACCAGCCCTTGAGAGGGGCATCTACGCTATAATACTATGACGCTTTACTTTTTGACGTACCAGCCCTTGAGAGGGGCATCTACGCTATAATACTATGACGCTTTACTTTTTGACGTACCAGCCCTTGAGAGGGGCATCTACGCTATAATACTATGACGCTTTACTTTTTGACGTACCAGCCCTTGAGAGGGGTATCTACGCTATAATACTTTGACGCTTTACTTTTTGACGTGCCAGCCCTTGAGAGGGGCATCTACGCTATAATACTTTGACGCTTTACTTTTTGACGTACCAGCCCTTGAGAGGGTCATCTACGCTATAATACCTTGACGCTTTACTTTTTGACGTACCAGCCCTTGAGAGGGGCATCTACGCTATAATACTTTGACGCTTTTCTTTTTGACGTACCAGCCCTTGAGAGGGGCATCAACGCTATAATCTTGAAGATTACTGTTATTCTGCCTTGACCCTTTCAAGGCCGATTTATTTTTGTTTAACCCTTTAACCGCCGGTGCCGCATATATTCGGGTTTTCATTTTTTATTTGCACATCAAATACCACCTTTTAAACATGTTAAAGATAAAATATGACATCAATCAGCAATATTTGAAAGCAGTTGACTTCCATTTTGTCAAATCTAAATAATTTTCACTCACTTGAAGTTGTGGATCGCGTCAGCGAGACACAACTTCAAGTGAGTGCAAATTCGGGTTGAATAATTTTGCGGGTAAAGGGTTAAACCATAGAGACTAAAGGTTTTTATTCTATTTGAAATCATCATACATGTATTAGTTACCCCTTTCTGCTTCATTTGAATACCGATGTTATGGGTCTACGACCAGTATAAATATTTTAATTCTTTCAGTGCGGTGGTCGTCTTTATACGTCGAATTCTGAAGGATAAAGACGGTCCCCACACTGAAAGGGTTAAACCTTAAACCTCTATAGAAGCGCTGCAATAGCCGTTATAGTTTTTTTTATTAGCCGATCAAATCACTGTCATTGGGCATCAAATAACTGTTTATACATCAATGTCTGACGTTTTGGTCTCATATTTAACACATAAGAGCAATTTCGCTCACTTCAAGTTGTGGTTCGTGGTAGCGAGACACAAATTCAAGTCGGTGAAAATGTATTTTTTTCTTTGCGCTTTAAGAGTTAATGTTGTTCGAATGTCGGCCTAATGTTGGCACAACGCCATGGATGGTGGGTCAACTATATCTAGCCTAACTGGTAAGTGCGAAGCACAAAAATTAAAAAACTCTCGCAGTTCAAGTCTATGGACATGTTTACATCATATGGTCATATTAAGAAGCCAAAATAAAATCACCGATTTTTTAATGATTTTAGACCTGGGCTAGTCCCTTTAAGCTATTGTGTTTTCTGGGTGGTTGGTATTAACATTATTCTTAAACTACATGTCTTAAAATGGTTGTAAAAAATGTGGTTAAGAAATAGCGGTTAAAAAGTAAATCAGAATATTTAAACATACAATATTAAAACTTTGTATTAACTAAATTGACAGATATAAGATGGGTTTATGCTTATTGTTTGCATGGTGACCGAAGAAAGGACACTTTTCTATTCGTACGTGAACAAATGCAGCATTTGCCTTTCGAAGAAAATCTTTACAACTTGATTAATCGTGTCCGTTTGGGTTTGGATTCAATAAAAAAACTAAAAGGCTGCCTCTCTTTGTTATTTTTTCCTGTGACGCATTTGACCATTTTTACTTCAGGTTGCCGTCTCGAAATTAAAAGGAGACATTGTGCGGATATTTCTGATTAAAGAGGTGGAAGCTGGCAACAGCAATGCTGTTCTATATACCTGCGAAAAGTGTGAGAAATATATTGAATGCATTCCTATAGTCTGTGATTATCTACTGCTTCAGTAACAAAGTAAGCTACGTTTTTACTATTTATTCACGATAAAATTATATAATCTATAAAAGTGAGATCTTCTGTAGTATATACCATAGTGAGTGTATAAAGTGAGAATATATTATGCATATTCGGATTACAAATCATGATGTCAAAATATGATGTCATTATGATTTAATTATTTGCCAATATGTATAACGGAATGACATTGTCCTATACGGTCTCACCACCCTAAATGAGCCGAAAGCCAAGGTGGGTGGCTACTGACTAGAGAATCCCTACCCAAATTACTGCTTTAGATGGTTGTTTCCGCTTCTGGTAAATTAAGAAAAATACAGGAATGTTGTAATTATGTTGATAAATTGTAAGCACACACTGTTTTCGCTATCTGTGATATGAGGTATAACTGTTATGTGAGATTTTCGGATGGACACATGGGGTGAGAAGGATTTGTGTCTTTTCTGGGAATGGGCGCAAGAATATTTCGGGAGATCTGGGCAAAACGGGCCGTTTTACCAACATGGGAGTGTAACTCAAAACGCAGGAAGTTAGCATACCATTTTCGAAACTGTTTTTGAAAAAGGACATTTTAGGCTTTATTATGGTGTGTCACATAGGGGGGCAGCTAGGGACGAAAGTGGTGATTTCGGCCCTTAGAATGTTGGCATTATACATGCGTTTCAATGGGACTGGCATTTGGGGTGGTGGGACCATATATTGCCTTAATGTGCCAAGGCATGACAGCAAGACTGGGTATGTAAAGCTATATCCAGATGCGGCAGTTTATCACCATATGACTTTATAGTGCCAGAGCATTGTGTTGTTATATGGTGTTACATTTCATAATTAAAGGATGTAATGTAAACTTGGGTATTTTCTGTATAGCTTAAAGCTCGATGAGCTCTACATTCTTAGCTGTGGTAACGGCTGAGGCCGAATGCCAAGGTTTTTTCCACAGCTGAGGATGTAGAGCCCCGGGGGTTTTAACATCCTTAAAACACCTCCGATCATAATGAGGATCCCTCACAATCAAAAGCTTGGTCACACCTGATTATAGAACCATAGGCCTACCATAATAATTTATCTGTACTTGATCATCAATAACTCTCCATTCCCGGCTTAGAATGTAGTAGGCCTGGGGCTGTTTCCAAAAAAATAGAAATTCGCTGCACCCCCCCCCCCCCCCCTCATGGTTTTTTCCCATTCCTGGACATATTCGCTTCAAATTAAAGAACAGTAACCAAAAATTAAAGTGTCCAAAATATGTCATTTTAACCCTTTTAACACCAGAGCATCAAAAATAATTTGTGACAATTAATATGCAAAAATCGTCTGGCAAAAAAATTCAGGATACAAAAATCGTTTGAAAAATCGACCAATATATCTACGACAGCTGTGTAGATGATGCAAAATCAAAACAAAAATAAACAGAGAAAAATACATTTACAAGTAAAGCATTTTAATGAAATTTTATTTGAAAAAATGACAAATTTTAAACTTTGATTTCCTCTAGTTATACTGAACTTTAGAAGGAGTCATGTAGATCGTATTTATTTTGTTATTGTTCGCAAATATATAAATTTATTTTTTAGAACGATAAACCAAACATTTGGGTATATAATGTACTCAATTTACAGTATTTTTATGCAGTACCTGAATAATTTGTATGCTTTTTTTTGTCTATTTTATTTTCTTCGCCATATTATATTTTAATATAGTAGATTTATATTTAAATGAAAGATAAATAACAATTATAAGTATTTATACCCAGATAGCGAATTATAAAACAAAAATAAACATTTATAACACTTTTTTTCGTAGTAATATGACATATTATACTTGTGAGCCAACTGGCTTCTATTCAAAGTCTGAATAACTGGCTTCTATTCAGAGTCTGAATAGTCATCAGAATCCTGGATCATATTTGTTGCTTGCATCATTTTTATCGCGTTATCACATAGAGATTTACATCCACAGACACTGGTACAGTTCAGGCTATTACGACAGCATGTACATCTTTTATCTTTGCAACTATTGCACTTACAGATAAGACACTCCAGAACAAGTTTGCGGGCAGGTGTGTTATTCATCAAGTCTATGGAAATGCTGTCGACTTTCACCCTCCAACCAAGTCCATGTGGGGTCAAGTAAACTCCTGCGCCATATTACAGCTTGATAGTTAGAACACATACTATGTTTATATTTAGCATCTTGACATGAGGGCAGACGTGATGGATCGGTTGTGAGCGATCCAAATGGATATTATCTCAATTAATTGACAATATGCTATTGTGTATGCCCATATAGGGCACCTATAGCTTCTCTTATCAGTTCGTTGGAAATGTTGAATGTTGTGCCAAGCTGCTGCATTGTTTTTCAAGATGACAAAAGATTGCTCGTTAGTTTGAATGCGATATGGTATTATTCCTTATTGAATTGAAGAAGAGCTGTATAAATCGACTTTTTGTTCTCAGAACCATGGATAAACACATTTCAAATGGTTGACCAATTATTTAGCAGATCTTGAACCCTGATCCATCGTTTCCTGGCCCGCATCTTGTAGGCTTTGCAATACTATATATATATCCCACCTAATGTTTATTATAGTAATATAATCAAGCTGCCGACCAAAGAAAAAAAAATCAAATTTATTGAATTTTTTCCAGGGACTTTGTCTTTTAAAACCTGTTGTATATTTAAGGAGCAGGTTTTGATTGACTTGCGAATATTACAAATTCGCCCAACCAGTAGGCCTGTATTCGTGGGAAATCACGTATATATCCGCATGCATTGTTTGTTTTTTCGTTGAGATCTAATTCAACCCCAGAAGTTTCAGCTAACTTGATAATATGGTTAACTTGAATAAAATTTGGATGCAGAACAAACTGCTCTTCATGTACTTGTGTTTCACATGAAAATGTAGATGGTGTATTTTAGTTATTCTCATCCATACATAATATTGCTAGAAGCTGGGACGGATATTCATGCCTCATATGTTAATAAGTTATATGATCCAAGGTGAATAAAAAAAAAATGGTACTACCATCATTGATACTTTAATGCAAGACTGTATTTGGGGAATACACAAAATTCTTGTAATCCATGTGTGGCATTGCTTCGTCATTTTGGTTATTTACTTCTCGTCTTCAGTTAACGCCAAGAACAGTGACACAATTATCAGGTAAGTCTGTTTGGTGACATAATAATATTATGTGTACTTAGTAAATACTAATTAGGAATTGGTATAGCTTACTGCTGTGCTTTAAAAATAATGGCTGGGGATAGTTGAACATGAATTGCCATCCATAGTGAATATACCTAAGACATGCTGATGCTACAACATCATCTTTTTCAAAACGCAAATAAGTAGACCTATTATTAGCCAGAGTCACTTCTACTTCTAGAAGTATATTAACAAAGCTACGACAATGCCTAAATCGTGGAATTGTTAAATAAGTTTATAGAACCTTCAGTCATTCATGAGTCAGAGTTAATGAAGCTCATGATGTTCAACTTGTTGCCTTTTCTCTAACGAGTAAATACAGCTGTCGTCCTTGTGTCAAACATAATAATTTACATTCCTGCTGTGATGCAAGCTTGGTGTTAATTTGTTGCGTTATATCAGAACATTTTTAGAATCATAATCACTGAAATTATGTACTTTAAACAAAGTATGATAGACACCAACTGAGGAAGTAAACCCCCCAAAATACATCCTTGCAAATTATTTGTGTAGCTTTTGCTGGAGGGAGTGCATCTTCAGGTTTTGTGACATATATCAGGCCTTTCAAAAAATGTGCTAACTTTATATTTTGCTGTTTATTTTACATTTGTGTAAATTACACCTTCCGTCTTTGTAATAAAGATAGCAGCTTCAAATTAAAATAAAGCATCTTTTTTGTTAATTATAACATTATGTTTGTATAATAACATATTAAAAAAAATATATATTAAAAATCTCAATGCACATAACGGTACAAATTAAATTCAATATCCTTTCAATAAAATTACTTATATAGGGCCTAACGCTTCGGAGGAACGAGCTCGGAGGTGCGGTAATCCCTATCAGTGTCCGAAAAAGTGTTCATGTCAGTATTTATGGTATTATAGCTAAGAGTCCAATCCGAAGGCATCATCATACTTCAATATATTTCAGGGTTTTTGATAAAATGTTATTTCATTTTCATATTTAAATTGTAATAATTTTATTATCATGTTTTATTATTAATTGATCCTTATTATTACAAGAAATATATGTAAGATGCTTCACGGCTCACGTTATGACAAAAGTAATTGTAATTATATTGTCAGAAAGTGATAGTACATGCTGAAACGAACAACAGCCACTTTTGAGCTCACATTAATTGATAAACAGTGTGTTTTTACATTTTATGTGGTCTTTTTCTTTCAAATAACTAACAGCAGTAAATGATATGTCTTAGGAAGGTTTCTTAGGTTTATATCAAGGTATATTATGAATCTAATAATGTTCATTTACAGGAAAATGCGACGAAAAGTATTTTTATTTTGGCGACCATTTTGGATTTTCTGGAAAAGCAGAGCTAAAATTAGAAGGCTTAACGACTAAATTACATCATTTGCCTCTAGAGAAACTGTGTACCAAATGCTATGCTTTTGTCCGCTCGATAAATATAATGCTAAAAAATGATGCTAAGGAACTAATAAATATCTATTCGGGTATGGTCACAAAACACCTAATATGACACATTTCGGGATTTTTTATTTTGTGTTAATGCTATTAATTTTACTAAGTAATCATATATGCTTAATACATATTCGTACAAAACTGTACCATTAGCGGAAATTCAGCGAAATCAAACTTACAAAAAAATAAAATTTAAATTTAAAAAACCAACAAAAAAATTGCTTAAAATGAAGTTTTTACAGCTTTTACAAATGTCCTATTTTTATTTTATTCATGGTTGTGCATGTATACATTTGTTTAGCGTATTTTAGCTGAATGTTTAATGAAATTGTATAATTCAGATAAAAAATGATGACTGAATAATATTATTTTTAGTTTGATGACTTTTCTTAGGGTATGGTGATTAAAGTGTCTCAATTATGGTTTTTGGACACCGGAATTTTTGATTACTGCTTCGAATATTAAAGTTGATATATTTTCCTACAATAACAAACAAAGAAACTTATGTCGCAGGGGGGGTGCAGCGAAATCGTGTTTTTAGCAGGCTTTCGCAAATGAGCCCCAGGCCTATAGTGGTCGGACAAAGAAAATAATGTAGTGGTGTTTTTTTTGACCCACTAAAATCGTATTCCATCCTGTCCTATTAAGCAGGGGTAGCTGTTAGCAGTGCACAATGAGCATGTGGCACACTTTCGTAATGATTATGTAACGATTGTGTATCAGCCAGCCCCATGTCATAAACCTCCGCTCAACAACTCTGCTAATATAATTCATCCACCAGTGTTCATAGACTGACTTTACAAGGAGTTAATCTGTTCAGCAAGAAAACAGCGGGACGTACAGTCTGGCCTTAAATGATCTTCACTGAGAAAAATGAAGTTAAGCACCATCGCACCATGTTTAGCTACCTTTGAATAATATGCATAGAAAGGGTTGACAGAGTAGACACCTTGTGTGATGATAATACACATCTTCATCTATCTAGTTGTCTGCTACCGGCAGACTTCCTGGATATCACGTATATGTGCTATGAGTTCAGAACCCCCCTCTTCCCTGGACCAACTTCCACACTACAGTCAGTTAACCGGTGACGTCATAATGAATATTCATGTTGCTCGCACCCCCTCCTTTTCGTACTAGCTTCACACACACCTGTTGTCAAGGTCAGACTGGTAGTCTGACGGTCTGATCTGACGGGGCAGGTTGAGTAATACACGAAACAGCATGATAAAGACTTCAAATGAGAAACTAGGATGTGGAATAAGTGTGACGAAACAAGTGAACCTCCTCACAGCCATGTCCTCTGAACTTTTCGCCTTAGAAATTAGTTACTAAAATTAAATACACATGACTTGCTTATATCAAATCTACTTACCAAATAGTGTCCTATATATTGTCATAATGTGCCAAGGCATGACATCAAGACTGGGTATATCCAGATGCGGCAGTTAATCACCATATGACTTTATACGACCAGGACATTGTGTTGTTATATAGTGGCAAAACATATCTATTTATAAAAAGCAAAGACGTACACATAATGATTAAAATTGTTACTTAGAAGTCACACAATCATGGTTCATCATGATTCGTCACTTGAGGCTGCAATTTAAAATCCTGTATTTCGATAAAAAGAAAAATAGCGGGAAATATATTGCAACATAATGATGTCAACAAAATTAGGTTGCATAGGTGTCGTAAAAAATAATAGTAATATTGTTCTCATACATATTGTACTGTATTCTAAAATATTATCTGTAAAATGTTACCTAGATAACGTATAAATGGAATCACATCAACTAATCTGTCGAATAAAGGAGAAATATTTGACTTTCAGAAACAGCTTGAAGATGATTTGGTGAAGTAGGCTAATCAAGTGGAGTGGGAGCTGTGCATCAAATTATGGCTGCGCCATATATAGGCTAGTGTAAGTAATAATAATAATAATAATAATAATAATAATAATAATAATAATAATACATATTTTACTGCGAACGTACTTAGATTTATAAATGTAAATCATATTAAAAATGAATACTTTGGAAATGTGAAATCTTAACCAGACTGTATATCAATAAACTAATTAATAATGCCTTGAATTCGTTGTTCTTTTATTCACCCTTTCAGCGCAGGGACCGTCTTTATACGTCAGATTCCAACGTATAAAGAGGGTCCACGCACTGAAAAAGGTAAAATATTTGTAATGGGCGTAGACCCATAACATAGGTATTCAAGTGAAGCAGACAAAACTGATGAAGACATTTATGATGATTTTAAATAAAAAAAAACTTTGATCTTCATAGTTTATATATTAAGTTATTTTGCTATAGAGTAGTGTGACAGGGTGGCCTTTTTGGATTTATGACGTTTTCATGATGAACTAATGTCCACTTATTTGGTGCAATGCATTTTTTTAATAATAAATTTCAGACAAACTAAAAATGTTTTACTTTTCTCTGGCATGTAAATATATCAGTGAAATGTGTCCCTAAGCCACCTCTCCACAACAACTGCCTAACATGGCAGCAGCGTCATTCCAATGCTTTATTTTCATTGATTTAAAATTTAAAATGATCTTAATCAAACAATTCTAAGTCTATATTACCTTTATAAATAGTTACCTTATTAAAATTGTATTTATCCACAATGTATAAATCTGTCAATATTACCTACTTAAACAAAAAAGACACAGAATCGTGTCTTACCTTGAAAGCACAACCAAGGCCTACACGTTTATGCCTCTCAGGTACTAGCTTATCAACTTTTTTGTTTATTATAATGTCAAATGTGTGAATAGCAGATTTATCACGATGATGGAAGCCCACAAGCCAATAGTACTGGCACGCCATTGCAGTACTGATTTAAAACGACAACGAGTTTCTGACAGGTTCAATATTTAATGATAACCGCGGCATAGACACATCATTAACACATAATATACTGATAAGTTTTAAATGTTAGATATCGCCACATGATCAACCCAACACTTGAAACGATCCACAATTTTATTTCAGTAAAACATATGTATATTTGCTATATATTTGTCAAATGGTTATCATGTATGTTTGCGTACTAAATCCATGATTTATCACTGTAAACGTTTATAGAAGGGCGTGTGCAATCAGGTAAGTGTTTAAATACAAAATTTTGTTGCGTTTAGCATTCAAAGTGCTAATTTTTTTATTGAATTATATTTTTTAAATTCACCATTTCAACCGAGCGATTATTATTTAAAACGGCATTTTTACCTTTAGTGACTTTATTGATATTTACTGTGAAATAGTCAACAAATATTAGCGACTCTGTGAGCCTACGTGAGTTAAAGGAGCTGAGAGTGTGCTACGTTCAGTCTAAAAAAACACTGCTTTGACTAAAAGCTTGTCATTCTGTATTTGTTTGATTTATAATTTATTAGCTAAATACGAGAGGTATAATTTCCATTTAAAAACTCCAAACAACACGTCTTGTACTGATTATACCACCAAGTCACTGGCAAATGATTTTTTAGGCATATTCATATGTTGAAAGCGTAGAGATAAAGGGTGATATACCCATGTCAATATTTTACGAAAGAGCGTACATTTAACAAATATTCCGGCATAAAATATGAGCACAAACTCCCTACACATTACACATTTTTCTATCATTTTCTGTAAACACGGGACAGCTGCAATTTACATCGTCGGCATTGATAAAATGTTCATTTTTTTAGCCTATTCCAACGCCATGATTACAAATTCGTATATTAATAAGTACAGACATAATCAGAGAAAAGTTTGCGACAATCAAATATACACCCACACATACACATACATACTTGATTCTACTGTGTTTCATAGATACAAAAAATAAACCTTACCCGGACTATACTGGCGCTACATAACCGATATATTTTGAAGTAATTTTTCAATATACATCAACATGTTTTCAACCATAAAATTACAACTTCGTGGCCGCAGGGCAACAATATCACCAGAATCGATTGATGTATGTCTTTTATCTCAACAAAGAAAAAAATTGTTGTTTTTATTTAATGGTTTTAAATATAATACATGATTTGTTTCATATTGTACACATAATTTTCAACTTGTATCGGAACAGATATCAAATGGTGGTCTGGTTTTAAATAATGTTGATTGTTTTAATCTTCTTAACAAATATGACTTTATTGTATTAACCCTTAGGCGAATGTCCAATAACTGAGTCAATTAAAATCACTCGTGTTTATCAATATTCAATTGCAATATGTAAAATTATATTTATAAATGTTCTTATTCTGTTTTATTGAGTCATTGCGTCTTCGTTCTGTATAGGATGAAGACCGAGGAGCTCAACATTCTTAGCTGTGAAAAACGACAAAGCCTAAGGCCGAGACTTTTTTATAAATGTGTCGAGTGAAAGAGTGAAAGTGTCGAGTGAAAGATGCGCTGCGCTGAGTTAAAACACCATATTATCGCCACAAAGAAACAGCCACAACACCCAGTCTAACGTAAATATACACAAACAAACATGACCACGGAACACTGGTATATATTTACGTTCTTCACAGAGCTTCTGATGGTGTGCTGCTAAATAGATCGTTGAGAACTAAGCAGTACCATTTCACAGCACTCATTACCTAATCGTGCTTTTTTGCAATGTTGTCGTCAACAGCACTATTCGGTGCTCAGAATGTTGCCCAGAAAACACTGGTAACTATTCCTAACACTAAAAAAATATCTTACCTTGCCCTGTGGAAAGTATCAAGTAGTTCTGAAGCATCTAAGGATTTTAAATTCAATTTGCCAGCGCGGCATACCCATTAATTTTTGGTGCGGCTGGTGTGGAGTGACGGACGATCTGGGGTGGAGTGAAATAGCCTACACGTCTTTGCAAGTTCATCGTATTCTAGGTCAAAAAGTCATTGTAAATAATAATTCAGTTTGCTTATGTCCTGACAGTTTACTTTGTATATGTATAGTAAGCTTAGTGACTGAACATTGATTATCCTTTTTATATATTTACAAATAATGGGCCCAATTCGACTTTTTCTGATTTGAAAAGGGTAGACATCTAAGTTTGTTTTGTTGACTAATACACAAATTAATACTAAAATTAGAAATTAATTATATAGTTTCTAAGTTCTAGCGATACTTTAGCAAGCTATATTTACTACTCGTGGTGCTACAACCTTTCATTAAACATACTACATCATTTAAATGTGATGAAGATATACGTTACAAAACGTTGTGGAGTTATATCAAAGAAAAATCTAGTTTATGTTTCTAAAATCTGATTTGTCGGTAAATTGTTCATGCTTTTTATGGGGGGAAGGGGGATTTAAAACACTATTATTTCCACATAGCTGGACTACTCAGGCGCCACAATCAACGCTGTTTTACTGAAATATGGCCTATGACCTATGTGCGATTTTGGTCCGATCTTGAGAAATCAAGCGTGTTGCACATTTCCCCCACTGAGTAATAACATTTCGTGCTATATCAATATATTTAATATTAATGGAAAGCTATTGACTCAGGCTTTCACATTTTGTGTCTCATCATTGACAAAATGCGCAAGAGAGCTTCAAGTTAAAATTTTAACCCCTAATTTTGCTTATTTTTTATACTTTATCAGTAAATAGTCAAAATTGTTGTTGGACGTAAAATTTGCGCACTTCTCTTCTGGCACGTGGAAATTGACTGTGTTTCACATTTTTGCCCAATGAGTACCAAAATTTCAAAAATGTAGGCCTACCAACATCTTTGATATCAGTTGAAAATCACTATCAAGGGCTTTAACGTGGATACAAATAAAATTGAATGAATGGGATTTTAGGCCACCTTTGTGCACATGTTGCCTAAACTGGGCCAGGGCAACGGAAGCAGTGATCACAGCCACTTTAAAAATTATCTAAAATTATCACTAAAAATGTGATCTTGACCAATTAAGAAATGATTACAGCCACTTTAAATGCAAGTTTAGTTGAAAAATTATTGTAGGCTCTTTTATTAGGAGATTAAAAATAAACTAGACCTATACACTTAACACTATCAGGCCTAATAGCCATACACTTTACTAATACACTGTGGTAACGTATTAAATAGACTGATAGGCTGTTAGGACACATACTCGGATATCAAGTAAATTTACATTAACGTAAGACTGAATATAATTGAAGGAAGAGAGAAAATAGATATGCAATTTATCTGTAATTGTAATTTAAATATAATTGAACAAATACGGCTACTTTGTGTGAAGTTCACTTACATTCATATATATTTTGAAAACTCAATTACAATTTTAATTTCTTTAGTTTCTTCAAATCCAATTAAGCAGAGAACCTCCTGAGGATGGTTGAGATGATTGAGATGACACTGTCCTCCAGACACAGGTGACAATATTCGAAATTCGAGCCCTGGCGGTCTGAGGCCGCGAACGCTACCTCTCGGTCACGGAGGCTCCCCACAATACTAACTTTCACACGTGGATGGGGAAGAAACATTTTTTGTTTCTTTCAAACCGCCGAGACCGGGAACCGAACCCTGAACTATTTGGACTTGGAACTAAACAAACGATGCTTCTAACATTATAATCTAAAAAGTATCGGTATTATGCTTTCATGTACATAATTATACATGTGGAATATAGGCCTAAATGACCATTGTCGCAATGTTGGTTGAATGTTGGTACAACGTCCACGACACTGGGGCATCATCTAGCCAACGTCGGGTTAACGTCTAGTGCCAGCTGCCTGTTGTTACATTACTAATCTATTTAGGCAGCTAGTGGTGACAAAGCTCATATTGATATTTTGCACTGGATAAACCAACAATAAATTGAATCCGCTTCATATCAGACCGCTGTGGTGACAAACGAACAGGTCCAGTTCACTTGGTAAATTGGTGGAAATGTTTTTTTTATTATAAATCAAACCGTGACTGAGCATAAACAAATGCAGATGATCTGAACGTGCAATTAAACATAATTTAGATATTGGGTGATATATGCATGTATAGGATAAAGCCGGAGGAGCTCTACATTCCTAGCTGTGAAAAGGGTGGAGGCCGAAGGCCGAGGTCTTTTTCACAGCTAAGAATGTAGAACTCCGAGGGTTTTAACTGACTTAAAACACATCCGAACACAATGGGGATCCCTCAAAATCAACAGCGCGGTCACACCTGACTGATTTTAATACCATGGGCCTACCATGATAATTGGTCTATATTAGGTCAACAATAACTCTCCATTCCCGCCTTAGAATGTAGTGGTCGGACAAAGAAAATAATGTAGTGGTGTGTAAGTTATATACCGAATGTACTGTACAGGCATGATATATATCAACGTAAGTTGTTAAATTAGGGTGTGACAGTCGTAATTATACCGACCCCAAGACAAAAGAAAGACAAAATGGTTCCTTTATTTTTTTTTTAAGTTGCCAAGAGTTTTAAAAATCAACGGGACATCGTTTATTTCCCTTTCTAGAGCATGTTGAGGTGTCAGTTCACACACGTACATGTTTCAACGACAAATAACTGTAGCACTGCAAATATCACACGATGCAGCGGTGATAGTAATATTTCATAACTAACGCAGTTCTGATAGCCGGCTTACCAGGGAAAATAGATGGAAGGCAATGATTATTTCAGACTACATGGTATCTTACGTGTAGTTATATGATAAATATACCTAATACTGATGGACAGGTTTTGTTAAGCTATAAATTATTTTATTTCAGTGATACGGCTGACGGGTCTCGTAGATGTCGCTTCGACCTGTTCCGTAGAAGTCGTCTCAACATGTTCTGTTCATGGTTGACGGGCCTCGTCTCGACCTGCTCCTTAGACTTTATTGACTTCTTAACTTTTTGCTTCAAAGGAAGATATGGCCCTTAAAATCAACATCTTACCCACACCCCTTTAAATTTCAAACATTGCTTTGAACGGCAGAAAGGTACAATGTACCACTCAAAAGTTTAATTTATGAAAAAAATCATTAGTACTTGTAGATATTGTACAATAAAATAAAAATATAATTTATTGAGTATTTTGTATGTTTTGCCAATAATTTTCATCACAAAAACTGATGATACATCCATGTGTTACATAATGATAATACCTAGTCACTCTTCTACCATGTACCATAATTGTATGTAGTAATACTAGCCTTCTAACCACTGATGATTAAACCAGTGTCTAGCCTGGATGATATGTTGTGGTGACATCACTTGACCAGTTCTTCAGATCTTCAAGCACTTACGTCTTTGACAAGCCGCTATTTTCTCTCTCCCCTGATGATTATCCAGGTAGATGTGTCTGCCATCTGCGGAGGAGGATACTCAGAAGACGATACGTCAAATTAGTGTCTGACCAGGATGGCATGTTGTGGTGACATCACTTCACCAGTTCTTCAGTTCTTCGAACTCTCACACCTTTGACAATCAGCTATTTTCTCTCTCCCCTGATGATTACCCAGGTAGACATGTCTGACAGCCGCGGAGGAGGATACTCAGAAATCAATGACACATCAAAACAGGGTTGGTCTACTGCTGGGCCAGCGTTGGAGACCCAATAGTAAACCAATTCCGGTTCCATGTATCGTGTTTTTCTGCAATGTTGCTGCCGAGGACCCGCAACTTCAAATGGGTGAAAATTAACCATAATTGTTTTACTTGAGAGTAAACGTTTGTAAATCAGGAGTGTTTAAATACTCATATCATTCCCAATAATTGTGATGTAAACTTAATGAGCTGCTTATCAAACTGCTTTAAAACAACCTTCAAACACAGCACTACATTATTTTATTTGTCCGACCACTACATTGTAAACCGGGAATGGAGAGTTATTGTTGATAAATTATGGACCAATTATCATACAGTACTGATTTGGCAAAATGGGACAAGCTTTTTCAGTGGGGCTAGCCCCGACTAACGCAGGCTAGCCCTGGGCTAGCCCCATGTTCTCTCCCCACCCCATTTGGGTCTCGCATGTATGCGCCCAAAGTTATAAAATCGTTTAGCCGGGCCGCAATGTGCGTTCAGGTATAAGTTCATATAGCTGGAGCCGCGCTCATATCGCCGGGGCTCAAGCCAATCTAGAGCCTCGGCGAATTGAGTCAACGCCTGTCAGGCGCGCTTCTCGTCTGGTCCAGTTTCAAGCTCGACCGGTGCGCCGGGCGAGCCTGACTTTCCAGGTGCCTGTTTTTTCATCTTCAGTTAGGCCTATTCCAGTGACCGTAGCTTCATAAAACCACCCATTTTTTTGAATTTATACACTGAACTGCGTGTCTGATACTAAAGATAATGGCTAAATGCTAAAGGCTAAATGCTAAATGGCTAAGCAGAAATAAATGAGGACTGCAACAGGTCTACATGTATACACACAGTATACTGGGTGCAAGCCCAAGTAGAATTTGGGCGGGTATATTTTCCTGGCCCGAACCGTGTGGGGGCTCGAGCCCATTTCATGCGCTCGGCGCCACCAATTCTGTGCCTGTCTCGCCGGGCTTGCGCTCGGGCTAATGACGGGCTGTGAAATCAATTTGTGAAATCAGTACTGTAGTTGGCCTGTGGTGCTAAAATCAGTCAGGTGTGATCGAGCTGTTAATTATGAGGGATTCTCATTATGGTCGGATGTGTTTTAAGTCAGTTAAAACCTTCGGAGCTCCACATTCTTAGCTGTGGAAAAAGGCCGGACTGGCCTCGGCCTTTTCTCCAGCTAAAAATGTAGAGCTCCTTGGGTTTTATCCTATACATAGTCGTGATTTTACTGCCCCCTCGCACTCACGCCTTGTGCTTACAAGCAAGCAACAGTGCACTGGTGTTTCAGTGGAAGTCGTGATTAGCTATTCAAGGTCAGCATCTACAATTTGATGAAATGTTCATGTTTAATTTAAATAAGACGTTGATTGCTACTACGATATTCAGGGTAATTCTAGTATGCAAAGCTGACCTAATGCTGGGTTTTTGTTGGCCCACCGTCGACGACGATAGGCCAACATTAACCCAACATTATCAAGTCAACTTCTCGTGTATGTACTTGTTTTTCGTAATTTTAACATAGATTGAGCGACACAATATTCTGGCACCACTGCAGAATGACCCTTGTTGATTTGTTCCATGTCAAAAGTTGTGAATAATTAACGTGGAAATGCTTCCCCTGACGGCATCAATCAGAATAGATTTGTGTACCCGCTGTAGCCGCTACAGGCAGTAAAACTTTCAAATGAATGTTTTTTCTTTCTTTTATTGATAAAATATTCAATACAATAGTTATTACGAGGCATGTAATAAGAATAGAAAAAACATAGGGGTCTATATATAATGAAGTTAATGAGATTAAAATAAGCATACATTATGAAATAAAATACGCATAATTTTTATTATGTTCATTAAAAGTAATAACATCATAGTCCAGCAAGCTCAACACATCTGCACAGCACCTATACAACGCCGGACCAGCGTCGAAGACGCTGGGCCGATGCTGCACCAATGCCACACAAATGCCCTGCGCCCGCTGAGAGGAAGAACTGGACTGGTGCCTGTTCTGTGCTGGAGAACAAATAAAAGAACCAGCACCTGCTCAGTACATCCTACATGCAGCAAACACGAAGGTTAGACCAGCGCTCGGGCAAAGCTGTTCTAGCAATAACGACGCTGTCCAAACTTTGCTTCAGAATCGGCCCCCCACCCGCGCCCGTTTGTATTGTATTATTGTGTTAATGTGCGAATAGAGTAATAATTAAACAGTGTACACAGTACTTCGACCTAGAGCTAGCTCAATGTTGGACCAGCGTCATAGACGGTGGTCCAACATCAACAACGACACCGGTCAAAGTCTCTATGTGTTCTCTGGGTATATAACATAAACCCAGATACGGTCCTCCATCGACTCAGAGGTTTATTTAAACACGTGACTCTGAATGATATGCCAGCAAACACAAGACATATGCATAACGCCGGTCCAGCGCTGGGCCAGATGATGAGCTAACATTGGACCGGCATTGCGCCTATGTCTGGTGTCTCTAGGGATGTTTATATAGAAGAGTGGTTATCTGGTTATATAATTTAGAATA
This sequence comes from Flabesymbios commensalis, assembly GCA_964017125.1. NCBI lineage: Eukaryota > Metazoa > Annelida > Polychaeta > Terebellida > Flabelligeridae > Flabesymbios > Flabesymbios commensalis. The sequence goes on from OZ024916.1 coordinate 68,293,735, forward strand.
CAATATTTTTGAGGTCTGAAAACTCCTTCGCCCTCAATGTCATGTCTAGCCATTGACTGTATCGCCTAGACTGTTATGTTGGCCACACAATCAAGGTTCTAACGCACTAGACACTGACCCGAGATCAGCCTGTGTGACCTCACCACCAAACAAGGACACCCAGCAAACACGACACATCAACCCGATGCCGGTCCAATGCTGGGCCAGCATCGTAGACGATGGGCCAATACCGGACCAACATCGGGCGATGCATCGCGTTTGCCGGTCATTCCTTGCTTTGGTGAGGTCACAAAAAAAACTTCCAAATGAATGTGATACTAATTATTAAAACCAACGATGATTTTGCATTAGGGGTCTTGTCAATTTAGAAAGAATCCAAAAATCCGAGAAAAACTCGGATTGGTCAGACTCCAAAAGCTCACCTCCCTACCCATTTTTTATTTTTTTTAAATATTCAGAAACATGAAAACAACACAAAAAAAACACAAAAAAACGCAAAATCACCCCGCCCCCCCCAAAAAAAAATCACTCACTTCCGAGTTGTTCTCGGATTTGTTATATGTTTATTAGCTTGACAAAACCCCTTAGATATATCCATCATTCGTGAACCTGTATATGAGAGGTGAAATAATATGGTTTGTTAATGTTACAATATCAATGTTTTACCTCCGCCAGGAGGGTATATGCTCTTGGTCATGCTTGTTTGTTTGTTTGTTTGTTTGTTTGTTCATCGAATTACTAAACTTTTAATGAACCGAGCTGGATGAAAAATTTCAGAGGTTTGTCTCGGGACGATGAACAGTCAATTACATTTTGGGATCCGAATTACCATCATTAATTTTTGCAGAGGTTTGTTTTCTCTGACTGACTGTCTTTTTTTTTACAAGCAAGTACACGTGGGAATTACATACCTAGCAAACACAAACCATTGACCCACTGCTGGCTTGATCAATCCAAAATCGGGCTAATATCTGGTGCCTGCTGCTTAGTGTATATGCAGAAAAAAATATATATTGAGTTGCGCTGATCAACAATAAAAACACATTCTCCATGTTCAAATGCTGGTCCACCGTATTTGATGCTGGCCCAACAATTAATTAAACACTTCTAAGGCAAAATCATAAATCTTCTGGGAATGCCTTAAAACTTCACCACCGAAAACATAAGACGTATGTTTTGATGTTGGCCTTGGTCCAAAGTTACATGCCGGAGCCTAATATTCAGCTAATGTAAATTTAAAATGTCACAGCAGCTTTTTTATACCTTGGCCATTTAAATCCTAAATTTACTATTGCCATCTTCACTCTCTCGGAAATGGAGAACAGGAACTTAGAAAGAAATATTGTTTTTATAAATTTTACCCTGGGGGTCCAAATGGTCATTGAGGCCTAAAGAGAGGTGTTAAAGCAAATCATTACTATCCTCGTATTTCCGGTAAAATACATTTTGCAGCTCTTTTGGACCTTCATTTGACAAATTCTATTCGTGGTATTATATTTCGTTTGAAAATGAAAAATGGGCCAGTTGCCCGGCGGTTGAACATGTGCCAATTAAATCGACACGGTGCCATATATAGGCATCAGTGGACGGTGAAGTACACATGTTACGTTTTCCTCCCACACTAGCTTGGGCTTTTTTGTTTTAACACATAATTACACCGCTGACACCCCCCCCTCCCCTCCCTGGTGTATTATCTTCACACAGACACGGGTGCCATCTGGTGTGATTTATGATATAGGGCATACAGCACACTGTTCATCTCCAGTAAAATCAATGTTATGCAAATATAGATACGTCTCCAGCGGAGTTCTATGGTAGCAGCTAATCCGATTGCTAAATAAACCAGCTTCCACTGATCACCATGGATGACAAAATTATACAGCTCGAGAAGTGAGTGTGTCGTTTACAACATTATTAACTAGGACGTGAATCGCTGTGGAAATCAGAAGTAGATAGTATGTCCATGTATCCTGTTACCCTCAGCCAATGATTCTAAGGTTTCGTCACAGTTTACATCAACCCTTACAGCGCGAGGATCGACTTTAGACGTCAGAATCTGACGTCTGTGACGTCAGATTCTGACGATCAAAGTCGATCCCCGAAACGAGAGTAAACATATTTATAATGATCGTAGACCCCTAACATAGGTATTCAAATGAAGCGGAAAAAGCTAACTAAGACATTTATGATGATTTCAAATTGGAAAAAACACTTTGGTCTCCATGGTTTAAAAAAAATATTTTAGCGCTTTAAGGTTTAACATGAGCAGGTCTCCAATGTTTGACCGCAATAATTAACATAAAGGGGCACTGTGGTACCTGGCCGTGCCGTCATCTAGGAGGCCGTGGACTGCTGTACTCGTTTTACCCGGAAAAAAAATCAATGTTTTTTTAAACATGGCAGTGACTTAGAGCGATCTCGACCCCAAGGTAATGATGTTTTTAACGACCGTACGGAAACTAAGCTAAGCATGCGATTTCGAAGGTGAAATGTTTTTGTTTTAAAAAAAACTATTTTCGCCTGATTATTCGAGGAAAAATCTTAGATATGACCGTCCAAAGAAATTCCCTACGAAATTGTATGGGGTCAATCTGTGGCTGAATACTGTTTCAGCCACTAGGGCTATGGGAGACCCAGCCGACAATAAAAGAGCACTCGAGTACCCAGCCAACAATAAAAGGACATTGGGGTAGCCAGCCAACAATGACAGAGCATTAGGGTACCCAGCCAACAATAAAAAGGTACTTGGGTACCTAACCAACAATAAAAGGGCACCGGGGTACCCAGCCAACAGTAGAAGGGCATTGGGGTACCCAACCAACAGTAAAAGAGCATTGGGGTACCCAGCTAACAAAAAAGGGCATTGGGGTACACAACCTACAATAAAAGGGCACGGGGGTACCCAGCCAGCAATAAAAGGGCATTAGAGTACCGAAACAAAGTACGAAAGAGTACGAAAGAGTACGGGGTACCCAGCCAGACAACAATGAAAGGGCATTTGGGCTCCTAGCCAACACGAAACTCAAGTTCACGTTTTTCCACAATGTGCAATACACAAATATTTTAATCATTAAATACAAGAACAAACACATATTCCTGCTCAACAAGCGTGACAATCACGTATATCCAATCCTGGTTTGTTGTTAGACCAGCGTCACAGACAGTTGGCCAATATTAAACGTTTCATTGCGGGTATTCTGACGTATAAAAACAACCCCTGGTCTGAAAGAAATGAAACATTTCCAATGGCCGTAGACTGATAATATAGTTATTCAACTGAAACAGAACGAGCTAACTAAGACATTTGGCGAACATCACCCCTTTCCTTTCAGTGAAGGGATCGTTTGTAGACGTCAGATTTTGACGTTATAAAGACTGCCCCACACTGAAATAATTAAAATATGCCCGTAGACCCATAGCATAGGTATTTAAATAAACTGTAAAGAACTAACTGAGACATTTATGATGATTTCAAATAAAAAAAACTAGAAAAGCAGTTTCCGAAGTTTGAGGATCGGCTTTAGGCTGCATGAGTGCTATAGTAAAAAACGGCTTAATATTTTGTAAGCATAACGTATTGGTCTTCGTCATGGGCAATAATCCTAAATAAGCAGGACATAATTAATGAATGATCCAAGTGGACAGGTTAAAATATATATTCAACGTTTATGCCTTCCACCACCATCGCAGGTGCTGGCCAACATCCATTCAATAGTACTTGCCAGTGAATCGTTCTGCCGCGTGTCTCTAGCGTGTACTTGGTACACATAATGTAGGCCTAGCCACTCAATTCCGGTTCGATGTTGGGCCAGCGTCGGAGCCCATTGCTGGTTTAATGCAGGCAAATTATCTACGACGCTAACCCAACACTACTCCAACACTGGGTCTCCTATATACTCAGGGCAGCACCCCAGCAAACACATGTCATTTACACAATACTGTTTCAATGGTGGCTATGCAGGTGACGCTTTACTACTCCCGTCGCCAGAAAAGCCACTTACCAAATAACAGGATAAATTGGCCCAATGCTGATGAAATCCTGGGCCACGGTCTGTGATGCTGGGCCAATATTATTTCAACCTTATCCCTTTAAGCCCTATTCACGAATATAATCGCGAATATATATATATATCACTTAGCACTTTTTAAACACATGATTATTTATCCTGGCGACATAAAACTTTATGGGCGGGGGCCCTAGGGTAGTGGTTAGCACCGCTGCCTTTCACGCCAGAGTTCGGGGTTCGGTTCCCGGTCTCGGCGGTTTGAAAGAAACAAAAAATGTTTCTTCCCCATCCACGTGTGGAAGTCAGTATTGTGGGGAGCCTCTGTGACCGAGAGGTAGCGTGCTCGGCCTCAGACCGCCAGGGCTCGAATTTCGAATCCTGTATCTGGAGGACAGTGTCATCTCAATCATTTCACCATCCTCAGGAGGTTCTCCTGGCCCAGTTTAGCCTATATGTGCACAAAGGTGGCCTAAAGCCTGATTCATTTCATTTCATAAAACTTTATATTTGACATGTTCATAAGGACTGTTTCTCAAAAATGTCAACCGTTTTCCACACACAGCACCCATCTTTCAGCAAATTAAGACACAAACTCTATTGCTATAAACTTATAGCATCCTGGCCTTCGTCTGGGCCTAAGCATTTGGTCTCCATGGTTAATGCTAACATATTTCAGTGCGGTGAGGGTCAAACCGCCATATATTCAACGTATCATCCATGTATAGTTCAGATGCGCCATGACCAGATCTGCCGGAGCAAAGAACAAGCTCAATATCCCGGGGCCATTCCAGGTTGACCTTGATCCAAGAGGTGAACACGAGAGCCGGATACAGCACACTAGGGTCAAAGAGTCGACCAGGTGCTTAGGTCTGGATGCGGGACAATCACGTCACGCAGCATCTGTGAAACGCAGTGACGTCAGCGGAAATCCATGTGAATGGCTACTCGGTGAAACTAATGTTATATAAGCCCCCTTCCACCATACTTCGTTGTATTAGATTTCTAGATGAAAACATTGCATGTCAAGGCTATTGAGTGTCATACAATTGTGTCTTGCCATTTGAATGATGATAATAAGTTCATGCTTCGCGTTTATTTAATGTCCTAATCTCACATTGGCGTAAGAGACTATCAGAGCCACGTGAATATGACGATGATCCATGATAGCCACTAAGCCATAGTTCATCTCAAAGGTCTTTGCAGGCCATACACATCTCCCACCGCTCAATTTGACATCACTTCACCAGTTCTTTAGATCATTAAACACTCACGTTCTTGACAAGCCGCTATTTTCTCTCTCCCCTGATGATTACCCAGGTAGACATGTCTGACAGCTGAGGAGGAGGACTCAGAAGATGATACGTCAAATTAGTGTCTGACCAGGACGACATGTTGTGGTGACATCACTCCCCCAGGTTCTCATGTCTTCAAACACTCGTGTCGTCGACAAATAGCTAGTTTTACTCTCCTCTGTTAATGACCCAGGTGGACATGCTTAACAGCTGAGGATGAGGATACTCAGAAGATGATACGTCAAATTAGTGTCTCACCAGGATGGCATGTTGTGCTGACATCACTTCACTTCATATCTTCAAACACTCACACCTTTGACAATCAGCTATTTTTTCTCTCTCCTGATGATTACCAAGGTAGACATGTCTGACAGCAGGGGAGGAGGATACTCAGAAGATGATACGTCAAATTAGTGTCTCACCAGGATGGCATGTTGTGGTGACATCACTTCACCAGGTCTTCAGATCTTCAAACACTCACGCCCTTGACAATCAGTTATTTTCTCTCCCCCCTGATGATTATCCAAGTAGACATGTCTGTCAGCGGCGGAGGAGGATACTCAGAAATCAATGACACATCAAAACAGCGTTGGAGACTCAATAGTCTCCAATTCTGGTTCTATGTATCGTGTTTTTCTGCAATGTTGCTGCCGAGGACCCGCAACTTCAAATGGGTGAAAATTAACCATAATTGTTTTACTTGAGAGTAAACGTTTGCAAATCAGGAGTGTTTAAATACTCATATCATTGTGATGGAAACTTCATGAGCTGCTTATCAAACTGCTTTAAAAAAACCTTCAAACACAGCACTACATTATTTTATTTGTCCGACCACTACATTGTAAGCCGAGAACGGAGAGTTATTGTTGATAAATTATGGACCAATTATCATAGTTGGCCTGTGGTGCTATAATCAGTCAGGTGTGATCGAGCTGTTAATTATGAGGGATTCTCATTATGGTCGGCTGTGTTTTAAGTCAGTTAAAACCTTCGGAGCTCCACATTCTTAGCTGTGGAAAAAGGCCGGACCTCTCCAGCTAAAAATATAGAGCTCCTTGGGCTTTATCCTATACATAGTCGTGATTTTACTGCCCCCCTCGCACTCACGCCTTGTGCTTACAAGCAAGCAACAGTGCACTGGTGTTTCAGTGGAAGTCGTGATTAGCTATTCAAGGTCAGCATCTACAATTTGATGAAATGTTCATGTTTAATTTAAATAAGACGATGATTGCTACTACGATATTCAGGGTAATTCTAGTATGCAAAGCTGACCTAATGTTGGCCCACCGTCGACGACGATAGGCCAACATTAACCCAACATTATCAAGTCAACTTCTCGTGTATGTACTTGTTTTTCGTAATTTTAACATAGATTGAGCGACACAATATTCTGGCACCACTGCAGAATGACCCTTGTTGATTTGTTCCATGTCAAAAGTTGTGAATAATTAACGTGGAAATGCTTCCCCTGACGGCATCAATCAGAATAGATTTGTGTACCCGCTGTAGCCGCTACAGGCAGTACAACTTTCAAATGAATGTTTTTTCTTTCTTTTATTGATAAAATATTCAATACAATAGTTATTACGAGGCATGTAATAAGAATAGAAGAAACATAGGGGTCTATATATAATGAAGTTATTGAGATTAAAATAAGCATACATTATGAAATAAAATACGCATAATTTTTATTATGTTCATTAAAAGTAATAACATCATAGTCCAGCAAGTTCAACACATCTGCACAGCACCTATACAACGCCGGACCAGCGTCGAAGACGCTGGGCCGATGCTGCACCAATGCCACACAAATGCCCTGCGCCCGCTGAGCGGAAGAACTGGACCGGTGCCTGTTCTGTGCTGGAGAACAAATAAAAGAACCAGCACCTGCTCAGTACATCCTACATGCAGCAAACACGAAGGTTGGACTAGCGCTCGGGCAAAGCTGTTCTAGCAATAACGACGCTGTCCAAACTTTGCTTCAGAATCGGCCCACCACCCGCGCCCGTTTGTATTGTATTATTGTGTTAATGTGCGAATAGAGTAATAATTAAACAGTGTACACAGTACTTCGACCTAGAGCTAGCTCAATGTTGGACCAGCGTCATAGACGGTGGTCCAACATCAACAACGACACCGGTCAAGGTCTCTATGTGTTCTTCGGGTATATAACATTAACCCAGACACGGTCCACCATTGACTCAGAGGTTTATTTAAACACGTGACTCTGAATGATATGCCAGCAAACACAAGACATATGCATAACGCCGGTCCAGCGCTGGGCCAGATGATGAGCTAACATTGGACCGGCATTGCGCCTATGTCTGGTGTCTCTAGGGATGTTTATATAGAAGAGTGGTTATCTGGTTATATAATTTAGAATACAATATTTTTGAGGTCTGAAAACTCCTTCGCCCTCAAGGTCATGTCTAGCCATTGACTGTATCGCCTAGACTGTTATGTTGGCCACACAATCAAGGTTCTAACGCACTAGACACTGACCCGAGATCAGCCTGTGTGACCTCACCACCAAACAAGGACACCCAGCAAACACGACACATCAACCCGATGCCGGTCCAATGCTGGGCCAGCATCGTAGACGATGGGCCAATACCGGACCAACATCGGGCGATGCATCGCGTTTGCCGGTCATTCCTTGCTTTGGTGAGGTCACAAAAAAAACTTCCAAATGAATGTGATACTAATTATTAAAACCAACGATGATTTTGCATTAGGGGTCTTGTCAATTTAGAAAGAATCCAAAAATCCGAGAAAAACTCGGATTGGTCAGACTCCAAAAGCTCACCTCCCTACCCATTTTTTATTTTTTTGAAATATTCAGAAACATGAAAACAACACAAAAAAAACACAAAAAAACGCAAAATCACCCCGCCCCCCCCAAAAAAAAATCACTCACTTCCGAGTTGTTCTCGGATTTGTTATATGTTTATTAGCTTGACAAAACCCCTTAGATATATCCATCATTCGTGAACCTGTATATGAGAGGTGAAATAATATGGTTTGTTAATGTTACAATATCAATGTTTTACCTCCGCCAGGAGGGTATATGCTTTTGGTCATGCTTGTTTGTTTGTTTGTTTGTTTGTTTGTTCATCGAATTACTAAACTTTTAATGAACCGAGCTGGATGAAAAATTTCAGAGGTTTGTCTCGGGACGATGAACAGTCAATTACATTTTGGGATCCGAATTACCATCATTAATTTTTGCAGAGGTTTGTTTTCTCTGACTGACTGTCTTTTTTTTTACAAGCAAGTACACGTGGGAATTACATACCTAGCAAACACAAACCATTGACCCACTGCTGGCTTGATCAATCCAAAATCGGGCTAATATCTGGTGCCTGCTGCTTAGTGTATATGCAGAAAAAAATATATATTGAGTTGCGCTGATCAACAATAAAAACACATTCTCCATGTTCAAATGCTGGTCCACCGTATTTGATGCTGGCCCAACAATTAATTAAACACTTCTAAGGCAAAATCATAAATCTTCTGGGAATGCCTTAAAACTTCACCACCGAAAACATAAGACGTATGTTTTGATGTTGGCCTTGGTCCAAAGTTACATGCCGGAGCCTAATATTCAGCTAATGTAAATTTAAAATGTCACAGCAGCTTTTTTATACCTTGGCCATTTAAATCCTAAATTTACTATTGCCATCTTCACTCTCTCGGAAATGGAGAACAGGAACTTAGAAAGAAATATTGTTTTTATAAATTTTACCCTGGGGGTCCAAATGGTCATTGAGGCCTAAAGAGAGGTGTTAAAGCAAATCATTACTATCCTCGTATTTCCGGTAAAATACATTTTGCAGCTCTTTTGGACCTTCATTTGACAAATTCTATTCGTGGTATTATATTTCGTTTGAAAATGAAAAATGGGCCAGTTGCCCGGCGGTTGAACATGTGCCAATTAAATCGACACGGTGCGCTTCATTTGAATACCTATGTTAGGGGTCTACGATCATTATAAATATGTTTACTCTCGTTTTGGGGATCGACTTTGATCGTCAGAATCTGACGTCACAGACGTCAGATTCTGACGTCTAAAGTCGATCCTCGCGCTGTAAGGGTTGATGTAAACTGTGACGAAACCTTAGAATCATTGGCTGAGGGTAACAGGATACATGGACATACTATCTACTCCTGATTTCCACAGCGATTCACGTCCTAGTGAATAATGTTGTAAACGACACACTCACTTCTCGAGCTGTATAATTTTGTCATCCATGGTGATCAGTGGGGGCTGGTTTATTTAGCAATCTGACTAGCTGCAGCCATCGAACTCCCCTGGAGACGTATCTATATTTGCATAACATTGATTTTACTGGAGATGAACAGTGTGCTGTATGCCCTATATCATAAATCACACCAGATGGCACCCGTGTCTGTGTGAAGATAATACACCAGGGAGGGGGGGGGGGGGTGTCAGCGGTGTAATTATGTGTTAAAACAAAAAAGCCCAAGCTAGTGTGGGAGGAAAACGTAACATGTGTACTTCACCGTCCACTGATGCCTATATATGCTAACTAAGACATTTATGATGATTTCAAATTGGAAAAAACACTTTGGTCTCCATGGTTTAAAAAAAATATTTTAGCGCTTTAAGGTTTAACATGAGCAGGTCTCCAATGTTTGACCGCAATAATTAACATAAAGGGGCACTGTGGTACCTGGCCGTGCCGTCATCTAGGAGGCCGTGGACTGCTGTACTCGTTTTACCCGGAAAAAAAATCAATGTTTTTCTAACATGGCAGTGACTAAGAGCGATCTCGACCCCAAGGTAATGATGTTTTTAACGACCGTACGGAAAATGAGCTAAGCATGCGATTTCGAAGGTGAAATGTTATTGCCTCTAAAAAAACTATTTTCGCCTGATTATTCGAGGAAAAATCTTAGATATGACCGTCCAAAGAAATTCCCCACGAAATTGTATGGGGTAAATCTGTGGCTGAATACTGTTTCAGCAACTGGGGCTATGGGAGACCCAGCCAACAATAAAAGAGCACTCGAGTACCCAGCCAACAATAAAAGGACATTGGGGTAGCCAGCCAACAATGACAGAGCATCAGGGTACCCAGCCAACAATAAAAAGGTGCGTGGGTATCTAACCAACAATAAAAGGGCACCGGGGTACCCAGCCAACAGTAGCAGGGCATTGGGGTACCCAACCAACAGTAAAAGAGCATTGGGGTACCCAGCTAACAAAAAAGGGCATTGGGGTACACAACCTACAATAAAAGGGCACGGGGGTACCCAGCCAGCAATACAAGGGCATTAGAGTACCGAAACAACAAAAAAAATGAGTACGGGGTACCCAGCCAGACAACAATGAAAGGGCATTTGGGCTCCTAGCCAACACGAGACTCAAGATCACGTTTTTCCACAATGTGCAATACACAAATATTTTCATCATTAAATACAAGAACAAACACATATTCCTGCTCAACAAGCGTGAAAATCACGTATATCCAATCCTGGTTTGTTGCTAGACCAGCGTCACAGACAGTTGGCCAACATTAAGCGTTTCATCGCGGGGATTCTGACGTATAAAAACAACCCTTGCTCTGAAAAAACTGAAACATTTCCAATGCCCGTAGACTGATAATATAGGTATTCAACTGAAACAGAACGAGCTAACTAAGACATTTGGCGAACATCACCCCTTTCCTTTCAGTGAAGGGATCGTCTTTATATGTCAGAATCTGACGTCTGTAGACGTCAGATTCTGACATTATAAAGACTGCCCCACACTGAAATAATTAAAATATGCCCGTAGACCCATAACATAGGTATTTAAATAAAGTATAAAAAACTAACTGAGACATTTTTGATGATTTCAAATTGAAAACAAACTAGAAAAGGAGTTCCCGAAGTCCGAGGTTCGGCTTTAGGCTGCATGAGTGCTATAGAATAAAGGCTTAATATTTTGTAAACATAACGTATTGGTGGTCGCCATGGGCCAGAATTCTAAATACCCAGGATATAATTAAGGAAAGAGCCAAGTGGACAAGTTAAAATATATATTCAACGTTTATTCCTTCCACCACCATCGCAGGTGCTGGCCAACATCCATTCAATAGTACTTGCCAGTGAATCGTTCTGCCGCGTGTCTCTAGCATGTACTTGGTACACATAATGTAGGCCTAGCCACTCAATTCCGGTTCGATGTTGGGCCAGCGTCGCAGCCCATTGCTGGTTCAATGCAGGCAAATTATCTACGACGCTAACCCAACACTACTCCAACACTGGGTCTCCTATATACTCAGGGCAGCACCCCAGCAAACACATGTCATTTACCCAATACTGTTTCAATGGTGGCTATGCAGGTGACGCTTTACTCCTCCCGGCGCCAGAAAAGCCACTTACCAAATAACACGATAAATTGGCCCAATGCTGATGAAATCCTGGGCCACGGTCTGTAATGCTGGGCCAATATTATTTCAACCTTATCCCTTTAAGCCCTATTCACGAATATAATCGCGAATATATATATATTTCTTAGCACTTTTTAAACACATAATTATTTATCCTGGCGACATAAAACGTTATATTTGACATGTTCATAAGGACTGTTATATTTTAATAAGGACTGTTTCTCAAAAATGACAACCGTTTTCCACACACAGCACCCATCTTTCAGCAAATTAAGACACAAACTCTATTGCTATAAACTTATAGCATCCTGGCCTTCGTCTGGGCCTAAGCATTTGGTCTCCATGATTAATGCTAACATATTTCAGTGCGGTGAGGGTCAAACCGCCATATATTCAACGTATCATCCATGTATAGTTCAAATGCGCCATGACCAGATTTGCCGGAACAAAGAACAAGCTCAATATCCCGGGGCCATTCCAGGTTGACCTTGATCCAAGAGGTGAACACGAGAGCCGGATACAGCACACTAGGGTCAAAGAGTCGACCAGGTGCTTAGGTCTGGATGCGGGACAATCACGTCACGCAGCATCTGTGAAACGCAGTGACGTCAGTGGAAATCCATGTGAATGGCTACTCGGGGGAAACAATGTCATATAAGCCCCCTTCCACCATACTTCGTTGTATTAGATTTCTAGATGAAAACATTGCATGTCAAGGCTATTGAGTGTCATACAATTGTGTCTTGCCATTTGAATGATGATAATAAGTTCATGCTTCGCGTTTATTTAATGTCCTAATCTCACATTGGCGTAAAAGACTATCAGAGCCACGTGAATATGACGATGGTCCATGATGGAACATCATTGGCCACTAAGCCATAGTTCATCTCAAAGGTCCTTGCAGACCATACACATTTCCCACCGCTCAATTTGACATCACTTCACCAGTTCTTTAGATCATTAAACACTCACGTTCTTGACAAGCCGCTATTTTCTCTCTCCCCTGATGACTACCCAGGTAGACATGTCTGACAGCTGAGGAGGAGGACTCAGAAGATGATACGTCAAATTAGTGTCTGACCAGGACGACATGTTGTGGTGACATCACACCCCCAGGTTATCATGTCTTCAAACACTCGTGTCGTCGACAAATAGCTAGTTTTACTCTCCTCTGATAATGACCCAGGTGGACATGCTTAACAGCTGAGGAGGAGGCTACTCAGAAGACGATACGTCAAATTAGTGTCTGACCAGGATGGCATGTTGTGGTGACATCACTTTACCAGGTCTTCAGATCTTTAACATTCACGCCTTTGACAATCAGTTATTTTCTCTCTCTCCTGATGATCACCCAAGTAGAAATGTCTGACAGCCGTGGAGGAGGACACTCAGAAGACGATACGTCACATTAGTGTCTCACCAGGATGGCATGTTGTGGTGACATCACTTCACCAGGTCTTCTGATCTTCAAACACTCACGCCCTTGACAATCAGTTATTTTCTCTCCCCCCTGATGATTACCCAAGTAGACATGTCTGACAGCCGCGGAGGAGGATACTCAGAAATCAATGACACATCAAAACAGCGTTGGAGACTCAATAGTAAACCAATTCTGGTTCTATGTATCGTGTTTTTCTGCAATGTTGCTGCCGAGGACCCGCAACTTCAAATGGGTGAAAATTAACCTAAGCATTTGGTCTCCATGATTAATGCTAACATATTTCAGTGCGGTGAGGGTCAAACCGCCATATATTCAACGTATCATCCATGTATAGTTCAAATGCGCCATGACCAGATTTGCCGGAACAAAGAACAAGCTCAATATCCCGGGGCCATTCCAGGTTGACCTTGATCCAAGAGGTGAACACGAGAGCCGGATACAGCACACTAGGGTCAAAGAGTCGACCAGGTGCTTAGGTCTGGATGCGGGACAATCACGTCACGCAGCATCTGTGAAACGCAGTGACGTCAGTGGAAATCCATGTGAATGGCTACTCGGGGGAAACAATGTCATATAAGCCCCCTTCCACCATACTTCGTTGTATTAGATTTCTAGATGAAAACATTGCATGTCAAGGCTATTGAGTGTCATACAATTGTGTCTTGCCATTTGAATGATGATAATAAGTTCATGCTTCGCGTTTATTTAATGTCCTAATCTCACATTGGCGTAAAAGACTATCAGAGCCACGTGAATATGACGATGGTCCATGATGGAACATCATTGGCCACTAAGCCATAGTTCATCTCAAAGGTCCTTGCAGACCATACACATTTCCCACCGCTCAATTTGACATCACTTCACCAGTTCTTTAGATCATTAAACACTCACGTTCTTGACAAGCCGCTATTTTCTCTCTCCCCTGATGACTACCCAGGTAGACATGTCTGACAGCTGAGGAGGAGGACTCAGAAGATGATACGTCAAATTAGTGTCTGACCAGGACGACATGTTGTGGTGACATCACACCCCCAGGTTATCATGTCTTCAAACACTCGTGTCGTCGACAAATAGCTAGTTTTACTCTCCTCTGATAATGACCCAGGTGGACATGCTTAACAGCTGAGGAGGAGGCTACTCAGAAGACGATACGTCAAATTAGTGTCTGACCAGGATGGCATGTTGTGGTGACATCACTTTACCAGGTCTTCAGATCTTTAACATTCACGCCTTTGACAATCAGTTATTTTCTCTCTCTCCTGATGATCACCCAAGTAGAAATGTCTGACAGCCGTGGAGGAGGACACTCAGAAGACGATACGTCACATTAGTGTCTCACCAGGATGGCATGTTGTGGTGACATCACTTCACCAGGTCTTCTGATCTTCAAACACTCACGCCCTTGACAATCAGTTATTTTCTCTCCCCCCTGATGATTACCCAAGTAGACATGTCTGACAGCCGCGGAGGAGGATACTCAGAAATCAATGACACATCAAAACAGCGTTGGAGACTCAATAGTAAACCAATTCTGGTTCTATGTATCGTGTTTTTCTGCAATGTTGCTGCCGAGGACCCGCAACTTCAAATGGGTGAAAATTAACCTAAGCATTTGGTCTCCATGATTAATGCTAACATATTTCAGTGCGGTGAGGGTCAAACCGCCATATATTCAACGTATCATCCATGTATAGTTCAAATGCGCCATGACCAGATTTGCCGGAACAAAGAACAAGCTCAATATCCCGGGGCCATTCCAGGTTGACCTTGATCCAAGAGGTGAACACGAGAGCCGGATACAGCACACTAGGGTCAAAGAGTCGACCAGGTGCTTAGGTCTGGATGCGGGACAATCACGTCACGCAGCATCTGTGAAACGCAGTGACGTCAGTGGAAATCCATGTGAATGGCTACTCGGGGGAAACAATGTCATATAAGCCCCCTTCCACCATACTTCGTTGTATTAGATTTCTAGATGAAAACATTGCATGTCAAGGCTATTGAGTGTCATACAATTGTGTCTTGCCATTTGAATGATGATAATAAGTTCATGCTTCGCGTTTATTTAATGTCCTAATCTCACATTGGCGTAAAAGACTATCAGAGCCACGTGAATATGACGATGGTCCATGATGGAACATCATTGGCCACTAAGCCATAGTTCATCTCAAAGGTCCTTGCAGACCATACACATTTCCCACCGCTCAATTTGACATCACTTCACCAGTTCTTTAGATCATTAAACACTCACGTTCTTGACAAGCCGCTATTTTCTCTCTCCCCTGATGACTACCCAGGTAGACATGTCTGACAGCTGAGGAGGAGGACTCAGAAGATGATACGTCAAATTAGTGTCTGACCAGGACGACATGTTGTGGTGACATCACACCCCCAGGTTATCATGTCTTCAAACACTCGTGTCGTCGACAAATAGCTAGTTTTACTCTCCTCTGATAATGACCCAGGTGGACATGCTTAACAGCTGAGGAGGAGGCTACTCAGAAGACGATACGTCAAATTAGTGTCTGACCAGGATGGCATGTTGTGGTGACATCACTTTACCAGGTCTTCAGATCTTTAACATTCACGCCTTTGACAATCAGTTATTTTCTCTCTCTCCTGATGATCACCCAAGTAGAAATGTCTGACAGCCGTGGAGGAGGACACTCAGAAGACGATACGTCACATTAGTGTCTCACCAGGATGGCATGTTGTGGTGACATCACTTCACCAGGTCTTCTGATCTTCAAACACTCACGCCCTTGACAATCAGTTATTTTCTCTCCCCCCTGATGATTACCCAAGTAGACATGTCTGACAGCCGCGGAGGAGGATACTCAGAAATCAATGACACATCAAAACAGCGTTGGAGACTCAATAGTAAACCAATTCTGGTTCTATGTATCGTGTTTTTCTGCAATGTTGCTGCCGAGGACCCGCAACTTCAAATGGGTGAAAATTAACCAAAATTGTTTTACTTGAGAGTAAACGTTTGCAAATCAGGAGTGTTTAAATACTCATATCATTGTGATGGAAACTTCATGAGCTGCTTATCAAACTGCTTTAAAAAAACCTTCAAACACAGCACTACATTATTTTATTTGTCCGACCACTACATTGTAAACCGAGAACGGAGAGTTATTGTTGATAAATTATGGCCCAATTATCATAGTTGGCCTGTGGTGCTATAATCAGTCAGGTGTGATTGAGCTGTTAATTATGAGGGATTCTCATCAAGGTCGGATGTGTTTTAAGTCAGTTAAAACCTTCGGAGCTCCACATTCTTAGCTGTGGAAAAAGGCCGGACCGGCCTCGGCCTTTTCTCCAGCTAAAAACGTAGAGCTCCTTGGGCTTTATCCTATACATAGTCGTGCTTTTACTGCCCCCTCGCACTCACGTCTTGTGCTTACAAGCAAGCAACAGTGCACTGGTGTTCCAGTGGAAGTCGTGATTAGCTATTCAAGGTCAGCATCTACAATTTGATGAAATGTTCATGTTTATTTTTTATTTGACGATTGCTACTACGCTATTCATGGTAATTCTAGTATGGAGAGCTGACCTAATGCTGGGTTAACGTTGGCCCACCGTGTACGACGATATGCCAACATTAACCCAGCATTATCAAGTCAACTTATCGTGTGTGTACTTGTTTTTCGTAAGTTTAACATAGATTGAGCGACCGATATTCTGGCATCACTGCAGAATGACCCTTGTTGATTTGTTCCATGTCAACAGTTGTGAATAATTAACGTGGAAATGCTTCCCCTGACGGCATCAATCAGAATAGATTTGTGTACCCGCTGTAGCCGCTACAGGCAGTCAAACTTTCAAATAAATGTGTTTTTTTTCTTTTATTGATAAAATATTCAATACAATAGTTATTACGAGGCATGTAAAAGGAATAAAAAAAACATAGGGTCTACATATAATGAAGTTAATGAGATTAAAATAAGCATACATTATGAAATAAAAATAAGCATAATTTTTATTATGTTCATTAAAAGTAATACCATCATAGTCCAGCAAGCTCAACACATCTGCACAGCACCTATACAACGCCGGACCAGCGTCGAAGACGCTGGGCCGATGCTGCACCAATGCCACACAAATGCCCTACGCCCGCTGAGAGGAAGCACTGGACCGGTGCCTGTTCTGTGCTGGAGAACAAATAATAGAACCAGCACCGGCTCAGTACATCCTACATACAGCAAACACGAAGGTTGGACCAGCGCTGGGGCAAAGCTGTTCTAGCATTAACGACGCTGTCCAAACTTTGCTCCTTAATCGGCCCACCACCCGTGCCCGTTTGTATTGTATTATTGTGTTAATGTGCGAATAGAGTAATAATTAAACAGTGTACACAGGACTGCGACGTAGAGCTAGCTCAATGTTGGACCAGCGTCATAGACGGTGGCCCAACATCAACAACGACACCGGTCAATGTCTCTATGTGTTCGCTAGGTATATAACATTAACCCAGATATAGTCCACCATCGACTCAGAGGTTTATTTAAACATGTGACTCTGAATGATATGCCAGCAAACATGAGACATATGCACAACGCCGGTCCAGCGCTAAGCCAGATGATGAGCCAACATTGGACCGGCATCGCGCCTATGTCTGGTGTCTCTAGGGATGTTTATATAAAAGAGTGGTTATCTGGTTATATAATTTATATTACGATATTTTTGAGGTGTGAAAACCTTCGCCCTCAAGGTCATGTCTAGCCATTGACTGTATCGCCTAGACTGTTATGTGGGCCACACAATCAAGGTTCTAACGCACTAGACACTGACCTGAGATCAGCCTGTGTGACCTCACCAATGTTATGAACAAGGACACCCAGCAAACACGACACATCAACCCAATGTCGGTCCAATGCTGGGTCAGCATCGTAGACGGTGGGCCAATACCGGACCAACATCGGACGATGCATCGCGTTTGCCAGTCATTCCTTGCTTTGGTGAGGTCACAAAAAAAACCTTCCAAATGAATGTGATACTAATTATTAAAACCAACGATGATTTTGCATTAGGGGTCTTGTCAATTTAAAAAAAATCTAAAAATCCGAGAAAAACTCGGATTGGTCAGACTCCAAAAGCCCACCTCACTACCCATTTTTTATTTTTTTGAAATATTTAGAAACATGAAAACAACACAAAAAGACACACAAAAACGCAAAATTCCCCCCCCCCCAAAAAAAAATCCGAGTTGGGGCTTCACTCACTGACTCACTTCCGAGTTGTTCTCGGATTTTTTATATGTTTATTAACTTGACAAAATCCCTTAGATATATCCACCATTTGTGAACTTGTATATGAGAGGTGAAATACTATGGTTTGTTAATGTTACAATATCAATGTTTTACCTCCGCCAGGAAGGTATATGTTCTTGGTCATGTTTGTTTGTTTGTTTGTTTGTTTGTTTGTCCATCGAATTACTAAACTTTTAATGAACCGAGCTGGATGAAAAAAATTTCAGAGGTTTGTCTCGGGACAATGAACAGTCCATTACATTTTGGGATCCGAATTACCATCATTAATTTTGGCAGAGGTTTGTTTTCTCTGACTGACTGTCTATTTTTTTTACAAGCAAGTACACGTGGGAATTACATACCTAGCAAACACAAACCATTGACCCACTGCTGGCTTGATAAATCCAAAATCGGGCTAATATCTGGTGCCTGCTGCTTTATGTATATAGTGGATGCAGAAAAAATATATGTTGAGTTGCGCTGATTAACAACAAGAATAAAATTTACCAACACAGTCTCTATGTTCAAATGCTGGTCCACCGTATTTGATGCTGGCCCAACAATTAATTAAACAGTTCTCAGGAATGTCTTAAAACTTCACCACCGAAAACACAAGACGTATGTTTTGATGTTGGCCTTGGTTCAAAGCTACATGCCGGAGCCTAATATTTAGCTAATGTAAATTTAAAATGTCACAGCAGCTTTCTTACACCTTGGCCATTTAAATCCTAAATTTACTATTGCCATCTTCACTCATTCGGAAATGGAGAACAGGAACTTAGAAAGAAATATTGTTTTAATAAATTTCACCCTGGGGGTCCAAATGGTCATTGAGGCCTAAAGAGAGGTGTTAAAGCAAATCATTACTATCCTCGTATTTCCGGTAAAATAGATTTTGCAGCTCCTTTGGACCTTCATTCGACAAATTCCATTCATGGTATTATATTTCGTTTGAAAGTGAAAAATGGGCCAGTTGCCCGGCGGTTGAACATGTGCCAATTAAATCGATACTGTGCCATATATAGGCATCAGTGGACGTTTTCCGCCCACACTCGCTTGGGTATTTTTGTTTTAACACCTTATTACACCGCTGACACCCCCCCCCCCCTCCCTGGTGGATTATCTCCACACAGAAACGGGTGCCATCTGGTGTGATTTATGTTATAGGGCATACAGCACACTGTTCATCTCCAGTAAAATCAATGTTATGCCAATATAGATACGTCTCCAGCGGAGTTCTATGGTAGCAGCTAATCCGATTGCTAAATAAACCAGCTTCCACTGATCACCATGGATGACAAAATTATACAGCTCGAGAAGTGAGTGTGTCGTTTACAACATTATTCACTAGGACGTGAATTGCTCGTGGAAATCAGAAGTAGATAGTATGTCCATATATCTTGTTACTTTCTGCGAATGATTCTGAGGTTTCGTCACAGTTTACATCAACCCTTACAGCGCGATGATCGACTTTGGACGACAGAATCTGACGTCTGTGACGTCAGATTCTGACGATCAAAGTCGATCCCTGAAACGTAAGAGTAAACATATTTATAATGATCGTAGACCCCTAACATAGGTATTCAAATGAAGCGGAAAAGCTAACTAAGACATTTATGATAATTTCAAATTGGAAAAAACACTTTGGTCTCCATGGTTTAAAAAAGATATTTTAGCGCTTTAAGGTTTAACATGAGTATGTCTCTAATCTTTGACCGCAATAATTAACATAAAGGGGCACTGTGGTACCTGGCCGTGCCGTCATCTACGAGGCCGTGGATTGCTGTACTCGTTTTACCCGAAAAAAAATCAATGTTTTTCAACATGGCGGTGACTTAGAGCGATCTCGACCCCAAGGTAATGATGTTTTTAACGACCGTACGGAAAATGAGCTAAGCATGCGATTCCGAAGGTGAAATGTTATTGCGTTTAAAAAAACGTTTTTCGCCTGATTATTCGAGGAAAAATCTTAGATATGACCGTCCAAAGAAATTCCCCGCGAAATTGTATGGGGTAAATCTGTGGCTAAATACTGTTTCAGGCACTGGGGCTATGGGAGACCCAGCCAACAATAAAAGAGCACTCGAGTACCCAGCCAACAATAAAAAGGACATCGGGGTAGCCAGCCAACAATGACAGAGCATTAGGGTACCCAGCCAGCAATAAAAAGGTACTTGGGTACCTAACCAACAATAAAAGGGCACCGGGGTACCCAGCCAACAGTAGAAGGGCATTGGGGTACCCAACCAACAGTAAAAGAGCATTGGGGTACTCAGCTAACAAAAAGAGGGCATTGGGGTACATATCCTACAATAAAAGGGTACGGGGGTACCCACCCGGCAATAAAAGGACATTAGAGTACCGAGACAACAAAAAAAAAAGTATGGGGTACCCAGCCGACAATGAAAAGGCATTGGGGCACCTAGCCAACACGAGACTCAAGATCACGTTTTTCCACAATCTGCAATACACAAATATTTTAATCATTAAATACAAGAACAAACACATATTCCTGCTCAACAAGCGTGAAAATCACGTATATCCAATCCTGGTTTGTTGCTAGACCAGCGTCACAGACAGTTGGCCAACATTAAGCGTTTCATTGCGGGGATTCTGACGTATGAAAACAACCCCTGCTCTGAAAGAACTGAAACATTTCCAATGACCGTAGACTGATAATATAGGTATTCAACTGAAACAGAACGAGCTAACAAAGACATTTGGCGAACATCACCCCTTTCCTTTCAGTGAAGGGATCGTCTTTATATGTTAGAATCTGACGTCTGTAGACGTCAGATTCTGACATTATAAAGACTGCCCCACACTGAAATAATTAAAATATGCCCGTAGACCCATAACATAGGTATTTAAATAAACTGTAAAGAACTAACTGAGACATTTTTGATGATTTCAAATTGAAAAAAAACTAGAAAAGGAATTCCTGAAGTCCGAGGTTCGGCTTTAGGCTGCATGAGTGCTATAGAAAAAAGGCTTAATATTTTGTAAACATAACGTATTGGTGTTCGTCATAGGCCTGAATTCTAAATACCCAAGATATAATTAAGGAAAGAGCCAAGTGGACAAGTTAAAATATATCTTCAATCGTTATTCCTTTCACTACCATCGCAGGTGCTGGCCAGCATCCATTCAATAGTACTTGCCAGTGAATCGTTTCATGTACCTTTCATGTACCTTGTACACATGATGCAAGCCTAACCACCCAATTCCGGTTCAATGTGGAGCCAGCGTCACAGCTCATTGCTGGTTTAATGCGTGCTAATTATCTATGACGCTAACCCAACACTACTCCAACACTGGGTCTGCTGTATACCTAGCACCCAAGCAAACACATGTCATTTACCCATTACTGTTTCAATGTTGGCTATGCAGGTGACGCTTTACTCTACCCGTCGCCAGAAGATCCACTTCCCAGATAACACGATAAATTGGCCCAATGCTGATGAAATGCTGGGCCACGTTCTATGATGATGGGCCAATATTATTTCAACCTGATCCCTATAAGCCCTAATCACAAATATAATCGTGAATATATATATTTTTTCTTAGCACTTTTTAAACACAGAATTATTTATCCTGGCGACATAAAATGTTATATTTGACATGTTCATAAGGACTGTTATATTTTCATAAGGACTGTTTCTCAAAAATGTCAACCGTTTTCCACACACAGCACTCATCTTTCAGCAAATTAAGACACAAACTCTATTGCTATAAACTTATAGCATCCTGGCCTTCGTCTGGGCCTAAGCATTTGGTCTCCATGATTAAAGCAAACATATTTCAGTGCGGTGAGGGTCAAACCGCCATATATTCAACGTATCATGCATGTATAGCTCAGATGCGTCATGACTAGATTTGCCGGAACAAAGAACAAGCTCAATATCCAGGGGCCATTCCAGCTTGAACTTGATCCGAGAGGTGAACACGAGAGCGGGATACAGCACACTAGGGTCAAAGTGTCGACCAGGTGCTTAGGTCTGGATGCGGGACAATCACGTCACGGAGCATCTGTGAAACGCAGTGACGTCAGCGGAAATACATGTGAATGGCTACTCGGTGAAAATAATGTTATATAATCCCCCTCCCACCATACTTCGTTGTATCAGATTTCTAGATGAAAACATTGCATGTCAAGGCTATTGAGTGTCATACAATTGTCTCTTGCCATTTGAATGATGATAATAAGTTCATGCTTCGCGTTTATTTAATGTCCTAATCTCACATTGGCGTAAAAGACTATCAGAGCCACGTGAATATGACGATGGTCCATGATGGAACATTATTGGCCACTAAGCCATAGTTCATCTCAAAGGTCTTTGCAGGCCATACACATTTCCCACCGCTCAATTTGACATCACTTCACCAGTTCTTCAGATCTTTAAACACTCACGTTCTTGACAAGCCGCTATTTTCTCTCTCCTCTGATGATTACCCAGGTAGACATGTCTGACAGCTGAGGAGGAGGATACTCAGGAGATGATACGTAAAATTAGTGTCCGACCAGGATGACATGTTGTGGTGACATCACTCCCCCAGGTTCTCATGTCTTCAAACACTCGTGTCGTCGACAAATAGCTAGTTTTACTCTCCTCTGATAATGACCCAGGTAGACATGTCTGACAGCTGAGGAGGAGGATACTCAGAAGATGATACGTCAAATTAGTGTCTCACCAGGATGGCATGGTGTGGTGACATCACTCCACCAGGTCTTGAGATCTTTAAACATTCACGCCCTTGACAATCAGCTATTTTCTCTCTCTCCCGATGATTACACAAGTAGACATGTCTGACAGCAGGGGAGGAGGATACTCAGAAGATGATACGTCAAATTAGTGTCTCACCAGGATGGCATGGTGTGGTGACATCACTTCACCAGGTCTTCAGATCTTCAAACACTCACGCCCTTGACAATCAGTTATTTTCTCTCCCCCCTGATGATTACCCAAGTAGACATGTCTGACAGCCGCGGAGGAGGATACTCAGAAATCAATGACACATCAAAACAGCGTTGGAGACTCAATAGTCTCTAATTCTGGTTCTATGTATCGTGTTTTTCTGCAATGTTGCTGCCGAGGACCCGCAACTTCAAATGGGTGAAAATTAACCATAATTGTTTTACTTGAGAGTAAACGTTTGCAAATCAGGAGTGTTTAAATACTCATATCATTGTGATGGAAACTTCATGAGCTGCTTATCAAACTGCTTTAAAAAAACCTTCTAACACAGCACTACATTATTTTATTTGTCCGACCACTACATTGTAAGCCGAGAACGGAGAGTTATTGTTGATAAATTATGGACCAATTATCATAGTTGGCCTGTGGTGCTATAATCAGTCAGGTGTGATCGAGCTGTTAATTATGAGGGATTCTCATTATGGTCGGATGTGTTTTAAGTCAGTTAAAACCTTCGGAGCTCCACATTCTTAGCTGTGGAAAAAGGCCGGACCGGCCTCGGGTCTTTTCTCCAGCTAAAAATGTAGAGCTCCTTGGGCTTTATCCTATACATAGTCGTGATTTTACTGCCCCCTCGCACTTACGTCTTGTGCTTACAAGCAAGCAACAGTGCACTGGTGTTTCAGTGGAAGTCGTGATTAGCTATTCAAGGTCAGCATCTACAATTTGATGAAATGTTCATGTTTAATTTAAATAAGACGATGATTGCTACTACGATATTCAGGGTAATTCTAGTATGCAAAGCTGACCTAATGCTGGGTTAATGTTGGCCCACCGTCGACGACGATAGGCCAACATTAACCCAACATTATCAAGTCAACTTCTCGTGTATGTACTTGTTTTTCGTAATTTTAACATAGATTGAGCGACACAATATTCTGGCACCACTGCAGAATGACCCTTGTTGATTTGTTCCATGTCAAAAGTTGTGAATAATTAACGTGGAAATGCTTCCCCTGACGGCATCAATCAGAATAGATTTGTGTACCCGCTGTAGCCGCTACAGGCAGTAAAACTTTCAAATGAATGTTTTTTCTTTCTTTTATTGATAAAATATTCAATACAATAGTTATTACGAGGCATGTAATAAGAATAAAAAAAACATAGGGGTCTATATATAATGAAGTTAATGAGATTAAAATAAGCATACATTATGAAATAAAATACGCATAATTTTTATTATGTTCAATAAAAGTAATAACATCATAGTCCAGCAAGCTCAACACATCTGCACAGCACCTATACAACGCCGGACCAACGCTGGGCCGATGCTGCACCAATGCCACACAAATGCCCTGCGCCCGCTGAGAGGAAGAACTGGACCGGTGCCTGTTCTGTACTGGAGAACAAATAAAAGAACCAGCACCGGCTCAGTACATCCTACATGCAGCAAACACGAAGGTTGGACCAGCGCTCGGGCAAAGCTGTTCTAGCAATAACGACGCTGTCCAAACTTTGCTTCAGAATCGGCCCACCACCCGCGCCCGTTTGTATTGTATTATTGTGTTAATGTGCGAATAGAGTAATAATTAAACAGTGTACACAGTACTTCGACCTAGAGCTAGCTCAATGTTGGACCAGCGTCATAGACGGTGGTCCAGCATCAACAACGACACCGGTCAAGGTCTCTATGTGTTCTCTGGGTATATAACATTAACCCAGACACGGTCCACCATTGACTCAGAGGTTTATTTAAACACGTGACTCTGAATGATATGCCAGCAAACACAAGACATATGCACAACGCCGGTCCAGCGCTGGGCCAGATGATGAGCTAACATTGGACCGGCATTGCGCCTATGTCTGGTGTCTCTAGGGATGTTTATATAGAAGAGTGGTTATCTGGTTATATAATTTAGATTACAATATTTTTGAGGTCTGAAAACTCCTTCGCCCTCAAGGTCATGTCTAGCCATTGACTGTATCGCCTAGACTGTTATGTTGGCCACACAATCAAGGTTCTAACGCACTAGACACTGACCCGAGATCAGCCTGTGTGACCTCACCACCAAACAAGGACACCCAGCAAACACGACACATCAACCCGATGCCGGTCCAATGCTGGGCCAGCATCGTAGACGATGGGCCAATACCGGACCAACATCGGGCGATGCATCGCGTTTGCCGGTCATTCCTTGCTTTGGTGAGGTCACAAAAAAAACTTCCTAATGAATGTGATACTAATTATTAAAACCAACGATGATTTTGCATTAGGGGTCATGTCAATTTAGAAAGAATCCAAAAATCCGAGAAAAACTCGGATTGGTCAGACTCCAAAAGCCCACCTTCCTACCCATTTTTTATTTTTTTGAAATATTCAGAAACATGAAAACAACACAAAAAAAACACAAAAAAACGCAAAATCACCCCTCCCCCCTAAAAAAAAATCACTCACTTCCGAGTTGTTCTCGGATTTGTTATATGTTTATTAGCTTGACAAAACCCCTTAGATATATCCATCATTCGTGAACCTGTATATGAGAGGTGAAATAATATGGTTTGTTAATGTTACAATATCAATGTTTTACCTCCGCCAGGAGGGTATATGCTCTTGGTCATGCTTGTTTGTTTGTTTGTTTGTTTGTTTGTTCATCGAATTACTAAAATTTTAATGAACCGAGCTGGATGAAAAATTTCAGAGGTTTGTCTCGGGACAATGAACAGTCAATTACATTTTGGGATCCGAATTACCATCATTAATTTTTGCAGAGGTTTGTTTTCTCTGACTGACTGTCTTTTTTTTTTACAAGCAAGTACACGTGGGAATTACATACCTAGCAAACACAAACCATTGACCCACTGCTGGCTTGATCAATCTAAAATCGGGCTAATATCTGGTGCCTGCTGCTTAGTGTATATGCAGAAAAAAATATATATTGAGTTGCGCTGATCAACAATAAAAACACATTCTCCATGTTCAAATGCTGGTCCACCGTATTTGATGCTGGCCCAACAATTAATTAAACACTTTTAAGGCAAAATCATAAATCTTCTGGGAATGTCTTAAAACTTCACCACCGAAAACATAAGACGTATGTTTTGATGTTGGCCTTGGTCCAAAGTTACATGCCGGAGCCTAATATTCAGCTAATGTAAATTTAAAATGTCACAGCAGCTTTTTTATACCTTGGCCATTTAAATCCTAAATTTACTATTGCCATCTTCACTCTCTCGGAAATGGAGAACAGGAACTTAGAAAGAAATATTGTTTTTATAAATTTTACCCTGGGGGTCCAAATGGTCATTGAGGCCTAAAGAGAGGTGTTAAAGCAAATCATTACTATCCTCGTATTTCCGGTAAAATACATTTTGCAGCTCTTTTGGACCTTCATTCGACAAATTCCTTTCGTGGTATTATATTTCGTTTGAAAATGAAAAATGGGCCAGTTGCCCGGCGGTTGAACATGTGCCAATTAAATCGATACTGTGCCATATATAGGCATCAGTGGACGTTTTCTGCCCACACTCGCTTGGGTTTTTTTGTTTTAACACCTTACTACACCGCTGACACCCCCTCCCTGGTGGATTATCTCCACACAGACACGGGTGCCATCTGGTGTGATTTATGGTATAGGGCATACAGCACACTGTTCATCTCCAGTAAAATCAATGTTCTGCAGATATTGATACGTCTCCAGGAGACCTCAATGGCTGCAACTAATCCGATTGCTAAATAAACCAGCTTCCACTGGTCGCCATAGATGACAAAATTATACAGCTCGAGAAGTGAGTGTGTCTTTTTCTACATTTATTGACAATGACGTACATTGAACTTGAATTCCAAAAGTCGAGAATATGTACCATGGCACTCATATCTCTGTGAATGATTTTAAGGTTTTTATCACAGTTTACATTAAAAGGACCCCTTGGGATGAAACATTTTCAATGTTGTCCATTTTGAAAATTTAATTTATATGAAGCTATATACCCTACTGATCTTAACTGAAAATACGAAAAAAACAAAAAACAATTTTAAAGCACCGAAAAAGAGTGAAATTTCCAGGTCGTATATTGCCATGTAAACTAAACAAGTCAGCAATATTCAGCACTTTACATCACATATTCCCACGTATCAGACGGTAAAATCAGAGCAGTCGCCGCTAATTGGTGTCTCTTAGTCAGGACACACCTGCAGCACTGATTGTCTACCCTACGCTGGGCCGATGCCATCAGCATGTGGCCCAATGCTGTGAAAACATTCAATCGTCCTTCAGGTTTACAAATAGTTTTTTTGGGTTACTTCTGGTTTCATAGAAATGTTGATTAAAAATATTTGCAAAAATATGAAAATTGTGAAAAAAATAAATATATGATCCGTGGGATACACTACTTCAGTACGGAATTAAAAACGAAAATTGATGTCATCCTAAGGAGCTGCTTTAACACAGATAGCAATATTTGAAAAGTTTCTAGCACACCTGAAATTAATAAAATAAAAGGGCATTGGGGTACCCAGCCAACAATAAAAGGGCACTGAGGTACCAACCAACACGAGGCTCTGTATAACTTTTCTCCACAATGTGCAATACACAAATATATTAATCATTAAATACAAAAAAAAACGCATATTCCTGCTCAGCAAGCGTGAAAGTCACGTTAATCCAATGCTGGTTTGTTGTTAGACCAGCGTCGCAGACAGTCAGCCGACATCAACACTTTCAGCACAGGGATTCTGACGAATAAAAACGACCCCTGCTCTGAAAGAACTGAAATATTTCCAGTGGCCGTAGACCGATCACATAGGTATTCAAATGAAACAGAAAGAGCTAACTAAGACATTCGGCGTACATTACCCCTGTCAGTGAAGGGATCGTCTTTATATGTCAGAATCTGACGTCTGTTGACGTCAGATTCTGACATATAAAGACGGTCCCCGCACTTAAAGAATTACAATATTCCCAATGGCCGTGGATCCATAACATAGGTATTAAAATAAAGTGTAAAGAACTAACTGAGACATTTATAATGATTTGAAATTTAAAAAAAAACTATAAAAAGAGTTTCCGAAGTCCGCGGATCGGCCTTAGGCTGCATGAGTGCTATAGAAAAAAATGCTTGATATTTTGTAAACATAACGTATTGGTCGTCCTCATGGGCCAGAATTCTAAATATCCAGGATATAATTAAGGAAAGAGCCAAGTGGACAAATTAAAATATATCTTCAACGTTTATTCCTTCTACCACCATCGCAGGTGCTGGCCAGCATCCATTCAATAGTACTTGCCATTAAATCGTTCTGCCACATGTCTCTATCATGTACCTGATACACATGATGCAAGCCTAACCACCCAATTCCGGTTCAATGTGGGGCCAGCGTCGCAGCTCATTGCTCGTTCAATGCAGGCAAATTATCTTCGCCGCTGGCCCAACACTACTCAAACACTTGATCTGCTGTATACTTGGCGGCAGCACCCCTTCAAACACATGTCATTAACCCAATAATGTTTCAATGGTGGCTATTCAGGTGATGCTTTACTTCTTCGTCGCCAGAAAAGCCACTTCCCAGATAACACGATAAATTGGCCCAATGCTGATGTAATGCTGGGCCACGGTATGTGACGCTGGGCCACTATTTTTCCAATCGTATCCCTTTAAGCCATAATAACAAATATATTTGTTAATATATATTTTTTTCTTAGGACTTTTTAAACACAGAATTAGTTACCCTGGTGACATCAAAAGCTATGTTGACATGTTCATGAGAACTGTTTCTCAAAAATGTGGACCGTTTTTCACACACGGCACCCTATAGGTTCCTGGCCTTCGACCGTGCCCAAACATTTGGCCTCCATGGTTAATGCAAACATAATTCAGTGCGGTGAGGGTCAAGCCGCCATATAGTCAAAGTATCCTGTATGCCGGGTAGAACATAAGACTCACATTATTCCTCGGGTTCAGAGTTTAGAGGAGATGCGGCATGACCAGATTTGCCGGAACAAAGAACAAGCTCAATATCCCTGGGGCCGGGGCCATTCCAGGTTGACCTCGATCCGAGAGGTAAACACGAGAGCAGGATACATCACACTAGGGGCAATTAGTCGACCAGGTGCTTTAGTCTGGATGCGGGACAATGAAGTCACGGAGCATTTGTGAAACGCAGTGACGTCAGCGGAAATCCATTTGAATGGCCACTCGTGAAAAACAATGTTATATAAGCCTCCTTCCAACATAAATCGTTGTATTAGATTTCTAGATTAAAACATTGCATGTCAAGGCTATTCTGTGAAACGCAGTGACCTCACTCGGTGAAAACAAGGTTATATAACACACCCTCTCTCACACTTCATTATGTGAAGCGCAGTGACGTCACTCGATGAAAACAAGCCTATATAAGACTCCCTCCCCCATACTTCATCTTATTAGCCAGCTAGGTGAAAACAAAGGAGTTCAAGGTCATTGAGTTTCACATAATTGAGTTTCACAGAATTGCTATTTGAATGATGATAATAAGTTCATGCTTGGTGTGTATTTAGTGTGCTCACAGTGCAGTGCATTAGTGTAAAAGACCATTAGAACCATATAAATATGGCAATGGTTCATGATGGAACATCATTGGCCGCCAAGCCATAGTTCATCTCAAACGTCTTTGCAGGCCATACACAATCCCCACCGTCCAATTTGACATAATTTGCATTATTACCAGTAAGCCCCATAATTAAGCCTATAATGTCAGTAGGCTACTCCTGATTGCGTATGAGTACTCATAATGATATGTACATACACACTCATATACATTCATACTCATACTCATGAGTATAATTAGATTATTTGTATTTACATATTGTATTTATTTCTTATAGTGACATATACATTTATTCACATTTTCACAATCAATTAAACATAACGTTAGTTATTTAAATTCACGTAGAAATGTATCTGCCCACAAAATGTCTAACATAATATTGTTATGTAGGGTCTGTAGCAGCATGAATGCAATCTTGATGATTCTAAAAAGTTAAAAAACTATAATCGATTTTACGTTACAATTTCAAAACTTTATTGCAATATTATCAAGTTTTGTAGCATTTTATCAAGAAAGTGTTATATTTTATTAAGTCTTTGTTGCATTTAATCAAAACGTTTTTACAAGGATTATGAGGATTCTCGGTGTGGCAGAACCTAAAGGGAGTATTTATTGCCGTTTTGAGATGTGAGTACAAATAAATAATTAAACTTGAATAATTAATTGACTTTAAATGGGGGGGGGGGTGTTAATGACCAAAATTATGGATATCAAAATAATTCTGTTGATGGGTGGTGGTTTCAAATTGCTGAGACTCGTACTAAATCAGTCATTTCAATAAATATTCAGCTTTCAGTGTGTGGATCGACAGTAGAGGTTAACATCTGACGACATTAACTCTTAAAGCGTAAAATTAATTTGTAAAAAAACATCACAACCAAAGGGGTTTTTTCACCTTGAAATCGTCATAAATGTCTTAGCTAGCTCTTTCCGATTCAATTGAATACCTATGTTATGGGTCTGCGACCATTAGAAATATTTCTACTCTTACAGTTTGGGGGATTGACTTTAGTCGTCAGAATCTGACGTCTACAGACGTCAGATTCTGTCGACTAATGTCGATCCCCGCGCTGTAAGGGTTAAACGTCTGATTCTAACATCTAAAATCGATCCCTGCACTGAAAAGGTTATATAAGTATCAGAAGGATCATTCTACGAACATGATGCACGGCAAGATATTGATACTCTATAGTGAGATTTAAATGCCTCGTGTACTCCCCAGATCTCCTCTGCACAAAGTCATGCATGTTATATCATATGACTACATCTGAATATGAGATATGTCACGAGTATGGCCCTATATAATTATACCATATGACATATCACTGAAAATGATACATCTCATGTTTTATATAGATCATGTGATATACTGAATCATGTTATTTGACAATTAAGCCCCACGCAGTTCTAAGTGATTGAATGAGGGCAGCATACAGGCTAAATTAGCCCACTTTAAAACCTAAATACATGAGCTGGGGTCGAGTCCACACTCTCTTATGTCACTTGCCCACCCAGCAAACAAGACACGTTGACCCAGTGCTGGTACAATGTTGGTACAGCGTCTGCGACGCTGGCCTATCATTGCATCAGCACTGGGCAACAGCTCGTGTTTACAATGGTTACATATAAGAATGATCTTGTTTTAGACGTCTGCCGTCAGACAATAATTATTATGCTGTCGACAGCTATTTACCGTGAAAATGAACTCACAATACAAATAACCACTTTTTATGACACTTTATGGTCTAATAGTGATCATTTTGCACAGATCCAACAAGCATTTAAACACACATATGAATGATTATTCACGTTAGTTCATGAAATATTATATCATATTGTTGCTTTGTTCATATTCTGTCGAAATGTATAGCGATGTGTCCTTTTGTTTAGAAAAAAAACCTGACAACATTCACCATTTTTAATGTGTAGAAGATGTCCCAATATAAAATTAATCTGTAATGGTCAATATATTTACTGTAAAATACATGTACAGAAAAAATGTAGCTTTTTTTTGGCATGAAGAAAATAATATTACTATTTATGAAAAATTGACATATCCCAGAGTGAATTATTGGATAAACCGATCAGTTTCCACAAGCAAATCAGTGGCTAAACCCATACATTCCAATGCAAAATGTATACACTTTTTTTAATATTCTTCATAGTGAAAAATAAAACCTTATATGTGAAAAGAAAATAATGCAACAATGAGCCACATCATGCTGATTTTTATATGATCCAGACGTAGCCATTAATACAAATCTATTTCGCCCGAGCTGCAGCTCAGGCGAAATAGCCTTGTATTCCGGGCTAGTCCCGACGGGGTAGTTAATTTAGAGTTTATTTGATGTATTAATTGTAAAGTACACTAGGCGCACCCGATTAGCGGCACACAAGTAAATATAACTACACCCCAACGAAAATTTACCACTCATTATGTGAACCAGAGCGCCGCGCGTGGTCCTGCGCGAAATCAACGTCGATAAATTGTTTTCAACCTTAACTCGATGATACCGCCAATAACGTGATCGCGTGTCACATTAACAAGGGAGAAACAGGGGTATTTCTCTGAAAACCCCATTCACGATCAACGGGGTCGAACCCGGGACGCATGTATGACTGGCGAGGCAGTCAGGCGTTTTACTTAAGCGTCACGTCCCCTTCTCTCACAAATTATATACTTTATTTAATCTAAATAACAACTTAATGACAACGCTGATTGGCTGATAGCGTCATGTGACAGACTGAGTCACTCTTTCATTGGTCGATGGTAGAATACTATACTTGGTACAAAAAAAACTTTGAATCGGAGAATTACTCATGGAATGTGTGGTATAAATTACATTGTCACTGTTAACGAAGATCAACATTATAAATAGAACAGATTATACTGTAGACATTGGGTATTTTACCAAATACCTCGCAAACCACATTAATCAGATAATCTATCACAAACGTTACCCATATGTGACAATCATCAGTTTTAATTTTGTGAGCTCATTAAAAAGCTTAAACTCAAACCACAGGATTATTTTCAGAGTCAGCAATAATTCAACACGATATCCTATATAATCTGTGTGGGAAAAAATGAAATGAATCGGGCTTTAGGCCACCTTTGTGCACATATAGGCTAAACTGGGCCAGGAGAACCTCCTGAGGATGGTGAGATGATTGAGATGACACTGTCCTCCAGACACAGGATTCGAAATTCGAGCCCTGGCGGTCTGAGGCCGAGCACGCTACCTCTCGGTCACGGAGGCTCCCCATAATACTAACTGTGTGGGTGTTGTGAGGAAATGTGACACCCGGCCGTTCAATAAACATAATGTTACAAATGTACATCGTTTTCATTATTTCATGTTGGAAGTTGTTGTTTGTCGTAGTTATGTTTTAAAATGTGTTGTCCTCATGTAAGACGAGGCGCTGACCCAACGTTGATTTTATGATGGTCCATCGTCTATATCGATGGTCAAAAATTAAAAAAAAATTGAGTATATTTTGCGCGTGGTGTGTAGCAACGCCAGGTCTAGACATAGCCTATAGGGCAGTAAAATAAAAAAAATGATTGGGAAAGCTTTGTCAGGCAGGTGATTGTTTGTTCTTTCTAATTTCAATAATAAGTATACATGTTTTCTTATCAGGCGTTTTTAGTTCTATTGTTCAAAATTGTATTTACGAAGTGTGTTTCTTACAGAGAGCGCCTTCAAAATGGCGTATTCACAAACGACTTTCCAAACAGGCAGCTTTAACCACGGCACCAGGGCCCCCGCCCTTCACTCATGGGACATTTATTTACACATAGGAAACAAATATATGCCATCAGCTATACGTCCTCGTTCAGCCGATTTTACAAATAAACAAATAATGTTAAACTGTATCCTGCTAAGTTAATTTACTTAGATTTTCACCCACTTAAAGTTGTGTCTCGCTACCGCGATGAACAACTTAAAGTGGCTGAAACTTACTAGTAGTTGTTTAATTTGAGATGTATCTTTTTGCAAATCCTGATGTTTAAGCACACGTTTTTCCCAATATTAGTGATTTAATCGATTAATAAAACAGTTTTAAAACGACAAAATTCGTGGTCAGCGGGGCAATGGTTAAGTTTTGATAGTACATTTGTATTTTAATCACATAACTCACAGAAGCCTGCGCCCATGTCTGTGTAGAGATGACGTCAGTGAACCCGTGGGCGGAGTGATTGCACATGTGAGGTATCTTCCTGACAGCAAGGCTCGCTGCTCTTGAGGTCGCAGACCGAGACCTTGCTGAATCAGTGTTATCATCCACCTATTGGGGTAGGGAGGACGATTTAGATATTTAATATTAATTAATTTACCAACAAAATGCCAACTTAATGCTGGCCCACTGTCTGCGACGTTGGTTCACGTTAACGCATGTAACGTTTCGTGTCCGGTGAGATTAGGTGAGAGCTGCCTGTGATACTTCCTGTGAAATTCTCGGTCGTTTAATGCAGGGCCGGCGTTGTAGACAGTGGCCCTGCATTAAAGCAGCACTCATGTCAGAGGTCAAACTTGGGTCAAACAGAAAATATCTTTCTAGAAAGTCCCCACTATAATAGATGGTTTTAGCACCAATTCAGCAAAGCCTCGGTCTACGACCTCGGGAGCAGCGAGCCTTGCGTGGGAAGATGATGTGAGGGAATATTGCTCTACGTCGCTTGCTGCACAATCATGTCAATATCACGATAAAAAGAAGTCCGAAGTGTGGGCGGAATAGAGCCTGTTTATTACCACATCTGAAAAACGAGATACACATCCCAAATCAGCTGTTCACTTTTTCACGAAAACAAGTGCAATAATGACTCCCTCAAATCCGGTTTCATTTATTTTTAGAGTATGAGAATATCCGATTAATGTGATACTTGTTCACTAATATGCGTCAATAATTTCTATACATATATTATATTAGTCACTTATGAGTAGCCTATTGCCAGCGTATGGCCTCCGAATGTTAGTGAATATCAGCTTATGACCAGCAATTGACCAGCACATGATCAGTCTATTAACAACGTAACCTGCATATAGCCAACGTCTTTATAATATTTACCCAATGAATAGGTACAGTTTTAAATTGATATTTGTTATAACTGAATGTGAGAGTCACACTTATTCCGTCCGAAACGTAGACAACAAATCGTGAAATGTACTGGGAATTATAAAGTGCAAACACCAGATTTTGCTGGGGGTTTTTTTCCAGAGCTAACACGCCTGAATCAAGCAGACCAAGCTGTCATTCGAACCTCCCGTGTTTTGGTACATGGATCAGCAAACCCGAGATGCTGGACCAATGGTGGTATAATGTTGGGCCAGCGTCGCAGACGGTGGGCTAACATTATACAAACATCGGGTTATCCCTTACAGCCCGGGGATCAAATTTGAACGTCATAATCTGATGTCAGCAAATATTTCAGCGCTCTAAATTTTGAAGTATTGTGTTTGGATAGCATCTCAGTCTATCCAGACTGCATGATGATGTATTAATCAATTACTAGGTCTGAATCGTGATGTATTCTGTTTTATTACGTGTACCTTTTCACCTATGTAGGTCTATATACTTTTTCAAAAATTTTCGGAACAGTTTGTGTTAAGGTTTCGTTGACCGTTTAGATGTCAGCTTCGCCATATTGGTCATTCGTCTCTTTTTTCTTTGTTTTGGGGTTCATTTCTGGCTGTGATTATTCCGTGAATTTGAACCAATTGGGTTTTTACATATATATGTGCACCGCGAAAAGATATCAGCATTGGTCTGGCGGCTGCTGAGACCCTATGATCAGCCAAGTTCTGCATTGTTTAATTCGTTGAAGCAGCACTGTTATTATTATCATTGAGAAACAATGAGCTGAGGTTACTTCATTTGAACTTCTAGTTTGAATCGCTGAAAACGTGACAAAGTGTTTTCGACACAAAATGTCCGCCTCGTCAGCCTCTAACTCGATACGTTCGCCTGTTGAAAGCATATTCTGTGAAACACAATAGCCTCGACCTCCAATATTTTCACCGCGCTTGTTAATACAATTAAGTATGAGGGAGGGGGTGTTATATAATTTTGTTTTCAACGAGTTCCCATTCCACACGGTTTCCGGTGACGTCACTGCGTTTCACAGAATTTTGAACTTATTCTGAGACAATGGATATAATATACATGATATGGAATGTTAAGAACACGTTATCAATGTATATGTTATCGAAGTTAGCTAACACTTTATTGAATTTAAGAACCTTCGATAAATTGTTTTCGATATTCAATAAAACGTTCCAAATAAAACTTCCAAATCACGTTCTCAAACTTTAATAACACAATTTTGAAACTTGAAAACACGTTATCGGAGTTCGTACTCCATATGTGTATTGCATATTTGTCTTTTTAGTTAGAGAAAACAGAGATATTTACTCAGACCGAAAGTTGATATCATGAAAGCATCGTTGAAACAATGTTGGTTCATTGTTGTTCAAGCTTCGAAGACGGTGGGCCAACAATGAAACAACTTTGTGTTAGTTGGGTTTCAGACCGTTTTTCCTCGCAACCACAAAAAATCATTCAGAGGAGACACGGAATGCCCAGTTTTGTCAGAGCACAGGAGAAGCCCAATATCCTGGGGCCATCCCAGGTTGACCTTGAGCTGATAGGTGGAAATGAGAGCGAGGTGCGGCACAAAAGAGTCATGGAGCGGACCAGGTGATTAGGTCAGGATGCGGGACAATGGAGTCACGGAGCAAATCAGCTGGTCGTATTGTGCCCTGGCATTTGAATAATAATAAAAACTTCCTGTTTGACGTGTATTTAATGTTATCTATTATCACAGTGATGGCTATCAGAAGCATAGGTTTGGAAAGTGGGCTTTTAGTCCAGGGGTATTAGATGATAACCCGAAACAAAGCCGTAACAAGCTGAACATGTCAGCACATGTTCTTGAAACAACATAGAAAAACATAGCAAAAGTCCTCTAGAATCCGAAATTGGGGTAATAAGTGGTAAATAGGGGTAAATAAAGGGTATTAAAGATGCATTAAAACCATTTAGTCTAAATCCCTATTTTATTCTATTTACTACTTTTGGGGATGAAACGGTGGCGAAAAATTATTACCAGAAATGTAATGGATTCCGCAGGGGCTTAAACATATGTTTAGATACAACTTTTATGAATCCAGGTTAAACAGTTTTAAAGTTATCGTTATTATACCCTTTATTAACCCCATTTACCCCTTATTACCCTAATTTGGGGTACTAATACCGCAGGGGCTTAAACATATGTTTAGATACAACTTTTATGAATCCAGGTTAAACAGTTTTAAAGTTATCGTTATTATACCCTTTATTAACCCCATTTACCCCTTATCACCCTAATTTGGGGCACTAATACCAGGGGGATCTTAGAGGACTTTTGATATGTTTTTCTATGTTGTCTCAACAATATATACTGGAATTTTCAGCTTGTTACGAATTTGTTCCAGGTCTCTAAGAATTTTAAACTAATACCCCATGGACTATTTCAATTCACCACTGTATTGTTGACACCATGTCGGGTCAGTGCTGTGAGCAGATTTTAACAACTGAACAACTATGATCTACACCCTCCCTCCCCCAAACCTTGTAAATATATTTCATAAGTCATAATTATGATTTGCGGTCCCAATATGGCATACGAAATTATATATTATGTAAGGCTACCCACAACTGCCACTTTGCAATATAATATACAGTGGTATTAGAAGAAGCTACTAAACCATAAAGTGTCAAAGACTACAAATTAATTAATATTTTTATCTGCATTACGTTTGGCTTGTTAAAAATTGTATATCCGGTAAAAAACAAGTGCATGTCAAATCACCAGCAAAATTACTGTCGTTGACTCAATATGGCCAACGAAGAGTATGTATTTTTGCTTTCAGAAGCACAAATATTACTACTTCCCTGTTTAATAAAAATTATTGGAAAAGTGTATGGTTGGCAAACAGTGGATCGTGGGTAGCGTGGGAGACAAGACTGATAATTATCGTACTCCCACAGGTGTTATCGACAACGAGACTTGTACTGATTACTTCCTGTATCGACCAAAACTTGTCAACAATTCGTTCTGCGGTTGCGAATTATTTACGTGTACTGTTGCATTGTAGTCTAAATATTTTAATTATCAGTTAAACATGTGGGTGGTCGTACGATAAATGCATATGGCACTGCTTTTTGGTGGTGAGCCTTTATCGACCAAAAAGCAGTGCCATATGCATATCTTATGACACCCGGAATCACTAAAAAACAAGTGAATGTCAAATTACAAGCATAGGTCAAATCTGGTGTCGTTGACTCAATAGGGCCAGCCTATAGTATCTATTTTTGGTTTCAGAAGCACAACTGTCACTTCCCGGATATTTCAAACAAATGTTACTCGAAAATTGTATGGTTGGCGTGGGTTAGGAGGCTGATGATTATGCCACCCGGAATCACAACCATACATACACACAGCTACTTCATCAAGTCGTAGGTGGCGTGGCGTATCATTTGGACACCCAACCTCACAATCTACTCAACTACTTCAACAGGCCATTCTTCGTGGTTAATCCTGCGACCATGATTTGTCAAATTGTGCGTTTAAAGTCAGGAACAAATCCAAGATTTTGCAAAAGGGGATATGTTCGATTGAAAATACTAAACAAATTTGTTTTATTCAACGATTTTTTTGTCTTTTTCAGTCAATCCATTTGGGTTGTGACACTAGGGTAGACAGTATAGCTAGAAATCTGGTTAGTGTCAAACACCGATATTTTAGCAATCTATGTTGAGGCAGCTTAGTTTTGGCAAGTGGGATTTCAAATCACCACTGTATTGTATGTTTAACCCTTCAAGCGCTAAAAATAATTGCGTAAAAATCATGGAGACCAATGGGTTTTTCAATTTGAAATCATCATAAATGTCTAAGTCAGCTCTTTCTGATTAATTTGAATACCTATGTTATGGGTCTACGACCATTATAAATATTTTTACTCTTACAGTGCGGGGATCGAATTTAGTCGTCAGAATCTGACGTCTACTGACGTCAGATTCTGACGACAAAAGTCGATCCCCGCGCTGTACGGGTCAGGGTTGGGTCAGTTAATGAATATATATCAGCATCCATTGAACAACTATGATCTATCCAACTCCCAAACCTTGCAGATATAATTTGCGGTCCAGATATAGCATCTAAAATTAGGCATCATGTAAGTCTACCCACAGGTTTTGGGAATAAAGAAAAATAACTATCATGGCCACAACTTGGATGGATACATGATTTATAAAAGAGGGGATAGATTCGGGGAAGCAAATCACCTGGTGGGATGATAGGCAATCACAAGCTAATAATTGAGAGTGTCACTATTTTATTGAAAGATGTGCGTGGGTCTTGTTGTAGTGCTGATATGACACAAACTGTCTGCCAGCATGTGTGGTAATTGTACAAACAGCTATGACGTTTAATAAACAAAGGTTGTTTTTGGTGTATTTAAAAAAAAATTTCTAAATCATTTCTACTCTACCAATAGCATTTTTTGAAATAATTGCTTCTTTAAGTTATGGAAGTACCACACCGAAATATCGCATACGCTT
This sequence comes from Flabesymbios commensalis, assembly GCA_964017125.1. Lineage (NCBI taxonomy): Eukaryota > Metazoa > Annelida > Polychaeta > Terebellida > Flabelligeridae > Flabesymbios > Flabesymbios commensalis. The sequence goes on from OZ024916.1 coordinate 68,333,230, forward strand.
CAAATATCCTGGAAATTTTCGAATAAAATGTATCTACACAACAGATGTTGGTAGGGCCTACTTTTTTAGAATAATTTGAAACTAATGCGGAATCCTGCCAGACATGGATTATACATCGACTGCCAATAAGCACGAGATATCGCCACCATTTTAATGGCTTTATTTTTGTCCTTCAACCAAAAAAAAAATTGATCAAGAAACGTGCATTTCCTTCATTGGCACATATGTTTTTATTTAAATCATGTATATTTCATCAAATTTTGTCCCCATGTTTTCCTAATGTTGGTCTATTGTCAAAACTATATAATTTTATATCTATGGTCAAAGAGGCATATGAACAGCATGCTATCTTTGCTGCACATGCATCTGAAATAGGTGAGTGATGAATTTAATCTCACTGTAATAATATATATTATCATTTATCTATCGCAGGTGCATGTGGTGTAGATCTACCGTATCTGTTGACATGAAAGCATATCGCTGGACCCAGACGGAATATTAAAAGACACCATTACATTATTTTCTTTGTCCGACCACTACATTCCAAGCCGGGAATGGAGAGTTATTGTTGATCAATTACAGGCCAATTATGATGGTAGGCCTATGGTGGGCTATTAAAATCAGTCAGGTGTTGATTATGATGGGTCCTCATTATGGTTGGATGTTAAAACCCTCAGAGTACTACATTCTTAGCTGTGAAAAAGTCCTCGGCCTTTTTCACAGTTAAGAATGTAGAGCTCTTCGGGCTGTATCCTATACTTAATCAAGCACTACGTCTATAGGCATCTTTAAGAGGTGTCTGGGTACATGCTCCGCCCACTAAATCCACATGCGCGATGACCTACCCAGATCCCTGCCACGTACAAGATACAGATACAGTCTCGGTCGTGATATATTGTATTTGCGGATTGTGTTACATTTTTGCAAATTAATCTGAAGCTCACACGAAGCACTGGAACAAACACAGACTATTATAAACCGTCCAAGATTGTATTTCCCGTCTCTGTATTTCCCGTGTTTGGTGACATGATATAGCATCTCGCTATGTCCAGACGAATTAATGTAGGCCTATCATTCAGCTCATCCTGACCCACAAGATATATCATCAGTAAAATTGTGTTACGTACTTACATAATGTTACTGTAGATGGGATGAATGTTGATGAATTTGTGAAATTTAATTGGTCACGAATGTTTGAAATCGTTTTGGTTGTCAGTTCTAATTAATGCAGAGCATTGTACTGCTAGTCAAGAAAACGGATTATGTGGTGAGACTCACTATAGTCAGGTTTAGTATCATTGTTAAATCAGCGGCCAAGGTGTTGTAGTTTGCAATATAGTATTTCATATTTTTTTGTGATAAATAAGTATTCTCTACCTTGTTCAACAGACCCCTCCTAATGTCTGGTAGCAAGTAACAAGTAACAAGTAGTATATTCTGATTGTCTTCTTTAGTAGAAGACAAGACAGAGTTGCCAGGAAGGCGTCAGCACATGATACAATATATACAAGGTCATTTCTAAAATTTACAAATTATTATTTTGGCAAAAATAGCCAATTGTTTAAGCTTTTCGCCCTTTGCCTGTCTAAAAAGTTCTTGAAGGTAAATAGTTGAAGGTCTTATATAGTATTTTGCCTCTATATATTTTCTGCGTTCTTCTTTGAAATGAACCCAGCAAAGAAAATAGTGAAATTCATCTCCTATATCTGTTTCACAAAATTGACATAACACATATCACGAAGGACTTGGGACCGGACACAGTCCTATATGGGCAAGCGATGATTTCGGCATCTAAACTAGGTAAAATATTTTCTCAATATATCTGGTAAATCATTTAAATAATTTTCAAAGCCAAACGTGGTTTTAATGATACGATATATAGTACATTTTCCTCCTTGTTATATTGATTCCTGCCATTTTTGTATAAACTGATCCTTTAGTCTCAGCTTGACTGATTGATCGAATGCTTCAATAGAGCATGGAAGTGTTTGATTTAACCAAAATCCAGAAAACCCACAATAGTTCAGTGTTGTATCCATTCAGATTGAAAAATATTTCTTTCATCTAATGTATATAATAACGAATAAATGGTATTAGATATATTGTGTTTATCTCCTAAACACAACTTTGCCGAATATGTCAACATACGTAATTTAATATCAACATCTAAGGGAACAGCGCCCAGCTCTTCGTAAACCATCATAGAAGAAGTGAACTTATTTACAGATAAAACGTATTTTAAAAATCTAAGTTGGAGTCTTTCAAGTATTTCACAGTTTTCGCTACTCCATATTTCAGCTCCGTACAATACTACTGGTTTAACAATTACATTAAAAGTTTTAACATTATATCCAGTGGGAAAGATAAATTTCTGGGTTTTTTTAGAAGAGAAAACATAGCTCTGCATCATTTCTGATATAAATGCGATTTTGCAATTTTAAATTTGGCATTATAATTGAAAACTAAGCCTAAATAGTTGTATTCATCAACAGTATCAAGTATATGTTCACCGAAGTTAAAAATATGGTGTTTTAGTATTTTTCCCCGCGAAAAATTAGGATTTTGGTTTTATTTACATTTATGTGCAAATCAAAAGTATCACAATATTTTTCCATTTCATTCAACGATGCGTGTAGGTTATTAGGATTTTCAGCTAGTATCACTGTATCAACAGCGTATAAAAGTATATACAGATTAAAATATGTCACAATTTCTTTATCAAGACGTTCTTTTTGCATGTTGTCTATGTATTTTAAGCCATGACATTTACGAGATATAAAGGACTTTAGATCTTGTAAATATATTGAGAAGAGAAGCGGAGAAAGATTTTCTCCCTGTCGAACGTCAATGTTACAGGGAAACGAATCTAACTCCGCCTCGGCTGTTAATGATACACTTGATTTTGCTTGTATATACATGTTTTTTTATCACATTAAGTATTTTCCTTGAAATTCCAGAGAATAACATCTTAGACCACAGAGGTGTTCTATTGATCGTATCAAATGCTTTTTTATAGTCGACAAAACAGCAATATAGTCGCTGGCGTTTACTGAGATACAGCTAGTGATATTAAAACAAATACAAGATCAATGGTTGAAAAATCGGATTTAAAACCTGCTTGTTCTGCCTGTACAATTTTTTTTTTAAATATAGTTTAATATAGTTAATCGTCTACTTAAACAGCTTGTGAAAAGTTTTCCAAAACAGCTTAGCAGTGAAATTCCTCTGTCGTTGTTGGGATCATCAATGTCTCCTTTGTTTTTATAAATAGGCCGAATTACACTTTGACACCAATCGGCTGGCATATGTCCTGATTCTAAGATTGAATTATAACACTTTGTGTAATATTGAACGAATTCGTTCCGTGAATGTTTAAGAAATTCATTTATTATTTGATCAGAGCCCCCTGCTTTATTATTTTTTAGTTTAGTTATAGCTTCAGCTATTTCCTGATGTGTAAAGGGTCTATTTAGCATTGTATCTGGTGGCATATTGTGGAGCTCACCAGTTGTGTTACTTACATTAACACCTTCATTTCCAAGCGCGAATTTCTCGAAATGTTCTTTAACTAGATCTAAGGATATTTTATGTTGAACTCTTCTCCTCTTTCATAATTTTCCAATATTCTTTGGGGTTTTCAGATTGCAGTAGGCGTTATTTAGAAATGAATTTCTTTTTATATTCAAAATAAGCTTGATGTACTATTTTCTTATATTTTGTGCTCGACTTTTTGACCAGATTTAAGTTTGCTGTATTTTTGTTTTTTCTATATTGCTTTCTGAATTTTATCATACTTTTTCTAGATTTTTCACAACAATCATCATGCCATGGTTTGTGTGGCAATTGTCTTCATTTCTTTTTTACATTCGTTTTTTGAGTAGATTTTCCCATACCCGAGTTATACGCAGCTTTCTTTAGTGCTTCACTAATGACATTACCAATTTCATTTGTATCTTCTTCTAACAGACTACCTTTTATTTCTGCTCTATGTATACTGTCAATCTCTTTTTTTTGCGTCACATTCTTTCTGTCTGTGCCCGGGTTGTCCGCAGTGGTTACATACCACCTCATTCTGGCACTTGTCCACTAGGTGACTGGTGCTGTAGCATCTAAAACATTTCTTTGTTTGTCCTGGCTTTAGAGGACATTGGTAACTGGGATGAGAGGTGTCACCACAGTGCTTGCACTCGGTCTTACCATTGTCGCAGAACACCCGAATTTGAAACTCTCCTATTTCTATCTCTGTTGGTATGGTGTTCACGACGTCATTAATCTGTACATACCTTGTACCTGTCAGAATGTTTGTGCCTCTAATTTTACCACGTCTCATACTTTGGGGTACAATATGGCCAAAGTTTGACAATGCTGCTCTCACTGTATCATCTGTAAGTTCAATAGGGGAATCCTTAATTTTAGCATTGGTTATATCGCTGTCAGGATTTTGAAACTTGACTGGGTTTCCTTTTATATTTACAGTTTTGATGGCTAATTGATTTTTTGTATTTTAATCAAATAATGCTATCCGTCCTTCATTTGTAGTTAACTTGATGCATTTGATGTTTTCTGCTCTCACATGTTTCCGGGGTTCGTTCAATGTATCTTCCTCTGTCAATCGGCCCACTCTTGTTGTTTGGAAAGGGTTAACGGTCTCTGTAGTTTCGTCATCCTCTTCAGTTGAAGTGGATTTACTGACAGCTATTGTTTAACAGCTCAGTGTCCACGTGGCAGTGTTGATCACACCTTGACCAGTATGGCTGACAGGAGTTCCCTATACAGGTGTGTATAGAGCAACTCACAAAGTGTCACACAGGGGTCGGCCAGGTTACTGATCAAAATGAATAAAATCACGAGAACCAAATCAAACTGTACTTTTGGATCATCGGCTATGTCTTACACATCTTATACAAGTATATGCAGAATGACAGATCTTTTAGACTTCCAGAAATCGCTTTAATCGTCGTATTTTCTTCCGGAAATTCAAAATGTAAACATCATCATGCACATGCGCCATGACGTCATAACTTCATCAGCATATAAAGCATTGTGAGGCATTGACGTTTTTTAAATTTGAAATTAATTACCATCAATTCTTACATCACGAGGGTATAATAGATTTGGTGCATCTTGTCCAATTACAAGTCAAGTATCACTCTCTGACACAAAAGGAAAATCGAGGTTGTGAAGATGAGGTTATTTTATTTCCAGTAGGCAAACAATGAGTTGTAATGTTCCGGGTGAGTATGGTTCCTAATTCATTAAGTGAATGCACACTTGTATCCAAAAACGATTCAAAGGGATATTCACACATGCAATGGGATCAACGGATGCCTGTGTTAGGGATTTAGCGTTATTTAACTTGAGGCACACACAATCTGGTATACTAGGTAGACATATTTAATCTTTCCTTGCCTCCACCAAAAAAAACCCACACGTAATGATATCCCCATGTGAGTCATCTGATGGTTTCTGTCAAATTTTGCCCATGATGCTCACGACCCTGCAGAGTACTATCCAAAACTGAATGAAGGAAGCCAAGAATTATGTTTTTACCACAGTCAGTGACATCACAAACCCAATTGCTGCAATGTTTTTAATGTATGTCTAGCAAATTGATGTCTATCCTTTACTGACGGACTTCTGAGTTGTCATGAAATGTCGTGCTTTCATCATGCACACATGTTTATTCATTTGAATCAAATGAACCAATGATGTTGCATAATATAGGGTCAGATTCAGTCTCAACAAATTTTACATGTATATTACCAAGCTTAGCCAACCTACCAAATTGTGCTGTTTTGATTTGAGATGATGAGTCAGCCAATTTGTAATTTAGAAGACATATCACTAATATTCAATTTGTCAGGATGAGTCATAGCCACAGGTGCATTTATAAATATGCTCATGATTGTATTATAGCATCTTACACAGCCAGGCTCGGAATAGGCTGCAAGATGGCTTCAATACAATATATTACAATATCTGATCGTACATTGTGTGCTTAATTCCATAATTCGGACGCTAAGCCTACATGGCCCACTTTGCAGAAGAAAGTGTATGTGAACGACATTTACTACAAGTTTCGCATGATCCGGATTAATCAAGAACTATTTAGGACCAGACAAAGCATTCACTACCAGCAGCATGCAATTATGTAGAACCGTCGACATTTAGTGCTCATATGAAACATCATTTCGGGCCAGATACAATATATTAACCCCGATAGCACTATTTCTAAAATTTGGACCAAACATTTGCACAGCCTGGTGATTAGGCAACCAATTGGTTCCCAGTAACAGTGAATTCGCTCAATGCTAGGCCAGCGTCACTGACAATGAACCAGCTTTAAAAATTGAATTGGTCCAATGACTAGTGTTTTCAAGAAGGATCAACTCGGGCTTAAGCCTTGTGCTGCTAGGACCGCGAAAAAGCCATGGATGTTATAGATGCTCAGTTAATCAAAAAACATATTTTGTGATATGCTACTCTTTCCATAAATAAACTTTTTTTCTGTAAATAAATTAAGCCTGAGTTTACCATTGTCATTTTCATCCACTACAATTCTGGACTTGTAGTGGATGAAAATGACTTGAAGTGGGTGACAAATGGAAAAATATACTGTTATTTTTAAAACAGTTCCATGAAAATTTGTGTTCTAAAACCACCAGATTTCAGGAAATTAGGCCATTCTTCAGAGATGCGAAATCATGCTTGAATGCATCGTGAGGGCTCAAAGGGTTGAATTGAAACAATTCAATTACACAAAGGCTTTATATGGATAGATCATAAGTTTTACTTTCTATCGATTTTTTCACGAAAAATAATCTGAATGATGCTTTCATACCAATCATATCATTCAAAAAATAATACATTGCAGAAATGTTCTGCTAATTAGCTATCTTCCATTGATTACAAAACGTAATGCGTGGAAATCATTAGAGCAATGAGCAGGTTTTGATTCCTGACAGTTTCATCTGAATTTGCGGGACTCATTAATCACGTTAATCATCACAATTATTCAAACGGCAATAAACGTTTTTGTCACCAGTAATTATAATCAGATTGGCTGTCATCATTAACCTTCACAACGCTGAAATATTTTTTGCATGAACCATGGAGACCAAAGGTTTTTCTTCGTTTTGCAATCATCATAAATTGCTTAGTAAGTTCTTTCTGTTTCAAGTAAATACCTTTTTGGTGGGTCCACGGCCATTATGAATGTTCTACTCTCTCAATGTGCGAGTCGACTTTAAACGTCAAATTCAGATTCTGACATCCAAAGTCGATTCCCACGCTGAAAGCTTCTATTTCGCCATGTATATTATATTAGACATTTCAGTCTAGTAATCCTTCAAATATCACTTAATCTCAGCACACCTGTGTCGATGGTTTTAGTTGCACCAACTACTGCTTTTAACAGGCATCCACAGAACATTTCAATTTACCTTTATGGCGCGGGGATCAACTTTAGTCTTCTGACGTATTTATTTTGATTTTTATTCACCTTGAGGTGTGAATCGCCAGTGATAAAATGTAATCTAGTATGATATCTCAAATAAAAACAAAAACGGATTAGTTAAAACATTAATAATATATTCTGTTTAACCCTTACAACGCTGAATTTGTTTGTATAAACCATGGAAACCAAAGGGTTCTTTCAATTTGAAATTGTCATAATTGTCTTAGTTATCCCTGATTCATTTGAATACCTATGGTATGGGTCTACGGCATTTATAATTTTGTTTACTCTTACTGTGCGAGGAACGTCTTTATACGTCAGAATTTGACGTATAAAGACAGTCCAAACATTGAAAGTGCTTAATGAATTTTCTTAAAAAGTGCATGTGCACATCAGAGTGTTTCGAGACCAAAAGCCCAGATACTTCAGCTCATTTTTTTATGTGAAGTATCCACTGGACGTTGATCAAATGCTGGTTTGTTGGGCCACCATGAACTAACATTAAAGCAATAAACTCTTACAACGCTTACATATATTCATATAAACCATAGAGACCAACGGGTTGTATCAATTTGAGATCATCATAAATGTCTTAGTTAGCTCTTTCTGCTTCATTTGACGTCAGATTCTGACGTATAAAGACGATCCCCGAGCTATAAGGGTCAAATGAATTTTGTTATTGTGTGCATGAGCAAATAAGCGTGCTTTGAGACAAAAATCACCGATATTTCAAAGCAGTTTTTTTATGTGAAGTATTCACAGCAAACACTGGACGTTGATCAAATGCTGGTTTAATGTTGGGTTACCTTCTGTGACGTTGACCCAACATTAACCAATACAACGTTAAAGTATGTCTGCATAAAACATAGAGACTAAAGTGTTGTATCAATTTGAAATCATCATATATGTCTTAGTTAGCTCTTTCTGCTTCATTTGAATACCTATGATATGGGTCTACGTCCATTATAAATATTTTAATTATTTCAATGGGGGGACCATCTTTATACGACATAATCTGACGTCTTTATACGTCAGATTCTGACGTATAAAGACGGGCCCCGCCCTGAAAGGGTAAGATTGATCAAGCTAAGACATGTTCACATTTCTATGGTGGGTGTATAATGTTGTTAGTTGTGGAATGAATACTGGTCGTTGATTGGTCGGTGCTTTGCCGGATGTAAATATTGTATGTAATCCGGCACGCCAGATGTTGGTAGGTGTTGTGCCGGATGAATGGATATGATGCGCAATATTTGTGGAATATAGTGAGGTGTGTGGAGATTGGGGTGTTGTGTGATAACTGGTAGTTTGTAGTGGTGATGTGTTATGGTCAAAGTATGTTGCCGTGGTATTGCTTGTATATGTGAAGGTGGTAGTGTATGTATTATGGACGTGTAGAATGTGGTATAGATGGTATATGTAACAATGATTGAGACATTGTGTAGTTCACCAGCTTATTAACGTTTCGCTTTAAACAAGCTTCGTCAGAATGGCAACACATGGGCGGCAGTCAGCTTTTTATCACCTTTTGAACAAGTCAGAGGTGTCATAGCAACAGTCATGGTAACATATCAACAATACAAAAATGGAATATAATCAGTAATTTGTTTGGTTGAAAAGAACATTTGTTTTCCTTTTTCCGGAATGAAACGGTGACTAAGTCCGGATGAACGGCTCCGGCCACCCCCGGACACATCTTAGGAAAGATGTGTCCTGAGGACGCCGGGGTCGTTCATTTCGTTTCCAATATATGTAAAATGTGTTGATGTAGAGTTCTCCGGCGGAAATTTGGAAATCAATATATGTATTTTATTGGTTTCTGTCGAAAGGTTGATAGGATTTTTAACAGAAAAAGACAAACTTCGTATTTAGGTAGAAAATTCCAGATAGCTGAAGATCAAAATGGTAAAGTGTATATGAAGGTGATTAGATGAATTATAGAGTAAATTAGGTAGATGTATCAATTCATTGCCAGTGAACTACATATCTTAGACAAAGTTTACATTCGGGTTATGTCCCGTTAGCAAATTAATGGAAAAGTATATATAACTAAAGAGGCCTGAGTGGGTGTGGATCGTGTTTTACATATACCCTTGTTTGTCTGTCACTATCCGGAATCGCAGCCACAGCCATAACTGGGAGGTCTGGGGACCCCCGGCGCAACTGCTCCACACCCGCCTCCGGTTATGCCCTTGTCTAAAGTGTCCTTGTTACACTTTAAAGGGGCAGTCTGACCCAGCCGGAGGCGTTCGTGGTAGCATGGCGCCCCGAGTCTCCAGATCCCTTGTCCCAAATAATATTTAAATATGTCGGGTATGGTAGTGGGGTCTGGGTGGGGTGACGGTGAGCTTAAGTGATCTGTCTCCTTTGCGCACCGCACCAGCGGTCCGGGCGTGGGTCAAGCACAGCAAATAAAGTGGGCTTGGCCCCAGGCGTCGTGTGCTCCGGATGGCAGGTCGTTCACTCATGGTGCGTGGGGGGGGGGGGGGGGAGTCAGATAATGTAAAGCTTCCAGAAAGAGAAGTGGGGAGAAACCTTCCATTCCCTCACCCGGACAAGATATTCGTCTGGATGATGGGATGGAACGTTGTAAAGCTTGAATTTATGTGCACCGTGGTGCTTTAAACGGTATGTAAGTAAAGTGTCCTATGTGGATGGGAAGAGGGAAGGTAAAGATATTCTAAAGTAATGGATGGTAGGTCTGGGTGTTTGGTAAAGGTGGCAGTAGTCTGTCTATGTAGAACTACAAAATAGGTGGTGGGGTTGGTGGTTGGGTGCGTGACAACATGGACGCAGAGGAAGCATCCGGTGGAGCATCAAATGAAGGTGTGGTTTTGTAAAAGGAGGTCGGCGACTCCGGCGCGCATCCGGGCCCATCCAGGCAGGCGCCCCCAGTCCCCCCCCCCCCCCCACAGATCACCGGACAGCACACGGGCAATCTACCACGCGCGCTCTCCGGTGTGTGTGGCGGAGTGACAGTAAGCCTACGCCGGAGTCACTCCCCTTCAAGAATCATGTGACCCCAGAAGTGTTCTCGTTTGTAGTGACTTCCACTTTTGTTTCACTAGTTTTCATGCATATACCTTTCAGATAATGTATAGTTATCCATAGCCTAGACAAGAAAAATTGTACTTTTGATCACTGGGATGCCACAAAAATTACATTTTTGGCATGTCGCCAGCTTATATTCTTGTGTTGGACAGGTCACTGTTCATGAGTGGGTTTAGTTTTTGGAAGATTAATTGTTTTAATTTGACGAACATATAGTAGTGATTGCATTAAAAAAGAGAATTCCCAAAAATAGTATATTATCCCTTGCAAAATTGAATTTATGCTCATGTCGCCACAAAATAACTGAATACGTTTCATTTGAATTAGCTAATTGTTTTCATCTGCCAAAAATTCTAAGATCAACTAAAGTTTTTTACTGTGTGATGAATATGTAGTCTAACGCAAGTATGTAAGAAGACATAAACAAATTATGAGATACTAACAGTGCTACTCTTGCAATAATTAATAGAAGCTATGGGTATGTTGAGGAACGATCGAGTCGCTAATATGAATATGTTGAAGTGCTTTGTTCCTCCACATTTCCATCAACTCTTCCGTCGGGACGACGGGAATAAACAACTCCTATTAATTTATTCTTTGGTTATTTCTCACTTTTTTGTAGTCTAAACATTCATATAGTGCACACAGTCCCCAAGCGGAGTACGACAATCTAACGCCATGCGGCTTGGCCCTGAGCTCGAGACGGAGCGTCCGTCTGCTTCAGTGGCAATGAGATGAGTGAAAGCGGCTAGGCTGGAAGCACGCTCGATTGGCGGCAGAGGCTGATCAGAACGAGGCTACGTGGGCCCGGCCACTCGTCAATGGTCGGAATACCGAGCAGTCCCGAAGGGTGAGACGCTATCCCCACAAAACAAGCAGACGCTTTTTATTTTTTGAGAAAACAGAATGCGTTACATGGACTCTGAAGATATAGTGATATGCACACTTAACAACAAAATGACCCTTTAGTTAATCACTAGGTATGTCTTCAAGCAGCAAATACAAACTTAGCCTGACCACTGAACCCAGCTTTACAATTGTGCAGAAAGCAAAAAAAATCCAGAATACTTTACACAAAATACGTTACATTTTGTAAAGTATTTTGGTAACGTATTTTGGTAACGTATTTTGCTCTTCACTAAAAAATTTGGTAATTGTGCAATCTGTTTCGTAACAATACTAAACACTCACACTTTGTATAATACAATACTTACTGGATATAATGATATTTAATATAATTTTATTATCATAACATGATGTTAGTTATGTAACGTATTTTGTTAACGTATTTTGCATTTTTATTTGAAATATTAACCAATAGGCACAAAAAGACAAATGCTCGTTATAAAAAAAAATGTGCTTAGACAAAAAAACACATCGATTATTCTATGTATCAGTGTGTAATAACTTCCATTATACACACAAATACAGAATACGTTACTTTTAATTATGATAATGATTTTGCGCCTGGTGAAGTATAGTGAAATAGTAGATACAATAAGTGTGGTAACAACGACACACACAATTTATTTTATTGCCTAGGTTTATTTTAAACAATATTACATGGTTATTGAACATGTAAAAACTACTGTCCTTACCAGGAAAAATATATAATAAAAAAACACTAATATTTTGAAAAACCTTCATATCTCATATAATGCAATGTACAAAGACCATTTACTCTTAGGGGTCTTGCAAGTTAAAATAACTCCCAAAATCCGAGAAAAATTCCCCCCATTCTTTTTTATTTTTTTTGGAACATGTACAACGAACAAAACAACACAAAAAAACACAATATTTCAAAAAAAAATCCGAGTTGGGGGTTGACCCATCCACCCGACCCACTTCCAAGTTTTTCTCGGATTTTTAAAATTTTTCTAACTTGACAAAACCCCTTAGCAACATTGAAATTACATTAATGTACTTTATTTTGCATGTTTTTATTTTGTATAGTATTTGTACAAAAATGCTCAATACATATCATATTTTTTGGGAAATGTTTGAACTTTAAAAAAATGTAACGAATTCTGTTTGTGTTTTTGTGTGCTTTCAATTGTTCATTCAAAAAGATGAATAAAATCGATGTTTTAGACTTGGTATCTTCATTTTTCAGGACAAGAAATAATAATTTCAATATTTTATAATAAAGTTGCAAAAAAAGGTCTAGTCAGAAGTCAGATTGTTTTATATGTAGCTTGTGGAAAAGTCTTGAAGTGGCGGTCTTTGCCCATATGTGAGTAGTAAGTGGTGTATGTGTGTGATATGTTTGTAGTGTGGTGTGTTTTTATAATAACATTCAAAGTAAATAATATATCATAAAAGTTGGTAGAGTTCGTTTAAATAATGAAGAATTTGAAATTTAAATTACCGTAGTGACAGGTATATGTTGATCCATATGATTAGGTATAGATTCGTGATTAGGTTGATAACAAATCAAGTATAGATTACTCGGTTGATTAGCAGTGGGTCAATTATCTTTTGGTTGAGTGTTTTTCGTGGACTCGCCTTGATGGCCGGCACAATCTCATAAGGGATGTGTGGGCCATTGAGGGGAGTGAGGTGGCTCCGGGGTGGGTGGTTGTGGCGGGCGGATCTAGGCTGGCCGGATGAGCTACATCCTTCAAGTGTTTTTTACCATTACTGGTATGTCATCCGGACAGTGGTCCGCATGCGAGGGCTATGGGCCACCCCCGCATGCCGGCCATTATCCGGCTAACAGCAGCACTGGGACAAACACGCTTCGTGAACGTATGTTTGTTGTGGAGGATCAAAATATCTGGTATAATTTGTGGCATCTGTTTTCTTCCAGAAAATCATAAGCGGCTTACAAATCTTCATTGTAACAGTATCGGTCCCTTGGTGTCGAGTAGTATGGGTGGAGATCGACAAGTTGCTCTGTGTCCCTCAGTGATTCACATACGTAGATGTTAAGGGATCTTGTCAAGTTGAAATAATCCAAAAATCCGAGAAAAACTCAGAAGTGAGTGAGTGGGTCAAGCCACAATTCGAATTTTTTTGTGTGTGTTTTTTGTAGTTTATTTTTGTACATGTTTCTAAACAAAATAGGATAGGGGGTGAGTAGGAGGGGTCCGGCCAATCGCATTTTATTCTCGGATTTTTTCCTTCTTTTAACTTGAGAGACATATCCCTATTGAAGCGCTTACTGTTTTTTCTGGCCCAGTTCAGCCTGTATGTGCACAAAACGTGGCCTAATACCCCATACATACATTCATTCATGCATTCATTCATTCATTCATTCATTTATTCATTCATTCATTCATAAATTCATTCATTCATTCATTCATTTATTCATTCATTTATTCACTCATTCATGTATTCTTTTATTTATTTACTCATTCATTCGTTCGTTCGTTCATTCATTGTGATATTCCAAAATTAGAATGCAACACAAACATACAATTATATCAATTATATCAATTTTCCAAGATATTTTAAACGTCAATAGACGTCAGATTATGACGTCTAAAGTCGATCCACGTACTGAAAGAGTAAAATCGTTATAATAGCCGTAGGTCCATAACATATGTATTCAAATGAAGCGGAAAGAGCTAATTAAAACATTTGTCATGATTTCAATTAACAATGACACTTTAATCTCTGTGGTTTATACAAAAATATTTCAGCGCTTTAAGGGTTGATTGTCCCATCTGGCTACGGGTTGATTCCATAAAAACAACAACCATCTGTACATTTGTGTACAAACCATGGAGGCAAAGGTTTTTTTTTCAATTTGAAATCATCATAAATGACTCAGTGAGTTCTTTCCGATTCATTTGAGTACCAATGTTATGGGTCTACGGCCATGAGAAATATGTTTACTCTTAATGTGCGGGGATCGACTTTAAAATCAGAATCTGACGTCTGCAGACGTCAGATTCTGACGACTAAGTCGATCCCCGCGCTGTAAGGGCTAAAAGTTGACTGTCCCATCTGATCACGGGTTGATTCCATAATAAAACAATCATCTGCTTTCCATCTACAATGACCGAGTGGTCCGTATGCCGGTGTATTTCAGAATACCTCCAGCAACAAATGATTCATCAGTCTATAATTTTCATCTCTTGGTGCACATTGTTAGTTGCCGTCGGGAGTTGTGGTGACATTAATAGGTTCCTTCGGGAGAACTGGTGCGGCTGACGATTTGTAGGACCACGTTATTTAATTTAATGTTGGCTCATCGTCTACGACGCTGGGCCAACATTGGATCAACGTGTCTTGTGTACTGGTGACTGGTGTACTTCACATACCAGTTAAGAGAGCCCAGACAACAGCTGTAAATGAATCACAAATCTGCGAAATCTGAAGCTCTCAACTCAGGCCCAGCTAACACGAGATATTGAGGCAGTGTTTGTTTAATGTTGGGCCAGCATCATGGAATGTGGACCAACATTAAACCAACACTGGCTCAATGTATTGTGTTAGCGGGGGAAGAGATAGAGGTGGGCGTTATCCACAAAAAGCATTAAGGGAAAATCGTAACCCTTTCAGTGTGGGGACTGACTTTAGACGTTAGATTGACGTCCACTGACGTCAGATTCTAACGTCTAAAGTCGATCCACACACTAAAATAATTAAAAAATTATAATGACGATAGACCCATGACATAGGTATTCAAATCAAGCGGAAAGAGCTAATTAAGACAGTTATGGTGATTTCAAATTGAAAACAACCATTTGGTCGCTATAGTTTACACAAACAAATTCAGCCCTGTCAGGGCTACAGTGTATAACTCAAAGCGGTCACAGACCGTAGGCCTACACGGATCCCAGAAATCAAGATACGCTAATCCAACATATTTGTTTAATGTACCAGCGTCGTAGAAGCTGGACCAGCAGTAAACCAACATTAGGCGAATATAAGGATCAAATTCGATTAAAAAAATCCTGACGCGGCAAAAAAAAACCCCAGAAAAAATGGCTTTATTAAATACAAATTATTTACTTATAGTATACATTATACAGAGTGTGTCTGAGTAGACGAACAAATGCCAAGCTGAGACCCTAGTGGGGGAGTGGGTGCCTGAGTGGGTATGTTCAGCTAAATGCTTTCAAAAGCAATATACATTGTCCAAAATATAGGAGCAAATTTCGGGGGCATGTCAAACCCTAATTTTAAATTGATCATCACCTTAACTGAATACTAATCGTCCCCAAACTATTTTCCAGTTTAACTGTGTGGCTTAAAAATGTAAATTTTCAGATTTTGTTCTCACATTTTTCATTCCCTTGGAGATGCTGACTATATTCTATGACATGGTGAACGAAACACCGATGTATTCAACATTGTAAACGCTAAGAACGTTTTCTAGTTTCAGCTTACCGGGGGGTATGCTCGAACTAGTTTCAAGCTGAAACTAGGTTCAACGTACCCCCGGTATGCTCAAAGGGGGTACGCTGAAACGGCTACACCGGTCCTAATAACTATATATAATGTTAGAAATAGACAGATGAATGTGCGGACAAACACACCCAGACAATGACATAATGACGGATTATCCAGACGGACGAGGGAATGAATGGCGTAATGATCGCCTTCAAAACCAGCTGATCAAATTAGTGTCTAATCAGGGTTACATGATTGGTGTGGTGTGGTGTTTTTCAGATCTTCAAACACCCACGCGTTTGACAAGCAGCTCCTCTCTCTGCTGATGATTACCCAGGTAGACATGTCTGACGACCACAGAGGAGGAGTATACTAGAGCTGTCAAAACAGTGTTGGTTTACTGATGGGCCAGTGTCGAAGACGATTATACATAGACATTGGTTTCACGTTTTGTACTTGCTGGTCGCAATTCGCAGCTCGCAATAACATACCACAAGAATCAGAGTATATAATACAAAAGTATGCTCTGATTGATTGTGCGATAATTTAAAGAGTTTTGCATAATGATATTTTAGTTGATATTGACATGTTTAAATATTTTTAGAGCAATGCATTTACTACCCAGAGCACTGTGCAGCCTGTTCCAACCAGACACAGGCGGCACGCGTGTATCAAAATGCCGACAGCTCTCTCAGGAAACACGAGGACTTGACCCAATGTTGTTTCAATATTGGTCCAGGGCCGTTGGTGGGGGGGGGGGAGATAATGAAACAGCATTGGGTCAAATCCTCGTGTTTGCTGGGCTCCACACAGGTGTCTGTCTACATCCACCCCTCCCCTCCATAATATTTTCGCCAGCCTATCAGGGTACTTTTAGCAAGACAGCCGGCCAATCACAAGCTTACCACAATACTTTAAATTGAGAGTGGGGGACAAATGACGTCACCCATCTGCAAATTTTAACATGCGAAGTAGCAGTGTCTACGGCGGGCAGTGTATGCATTTACTTGGAGTGAGTAAGTGAATATTGCTTTATGTCGCTTTCTGCATAATCTGTGGCAATATCAGGACAGAAGGAAACCGAAGTCGGGACTATACCCTACTCTTATCGAATGATTTCAAGGGTTCTTCATAGTGCACAGTACCATAGATAGCACTGTACACCCCAATACTTTGTATATTTACAACCTCAATGACAAATGTCAGACCTGACCGGGATTCAAGCCTAGTACTGTCTGAGTTTCGTGTCATAATTGGATTGAATGAGCCATCGGGACAGGCCCCCTTTTTTTGGAGATTTAACTCACCGAGTTTGCTATTTCGCCCAGATAAGCCATGTGGTTGCGTCGAAATGAAATAAATGAAATGAATCGGGCTTTAGGCCACCTTTGTGCACATATAGGCTAAACTGGGCCAGGAGAACCTCCTGAGGATGGTGAGATGACACTGTCCTCCAGACACAGGATTCGAAATTCGAGCCCTGGCGGTCTGAGGCCGAGCACGCTACCTCTCGGTCACGGAGGCTCCCCACAATACTGACTTGGCTGCGTCGAAATGGGATTACTTTATGACAACCAAGGGGAGGATAATGCCGTCATTAATGCAGTCATTTTAGGTTGTTGAATTTGCCGTTTAAATAACTGCAGTTGGGAATGAAATTGTGCAGATATTTAGTTTAAAATTAAACAATTTGTTTTTTTCTGTGGATGAATGTAAATAAGGCTGGGTTTTTATGTGAAAAAATGTAAATAAGGCTGGGTCTTTCTGTTAACAAATGTAAATGCCTCCCCAGGCTTGGTCTTTCTGAGGACAAATATAAATGGCTCCCCAGGCTTGGTCTTTCTGTGGACAAATATAAATGGCTCCCCAGGCTTGGTCTTTCTTTTGACTAATGTAAATGCTTCCCCAGGTTTGGTGGACAAATGTAAATAAGGCTTGGTCTTTCTGAGGACAAATGTAATAGTCCCCCAGGCTTGGTTTTTCTGTGGACATATGTAAATGCCTCCCCATGCTTGGTTTTGCTCTGTTTTTGTGCACTGAGAAAGTTGAATACAATATCCCAAGACAATGGACCACCGTCCCGCAGAGTTTTAAAAAGTAAGAGACAATTTTTTTCGTTGTCTCAATCTGTAGAAAACTTTAAATACTCCTCCAGACTTAGTCTTTTTGTGGACAAATGCAAATGCTTCCCCAGGCTTGGTCTTTCTGTGGACAAATGTGAATAAGGCTTATTTTTTTTATGGACAAATGTAAATTCTCCCCCGGTCATGATATTTTTGTAGAAAAGTTTATATGCTCCCCCAGTCTTGGTAGTTTTGTGGACAAATGTAATTGCTTTCCCAGTCTTAGTCTTTCTGCGGACAAATGTAAATCTCTCCCCAGGCTTGGACTTTCTGAGGACTAATGTAAATGCCACCTCAGGCTTGGTCTTTCTGTGGACAAATGTAAATGACTCCCCAGGATTGGGCTTTCTTTTGGCAAATGTAAATGCTCTCCAGGCTTGGTCTTTATGAGGACAAATGTAAATGTTTCCCCAGACTTCTGATTGACTAATGAAAATGCTACCCCAGGTTTGGTCTATCTGAAGACAAATGTAAATGCCTCCCCAGGCTTGGTTTTTCTCTGTTTTTTTGTGCACCGAGAAAGGTGAATACAATATCCCAGGACAATGGACCATCGTCCCGCAGAGTTTTAAAAAGTAAGAGAAAACTTTTTTTCGTTGTCTTAATCCAGTACGGGAAACAATCGTTGCAAATCGCAGAGAACCCGGCAGTGTATTTTTTGTTGTTATTCTATCTACTGTTCCCAAAACCTAATTCAACGCACAAAATATGCAATCTTGTCGCGTGTAAAAAAATGGCGATGTTGACTTATTGTGGATGCTCAATACACAAAACAACCTACAATATACATGAATAATAATATTATGACTAACATAGCACTCTTAGCTGTCCCACACATTCAAATTTAGGCCTATATTTTTTAGTAATATTATATGTAGATGTACATCATCAAACATATCGTGCATTTTTGGAGAAATGAGGAATTGTAATGATGTGAACAGTTTGACGGCTGTGAGATCCGAACCGCTGATAAGTATTAGAACGTTATCTATTTTCTAAATATGCCTTTTAAAAAGGAGTGACAGCCCCTGAAATGAAATGTGTGCCTTTAAATATGTATTACTGTTTCTTAGCCACCTGAATGCACCATTCAAAAGTTTGCTCCATGAAAAATTATACACTATACATAGAGGTGTCGATTTTTGCAAAATAACAATTAATTGTGTATTTGGTATTGTTTTTTCACCATGTCTGCACTGTTAGCGTAAATATGCATTGGTCATAGTAATTGGTCATAGTAATCGTAGTTGCTAAGGTTAGTTTAAAACACAATATGTCTAAAAAAACAGACCTGTATAGTGGTATACATATAATTGACCAGCCTTTTAAAACAGATGATAAAATTAGAGTGCAACCACGGCGAGATGTTGTTGTGAGAGCACTTCAGCAGGTATCCCGATCTTCGTGTCTTCGACAATCAGCTATTTTATCTCTGCCTTGCTTACCTCGGCTGACATGTCTGGCAGCTGAGGAGGATGTTAATGGTAGTGCCATTAACATCCTCTATGGCAATGCTGCCTTAACCCTTAACAACGCTGAAATATATTTTTGTATAAATCATGGAGATGAAAGGGTTATTTTTATATTGAAATTATCATCAATGTCTCAGTTAGCTTTCTCTACTTCATTTGAATACTTGTGTTATAGATCTACCGCGATTATACATTTTCCAATTCTTTCAGCCCGGGGATCGACTTTAGACGTCAGAATCTGACGTCAATAGACGTCAGCTTCTGACGTCTACAGACGGTCCCCGCTCTGAAGGTGTTAATATGGACATATAATGATTCTGTTACTTTTCAGAGATAATACACATTAGGCTGGTAATGTTTCAATATATGAGGGATAAAAAAAACACAAATGAAAAAAACTATTAACTGCTTTGGGTCAGAATATCACATGTGGGCCTATATATAGCGCCTTAATCCAGCCCATGCATCGTACTCTAATCCATGTAAATTGGTGATGGAATAATATGTTACTTTAGCCAGGCAGCCAAGGGATATGCAAGCAACATGTAAAATGCGTTGTTATTTCACCAATGTAGGGTAACGAATTCATTTATGGGGTAATTTATTATTTTTTGCAGCTGCTGATGATATATTCCTATACATGTTATGATTATAATAACTTCGTAACCAAAGATATTTTGTCATGACGAGATAATATTGTATGTAAAATTTTACCTGCACGATCAATAGTTGAATATATATATATGTAATAAACTAACAAACAATCTCAAAACAATGTAGTGTATGTAAATAAAGGCAAACGAACTACGATGCCCGGCTTTAGTCTGTTTAAGTGTTATAGACAAAAACATCGACTTAATATTTTCTAAACATAACAGTGTATTGGTCTTCCTCATGGGCCAGAATCCTAAATGTTCAGGATATAATTAAGGAAAGAACCAAGGAGACAAAATGAAATATCTCTTCAACGTGTATTCCTTCCACTACCATCGCTGTTGCTGGCCGACATTCATTTAATAGTTGCCTGCGATGTACCTCGTACAGAGAATGTAGGCTTACCCACAAATTCCGGCTCACTGTTAGGGCAGCGTCGCAGGACATTGCTAGTTTAATGTCGGTGAATCGTCTACGACGCTGGCCCAACACTAATCCATCACTGGGTCAGCTGTATACTTTGCGCAAACACCTGGCATTCACCCAATGCTGTTTCAATATTGACCCACAGTCTTCAACGCTGGCCCGACATGAAGCAGCATTGGTGATTGAACCATGTTTTCAGACTGCTGCATTGTTATGCGGTGACCCTTTTTTTATACTGGCGATAACAGATAACATGATACATTGGCCCAATGCTGATATAATGCTAGGCCACCATCTGCGACGCTGGGCCAACATTATTTTAACCAAATCCCTTTAAGCTCTAATCACTATATTTAATCGTGAATGTTTTTTTTTCTGAACACTTTTTAAAGACGAAATTACTTAACCTAGGGTCCTCAAACGTTATATTCGACATGTTCATAAGGACTGGTGTACAGAAATGTCAACCGTTTCCCACACACAGCACCCCTCTTTCCCCTAAATAGTACACAAACTACGGCCAGGCCTAATGTCTCATATGGCATTATACGACCATTGAATGTGCTTCCACAGAAAAACAAAGCTATCGTCAAATTATTTGCAGCTACATAGATTCAAGCCCAGCAAACACGACACATTGCCACAACGCGAGATCAATGTTGGCCCATCGTCTGCGACGCTGGTCCAACGATGTGCCGTGCTTGCTGGGTGGTTGTCTACCCAAAGACAAAAAAAAAACACAACTAAATATAATTGCTTTGCATTTTCACCTCATGTATAGTGGCACATGTATCAGAAAAATAAGTGAGATATACAATGGAGACAAGGTTTAGTTGTTTTATTACTTAGGTGGAAATCCTCCGTGACCAAGAGGTAGCGTTCCAGGCCTCAGACCGCCAGGGTCTCGAATTTCAAATCCTGTATCTGGGATGGCAGTGTCATTATAATCACCTCAAGAGGTTATCCTGGCCCAGTTATGCCTCTATATGCACAAATGTGGTCTAAAACCCCATTCATAGTTAGGTATCAACAAAAATTCTTAGCAAATTATTTTAGCATCTTCTAATCACGTTGCCATAACGTAATCTAGTTTTGGATGTACTTTAAATCACACAATATGTGATGTAGAATCGATCAAGCAGCAATAATGCATCTTCATCCATCAAGTTGGCTGCTACCGACAGACTCCTTGATATCACTCATATGTATTTTGAGTACACGACCCCCCTCCCCCCTTGCCAACTTAGACAACCCAGACAAGATGACCTTCCACACTGTAGTCAGTAAACCGCTGACGTCATAATGAATATTAATGTTGCTCGCACCCCTCCTGTTCCTACAGCTTTAACGCACACCTGTTGTCAAGGTCAGAACAGTGGTCTGACTCTCAGACCCGATGCAGCAAGATGCAATAATTGTACCGTAGATATTGTGTCAAGCAAACAATACTAATTTTATCGTGGATGCCGTTTCGATCAAGCAATAATAATGACCCAATTCAGCTACAAAAACATTATTCTATATATTTTCCCAACCTAACAGTAAATAAAACAATAGCATTTACAAAAAAAATCAGACATAATATTTAATTACAATATTTACAATCATTACAATATTCGGCTTCTTCAGACGAAGTTAGAAAACTGTAATAATAAGAACCGTTTTAGTCGTCAAACACTGTGTTAAAATACAACAAATTGGGCGACTGCAGCATAAATTACATGTTCAAATTGAAAACCAAAATTAGACTTACACAAATACTGAAAAATATAACTTTAGGAATGTTCACTTCAGCGTACAATAAAATTGAGCCGTCTTATGTTATAAGTTTGTTCGCAATGAAATAGTTGTCGAATTTAACAATGATAAAGAAATATTTATATGAACATTATACGTATGAAGCTTGAGTCACAACACCATATATCTATGATACACTGAACAGTTATAAGCTTAGCATAATAACATGATTTTGTAGGGCGAAAGATATGCAGGGTCAGGCCCTACAAAATCATATTATTGTTATATTATGTATAATATGTTAAATGGTAGAGTATAGTGATTTGCATTTCTTAGACTCTTGTGCTGTAATAGACTAGTCAGACATACATATAGTCAGGCAGCCATTAAGCTATACCCTGCACCGGCTGTTAAAGTTTTTTTTTCGATGGATTCCACACCCTCATGGGATCTATAATGCATATCTGCCGGATATCAAGAGGAAGAAAATTGAAGAAATTCAAAATGGCCACCATTTGGTGAAGGTCAAACTTTAAATTGCCACAATTTTCGACAGAATAGGAGCAGCTTCATGATTTTGGTGTCCACAATAGGGTTTTCAGGTATGCCCGATCTAGTGGTGTGGTCAGCAATAACATTATACATTGCATTGTGGGTAAAATCCAAGATGGCCGCCATTTGTCCCAAGTCAAACAATAAATTGATATCATTTTAGCACAATAGAGGCAGATTCATATTTTCGATGTCTATTATAGGGTTTTCAGGTATGCCCGACACAGTGGTGTTGTCAGAAAATATTTCTCACATTGCATTGTGGGTAAAGATCCAAGATGGCCGCCATTTGTCCAAGGTCAAACAATAAATTGATATCATTTTAGCACAATAGAAGCAGATTCATATTTTTGATGTCTATTATAGGGTTTTCAGGTATGCCCGACATAGTGGTGTTGTCAGAAAATATTTTCCACATTGCTATGTGGATAAAAAATCTAAGATGGCCGCCATTTGCCTAAGGTCAAACAAAAAAATTGATATCATTTTCGACATAATAGAGGTATATTCGTGTTTTGGTGTCTATCACGGGGTTTTCAGGTATGCCGTGCATAGTGGGTTGTCAGGAAATATCTTAGACATTGCATTGTAGGTAAAAAAATCAAGATGGCCGCCATTTTTTTAAGGTCAAACAATAAATTCAAATCATTCTCGACATAATAGAGGCAGATTTGTGAGACCGTATATAGAAATGTATATGTAGTTGTGTATTTTTTTAGCCTGGGATGAAGCTTCAAGTTGTTCTGAGCAATATATTTTTGAAATTAGGTAGATCTTGTAAAAACTGTTGCCCTGGCAGCACTTTGAATAATCATTGATGTAATGAAAATCAGTCTGATTTTCGTAAATGTCGCCCTGCTTAAAATACTTGAACAAAGTGACTATTCCCGCCACTATTTCGTCACAAAATGTTGTCATGGTTACCTTTTATTTAAAAAATTGTTGTTGAAAAATGGCATATACATCAGGATGAACTATTTTTATTATTATGCGATCTTAAATTCGTTATATTTTATTTTTTATTTGCACCCATATGACTCTCAAACTACTAATCAAGTATTTCATCCATGAATTATCCTCAAAGCACGACCTTCACATATCTCTTTTAGGCTTAGTTATCCTACCTTTTTTTCAACATATATACATTCTAATCAAAATAGCGGAATTTGTTTTACGACGATAAACATCCATTAAATATGGATTTAAAGCTTTATTTTTTAATTTAACAGTCGGAATATGTCAAGTAAACCCAGAAAACCTGAAGAGCCTTGTGCATACTGATGGTCTCACCACCCCAAATACCAGTCCCATTGAAATACATGTAAAATGCCTCCATTCCGTTTTTACTTCTTTTTTCTTTTTGCCCTCCCCCTTATCTAGTGTCGCATATCATAATGAAGCCTGGACTGTGCTTTTTCAAAAACAGCTCAGATATGGGTTTGCTAGTGTGTAAAAAGGGTCACAATATATACAATAGTACAGATTAGGCTTATATTCATACCCTCTTATACAGAACAGACACACATCCTTGGCATATATAAGTTTACTGGCCATACCCCTAAGCCGGATATACCCGAAAACCCTATATAGTGACAATGTTTCTTTTCTGTTGAACAGTATATCAATTTAATGTGTGACCTTGGCCATCTTGGAAATTGGCGGACTTTTGGCTCTTTAGAAATAGATATGAAATTGTGTCTTTGGATAAAACTTTTCTAATGGGTCTATGGAACATCGATGCCAAGTGTCATGCTTGCCCTAAAAGTGCGGCTTTGTCCATTTTTGAGCTCTCAGCATGTGTACTGTAGTCAAAATTATTTTTTAAAAATGGTTCTTATTTGTATTAATTATAATTAAATTTTTTGCTCTTTTGACCTTGAAATTGACGTTTTGACGTTGGAGATTACATGGAATCATGAAAATAATACCATAAATGGATTTTCTAGCAAAAAGTACACGAAAAAGAGGTATTACGCTTGTTCCTAGATATATTAGTTAGAAATATCATATTTGACCTTGAAAATCATATTCTCGCTTATTTGACCTTAACATCTACGTTTTGGCCTTGAAGATGACCCTTAATAATCAAAATAGTGCCACAAAATAATTCTTCAATCAAAAACACATCAAAATGAGGTATTACACTTGATACTATTTGCATTTGTTAAAAATAACATTTCACAGTTTACCTTAGAATTGACCTTTTGACCTTAAAGATGACCTTGAATCAGCAGAACATTATTTTTTCCTACTTATGTTGGTTAAAAATGTCATTTTCAACAATTTGACCTTGAAATTGACCTTTTGACGTTGAAGATCAACTTGAAACATTAAAATAATACCAGAAATGAGATTTTCAGTCATAATTAGATGAAATAGAGGTAATACACTTGTTTGTCGCTTTATTTAAGAAAAATATTATTTGACCTTGGATTTTGTCTTTTTTTTTTAAACGCTCAAGGATATTATCTTGATATCCGGCGGATATGCTTCATAGAACACCTACTGAGTTATAATCCATCAAAAAAAAACTTTAACAGCCGATGCAGGGTTAGGCCAAAAAACAGCTTTGACTGCCTGACTAATATATTTTATTGAGATAAATACAAGCCGAAATAGATATAAAGACCTCTCTTATCTATTTCTGATACAAGTGATCACAGACTTATTTGTCATAGAAATATATTGCACATATATATAAAAGGTGCTTAGTCAATCACAAGCACATCAAAATATACATGTTATCGCATACATAATAAAAATCATGTTAAGTGGTCTTGTCAAGTTAAAACAATTCCAAAAATCCGAGAAAAACTCGGATTGTTCAGACCCCATCCACCCACCCCCCTTTCCATATTTTTTTTTGAAATATTTGGAAACATGAAAACAACACAAAAACACACAAAATTTTCAAAAAAAAAAAAAATCCGAGTTGGGCCTTGACCCACCCACCCACTTCCGAGTTTTTCTCGGATTTTTTTTTTAACTTGACAAAACCCCTAAGTGGCATTGTCATTATAAATCAGTGAATATTACTAATAAATGGCACTGCCAACATATGAAGATATGTGTCTGCACTTTTTCAGAGATAAAATAGCTGTTATGTATATGTAATATACATATGTTTAGTAGTAGCAAGACAGCGCAGAAACGTTAAAAATATATACACATGCATAATTATGTTACTTATGATTTGTTAATGTAAATGATAACCATTTCGAATAAATTAAATGGAATTGCCAAGATATGATGAAGATATTCATATTATTATGGGACTATAGATAAACGTTCTCATATATCGTTTTGCTGATATAGTGGTGTCATACAAATATTGTGTGTACTTCTTCCTATGACATCATTTTTATAACTTATCCTTTGTTTATAAAAAAAATTGTGTCCATGTATCCATATATGATTATCCTGTGTAAATGTCTAGATGTTCTACAGTTACTTAAGTATCTAGACTTCTCCAGAATTAATGTTTTAGAAAAATGTTTATTTAATCTCTGGCTGTTAGTGCGGGAAACAGATGTCTTAACAGCTATATGGTAATACCGCATTTGATATTACCTTCATTTTAAGTGTTATCCTTTATCTATATAATAATATGTGCTTTTAAATAAACTAACTCAATGTTACCTTAATTAATTTTAAGTGTAACAACTATGCTTAGATTATGGATATTTTAATTTGTATGTATACCATATACATATTATTATCACAATTTTAGAACTGTATAGTATTACTGAATGTACAACAAGGCACATATTTAAAAAATGGCTTCTTTGCTAATATGTATACACCCTTTATAAATACATCGTCATCCTGATAAATAAATAAATACATGTTTCCCGCACCAAAACCAAAGATGAAATAGCTACTATGTATATTATACTGTACAAATGATCTGTAGTAACAAAAAAGCGTAGAAACCTTGCAAATATATACAAATGCATAAGTGTATTACTTGAGTATGTATTAAAAACATTACATGGTATTTTAAAAGCATGAAAGTACAATGAACATTAGCCGACAATAGCTATTAACTGACTCGTAATTGTTCCAGATAAAAACGTAACGTAATAACGATAATAATATGTATTAAAGAAAATCATGAAAATGACAACTGAAACACACATATTGCAATCCAGATGTTGGATCCAGCAGAGGGGGGCGCAGGGGGCGGAGGGGGGGGGGCGCAGGGGGGGCATTCCCATTCCTTTTATATATTGCAATCCAGATGTTGGATCCAGCGGAGGGGGGGGGCGCAGGGGGCGTATTCACACTCCTTTTTGCGCTAAATTATTTAAAATATCCTTTAAATTGACAAAAAAAACAAGAAATCTTTGGTTGGACCCCCGAACCTCCCACGCCTCTCCTTGCTAAACATCCTGGATCCGCTCCTACCAGTTCACCTTTAATTATTAATTATTTCACATCATTTTCAATCATAACCTAATTAATACCACATACTCGGTGTTGCAATGGAACAAAGACATTCCTGATAAAAAAGTAATACCAGTTATATACACCCTCTGGATATCCTTTTTAATCGCAAACACACAATTAAAAAAAAAAAAAATTGAGCCCAATCAAAGGTATTTTCAATTCTAGAATGTTTTTTATAATGTTATTTGTTTACTCAGTTATTTCTAAACCCTTTCAAATCGCATTTCATAGATGAATGACCGTAATAAGCTGTGATGTAGACTCGCCATACGGGTGTTGTGTAGATCATGGGAAACCACAGAGTAACTTCATCATCTGCATGCTGTAGATTTCGATTCACAATCACACTTGATAAATACATTTTATTAAGTAAATAAATAAATCAAATAATAAATGGGTCTACATGCTTTCCCCACCAAAACCAGAGATATATATTATACAAATGATCTGTGGTAGGAAAAAGTGAAGAACAAGTGTAGAAACCTTTAAAATATATACAACGGCATAACTATATTACTTTAGTATATATTAAAACATTGTATTTTACATGGTATTTTAAAAACATGAAATTACAATGAAAATCATCCTGCAATAGTAATTGAAAGCCTTGTGGTTGTTCCATATAAAAAATGTAACATAATAACAATAATAATGGCGGATGATACTTATATGTAAAATCATGATAATTGGCCATTGTGGCAGGACATGGCACTAACACAAAAAAAATGTCGCAGGTAATTTTAATTATTAGTTTTCAATCACGACCTAGTTAATACAACATACACGTGTTCCAATGGAACAAAAACATCCTGGATCTTATAAAGAAAGTAATATGTGTTTGGATATTCCTTTTAATTGCGACCGCCCAATTATATTATTTTCGTTTAGGCCCACTCAGTTATTTTGAAACCCTCTCAAATCACATTTCATTGACGGATAACCGTGATAAGCATTGATATAGACTCGCCATACAGGTGTTGTGTACAACATCGGAAACCACAGAATGGCGTCATCATCTGTATACTGTAGGTTTTGATTCACAATTACATTTTGCCACTGTAGATCACCTTTGGCTGTCTTTACAGTGACAGCGGTTGGGTACTGAACATATAAATCGCGTCTTTTCCTGATCAGCATTCCTCCAACAGAGTATGATTGTTGCAGCTGGATTTGTAGCCACCCTGATGTACCTGTACTACCAGAGACCCAACTACTTGGCCTGGTAAAGTAATTGTCTATTCTGGCCCTGTACGGTGCATGAGGTACACTAGGTGTACTAGAGTAAGTCGAAGATGCACTGAAGATGGAGTCGGGAAGCTGGTATTCAGATATTATATTCACAACAATTTGCGAATCGTATTCTTCAACGAGACATTCTGACGACGAATCCATATACAGTCTACGCGTAAATCCAAAGCCTTTCTTGTGACCTGTCAATGTTTGCCATGGAGACCATGGTGGTTTATTAGTAGTAAACGTGTACTGATCACCAGCTGAATGGCAGAGACACATGTAATGTATTGAGTTACTGTCTGATACAGGGAAACAAGTCTTGTTGGGACTACCATCAGGACAGAGGCTGATTGGCCTGTTACAGTCAACATCTCGACCATTCTCTCCACACAACAGTTTTTTTCTCATCGTCCTCACTCAACACTTTACACACCCTCCTCTGTGTAGATAGATTGATATCAGCACATCGCGTCTCCGTGCTGTTCATCATTACAGACAAAGCCTCAGGGTCCCTCCATCTTACATCTCCTCCACATTCAGCAGACACCGTGAGAAACAGTGAAGAAATGAAGCAAATCAAGCCAGTTGACTTCATCCTAAACAGTGATGCTGACCGTATTTAGTCTGTGTCTGCTCAGAGAGTGGTCTAAGCCACAAAGACACATTTAGATATTGTATCGATCCAGAGAATAACATATTTGACAACAATCGCATGGCCATGAAAAGAATACATAATATATGCGTCAGGAAGATTGTCCTATATATGACAAAGGTCGGCTAGTTATTCGAATTAATATTTCAGGTCCACAGTCGTCTCGTCAAATCAATATATCATCCTGCGGCTTCCTATGGTGTGGGCCGGCCCCGATGGCTCATTCGTATCGACTGGGGCTTGTAGCCTGGAGGTACCAGATTCGAATCTCGGTCGGGCCGGATATTTGTCATCGTGGTTGTATATATACAGTGCTGCAAACTGTTCAAAGGCCTGGAGTGTACAGTGCTGTCTATGGTACTGTGCACTATATAGAACCCTTGGAGTCATTCGAAATAAAAGTAGGGCATAGTCTCGGCTTCGGGCTTCCTTCTGTCGCGATATTGCCATGACTGTGCAGAAAGCGACGTAAAGCAATATTCATATCCTATGATGTGGTTTCTGCCGGGTGGAGAAGTATGTCAATATACAACTTGGTTTGGTTTAACCACTTTAACTCGTACAACACGGAAATATTTGTGTATGAACCATGGAGATCACTTAAAAGTCAGCTCTGTCCGCTTTATTGAATACTTATGTTACGGGTGTACGGCCATTTTATTTTCTCTAATTCTAATTTTAATTTTCTAATTGTAATTGTAATTCTTTCAGTGCGGGGCCCGTCTTTAGATGTCAATATCTGAAGCCTCGAATCATCATCTCTCATAATATACCCTCGTGAATGATGAGTTCCTGTAACAAGTGCTTTACATGGCGCGGTCCTGTCACGCACAACACTGTAACGAGTGGGCACAGTAACCTGTATCTGGATCACTGCACCGATGTAACGTAAACGCCAACGTCAACGATGTACCAACGTTGACACGCTCACCAACTATCGTAGCGTGTCCAAATGTTATCTATGGCACGGCAAACACCCCTGGTTATTGAACCTGTTCATTCAAGTACCATTTCAACTACCTTTTAACATCATTTTGCATACAGCACTTGCAGTCTTTTCGGTGCTAGGAACTTATCGCACACATTGCCATATCTGATACTCATTTACACCTGAGTCCAGTGAGGCATATGAGGGTAAAGTGCCTTGTCCAAAGACACGACATTGAAATAATGTCCCAATATTGAGAGGGGAGAAACATGATAATTCTCTGAAAATCCTGCACCAAGAGAGATTCGAAACAGCACGGCAGGCACTGAGATTGGCAAAGCTCCACGCTCTAACCATTGCGCCACGTCCCTCTCATGGGGCTTCAAATCATTAAAATCTCATAATCTACACGCATGGTGCCTAGAATGATCATATACCCTCGTGACGCCTCGAATCATCATATATCACCACATACCCTCATGGTGCCTCGACTCGTCTTTTGACTTATTTTAAACTCCCATAATTTCTTACACTTTCCTGAATGAAAATTATCATGAAATTGTTATAACAATATATGAAAAATGTATTGCATTTGTCACCCAGTTCAATTCCTCTTTGTCATGTTTATCTTCTGCACAAGTTCGGCATTGCGACATCAATTTACGGCTTGAAGTGGGTGTACAAATGTCAGTGATAAATACAGACCTAAAAGGGCTAACCTTAACTCACGTTACTTTTCATGTTGCTCAGATAACAAGGGGTGTATGTAGTCATGGTAGAGCCTTAAACTGTCAGTCATCAGTGATAGAGTGTTTGACATTGGGTGTCTCTCTTGTGATGAATGGAGTTACCCTCAAACATTCACTGTGGCTAAGCGGTGGAGGTAACTGGAGTTACCATTAGCAAAAAATGGCTGACACGGCTACATATTCGTTTACATTTTCATCTATTTTGTGTAGCCTAACGTTCTCCTTTGCTCCATCGATTTGTAGGTGGATTAATATCACTTAACTGGACAAAATGCACATCAAATTGTCGATAATTTACTCGTAATCGGTAATCTAAATTTGTTCAATGAGAATGGTAACTGTCATGTGTCAATTCCAGCTGTTACTGGTAACTGCAACTTCAGTGGGTGGTAACTGTCGGTTTCAATGGGTGGTAACTGTCGCTTTCTATTAGCAGAGACAATTCTATTATAAAACGTATATTCTAAAACAACAGTATCACAGTGAGGGGCGCTGTAATATATTATGAGGGCCTAGTATATAAGAGACTGAATGCATATATCTATGTCTGTACTCATAGGCGTAGGCGGTGAACCAACACTGGGTCAACATCAATATAATAGGGCTTACTTTCAAACACCGGGTCGTTATATGTGTATTACAAAAAATATTTACTATAAATTATTCAAGTCGTTATCTGGCGTGTAAAAGCCCCATTTTTTAACGCTCAGTGGCAGGCCCTGGCTCAGTGGCATATATCCTGATTAATGTTAGCCTAGGAGCCCAACATTATTTTCTACTTAAAACGCCGAAAAGTGTCAAAATCCAAGGTAATGTGGCCGCCATTTGTACAAGATCAAGCAATAAAATGATAATATTTTCGACAGAATAGATGCAGATTCTTGATTTTGGTGTGTAGCATAAGGGTTTTAGTTATGCCTGACAGAGTGATGTAGTCAGAAAGTACATTAGACATTGGATCGTTATTAAAATCCAAGATTGCAGCTTTTTGTGCAAGGTGAAACAGTAAATTGGCATCATTTTGTATAAAATAGAAGCAAAATCATAATTCTGGTGTGTACCATAGGGTTTCAAAGCATGTCTGACATAGAAGTGTGGAACGTACTTTAGATATTGCATTGCGAGTAAAATACAAGATGGCCGCCATTTGATCAAGATCAATAAATTGATCTATTTTTGATACAATAGGAAGAGCTTCACGATTTCGATGCATCCCGTCGTTTGTCCAAGTAGGCCTATGCCAGAATTAGTTGTGCAACCAGAGGGTAGCTCAACATTTTATTGTGGAGAAAATTGAAGACGGCCGCCATTTGACAAAGTCAAACAAAATTCGTGCCAAACATTTTTACCCCTCAGCTATTAAGGCTGTGGGGTATGGTGACCACCAGAGGCGGACTGGGCGGGCAGTCAGAAATACAGCTCTTACTAAAAAGTTAACTGATTAATTTTGTTTATTTTTCACAGACATGACCTATGTGCCTGGGCAATTCATCCCATATATTTTTTTAGCACCAAGCCATAAGCGGCCATTTTCCAAAATGGCCGCCTAAAAAGTTTCTGGGCACCATAACTTATGAACCGTTAATTGGATTGCATTCAAATTTAGTATGGTTGTTCTCTAGGTATTTTTGATGATCTGATTAACTTTTGGGATGAATCCATTAAAAACTAAATAGCTGCCGCAGCCATTTAAAAAAAGATGGCCGCCTAAAAAGCTTGTGGGCACGATAACTTATGAACTGTTGCTCGGATTGCATTCAAATTTGGTATGATTGTTCTCTAGATATTTCTGATGTTCTGTTTAATTTTTGGGATGAACCCATTAAAAACAAAATGGCTGCCACAGCCATTTAAAAAAATTGACATGGTGGTAGTGTGGGTCATTTTTTCCCGTTATTTCTTAATTGATGGACAGAGCCTACGGCTGAGGGGTCCTGCCATCAATTGATGGCTATTTTTTAATAGAAGGAGATTCATGATTTTAGTGTCTGCCATAGGATTTTCTTATACACATCACCTAGTGGCATTATCCAGAAACCATTTTAGACACTTCAGATTCCAGAAACCAAAATGACGGCCTTCTGGTGGCCATTTTGTTTGTATAATGACCGCCATCTTGGTATATAGATCTAAAAGTATGTTTGCCAGTCACAGGGGCGTATATATGAAAATCCTACATGGTTGCTACCAAAATCACGAATCTGCTTCCTTTCTGTTGACAATTATATTATTTTTTGGATTTTTGCAATGTCTAATGTACTTCCAACCACACACTATGTCGGGCATA
The DNA here is from genome assembly GCA_964017125.1 of Flabesymbios commensalis. Taxonomy (NCBI): domain Eukaryota; kingdom Metazoa; phylum Annelida; class Polychaeta; order Terebellida; family Flabelligeridae; genus Flabesymbios; species Flabesymbios commensalis. The sequence goes on from OZ024916.1 coordinate 68,366,342, forward strand.
GGCCTACCTGAAAACCCTACTATGGTAGACATCAAAATTATGCTTTTTTGTCTTTTCTGTCAAAAATCATGGTAATTTATATAGCTTAACCTTGCAGAAATGGAGGCCATCTTGGATTTTACTAACCAATGCAATGACCAAAATAATTTCGGGCCATACCATTATGTCGGGCATACCCGTAAACCATATGGTAGATACCAAAATCATGAATCAGCTTATATTCTATCGAAAATTATTTCGATTTAATATTTGTCCTTGGTTGAAACGGCGGTCATTTTGGATTTTAACGTTTCACGTCAACACTTTGTCAAAATTAAATAGGGCTCCTAGCCTAATGGTAATTGATGGGTCCTAATAAAGCGTCATGTAGGCCTATCACAACTGATGACTAATAGTGTATATACCAGAGATCGTCTATACACGATCTCTGCTATACTTTTTTTTCTCAACAAAATTAAATCCTTTAGCTTTATATCCACGAGAAAAAAATATTCCCTTCCCTTTAAATAACTTTTTTACAGTTGTCCGAAATGTGAGAGTCTCTTTGATGCACCATTGGAAAAATTCCAATAAATTAAGTAGCAGTTACCAGCAACATAATTTGTCAGTTACCAGTAGCATGATATCATCGACTATTGCAGTTACCAGCAACACGCTTGGCAGTTACCATTCTCATTGAACAAATTTAGTTTACCGATTACGCGAAAATTATCGACAATTTGAGGTTAACATGATGTCCACCTACAAATCGATGGAGCAAAGGAGAACGTTAAACTGCACAAAATAGATGAAAATGTAAACGAATCGGTAGCCGTGTCAGCCATGTTTTGCTAATGGTAACTCCAGTTACCTCCACAGCTTAAACACAGTGAACCATTGTCATTCTGCGGTCTAGCGATCTAACCTGAGGATAGCGGAGCTATGCGAAAGACCACGATGTTTCAGCACCAAATTGCCCTGCGAACCTAATATTAGGCTAAGTCTTTGGCCGGCTGGGCATATCTGGGTGTAAATCCCCTGGAAATGCCTTGCCGTGTCGTCCTCTCCGCAGGCCGTGGATGGATGTATTTGCTTTATCAGAAAAATCCAACATGGCGGTGACTGAGAGCGATCCCGATTCCAAAGTCCGAAAAATGTTCATATCATTTTAATGACTGTGCGCGCTTTGAGCTGAGCATGCGGGCATGGAACTGAAATGTTACTGATTCTAAAAAAAAATATTTTTGACCTGATTACTCCCCGATATTTTCCGATATGACAGTCCAAAGAAATGTCCCACGATTTTGTACGTGGTAAATCTGTGGCTGAAACCTGTTTCAGCTAGAAAATGCCCAGATCCCCTCCTCGTGCGAGTGAAGGAAAACGCTCTCAATAACCCACAATCTACTCACTCTCAAGTCATCATATGTACATCATTCATTTTATCAACTGTTTGAACTGTTTCTTTTTTTAAATAGACGATCGATTGATTTTCAATGGATCGATGATCGAGTCAACACAGTTCTAGAGTAAAGCCGCAAACATCTCACATACATGGAGTGAATAATCTGAGACAGGAAGGCAGACAGATAGGCAGGTATGCACACAGACAATTATGCAGACAGGCATGTATGCAGACAGGCAAGTATGCAGACATACAGGTATGCAGACAGGCAGGTATGCAGACAGGCAGGTATGCAGACAGGACGCTTTACAGGCAGGCATGCAGACAGGCAGGCATGCAGACGGGCAGGTATGCAGACAGGCAGGTATGCAGACATACAGGTATGCAGACAGGCAGGTATGCAGACAGGACGGTATACAGGCAGGTATGCAGACAGGCAGGTATGCAGACAGGCAGGTATGCAGACAGGCATGTAGACAGGCAGGTATGTAGACAGGCAGATATGCAGACAGGACGGTATACAGGCGGGCATGCAGACAGGCGGGTATGCAGACAGGCAGGTATGCAGACAAGCAGGTATGCAGACAGGCAGGTATGCAGACATGCAGGTATGCAGACATGCAGGTATGCAGACAGGACGGTATACAGGCAGGTATGCAGACAGGCAGGTATGCAGACAGGCAGGTATGCAGACAGGCATGCAGACAGGCAGGTATGTAGACAGGCAGGTATGCAGGCAGGACGGTATACAGGCGGGCATGCAGACAGGCAGGTATGCAGACAGGCAGGTATGCAGACAAGCAGGTATGCAGAAAGACAGGCAGGCAGACAGGCAGGCGGGCGGCCGCCTTTTGTGAGGAAAGCCAAACAGGTTGTAAATCTATGTCTAGATGTATGTGTCAGCGTAGCGGAATTACATTCTGGTATACCATGATATAACATGATATCATGTTACAACACTCACTGTATGTTCGAAAGTCATTTTAGTATTCTGTATTTCAATAAGAAACATTCTTTTAGTTTAGATTATTCAGTGAGGAAGCAACAATTATTTTTTTTTATAATTATTATATATGGGGCTTCAAAGTTGTGTAACGGAATTACATTTTTAGGACATAGATTTTTTGTGTGATTATGTTTTTCTAATTTTCCGCGAATCTGTCATATATATATTTTTTTATTATTTTAGAAATCGGTAAGTGATGTCAACAATGCCCCCGTGAGATGAAGTTCATCAATTGTTGAACGTTGATGAATGTTCATGAACATTCATCAATGGTTCATCAAGCCAGTTCATGAACTGTGTTCATGAACTGTTCATTAAAACAGTTCATGAATATTCATCAAAAACAAATGATGAATATTAATGAACACTTGGTGAACTAATTTTGTTCATGATGTTGTTCATAAAGTGTTTATGGAGAGTTTGATGAACAGTAATTAATTTTTATGAACTTGGTAGGAACACTTCAGTTCATAGCTTGTTCATGAAAGTCCATGCGAAAGTTTCATGAACGTTGATGAATTATTATGAACTTAATAAGTCTTGATACGGTTCATGGCTAGTTCATGGAAGTTCACATGGGACAGTCTTAGGAACTGTGATGAATTGTTATGAACTTGATAATTCTCAACTTAGTATATGGTTTGTTCGTTGAAGTTCATGAGAGATAAATTGATGAACTTTGATGAATTATTATGAACTTTATAAGTCTTAATTCGGTTCATGGCTAGTTCATGAAAGTTCATGATGAACTGTTTCATGAACTGGTATGATTTGTTATGAACTTGATAAACTGTTTTAATTTAGTTCATTGTTTGTTCGTTAGAGCTCATGAGAGAGAGTTTCATGAACTCTGATGAATTATTGTGAACTTGATAAGTCTTAATTCGGTTCATGGCTAGTTCATGGTAGTTCATGATGGACAGTTTCATGAACTGTGATGAATTATTATGAACTTGATAAGTCTTAACTCGGTTCATGGCTAGTTCATGGACGTTCATGACGGACAGTTTCATGAACTGTGATGAATTATTATGAACTTGATAAGTCTTAACTCGGTTCATGGCTAGTTCATGGACGTTCATGACGGACAGTTTCATGTACTGTGTTGAATTGTTATGAACTTGATAAGTCTTAATTTAGTTCATTGTTTGTTCGTTAAAGTTCATGATTGACAGTTTCATGTACTGTGATGAATTGTTATGAACTTGATAAGATTTAATTCGTTCATGGCTAGTTCATTGAAGTTCATAACGGACAGTTTCGTGTACTGTGATGAATTGTTATGAACTTGATAAGTCCTAATTCGGTTCATGGCTAGTTCATGAATGTTCATGAGGGACAGTTTCATGACTAATTGTTATGAATCTCAAGTCTCAATTTAGTTCATGGTGTTTTTGTGAAAGTTCATGAACGGTGGTAAATGATAGCCTAATTACCTCGAGAATATGGTGTGAATTACACAATAGCTAATTAACCAATTAATTAGCAAATTAAGACTTTCTGATTTATATTATCAACCACAGAATACATAATATAATAACATAATTAGTTTTTCAATTTTCTGTACAGTTTTGTGTGAATCTGTGAGATGGAATCTCTTTCTTAATTAATAAAATGATCATATTTGAAAGCTGGCTTTTTCTAGGTGAGAAGTAACCTCAGAAAAATAGAATTCTCAATCAAAATACCATATGTATTTTAAAGGTGAAAAGACTAAGACTTGGAAATTAATGAATTTTCAAGACCAGTTCGTGAAAATTCATGAACATGAATTTAGTTTGTGTTGCTGGTCGTTCATAAAAAACCCAATTTCATGATAAATGCTTGGGAACTTCCGGTTGAACATTCGTGAATAATTCATGAACACATTTAATAAACGTTCATGAATATTCATTGACTATCTGGTTCATGAATTATTTGAGTTCAGGACCGTTCATGAACAACTAAACTTCATGAAATAGGCTGACAGTTCATGAATTTCATGAATCCTCATTCGTTGTTCATGAACATTCATGAATAGTTCATGAACACATTTAATGAACGTTCAAGAATGTTCATTAACTATCTGGTTCATAAATTATTTGAGTGCGTGGCTGTCCATGAACTAGCCCTGGTTCATGAATTATCTGAGTTCATGGCCTTTCGTGAACAACCCAAGTTCATGAACTATGTGAGAGTTCGTGAACAGAATACGCTCATGAACTCATGCATTTTCATGAAAGTCTCATTTGTTGTTCAGAATTCGTGAGTAGATCGTGAACACATTTAATGAACGTTCATAAATGTTCATTGACTATCTGGTTCATGAATTATTTGAGTTTATGGCCGCTCATAAACAACCAATGTTCATGAACTTGGTTGACAGTTCATAAAATTCATGAATGTCTCATTTGCTCCTCCTGAACATTCATGAATATTTCATGAACATATTTATCGAACGTTCATGAATGTCCATTAACTATCTGGTTCATGAATTATTTGAGTTCATGGCCGTTCATGAACTAGCCTTGGTTCATGAATTATCTCAGTTCATGGCCGTCCAGGAACAACCCAAGTGCTTGAGCAAATGTGTGATTTCATGAACAGAATAAGTGCATGAACTCATGAATTTCCTGAAAGTTTCATTTGTTGTTCAAGAATATTCATGAACAGTACATTAACACTTTGATGGATGTTCATGAACATTCGTAGTTGTTTTGTTCACGAACTATTCATGAATGTTCATGAACAGTTCATGATCATCTCACCGAGGTCATGCCGTTTCACCCCCCCTTCCTTTCAAGTGTAATGCCGTTACGGCTTATGTAATTCCGCTACGTAATTCTGTTATGTAGTCTATAACACATTCGGTCTCGCAAAATCTTCAAAAAACCAAGATAATATAATATGTTATATATATATAATATTTTATATATATTATTATATTTGTCAAGAGTATACACAATATTGAACATATTTATTGAGGGCACATTTTCAGAATAAAAAGTAGTCTCATCCGTAACGGAATTACAAAAGTTGCATTATTTCTAACTTTTATTGCAAGGGATAAAAGAGGCTCTGTCAAGCTATAATGTATAATACTGCCACATTTTTGACAGTTTCGTCAAAATGGGAGACGAAATGGGAGACAAAATACTACCAAATATACCTTCATTGGCAGCTACTTGCCGCCATCACGTCCAATATAAAACCCGCCAAAAATAGCCCGTGCGCACATCACTTCGTACTGTTGTGTATCACTTGTTAGAGCGCACTTCCCTATAAATATAGGTCGTCGGAAAAAAACGAAAATGTGAAAAAATCATGTAATTCTTATTTTGCTGTTAATATGGCATTAACAATAAATGAAATATTATCATGTTAATTTCGATTTGGATGTCCACATTTTCGTGGAATTCATGGTGTGTGTTGAAGGGTCAGGGTGGATGTGATTAGCTAGTGCGTCAGTTGAATGCGTGGATGCGTTAGTGCGCCAGTGCGTCAGTTGAATGCGTGGATGCGCTAGTGTGTTAGTACGGTGTTAGTACGGTGAGTGCATGGATGCGTTAGTGCGGCAGTGCGGCAGTTGAGTGCGTGGATTCGTTAGCGCGTCAGTTGAGAGAGTGGATGCGTTAGTGCGTCAGTTGAGTGAGTGGATGCGTTAGTGCGTCAGTTGAGTGAGTGGATGCGTTAGTGCGTCAGTTGAGTGAGTGGATGCGTTAGTGCGTTAGTTGAGTGAGTGGATGCGTTAGTGCGTCAGTTGAGTGAGTGGATGCGTTAGTGCGTCAGTTGAATGAGTGGATGCGCTAGTGCGTCATTATAGTGCGTGGATGAGCTAGCTCGTCAGTGTGTCAGTTGAGTGTCTGTATGCGCTAGTGCGTTAGTGCGTCAGTTCAGTACGTGGTAAGTTAGCGTCTCTGTGCGTCAGTTGAGTGCGTAAATGCGTTAGTGCATCAGTTGAATGCGTGGATGTGTTAGTGCGCCAGTGCGTCAGTTGAATGCGTGGATACGTTAGTGTGTTAGTGCGGCAGTTGAGTGCGTGGATGAGTTAGTGCAGCAGTGCGTCAGTTGAGCGCGTGTATGCATGAGTGCGTTAGTTGAGAGCGTGAATGCGTTTATGCGTCAGTTGAGTGAGTGGATGGGCTAGTGCGTCAATTGAGTGAGTGGATGCGTTATTGTGTCAGTTGAGGGAGTGGATGCGTTAGTGCGTTAGTTGAGTGAGTGGATGGGTGAGTGCATCAGTTGAGGGAGTGGATGCGTTAGTGCGTCAGTTGTATGAGTGGATTTGTTAGTGCGTCAGTAAAGGGAGTGGATGCGTTAGTGCGTCAGTTGAGTGTGTGGATTCGTTAGTGCGGCAGTTGAGGGAGTGGATGTGTTAGTGCGGCAGTTGAGGGAGTGGATGCGTTAGTGCGGCAGTCGAGGGAGTGGATGCGTTAGTGCGTCAGTTGAGGGAGTGGATGCGTTAGTGCGGCAGTCGAGGGAGTGGATGCGTTAGTGCGTCAGTTGAGGGAGTGGATGCGTTAGTGCGGCAGTTGAGGGAGTGGATGCGTTAGTGCGGCAGTTGAGTGCATGGATGCGTTAGCGCGTCAGTTGAGTGCGTGGATGCGTTAGTGCGGCAGTTGAGTGAGTGGATGCGTTAGTGCGTTAGTTGAGTGCGTGGATTCGTTAGTGCGGCAGTTGAGTGCATGGATGCGTTAGCGCGTCAGCTGGATGAGTGGATGCGTTAGTGCGGCAGTGCGTCAGTTGAGCGCGTGGATGCGTTAGTGCGTCAGTTGACAGAGTAGATGCGCTAGTGCGTTAGTTGAGTGAATGGATGCGCTAGTGCGTCAGTTGAGTGAGTGGATGCGTTAGTGCGGCAGATGAGTGAGTGGATGCGTTAGTGCGTTGGTTGAGTGCGTGGATGCGTTAGTGCGTCAGTTGAGTGCATGGATGCGTTAAGCGCGTCAGTTGAATGAGTGGATGCGTTAGTGCTACAGTGCGTCAGTTGAGCGTGTGGATGCGTTAGTGCGTCAGTTGACAGAGTAGATGCGTTAGTGCGATAGTTGAGTGAATGGATGCGCTAGTGCGTCAGTTGAGTGAGTGGATGCGTTAGTGCGGCAGTTGAGTGAGTGGATGCGTTAGCAAGTTAGTTGAGAGAGTAGATGCGCTAGTGCGTTAGTTGAGTGAGTGGATGCGTTAGTGTGTCAGTTGAGCGAGTAGATGCGTTAGTGCGTCAGTTGAGTGAGCGGACGCGTTAGTGCGTCAGTTGAGTGCGTGGATGCGCTAGTGTGTTAGTTTTGCAGTTGAGTGCAGGGATGCGTTAGTGCGGCGGTTGAGTGCGTGGATGCGTTAGTGCGTCAGTGCGTCAGTAGAGTGCGTGTATGCGCTAGTGCGTTAGTGCGGTAGTTGAGTGAGTGGATATGCTATTGCGGCAGTTGAGCATGTCGCTACTTCAGTGCGTCAGTGCGTCGAATACACAAATCACCCTCGATCGACGTATGAATGGATCGATGATCTAGTCAAGCCAGTGTTAGAGTAAAGCTGCAAAGTCATACATCATGAATGAACATGGAGTGACTAATTAACAAAAAAATCTAGCTAACGTCAAGTACAGGAAATAGTATATGTAATAAGCTCGACGTTTAGAACTGATAGTTTAAAAAATTGATAAAGCTGTTAAAATTTGCGGACTTGTACTTCAATATATCCTCTTTAATATTAAGATGGGAGCCCTCTGAAAAAAATTCGTGAAAAATATATTTGGTCCCGTTGTGCGCCTCACTAATACAGATAAATAATATACATAATACAAAAACGTATCAAACAATACCATGTGTGTGACAAAGAAAAAGGGATAGAGAAGTCCGCTGTTTCTTGGTGATCGTGTGGTCAGCTGCTTCACCACAGCCGAGGCATCCATATATGTCCATAATAAGAGGACAATTGTACTAAAATCTTGTTTTTGTACTGTTGTAAATGGTGAATAAAAATAAATTTATACCAAATATTCTGGATAACATAGAGGATTGAATAAATCACTGAATTAAAAAATAATACTTAAAATTAAAAAGTGTCTGTATTATGTAGAATTATGTCGTCTATGCATATCTACATGTCTCTTGTATGAAATAAAAGTATTATCAAGTGTAGTTTATGTAATATGAATTGGTCTGATTCATGTAACAATAGGCTTTTGATTTGTTAATCAAAGTTGAGAATATGTTGGCAGCCTTTAGTTGATGTGTACCTTTTTACATGATTCGAAAACCACATAAACAAAGTAAAGCTTGTACAAAGCGGATTAAATATTTTTCTTGCACTAAAATTGTGCTCTGTATTTTCTAACATAATTGTCCTTGTATTTTCACAGGTTATATATATAACGGAAATAAATATATATATTAACAACACTTGTGTCTCTAATGTTGTTGTGTGCATGGTTGCACATGCAGACAAATTTTTTTTATTATTAACATTTATTTTAGATAATAATCTTGCAATGAGAAAAATAATTTTGATATGGTATAACTGTTAGTCAATAATTGTTATAATATGTTTTACCCCATTGACACAAAATGATACAATTTTCACTGATTGTTAGTTATTGGAAAGTGATATAACATATATATTAAAACAAAACCACAAATAAATTGTCACTCTGTAGCTCTAACTGGGATTAAAAAAAACGTCTGGAAGCATTGATATCAGTGTGTGTGATAATGATGATAACTTAAGAATTCGGCAACCACAAAGTGACATATCCAGTACGCGCTGCTGAACATGTCAAGTATGAATACTTTATACTTGATATGATGATACATCGAGATACATTATTGCACATTATATTTGAATTTCAGCTATGCGATTGCATCTTTTTGTGATGATTCTCAAATGACTTGGATCATTGTTAACATTTGAGTTAAAGTTGTGTATTTATTGAGCTAATCCTGTTTAAAAAAATATTATGTGTTTTTTAAACAATAACATCGACATATTGCCAATAGCTGGCTCACTGTAAACCGTGACAATAACGAAGTAATGGAGAGGTATTGTCAAACCATTTTCACCTCAGTACGCATCTTCTCTTTGAGGATTAGAATAATTAACACGGGCATTTGGCATATTTTTGTTGCTTTAGATAGGCTTTAGATAGTATGCACGAGATTTGACAAACCATCATGCTCATAGAATGATCCGTATATAGAATAAGTGCGTATTTTAATATTTGGTAAATTTCCCATTTGCTATGAAAAATATATTTGCCATGAAAAATATAATTTGAATGTGTCCCACTGCATTTTTTTCAGCTTACTAATCCTACTTTAACCAGATTTTTATCATAATTGGACAAGGACAGATGATGGTTTATTCTATGATTTAAATTGGTATTTGATATTGTTTGATTATTGTGTCCGTATATAACAATATGACTTCAAACGGTTTTTTCTGTGCCAGATTGAAAAGCAAATGCGGTTCCAGGACGGTCAATGATGCGAAGGCTGATTTTGACTTGATAAAGGGAACTGTCAACATGGCTCTAATTTGGTCCAAATATTTCATTTTTCATATAAAACACATACATATATTAATTCCTTTTAATCTGTTAATGTAAACATAATAAATGTAGGTCTCAAATAACCGAATAATATGGTTAAAGCGTTTCATTATCAATGTCAATTGCAGCACAATTATATGACTTGTATTATATTTATTTTTGCATATATGATAGTTTTGGCGCCCATTGTGTAAATGAAAATGAAGAAAATAAGTTTATTTGACACAATATTTTATTTTCTCATGCAAGTTAGGTTCACAACTAGAATTTACAAGGGAAGGGACATACCTGTAATTTTAACTTAAAAAAGGGGGAGGTGGACATTTAAAAAAAAAAGATAAGATCATTTTCACCATTTACGTTCTGTGGTACCCTAGCCAAACAATCAGCATCGAAAGACATGTATAAAACTAGTGATGACATTGCCTTATTCCTTGGCTAATATATAGCAGATAATTTGACTGAATAGATTTATAAACAAGGTGGATGGGTTAGAATTTTTATGATGAATTTAATATTTTTATGATGTACGAATTATATGTAAACAAGCCAATAATTTTTTAAATTATAATAATATGTTTATTTTTTTTCCAGAAAGACTTTGACATAACTTTCGATTGCAACTAGCATGTACATACACAGTATGTGTTTTCTGAGTGAAGATTACAATAATCAGCTTGGTGAATTGCTATGTCGAGACTGTTACCCTTCACCTATCTTATAGATAAGGTAGAATATATTATATGCATGCTCATTTGATGGTATTGTACCAATAATTATAATAACAATAAAAGATTTTATAATACAACGTGTCCTATTTCTTCATTTGTAATATAAACACTTGTATGACAGTGTTGACGCATCGTGATTAAAATATAACTAGATTGGTTGTTAGATATTTCATAACCATATTATATCACACATTACACCACACACTTCACAATACATACACTACATATATGAACACATTGGACTGCACACTTCGTAACACACATTCACATGACACTACACACAATACATAAACTACATACACATACACATTGAATCACATACACAACACCATACACAGCAAACACCATACTACACACAGCACATCACACACATAACACACTACACACCACACACATTGCACCACACACATTACACTAAATACAACACACTACACACAACACTTCACATACAACACATCACATTACACCACACACATCACACTACATGCACCACACCACACACTATACACACTATCTCATCACATTCATCACAACACATATGCAAAACACATATGCATCACAATAAACACATCACACCACACACCACACACAATCCATTATATACATTACATCACACACATTGCACTTCACACCATACACCACACAGCATGAACACACCACTACGCACATCATACGGCACACATCATACTACACACACCACGCTACATACATCACATCATATACAGCATAGCACTACACACATCACACACATGTGCATCATACATAAAATACATACACATGCACATAGAACCACATACACAACACCATACACAGCACCATACACAGCACACATCATACACTACATACACTCATAATACTACACACATCATACGATACACTGCACACACCACAACACACTATACACAACACTTCACATACAACACAACACACACATTGCAACACACACATCACACTGCATACACAGCACCACACACTATTCACAACTCATCACATTCATCACAACACATACGTATCACAATACACAAAACACACCACACACAACCCATTACATTCAACACACCCCACACAGTGCACTTCACACTACACACCAAACATCATAAAGACACCACTACACACATCATACTGCACACATCAAACTAAGCACACCATACTACACACATCACACCGCATACAGCACAGCACTACACACATCACACATATGTACATCATACGGCACACATCACATACAACACATCACACTCCACACATCAAACTACACACATCATGCACAACACATCACACCACACACATTACACTACATACAGCATACAACACTCTACACACCACACACAACTCATCACACACATTGTAACACATACAGCACACCAAGCACATTACACCACATTCACAACACCATACACAACACACAGCATACCACATACATCAATCTACACACATCACACTACACACATCACACACAACACATGTACCACCACACACATCCCATTGCATACATCACACACAAAAAAATGTAAAATAAAAAAGTGCATAAAAAAACATGCATAAAAAATGTAAAATTAAAAACTAAAAAAAAATTAAAATTTTAAATAAAAAAAAATGGTTATGTGGGTTGCATTGTAGAGCTGAGATCGGCAAAGCCTGTATCGATTCGGGCAATGCCCGTATCGATACATCTCAACTCTTACAACGCAACCATAACCATTTTTTTTATTAAACATTTTTATTTTCTTTATTTTTCATTTTACATTTTTTATACATGTTTTTTATTTTTTTTCATTTTTGAAAAAAAATTATTTTCAATTTTTTTATTTTACAAATTTTAATTTGTAAGTTTTTTATTTTAAATTCGTGGATTTTGCAAATTAAATTTTGTAAGTTTTTATTTTAGTCAGTTTTAGTTTTTACAACTTTTATTTTGTAAATTTTTATTTATTGCAAATTTTATTTTGTAAGTTTTTATGTTCACAAGCTTTATTTTTACGAGCTTTATTTTGTAATTTTCATTTTTGTTATATTTTAATTTTGCAAATTTTATTTTGTAAGCTTATATTTTTGCAGGTTTTGTTTTTTAATTTTTATTTTATGTAATTTTAATTTTTTTTAAATTGTGATTTTGTCAAATTATATTTTGTGAAGTCTCATTAGAATTATGTTTGATGTCTTCAGAGTAATATTAAAACTGTGAAACGTTTCAGTATAACTTCACCATTTATGTATGGTATGTTTAGTGCGAAGTGTGTACTGCAATGCATGTGGTATGTTGTTTGTGATGCGATGTTTGTAGTATATGGTGTGCATATTGTGATGTGTGAAGTATGATGTGTGTATTATGATATGCATAGTGCTGTGTTTATGCTGTATGGTGTGTAGTGTGAAGTTCAATGTGTGTGATGTGTTGTATATAATGGGATGTGTGTGTGTGTGTGGTGGAACATGTGTGATGTATAGTGTGTGATGTGTGTAGTGTGATGTGTGTGGATTGATGTGTGTGGTGGAACATGTGTTGTGTGTGATGTGTGTAGTGTGATGTGTGTAGATTGATGTATGTAGTATGTTGTGTGTTGTGTGTGGTGTTGTGTATGTGGTGTAATGTGCTTGGTGTGCTGTCATCAATAATTGTATACATGTATTTCGATGCTGATTGTTTGGCTAGGGTACCACAAAACGTAAATGGTGAAATAATACGTCCCCAGTTACAAGTTTTGTCCCGAAATAGATCATCAGCAATTGTACTTAATACAGATATATCAACGTCATCAAACTTGTCCTTACACATCCTCCTCAGTAAGTTGTTGTATCTAACCATCGATTTTTCTACAGCATAATACATTATTTTGGTATAATCATTATAAAATGTGTCATCTCGATATTCAGAAATATGATAAATTAAATTCATAGATATTATTCTGGATGTCTGACAATTAAATATCTTATTTTCCTTAACAAGAGCCATAACTGTATTAACTTTTACACTCACAATGTGAAGTGGTCATATACATTTATAAAACTTCATTATGATGCAGAAGGTGTCCTATAGGTGACATGCACAGAACCAATCCGGGTTTAGACAAGTCCAGACCGATTCGCAAACAAGTTTCAACATGTTTTTTCATGTAGAGTGGTCTGCGATGAGTCATCTCAAAGGGAGGGGGACCCTAGGGGTGGGGGGGGGAGAAGTGAGTCATTTTTTATATTTTGCAATACACCAACGAATCAATCAGATTGAAGTGTTTGGCGTCCTTTATTGTTGACAAAGTACAAACAAGTTTCAACATGTTCATGAGGGAAGTGGGGTACCTAATAATAGTGTTGAATAGTGTTGAATAGTGTTGGATCATCACATACAAAAGGGAATGGGGGACATGGGATTGTTGACATGTCAAATGCCAGCATGGACAAACATTGACAATGCTATAACTTCGATTCTTCAACAGTACCAACGTTTGTTCAAATTGTTTTAATTGTTTTCTTTGCAGTCCTCCTTAACAGAATATCAGACATAGGGTAACAACAATGCTAAAAAATCAGACCTCCGTAATGGAGTATAAGGCAAAAGGACGGCAAACAGCAAGGTGCCAAACGTGTCAATGACCTACACCTAGGCTGATGTTTACTGAACAATGTGTTGTTGATTGGGGTATACCAGTCTATGACAGAAATCAAAATGACCAATGGAAGTGTGGTGATCGCATGGGGATGGGAACACTGTTATAATAAGAATAAAATACGTTTTTAGCTAATTTATACTACAACAAGACGTCAAGGGTTATGACCTGACAAAGCACTGTCAATAGACGAAAACAAGTCTACACTACAGATAGCAAATCAGCTTGGCACTCAGTGGTTCGAAGTGTTATACTGTGAAACACAGTGACGTCACCGGAAACCATTTTAAATGGCTACTCGGTGAAAACAATGGTTTATATAAACCCCTCTCCCATACTACATTGTATTAGCTAGCTCGATAAAAACATTGGGAGGTCAAGTCTATTGAGTTTCACAGAATAGGCGATCCTTGCCTGGTGAGATAGTGAGCGATCGACAATGTTGGAAGGCCCGGACAGACTTAATCCAAGGGTAGCTAGCCCAAACAAACAATAATAAGGATTTAGCTGTTCTAAGTTTAGGCTAGAAACGATAATCTAAACATGCCTTAAATAATGACTTCTTTAACTTTTACGATGCTGTAAAATAACATAGTCGTACTTTATCATATGCAAATATAATATTTGGATGAAACTACATCTTCCATTAAACCATGAATCATGCAATAAAATGGGTAACAAAACTTCATTTTTGCTGTGTTTTATAACTGTTATTCTAACTCTAGCTGAGAAGATATTTCTTACATGTCTACATGTACAGACATGAACCGAGCGTCGCTGTCATTATAAGCCAGTCTGAACTCAGGTTGTCGTGACAACCTCTCCTTGGCCGTGGATTAATGTATTTGCTATACCCAAAAAATGCATCATGGCAATGCCTGAGAGCGGTCTCGATCCCATGGTCAGAGAAATGTCCATAACTTTTTAATGACTGTGCGACCTCTGTGCTACGCATGCGGGCATGGAACCGAAATGTTACTGATTCTAAAAAATATTTTCGACCTGATTATTGCCCAATATTCTGAGATATGACAGTCCATAGAAATGTCTCACGATTTTGTACGCGGTCAATCTGTGACTCAAACCTGTTTCACCCACAGGGACTAATCTGAATGCCGTATTTTGAAAATACACCTGTAAAGTGTAGCTGTCACGGCTAACTGATCACAAATTACAATGCACCGTATCTCACTTACTCTCACCACCCAAGTTACCACTCTTTAGACCAAAAATATCGCCGTCAGGCATATATAGGTCACACAACACCAAACCCTATATTGTGCACGCAACAGGTGTGAATCATTCAATCATGTTTAACCCCTTGTAACTTATGGTCAATTAACTGGATATAATATACACCTCCTCTCTTAAAATATGTCTAAGTTTTCAATATATTTGTAATAATAAAAATATATTTTTACAATCTCATCAGTCATTTATAAAAAATTGTCATTTACATCCATCATTTCGCCACAGAATTGTGCAATAATAATTATGCCACCCTTTCAATGCGGTTGATTCTATTAAGCATATCTTTTTAACTGTTTCCACATCTGTTGAACGACCCCGAAATTTACAGAATGTTGTTATAAAACGTGACGTAATTTCCATTTATTCTGGTATAAGTTAGCACTCTTTTTAAAATAAATACATGCAAATAAAAACAATATTATATTACCATAATCATAATACATGTAATGTATATATATCCAGGCGTAATGATAACAGTTTAAAATCCACATAGGCCAACAAAATTTTTCAAGCTGCAGCAGCATCGGCAGCAGCAGCAGCAAGCATTTATGTAAAAATGATATCTAAATAATATCTAAATAACATACAATTAATGTATACATAATGTAAAAATAATATCTATATAATATCTAAATAATATATAAATAATAACATCTCATGCTTAGTAAAACAAAAAATTACTTTTGCTGAGAATTGCCATATACAGATCTATAGTCCTATGCTTGTTAATAATTTAAACCATCCATACAAAATAAACTAATTGACGTCGTGACATGACGCCCATTCATCATCTGAGGATGAGTCATCAATCTGACCCTCATGAATCATGTATATTGATGCTCCCAGTGTCAAAACATGACACTCATTTATCACCCATGGAGAGGGGGCAATGATGAGTCATCATTTTCTGGGGGAGGGGGACCCGCATCATTACGCCCATTCATCATCTGAGGATGAGTCATCATTCTGATGCTCATGAAACATGTGCATTGATGGTCCTAGTGTCAAAACATGATGCTCATTTATCACCCATGGAGAGGTGGCAATGATGAGTCATCATTTTCCGGGGGAGGGGGACCCGCGTCATGACGCCCATTCATCATCTGAGGATGAGTCATCATACTGATGCTCATAAATCATGTACATTGATGCTCCCAGTTTCAAAACATGACACTCATTTATCACCCATGGAGAGGGGGGGGGGGGCAATGATGAGTCATCATTTTCTGGGGGAGGGGAACCTCAAACATAACGCTCATTTATCACCCTAGAATGAGTCATCTTCCTGATGACACTAAATTTAAAATATGGTGCCAATATTCAAAGACACTCAATAATATTTTGAACCAGCCACTCAAATGTGTGCAAACTGAAGGAATAAAAAATTCTATAAAAATACCCTTTTTTGTTGCATAAGATAATATTGATATATTGATATATTGATATATTGATATATTGATATATTGATATATTGATATAGTGATATATTGATATAGTGATATATTGATATATTAATATATTGATATATTGATTAATGTTTGTTAAATATTTAAAAAAAAGTTAATTTCATATAATATGACAATGATGTGCATCCATCATGCACATTGATGTTCCCATCCACAAAACATGACGCTCATTCAGCATCCAAGGATGATTAACCCAATGACCCTAAATATAAAAAATGTTGCCATTATACAGAGATGCTCATTAATATTTTGAACCACTCAATCAAAATAAAGCACTTGGCGTCATGACGCCCATTCATCATCCAAGGATGAGTCATCCTTTTCAGGGGGAGGGGGACCCTCTGCAAACCCAAGGGGAGGGGGCGTACCAGTCTGTAACAAGCACCTTGGGGAGGGGGAACCAAGGGAAGGGGGGACCGTGATGAGTCACCCTTTCCAAGAAGGAGTGGGGGCCGTGATGAGTCACCCAAAGAGGGGTGGGGGGACCGTGATGAGTCACCCTTTCCAGGGTGGGGGGACCGTGATGCGTCATCCAAAAGGGGCGTGTCTCTAGGGAGGCTCCACCAATCATAATCAAGGGGAGGGGGTGGGAGGCAGATTATGTTAATGTGGCCCCAAAGTCCTTACTACTATTATTATATTGCTTAATTCTGATATTTCGGATATCTAGTGGCGGCTATTTTGGATTTAGCCCCTACGGTGGTGCAAGGAGATGCTTGTCTTGGCATCCACGCAAAATAGATCAAGTAGGGTTATGTCGATATCTGGGCCAAAATTGATGGCTTTGGAACTATTTGCCCCAGACAGTCCATATATTACCCTAACATCCCCGACTAATAATAGACTAGTCAGACCGACATCAAGCTATACCCTGCACCGGCTGTTAAAGTTTTTTTTTCGATTGATTCCACACCCTCATGGGATCTATAATGTATATCTGCCAGATATCAAGAGGATATCCTTGAGCGATCTGAGAAAATTCATGAAATTCAAAATGGCCCCCATTTGGTGAAGGTCAAACTTTAAATTGCCATATGCCCATATGACCAATTGAGGTATGCCCGACACAGTGGTTTTGTCAGAGAATATTTTCCACGTTGCATTGTGGGTAAAAAATCCAAGATGGCCGCCATTTGTCCAAGGTCAAACAATACATTGATATCATTTTAGCACAATAGAGGCAGATTCATATTTTTTATGTGTATTATAGGGTTTTCAGGTATACCCGACACAGTGGTGTGGTCTGAAAATATTCTCCACATTGCATTGTGGGTAAAAAATCTAAGATGGCCGCCATTTATCCAAGTTCGAACAATAAATTGATATCATTTTCGACATAATAGAGGCAGATTCGTGTTTTCGGTGTCTATTACGGGGTTTTCAGGTATGTCATGCATAGTGGTGTTGTCAGGAAATATCTTAGACATTGCATTGTAGGTAAAAAAAAATTAAGAAGGCCGCCATTTTTTCAAGGTCAAACAATAAATTCAAATCATTTTCAACATAATAGAGGCAGATTTGTGAGACCGTATATAGAAATGTATATGTAGTTGTGTTTTTTTTAGCCTGGGATGAAGCTTCAAGTTGTTCTGAGCAATATATTTTTCAAATTAAGTAGATCTTGTAACAACTGTTGCCCTGGCAGCACTTTGAATAATCATTGATGTAATGAAAATCGGTCTGATTTTCGTAAATGTTGCCCTGCATAAAATACTTGAACAAAGTGACTATTCCCGCCACTATTTCGTCACAAAATGTTGTCATGGTTACCTTTTATTTAAAAAATTGTTGTTGAAAAATGGCATATACATCAGGATGAACTGTTTTTAATATTATGCGATCTTAAATTCGTTATATTTTATTTTTGATTTGCACCCATATGACTCTCAAGCTACAAATCAAGTATTTCATCCATGAATAATCCTCAAAACACGACCTTCACAGATTTCTTTTAGACTTAGTTATCCTACCTTTTTTTCAATTCTATACATTCTAATCAAAATTGTGGAATTTGTTTTACGACGATAAACATCCATTAAATATGGATTAAAAGCTCCATTTTTTAATGAAACAGTCGGTATATGTCAAGTAAACCCAGAAAACCTGAAGAGCCTCTGCATACTGATGGTCTCACCACCCCAAATACCAGTCCCATTGAAATACATGTAAAATGCCTCCATTCCACCGGCCGATTTGACTTCTTTTGCCCCCCCCCCCCCCCTTATCTAGTGTCTCATATCATAATGAAGCCTGGACTGTGCTTTTAAAAAAAACAGCTCCAATATCGGTTTGCTAGTTTGTAAAAAAGGTCACCATATATACAATAGTACAGACTAGGCTTAAATTCATACCCTCTTTCACAGACCAGACACACATCCTTGGCATATATAAGTTTACTGGCCATACCACTAAGCCGAACATACCCGAAAACCCTATTGTAGACAATGTTTCTTTTCTGTTGAACAGTATATCAATTTAATGTGTGACCTTGGCCATCTTGGAAATTGGCCGATTTTTGGCTCTTTAGAAATAGATATGAAATTGTCTCTTTGGATAAAACTTTTCTAATGGGTCTATGGAACATCGATGCCAAGTGTCATGCTTGCCCTAAAAGTGCGGCTTTATCCATTTTTGAGCTCTTAGCATGTCTACTGTAGTCAAAATTACTTTTTAAAAATGGTTCTTATTTGTATTTATTATAATTAAATGTTTGCTTTTTTGACCTTGAAATTGAGGTTTTGACGTTGAAGATGACATGGAATCATGAAAATAATACCATAAATGGATTTTCTAGCAAAAAGTACACGGAAAAGAGGTATTACGCTTGTTCCTAGATATATTAGTTAGAAATATCATATTTGACCTTGAAAATCATATTCTCGCTTATTTGACCTTAACATCTACGTTTTGGCCTTGAAGACGACCCTTAATAATCAAAATAGTACCACAAAATAATTCTTCAATCAAAAACACATCAAAATGAGGTATTACACTTGATGCTATTTGCATTTGTTAAAAATAACATTTCACAGTTTTGACCTTAGAATTGACCTTTTGACCTTGAAGATGACCTTGAATCAGCAGAACATTATTTGAATTAAATTATGTAGTCAAAATCACACCGAAAAGAGCTATTATATTTGTTCCTACTTATGTTGGTTAAAAATGACATTTTCAACAATTTGACCTTGAAATTGACCTTTTGACGTTGAAGATCAACTTGAATCATTAAAATAATACCAGAAATGAGATTTTCAGTCAAAATTAGATGAAGTAGAGGTAATACACTTGTTTGTAGCTTTATTTAAGAAAAATATTATTTGACCTTGGATTTTGTCTTTTTTTTTTAAACGCTCAAGGATATTATCTTGATATCCGGCGGATATGCTTCATAGAACACCTACTGCGTTATAATCCATAAAAAAAACTTTAACAGCCGATGCAGGGCTAGGCCAAAAAGCAGCTTTGGCTGCCTGACTAATATATTTTATTGGGATAAATACAAGCCGAAATAGATATAAAGACCTCTCTTATCTATTTCTGATACAAGTGATTACAGACTTATTTGTCATAGAAATATATTGCACATATATTAAAAGGTGCTTAGTCAATCACAAGCACATCAAAATATACATGTTATCGCATACATAATAAAAATCATGTTAAGTGGTCTTGTCAAGTTAAAACAATTCCAAACATCCTCGGATTGTTCAGACCCCACCACCCACCCCCCTTTCCATATATATATTTTTTTAATATTTGGAAACATGAAAACAAGACAAAAAATTATCAAAAAAAGTAAAAATCCGAGTTGGGCCTTGACCCACCCACCCACTTCCGAGTTTTTCTCGGATTTTTTTTTTTTAACTTGACAAAACCCCTAAGTGGCATTGTCATTATAAATCAGTGAATATTACTAATAAATGGCACTGCCAACATATGAAGATATGTGTCTGCACGTTTTCAGAGACAAAATAGCTGTTATGTATATGTAATATACATATGATCAGTAGTAGCAAGACAGCGCAGAAACGTTAAAAATATATACACATGCATAATTATGTTACTTATGATTTGTTAATGTAAATGATAACCATTTCGAATAAATTAAATGGAATTGCCAAGATATGATGAAGATATTCATATTATTATGGGACTATAGATAAACGTTCTCATATATCGTTTTGCTGATACAGTGGTGTCATACAAATATTTTGTGTACTTCTTCTTATGACATCATTTTTATAACTTATCCTTTGTTTATAAAAAAAAACTTGTGTCCATGTATGTATGATTATCCTGTGTAAATGTCTAGATGTTCTAAAGTTACTTAAGTATCTAGACTTCTCCAGAATTATTGTTTTACCTCTTAGAAAAATGTTTATTTAATCTCTGGCTGCTAGTGCGGGAAACAGATGTCTTAACAGCTATATGGCAACACCGCTTTTAATATTAACTTGAGTTTAAGTGTTATCATTTATCTATATAGTAATAAGTGATTTAAAAAAAACAAACTCAATGTTACCAAATTGATTTTAAGTGTAACAGCTATGATTAGATTATGGATATTTTAATTTGTATGTATACCATTTACATATTAATATCACAATTTTAGAACTGTATAGTATTATTGAATGTACAACAAGGCACATATTTAAAAACATGGCTTCTTTGCTAATATGTATACACCCTTAAATATGTATACACCTATAAATATATCTTCATCCTAATAAATAAATAAATAAATAAATACATAAAATAATACATGAGTCTACATGTTTCCCACACCAAAACCAAAGATGAAATAGCTACTATGTATACTATAATGTACAAATGATCTGTAGTACCAAAAAAGCGTAGAAACCTTGCAAATATACACAAATGCATAAGTGTATTACTTGAGTATGTAATAAAAACATTACATGGTATTTTAAAAGCATGAAAGTACAATGAACAGTAGCCGACAATAGCTATTAACAGACTTGTAATTGTTCCAGATAAAAATGTAACGTAATAACAATAATAATATGTATTAAAGAAAATCATGAAAATGACAACTAAGACACACATATTGCAATCCAGATGTTGGATCCAGCGGAGGGGGGCGCAGGGGGCTGAGGGGGGCGCAGGGGGGCATTCCCACTCATTTTCGCTAAATTAATTAAAATATCCCTTATATTGACCAAAAAAAATATTAATTATTTCACACCATTTTCAATCATAACCTAATTAATACCACATACTCGGTGTTGCAATGGAACGAAGACATTCCTGATCTCATAGAAAAAGTAATACCAGCTATATACACCCTTTGGATATCTTTTTTAATCGCAAACACACAATTAAAAAAAATCAAATTTGAGCTCAATCAAAGTATTTTCAATTCTAGAATGTTTTTTATTATGTTATTTGTTTACTCAGTTATTTCTAAACCCTTTCAAATCGCATTTCATAGATGAATGACCGTAATAAGCTGTGATGTAGACTCGCCATATGGGTGTTGTGTAGATCATGGGAAACCACAGAGTAACTTTATCATCTGCATGCTGTAGATTTCGATTCACAATCACACTTGATAAATACATTTTAATGAGTAAATAAATAAATCTAATAATAAATGTGTCCAAATGCTTTCCCCACCAAAACCAGAGATATATAATATACAAATGATCTGTGGTAGGAAAAAGTGAAGAACAAGTGTAGAAACCTTTAAAATATATACAACGGCATAACTATATTACTTTAGTATATATTAAAACATTGTATTTTACATGGTATTTTAAAAACATGAAATTACAATGAAAATCATCCTGCAATAGTAATTGAAAGCCTTGTGGTTGTTCCATATAAAAAATGTAACATAATAACAATAATAATGGCGGATGATACTTATATGTAAAATCATGATAATTGGCCATTGTGGCAGGACATGGCACTAACACAAAAAAAATGTCGCAGGTAATTTTAATTATTAGTTTTCAATCACGACCTAGTTAATACAACATACACGTGTTCCAATGGAACAAAAACATTCTGGATCTTATAAAGAAAGTAATATGCGTTTGGATATTCTTTTTAATTGCGACCGCCCAATTAAATTATTTTCTTTCTAAACTTGAACTCGATCAAGCTATTTCAATTTCTATAAAATTGTATTATGTTGTTCGTTTAGGCCCACTCAGTTATTTTGAAACCCTCTCAAATCACATTTCATTGACGGATAACTGTGATAAGCATTGATATAGACTCGCCATACAGGTGTTGTGTACAACATCGGAAACCACAGAGTGGCGTCATCATCTTTATACTGTAGGTTTTGGTTCACAATCACATTTTGCCACTGTAGATCACCTTTGGCTGTCTTTACAGTGACAGCTGTTGGGTACTGAACAAATAAATCGATTCTTTTCCTGATCAGCATTCCTCCAACAGAGTATGATTGTTGCAGCTGGATTTGTAGCCACCCTGATGTACCTGGACTACCAGATACCCAACTACTTGGCGAGGTGAAGTAATTGTCTATTCTGGCCCTGTACGGTGCATGAGGTACACTAGGTGTACTAGGGTAAGTCGAGGATGCACTGAAGATGGGGTCGGGAAGCTGGTATTCAGATATTATATTCACAACAAATTGCGAATCGTATTCTTCAACGAGACATTCTGACGACGAATCCATATACAGTCTACGCGTAAACCCAAAGCCTTTCTTGTGACCTGTCAATGTTTGCCATGGAGACCACGATGCTTTATTAGTAGTAAACGTGCACTGATCACCAGTTGAATGGCAGAGACACATGTAATGTATTAAGTTACTGTCTGATACAGGAAAACAGGTCTTGTTCAGACTACCATCAGGACATAGACTGATAGGCATATCACAGTTAACATCTCGACCATTCTCTCCACACAACAGTTTTTCCTCGTCGTCCTCACTCAACACTTTACACACCCTCCTCTGTGTAGTTAGATTGATATCAGCACATCGCATCTCTGTGCTGTTCATCATCACAGACAAAGCATCACGGTCCCTCCATCTCACATCTCCTCCACATTCACCAGTCACTGTGAGAAACAGTGAAGAAATGAAACAAATCAGGCTAGTTGACCTCATCCTAAACAGTGATGCTGGCCGTATTTAGTCTGTGTCAGTTCAGAGAGTGGTCTAAGCCACAACCTCTTAGATATTGAAGGCCTATTGATCTAGAAAATAATTTATTGACCACAATCGCATGGCCAGGAAGCTTGTTTTATGTATGACACAAGTCGGATAGCTATTCGAATTAATATTTCAAGTCTACAGTCGTCTCGTCAAATCAATAACATCATCCTGTGGCTTCCTAGGATGTGTATCGACTGGGGCTTGTAGCCTGGAAGTACCAGATTCGAATCTCGGTCGGGCCGGATATTTGTCATCGTGGTTGTGCATATACAGTGCTCCAAACTGTTCAAAGGTATGCAGTATACATTGCTGTATATGGTACTATGCACTATAAAGAACCCTTGAATTCATTCGAAATAAAAGTAGGGCAGAGTCTCGGCTTCGGGCTTCCTTCTTTCGCGATATTGCCATGACTGTGCAGAAAGCGACGTAAAGCAATATCCATATATATTCATATCCTATGATGTGGTTACTGCTGGGTGGAAAAGTATGTCAATACACAACTTGGTTTGGTTTCACCACTTTAACTCGTACAACACGGAAATATTTGTGTATGAACCATGGAGATCAATTAAAAGTCAGCTCTGTCCGCTTCATTGAATACTTATGTTACGGGTGTACGGCCATTTTATTTTCTCTAATTCTAATTCCAATTTTCTAATTCTAATTATAATTCTTTTAGATGTCATAGTGTAGGCTCAAATGTCACATATAACACTTTCGTGCAATTTGTCTGTTAAAATTGATTTTTCACTTGATTCTGACTCAAATATCATGAAGATGAAGAAAAAAAGGGATTGCATTTTTTATAGGTCGAGAAAAGGTCTAAAATGACGAAATCCAAGATGGCCGCCAAAGTATAGAAAAATAAACATATTTACGAATAATTATGCAACTACATACGCTGGAGACATAAATAATATGTCTATTCTTATGTTTTTAGGTATCAGAAATCCAATTCTTTTATTTGTTTTTGGAAAAAAATATTGTAAAGTCTATATTTATGCAAATATGAGAAAAAACAACCGGATATCGCAGTGAAACTGCGGCTAACATTGTTTTGGCTGATAGTTTTTTTTCTGTTTTGATTATGCGTGGCTGATTCTCCTATGGTGATATCTGGGCGGATGTGGAGCTCTCATCCTTGTGGATGTTTTGTAAAGCATGAAATTCCAAATGGCTCCGATGAAATCACCGAAGTTATATTTTCCATAATATTTTATCAGGAACTACAGTAAAACAAATCCTACCATCATTCGACATCATTATATTGCCTAAAATGCTACGAAAAGCTTTATTATATATATTGCCAAATAAATTACATACCGGCACATATATTCATTATATGCGCGTAGTAAGCTTACACATTACCGTCTGGGGGTAAATCCCCTAGACATGCCCAGAACCCCTTATTTTGCGAGCGAAGGAAAACACTCTCAATAACCCACCATGCCCTATGACCCCCACCCTCACATCATCATCTGTACATCATTCATCTCATCAATCGACTACAACGTTTTTATCGTATTACAATGTCACTTAAAAGAACATTTGTGCCGAAAAGTGACATAAAGCAATGATTTAGTAGTAGTTAGTAGTAAGCCTATACATCACCCATAAACATTACTAACTGCACGGTAGGTTAGAATACACTGAGGGTCCCTTTCCCGATGGATGCTTTATAATGTAATTTCAATGTCAAATCATAGAAAATATTAAGAAAATAATTCCAATCAGGTATATTCGGCGCATAATTCTGAATTGCAAGACGTCAAATGCACAACTGACACTTCTGGAGGCCAAAAATGCTGAATGATGTCATGTTATATACTAAATTAGAAAAGTGGAAGAATAACTGAACTATTTGTCATATTTAGATATTCACACAGGTCAACATATGCCTGTAGGTATTAATAACTCTGTGCTATATATAGATTATTTGCGGAGGTCTGACAGAGCAAGGTCATACCACACTGTTTTTTTTCACACCCGTCCCCAACATTAATTACTCAACATTTAGTGTGTTTGAAGTTAATATGACTTTAACCGTGTATTGGTCTAGCCTTGAGTTACTTAGCGTTAGAGTTGCTGCCCTACTACGATAAATCATATTAATTTATTGCACAATATTATTCATAATAAATAAATGTACGGTACATTATACAGTTTGAATTAGAATTAAATAAGTTAATCTGAAATGAAAGAATATTAATCTGAAATGAAAGAAAATTATTATCTAAAGAGCTATTATAGCCATGATCAAGGTTGTGTAAAGTCATTGTCCTTAAATTTATATTTTATCTTATAATTATGTAATATACGTAATTATGTCAATAACCTTATGAAAACTGTTATCGGTACATTTAATTCAATGATACCTCAATATTACACTAACAAATAATACAGTTATAATACAGTTATAATAATGCAGTTATAATCTGTAATGGCGGAACATGTGTGAAACGTGAATTCAAAGTATGTACAGTCGAAGCCTTTTTTTAAGAGTTGAGCCGGAGAACCACTCTCAGAAACACTCTAAATAAACTTTGTTTTTAATTATCTTCTTTCTCGATATATATTTAGAGAAAGAATAGTTCCGATAATATAAGCAGCAATATATTAAAAATTCTGCCTTGTATTGTAATATCAGATAAATGAAGTATGTGAATCAGGCAGATGTGATTATAATTATAAATCACTTGTTTTCGGAGTGGTAAGCATAACAGTTTAATAAGTTTTGTCATAATTATTACATTCTTTGACTGCTAAAATTAAAAAAAAATTGTAACCTTCACGTGTTTTTTGTGGCACAATTCTTAATAATATAATTATATAACTTCATGTTTGAGGTCCCGACTCGAGTGGAGGTTCAAAAATGTGATATTGACGTTTGAATCACAGATTTGTTAAACTTCCACACTATCGTTATATATTGTCATTAAAAAACACATTTATTTTGCAGACTGAAGTTTACTTTGTGCCAGAGTGTAATATTAGTAACTGCCTTTGATATTTCCTTGCCTTGAAGATATTTATGTTTATGTAATATTTATAAAATAATAATTTATTTGAATCTTATTTTATAAATTCGTTGATGATATATATAATATTAGAGGAGGGGGAGAGGAGGTGAAAATAAATGGGTAAATAAGTGAACACATGACTGGGGTATTCGGACATTTTTTTGCACATATAAATCATGACTAAACTGAACCAGGATAACGTTCCGTGTACATGGTGTATTAGAGCTGTACCGATTTCTGTATTTTCAAGAGGTGACAATTGTGGTATATCTTAGGGTATACAAATCACACGTTCTGCATATTCAAGGGTCAATAAAATAACCCAGCTGTATCATGTGTTTATTCAAAGGCTGCTTTGTGTCTCGAACAGTAGGCCTAGATGAGTGTGCTGCGCAAAAAAAGAGGGTTTTCATGCTTTTAGCCAGTGGCAGATAGTTTGTTAAAACTTTTAGGCAATCCCGAGCATTGTGTCTATTCAGAAAGGGTGTGTTATTGTCCAAATTTGTATAGGCCTAATAAATAGTATGCTTACGCCAGAAACTGTATGGGGCATAGTTATTTTCGGCAAAATTTGTATATTCAAAGGTATACTTTGTCCACAAATGTATATTCAAGACTAAGGGTTTGACTATCCTGTCTGCACACCAAACACAAAGTGTCACCGAGTGCACCACCCCCTTTAGGGGGACAACCTCCTGAACATGGTGAGATGTATCTTAATTGGCACTGCCCTCCACACAGTATCCTAAATTCCGTTCAAGGCCTAGCATACAACCTCTCGGACACGTAGCAGATAATTTATGCTACGTTTTTATATTTTGTTGGTTAAAATTGAAAAAAAAATCAAGTTTAAACTGTTTATTTCTAAAATATAATGGTGTTATCAGTTTTCTTGTCTTAAAAACTATACAAATCGATATATTATGCATGTTTTTGTGTTCCTTCTTTCAAAAGTTATGGTGAAATGGATAATATGGGCGACCATATTGGATTTAGTCAATTTTCATAGATTTAAAGAGTTTGAAAAAAATGCAATCCCTTTTTTTTCTCATCACTACTATGTTCCAAATGGGAATAAACACAAAAATCACTTTGAACAAACATTTTGCACGAAAATACATAAGGGCATATACTACAGTATCTGAAGCCTCAAATCATCATATCTCATAATATACCCTCGTGAATGATGAGTTCCTGTAACAAGTGCTTTACATGGCGCGGTCCTGTCACGCACACCACTGTAACGAGTGGGCACAGTAACTGCATGTATCTGGATCACTGCACCAATGTAACGTAAACGTCAACGTCAACGATGTACCAACGTTGACACGCTCACCAACTATCGTAGCGTGTCCAAATGTTATCTGTGGCACGGCAAACACAAGGCTTGCTTATAAACTATGCCAACGTCTCGAATTTATATAAAATATATATTAATAACAAAAAAACCTTCAATTCAATGCTCTGTGCGCTTTGGAGACATTACCCCTGGTGATTGAACCTGTTCATTCAAGTACCATTTCAACTACCTTTTAACATCATTTTGCATACAGCACTTGCAGTCTTTTCGGCGCTAGGAACTTATCGCACACATTGCCATATCTGTTCTTTCTGATACTCATTTACACCTGAGTCCAGTGAGGCATATGAGGGTAAAGTGCCTTGTCCAAAGACACGACATTGAAATAATGTCCCAATATTGAGAGGGGAGAAACATGATACTTCTCTGAAAATCCTGCACCAAAAGAGATTCGAAACCGCACGGCAGGCACTGAGATTGGCAAAGCTCAACGCTCTAACCATTGCGCCACGTCCCTCTCATGGGGCTTCAAATCATTAAAATCTCATAATCTACACGCATGGTGCCTAGAATGATCATATACCCTCGTGACGCCTCGAATCATCATATATCACCACATACCCTCATGGTGCCTCGACTCGTCTTTTGACTTAATTTAAACTCCCATAATTTCTTACACTTTCCTGAATGAAAATTATCATGAAATTGTTATAACAATATATGAAAAATGTATTCCATTTGTCACCCAGTTCAACTCCTCTTTGTCATGTTTATCTTCTGCACAAGTTCGGCATTGCGACATCAATTTACGGCTTGAAGTGGGTGTACAAATGTCAGTGATAAATACATACCTAAAAGGGCTAACCTTAACTCACGTTACTTTTCATGTTGCTCAGATAACAAGGGGTGTATGTAGTCATGGTAAAGCCTTAAACTGTCAGTCATCAGTGATAGAGTGTTTGACATTAGGTGTCTCTCTTGTGATGAATGGAGTTACCCTCAAACATTCACTGTGGCTAAGCGGTGGAGGTAACTGGAGTTACCATTAGCAAAAAATGGCTGACACGGCTACAGATTCGTTTACATTTTCATCTATTTTGTGTAGCTTAACGTTCTCCATAAATGTTAGGCTTATCGTTATCTGGCGTGTAAAAGCCCCATTTTTTAAGGCTCAGTGGCAGGCCCTGGCTCAGTGGCATATATCCTGATTAATGTTAGCCTAGGAGCCCAACATTATTTTCTACTTAAAACGCCGAAAAGTGTCAAAATCCAAGGTAATGTGGCCGCCATTTGTACAAGATCAAAAAATAAAATGATAATATTTTCGACAGAATAGATGAAGATTCTTGATTTTGGTGTGTAGCATAAGAGTTTTAGTTATGCCTGACAGAGTGATGTAGTCAGAAAGTACTTTAGACATTGGATCGTTATTAAAATCCAAGATTGCAGCTTTTTGTGCAAGGTGAAACAGTAAATTGGCATCATTTTGTATAAAATAGAAGAAAAATCATAATACTGGTGTGTACCATAGGGTTTCAAAGCATGTCTGACATAGAAGTGTGGAACGTACTTTAGATATTGCATTGCGAGTAAAATACAAGATGGCCGCCATTTGATCAAGATCAATAAATTGATCTATTTTCGATAAAATAGAAAGAGCTTCACGATTTCGATGCATCCCGTCGTTTGTCCAAGTAGGCCTATGCCAGAATTAGTTGTGCAACCAGAGGGTAGCTCAACATTTTATTGTGGAGAAAATTGAAGACGGCCGCCATTTGACAAAGTCAAACAAAATTCGTGCCAAACATTTTTACCCCTCAGCTATTAAGGCTGTGGGGTATGGTGATCACCAGAGGCGGACTGGGCGGGCAGTCAGAAATTCAGCTCTTACTAAAAAGTTAACTGATTAATTTTGTTTATTTTTCACAGACATGACCTATATTCCTGGGCAATTCATCCCATATATTTTTTTTGGCACCAAGCCATAAGCGGCCATTTTCCAAAATGGCCGCCTAAAAAGTTTCAGGGCACCATAACTTATGAACCGTTAATTGGATTGCATTCAAATTTAGTATGGTTGTTCTCAAGGTATTTTTGATAATCTGATTAACTTTTGGGATGAATCCATTAAAAACTAAATGGATGCCGCAGCCATTTAAAAAAAGATGGCCGCCTAAAAAGCTTGTGGGCACGATAACTTATGAACTGTTGCTTAGATTGCATTCAAATTTGGTATGATTGTTCTCTATATATTTCTGATGTTCTGCTTAACTTTTGGGATGAACCCATTAAAAACAAAATGGCTGCCACAGCCATTTAAAAAAATTGACATGGTGGTAGTGTGGGTCATTTTTTCCCGTTATTTCTTAATTGATGGACAGAGCCTACGGCTGAGGGGTCCTGCCATCAATTGATGGCTATTTTTTAATAGAAGGAGATTCATGATTTTAGTGTCTGCCATAGGATTTTCTTATACACATCACCTAGTGGCATTATCCAGAAACCATTTTAGACACTTCAGATTCCAGAAACCAAAATGGCGGCCTTCTGGTGGCCATTTTGTTTGTATAATGACCGCCATCTTGGTATATAGATCTAAAAGTATGTTTGCCAGTCACAGGGGCGTATATATGAAAATCCTACATGGTTGCTACCAAAATCACGAATCTGCTTCCCTTCTGTTGACAATTATATTAATTTTTGGATTTTTGCAATGTCTAATGTACTTACAACCACACACTATGTCGGGTATAGGCCTACCTGAAAACCCTACTATGGTAGACATAAAAATTATGCTTTTCTGTCTTTTCTGTCAAAAATCATGGTAATATATATAGCTTAACTTCGCAGAAATGGAGGCCATCTTGGATTCTACTAACCAATGCAATGACTAAAATAATTTCGGGCCATACCATTATGTCGGGCATACCCGTAAACCATATGGTAGATACCAAAATCATGAATCAGCTTATATTCTATCGAAAATTATTTCAATTTAATATTTTTCCTTGGTTAAAACGGCGGTCATTTTGGATTTTTACGTTTCACGTCAACACTTTGTCAAAATTAAATAGGGCTCCTAGCCTAATGGTAATTGATGGGTCCTAATGGAGTGTCATGTGGGCCTATCACAACTGATGACTAATAGTGTATATACCAGAGATCGTCTATACACGATCTCTGCTATCCTTTTTTTCTCAACAAAATTAAATCCTTCAGCTTTATATCCACGAGAAAAAAATATTCCCTTCCCTTTAGATAACTTTTTTACAGTTGTCCGAAATGTGAGAGTCTCCTTGATGCACCATTGGAAAAATTCCAATAAATAAAGTAGTAGTTACCAGCAACATAATTTGTCAGTTACCAGTAGCATGATATCATCGACTATTGCAGTTACCAGCAACACGCTTGGCAGTTACCATTCTCATTGAACAAATTTAGTTTACCGATTACGCGAAAATTATCGACAATTTGAGGTTAACATGACGTCCATTTTGTCCAGTTAAATAATATTAATCCACCTACAAATCGATGGAGCAAAGGAGAACGTTAAACTACACAAAATAGATGAAAATGTAAACGAATCGTTAGCCGTGTCAGCCATGTTTTGCTAATGGTAACTCCAGGTACCTCCACAGCTTAACCACAGTGAACCATTGTCATTCTGCGGTCTAGCGATCTAACCTGAGGATAGCGGAGCTATGCGAAAGACCACGATGTTTCAGCACCAAATTGCCCTGAGAACCTAATATTAGGCTAAGTCTTTGGCTGTCTGGGCATATCTGGGGGTAAATCCCCTGGAGATGCCTTGCCGTGTCGTCCTCTCCGAAGCCGTGGATGAATGTATTTGCTTTATCAGAAAAATCCAACATGGCGGTGACTGAGAGCGATCCCCACCCCAAGGTCCGAAAAATGTCCATATCATTTTAATGACTGAGCTGAGCATGCGGGCATGGAACTGAAATGTTACTGATTCTAAAAAAACTATTTTTGACCTGATTACTCCCCGATATTTTCCGATATGACAGTCCAAAGAAATGTCCCACGATTTTGTACGTGGTAAATTTGTGGCTGAAACCTGTTTCAGCTAGAAAATGCCCAGATCCCCTCCTCATGCGAGTGAAGGGAAACGCTCTCAATAACCCACAATCTACTCAGCCTCAAGTCATCATATGTACATCATTCATTTTATCAACTGTTTGAACTGTTTCTTTTTTTAAATACACGATCGATTGATCTTCAGTGGATCGATGATCGAGTCAACACAGTTCTAGAGCAAAGCCGCAAACATCTCACATACATGGAGTGAATAATCTGAGACAGGAAGGCAGACAGATAGGCAGGTATGCAGACAGACAATTATGCAGACAGGCAGGTATGCAGACAGGCAAGTATTCAGACATACAGCTATGCAGACAGGCAGGTATGCAGACAGGCAGGTATGCAGACAGGACGGCATACAGACAGGCATGCAGACAGGCAGGCATGCAGACAGGCAGGTATGCAGACATACAGGTATGCAGACAGGCAGATATGCAGACAGGACGGTATACAGGCAGGTATGCAGACAGGCAAGTATGCAGACAGGCAGGTATGCAGACAGGCAGGTATGTAGACAGGCAGGTATGCAGACAGGCAGGTATGCAGACAGGACGGTATACAGGCAGGTGTGCAGACAGGCAGGTATGCAGACAGGCAGGTATGCAGACATACAGGTATGCAGACAGGCAGGTATGCAGACAAGCAGGTATGCAGAAAGACAGGCAGGCAGACAGGCAGGCGGGTGGCCGCCTTTTGTGAGGAAAGCCAAACAGGTTGTAAATCTATGTCTAGATGTATGTGTCAGCGTAACGGAATTACATTTTGGTATACATGATATTATGTTACAACACTCACTGTATGCTCGAAAATCATTTTAGTATTCTGTATTTCAATAACAAACTTTCTTTTAGTTTAGTTTATTCAGTGAGGAAGCAACAAAATTATTTTTTTTTATATTATATATGGGGCTTCAAAGTTGTGTAACGGAATTACATTTTTAGGACATTGATTTTTTGTGTGATTATGTTTTTCTATTTTTCCGCGAATCTGTCATATATATTTTTTATTTTATTTTAGAAATCGGTAAGTGATGTCAACAATGCCCCGGTGAGATGAAGTTCATCAATTGTTGAACGTTCATGAATGTTCATGAACATTCATCAATGGTTCATCAAGCCAGTTCATGAACTGTGTTTATGAACTGTTCATTAAAACAGTTCATGAATATTCATCAAAAACAAATAATGAATATTAATGAACACTTGGTGAACTAATTTTGTTCATGATGTTGTTCATAAAGTGCATATGGAGAGTTTGATGAACAGTAATTAATTTTTATGAACTTGGTAGGATCAATTCAGTTTATAGCTTGTTCATGAAAGTTCATGCGAAAGTTTCATGAATGGTTATGAATTATTATGAACTTGATAAGTCTTAATTCGGTTCATGGCTAGTTCATGGAAGTTCACATGGGACAGTCTTAGGAACTGTGATGAATTGTTATGAACTTGATAATTCTCAACTTAGTATATGGTTTGTTCGTTAAAGTTCATGAGAGATAAATTGATGAACTTTGATGAATTATTATGAACTTTATAAGTCTTAATTCGGTTCATGGCTAGTTCATGAAAGTTCATGATGAACTGTTTCATGAACTGGTATGATTTGTTATGAACTTGATAAACTGTCTTAATTTAGTTCATTGTTTGTTCGCTAGAGCTCATGGGAGAGAGTTTCATGAACTTTGATGAATTATTATGAACTCGGCTCATAGCTAGTTCATGGACGTTCATGATGGACATTTTCATGAACTGTGATGAATTGTTATGAACTTGATAAGTCTTAATTTAGTTCATTGTTTGTTCGTTAAAGTTCATGAGAGATAGTTTCATGAACATTGATGAATTATTATGAACCTTATAAGTCTTAACTCGGTTCATGGCTAGTTCATGGAAGTTCATGATGGACAGTTTCATGAACTGTGATGAATTATTATGAACTTGATAAGTCTTAATTCGGTTCATGGCCAGTTCATGAAAGTTCATGACGGACAGTTTCATGAACTGTGATGAATTGTTATGAGCTTGATAAGTCTTATTTTGTTCATTGTTTGCTCGTTAAAGTTCATGAGAGATCGGTTCATGAACATTGCTGAATCAGTATGAACTCGGTTCATGGCTAGTTCATGGATGTTCATGATGGACAGTTTTATAAACTGTGATGAATTGTTATGAACTTGATAAGTCTTAACTCGGTTCATGGCTAGTTCATGGATGTTCATGATGGACAGTTTCATGAACTGTGATGAACTGTTATGAACTTGATAAGACTTGATTCGGTTCATGGCTAGTTCAATGAAGTTCATGACGGACAGTTTCATGTACTGTGATGAATTGTTATGAACTTGATAAGTCCTAATTCGGTTCATGGCTAGTTCATGAATGTTCATGAGGGACAGTTTCATGACTAATTGTTATGAGTCTCAAGTCTCAATTTAGTTCATGGTGTTTTTGTGAAAGTTCATGAACGGTGGTGAATGATAGCCTAATTACCTGGCGAATTTGGTGTGAATTACACAATAGCTAATTAACCAATTAATTAGCAAATTGAGACTTTCTGAGTTATATTATCAACCATAGAATACATAATATAATAACATAATTAGTTTTTCAATTTTCTGTACAGTTTTGTGTGAATCTGTGAGATGGAATGTCTTTCTTAATTAACAAAATGATCATATTTGGAAGCTGGCTTTTTCTAGGTAAGAAGTAACCTCAGAAAAATAGAATCCTCAATCAAAATACCATATGTATTTTAAAGGTCAAAAGACTAAGACTTGGAAATTAATGAATTTTCAGGACCAGTTCGTGAAAATTCATGAACATGAATTTAGCTTGTGTTGCTGGTCGTTCATAAAAAACCCAATTTCATGATAAATGCTTGGGAACTTCCGGTTGAACATTCGTGAATAATTCATGAATAAACATTTAATAAACGTTCATGAATGTTCATTGACTATCTGGTTCATGAATTATTTGAGTTCAGGACCGTTCATGAACAACTAAACTTCATGAACTAGGTTGACAGTTCATGAATTTCATGAATCCTCATTCGTTGTTTATGAACATTCATGAATAGTTCCTGTACACATTTAATGAACGTTCATGAATGTTCATTGACTATCTGGTTCATGAATTATTTGAGTTCAGGACCGTTCATGAACAACTAAACTTCATGAACTAGGTTGACAGTTCATGAATTTCATGAATCCTCATTCGTTGTTCAGGAACATTCATGAATAGTTCATAAGCACATTTAATGAACGTTCATGAATGTTCATTAACTATCTGGTTCATGAATTATTTGAGTGCATGGCTGTCCATGAACTAGCCCTGGTTCATGAATTATCTGAGTTCATGGCCTTTCGTGAACAACCCAAGTTCATGAGCTAAGTGAGAGTTCGTGAACAGAATAAGTTCATGAACTCATGCATTTTCATGAAAGTCCCATTTGTTGTTCAGAATTCGTTAGTAGATCGTGAACACATTTAATGAACGTTCATAAATGTTCATTGACTATCTGGTTCATGAATTATTTAAGTTTATGGCCGTTCATAAACAACCAATGTTCATGAACTTGGTTGACAGCTCATAATATTCATGAATGTCTCATTTGTTCCTCCTGAACATTCATGAATAGTTCATGAACATATTTAATGAACGTTCATGAATGTTCATTAACTATCTGGTTCATGAATTATTTGAGTTCATGGCCGTTCATGAACTAGCCTTGGTTCATGAATTATCTCAGTTCATGGCCGTCCATGAACAACCCAAGTGCATGAGCAAATTTCAGAGTTCATGAACAGAATAAGTGCATGAACTCATGAATTTCCTGAAAGTCTCATGTGCTGTTCAAGAATAGTCATGAACAGTACATGAAAACTTTTATGAACGTTCATGAACATTCGTAGTTCTTTTGTTCACGAACTATTCATGAATGTTCATGAACAGTTCATGATCATCTCACCGAGGTCATGCCGTTTCACCCCACCTTCCTTTCAAGTGTAATTCCGTTACGGCTTATGTAATTCCGTTACGTAATTCTGTTATGTAGTCTATAACACATTCGGTCTCGCAAAATCTTCAAAAAAACAAGATAATATATTATATATATATAATATTTTATATATATTATTATATTTGTCAAGAGTATACACAATATTGAACATATTTATTAAGGGCACATTTTCAGAATGAAAAGTAGTCTCATCCGTAACGGTATTACAAAAGTTGCATTATTTATAACTTTTATTGCAAGGGATAAAAGAGGCTATGTCAAGCTATAATGTATAATACTACCA
Source organism: Flabesymbios commensalis (assembly GCA_964017125.1). Lineage (NCBI taxonomy): Eukaryota > Metazoa > Annelida > Polychaeta > Terebellida > Flabelligeridae > Flabesymbios > Flabesymbios commensalis. Next base: position 68,403,184 of record OZ024916.1, read on the forward strand.
CATTTTTGACAGTTTCGTCAAAATGGGAGACGAAATGGGAGACGAAATATTACCAAATATACCTTTATTGGCAGCTACTTGCCGCCATCACGTCCAATATAAAACCCGCCAAAAATAGCACGTGCGCACATCACTTCGTACTGTTGTGCATCACTTGTTAGAGCGCACTTCCCTATAAATATAGATCGTCGGAAAAAACGAAAATGTGAAAAAAATCATATAATTATTATTTTGCTGTTAATATGGCATTAACTAAAATAAAATATTATCATGTTAATTTCGATTTGGATGTCCACATTTTCGTGGAATTCATGATGTGTGTTGATGGGTCAGGGTGGATGTGATTAGCTATAGTTGTATCAACATTAAAGGTGCTCCTTGGGATGAGACATTTTCAATTTTGTCAATTTTGAATATTTAATTGATCTGAAGCTATGTAGCCTACTGATCTCAACTAAAAATACAAAAATGTCAAAAAAAATTAAAGCACCGAAAAAGAGTGAAATAGTTATATTCCCAGGTCGTATATTGCCATGTGAACAAAACAAGTCAGAAATATACAGCACTTTACACCACATTTTCCCACGCCTTGGACGGTGAGATCAGAGCAATCGCCGCTAATTGGTGTCTTGTAGTCAGGACATGGGGTGGTACACCTGCAACACTAATTGTCTGCCCAACGCTGGGCGGACGACATCAACATGTGGCCCAATGCTGTAGGAACATTCAACCGTCCTTCAGTAAGTGCTTAGGTATACAAACAGTTTGTTTGGGTTTTAAGCGGTCTCATAGAAATGCTGATATAGAATATTTTTAAAAATCTAAAAACTCTGGAAAAATAAAATCATGATCTGTGGGATACACTTCTTCTTTATAAAATAAAAAACGAGAATCGATGTCATACCAAGGAGCTGCTTCAAACGATTTGAGACTGTTTGTGCACGCGGCTAATGCCTTGCAAACGTCGCACATTGATGTGTAAATTACGATGCTATAATCGAACTAATTTCTCGGTCAGTGTTTCAGTTGAATGCGTGGATGCGTTAGTGCGTCTTTATGGTGCGTGCGTGCGTTAGTTCGTCAGTGTGTCAGTTGAGTGCCTGTATGCGCTAGTGCGTTAGTGCGTCAGTTGAGTACGTGGTAAGTTAGTGTCTTTGTGCGTCAGTTGAGTGCGTAAATGCGTTAGTGCGTCAGTTGAATGCGTGGATGCGTTAGTGCGCAAGTGCGTCAGTTGAATGCGTGGATGCGCTAGTGTGTTAGTACGGTGATAGTACGGTGAGTGCATGGATGCGTTAGTGCGGCAGTGCGGCAGTTGAGCGCGTGTATGCATTAGTGCGTTAGTTGAGTGCGTGGATGCGTTAGTGCGTCAGTTGAGTGATTGGATGCATTAGTGCGACAGTTGAGTGAGTGGATTCGTTACTTTGGCAGTTGAGTGCGTGAATTCGTTAGCGCATCAGTTGAGAGAGTGGATGCGTTAGTGCGTCAGTTGAGTGAGTGGATGCGTTAGTGCGTCAGTTGAGTGAGTGGATGCGTTAGTGCGTCAGTTGAGTGCGTGGATGCGTTAGTGCGTTAGTTGAGTGAGTGGATGTGTTAGTGCGTCAGTTGAGTGAGTGGATGCGTTAGTGCGTCAGCTGAGTGAGTGGATGCGCTAGTGCGTCATTATAGTGCGTGGATGCGTTAGCTCGTCAGTGTGTCAGTTGAGTGCCTGTATGCGCTAGTGCGTTAGTGCGTCAGTTCAGTACGTGGTAAGTTAGTGTCTCTGTGCGTCAGTTGAGTGCGTAAGTGCGTTAGTGCGTCAGTTGAATGCGTGGATGTGCTAGTGCGCCAGTGCGTCAGTTGAATGCGTGGATGCGTTAGTGTGTTAGTTGAGAGCGTGAATGCGTTTATGCGTCAGTTGAGTGAGTGGATGGGTTAGTGCGTCAGTTGAGTGAGTGGATGCGTTAGTGTGTCAGTTGAGTGAGTGGATGCGTTAGTACGTTAGTTGAGTGAGTGGATGCGTTAGTGCGTTAGTTGAGTGAGTGGATGCGTTAGTGCATCAGTTGAGTGAGTGGATGCGTTAGTGCGTCAGTTGAGGGAGTGGATGCGTTAGTGCGTCAGTTGAGTGCGTGGATTCGTTAGTGCGGCAGTTGAGGGAGTGGATGCGTTAGTGCGGCAGTTGAGGGAGTGGATGCGTTAGTGCGGCAGTCGAGGGAGTGGATGCGTTAGTGCGTCAGTTGAGGGAGTGGATGCGTTAGTGCGGCAGTTGAGGGAGTGGATGCGTTAGTGCGTCAGTTGAGTGCGTGGATTCGTTAGTGCGTCAGTTGAGTGAGTGGATGCGTTAGTGCGTTAGTTCACTGCGTGGATTCGCTAGTGCGGCAGTTGAGTGCATGGATGCGTTAGTGCGTCAGTTGAGTGAGTGTATGCGTTAGTGCGTCAGTTGAGTGAGTGGATGCGTTAGTGCGTTAGTTGAGTGTGTGGATGCGTTAGTGCGTCAGTTGAGTGCATGGATGCGTTAAGAGCGTCAGTTGAATGAGTGGATGTGTTAGTGCGGCAGTGCGTCAGTTGAGCGCGTGGATGCGTTAGTGCGTCAGTTGACAGAGTAGATGCACTAGTGCGTTAGTTGAGTGAGTGGATGTGTTAGTGCGTCAGTTGAGTGAGTGGATGCGTTAGCAAGTTAGTTGTGAGAGTAGATGCGCTAGTGCGTTAGATTGGTGAGTGGATGCGTTAGTGCGTCAGTTGAGCGAGTAGATGCGTTAGTGCGTCAGTTGAGTGAGTGGACGCGTTAGTGCGTCAGTTGAGTGCGTGGATGCGTTAGTGTGTTAGTGTTGCAGTTGAGTGCAGGGATGCGTTAGTGCGGCAGTTGAGTGCGTGGATGCGTTAGTGCGTCAGTGCGTCAGTTGAGTGCGTGTATGCGCTAGTGCGTTGCTGCGGTAGTTGAGTGAGTGGATATGCTAGTGCAGCAGTTGAGCATGTCGCTACTTCAGTGCGTCAGTGCGTCGAATACACAAATCACCCTCGATCGACGTATGAATGGATCGATGATCTAGTCAAACCAGTGTTAGAGTAAAGCCGCAAAGTCATACATCATAAATGAACATGGAGTGAATAACTAACAAAAAAATCTAGCTAACGTCAAGTACAGGAAATAGTATATGTAATAAGCTCGACGTTTAGAACTGATAGTTTAAAAAAATGATAAAGCTGTCAAAATTTGAGGACTTGTACTTCAATATATCCTCTTTAATATTAAGATGGGAGCCCTCTGAAAAAAATCGTGAAAAATATGTTTTGCTCTGTTTATGTTGGTGGGGTCTATGAAGTGTAATCGTGGACAGCTGTACACCGCGAAGATGTGGGTGTGGGTTGTGAAATTTGTTTGCACAGGGAACTCAATGTTTGTTATCATGGCGATGCGTCAGAGCGATCTACACACTAATTTTAAAAACATCCACACAAAATGATAACGACGTAGCTGAAAATAAGCTAAAAATGGCTTAATATAGGTGAAATGTTACTGATTCTAACAAAGCTATGTTTGACTTGATAAACTGTGGCCAAGCCTCAGCCATGAGCGCCCATAGGAATCACTTCACTTATTTGTACAGTCGCAATCAGTGGCTCAAACCTTTAGTTTCAGATACAGTTTGGGCTATACGAAATGGAGCTCGTAAGCTGCATTATATTGAGTGAATGGATAATTTATATGATAAAAGTGTCAACGCTCGCATACATGTAACTCAATTATCTTTTATCATTTTATTCTATTTTTTTTTTTAATTAAATAGTGTGTGAAAATAGTGAATTAAACAAAAATGAAGTAAATTACTCTAATATAAATTATATTTATCTATCATGTCACATAGTTCAAATTTGAATAGTTACTATATAAAGTCATATCTAGCTTAAATAGAAGCTGGGATACATTTTATTTTGTAAAGAGTTTAATATTATCATTACACTGATTAGACACATTTGTAATATGTTTATGCTTAAGAAGGTAAATCGTTCAGACTTAGGCTCTAGTGATCACAGTTTTGACATATTTGGTCCCGGTGTGCGCCTCACTAATACAGATAAATAATATACATAATACAAAAATGTATCAAACAATACCATGTGTGTGGCAAAGAAAAAGGGATAGAGAAGTCCGTTGTTTTTGGTGATCGTGTGGTCAGCTGCTTTACCACAGCCGAGGCATCCATATATGCCCATAATAAGAGGACAATTGTACTAAAATCTTGTTTTTGTACTGTTGTAAATGGTGAATAAAAATAAATTTATACCAAATAATCTGGATAACATAGAGGATTAAATAAATCACTGAATTAAAAATTAATACTTAAAATTAAAAAGTGTCTGTATTATGTAGGCTGTGAATTATGTCGTCTATGCATATCTACATGTCTCTTGTATGAAATAAAAGTATTATCATGTGTAGTTTATGTAATATGAATTGGTCTGATTTATGTAACAATAGGCTTTTGATTTGTTAATCAAAGTTGAGAATATGTTGGAAGCCTTTAGTTGGTGTGTACCTTTTTACATGATTCGAAAACCACATAAACAAAGTAAAGCTTGTACAAAGCGGACTAAATATTTTTCTTGCACTAAAATTGTGCTCTGTATTTTCTAACATAATTGTCCTTGTATTTTCACAGGGTATATATATAACGGAAATAAATATATATATTAACAACACTTGTGTCTCTAATGTTGTTGTGTGCATGGTTGCACATGCAGACAAATTTTTTTTAATATTAACATTTATTTTAGATAATAATCTTGCAATGAGAAAAATAATTTTGATATGGTATAACTGTTAGTCAATAATTTTTATAATATGTTTTACCCCATTGACACGAAATGACACAATTTTCACTGATTGTTAGTTATTGGAAAGTGATATAACATATATATTAAAACAAAACCACAAATAAAATGTCACTCTGTAGCTCTAACTGGGATTAAAAAAGCGTCTGGAAGCATTTATATCAGTGTGTGTGATAATGATGTTAACTTAAGAATTCGGCAACCACAAAGAGACATATCCAGTACGTGCTGCTGAACATGTCAAGTATGAATACTTTATACTTGATATGATGATACATCGAGATACATTATTGCACATTATATTTGAATTTCAGCTATGCGATTGCATCTTTTTGTGATGATTCTCAAATGACTTGGATCGTTGTTAACATTTGAGTTAAATATGTGTATTTATTGAGCTTATCCTGTTTAAAAAAATCTTATGTGTTTTTTAAACAATAACATCGACATATTGCCAATAGCTGGCTCACTGTAAACCGTGACAATAACGAAGTAATGGGGAGGTATTGTCAAACCATTTTCACCTCAGTACGCATCTTCTCTTTGAGGATTAGATTAATTAACACAGGCATTTGGCATAGTTTTGTTGTTTTAGATAGGCTTTAGATAGTATACAAACCAGCATGCTCATAGAATGATCCGTATATATAATAAGTGCGCATTTTATTATTTGGTAAACTTCCCATTTGCTATGAAAAATATATTTGCTATAAAAAATATAATTTGAATGTGTCCCACTGCACTATTTTTCAGCTTACTAATCCCACTTTAACCAGATTTTTATCATAATTGGACAAGAACAGATGATGGTTTATTCTATGATTTAAATTGGTATTTGATATTGTTTGATTATTGTGTCCGTATATAACAATATGACTTCAAACGGTTTTCTCTGTGCCAGATTGAAAAGCAAATGCGGTTCCAGGACGGTCAATGATGCGAAGGCTGATTTCGACTTAATAAAGGGAACTGTCAACATGGCTCTAATTTGGTCCAAATATTTCATTTTTCATATAAAACACATACATATATTTATTCCTTTTAATCTGTTAATGTAAACATAATAAATGTAGGTCTCAAATAACCGAATAATATGGTTAAAGCGTTTCATTATCAATGTCAATTGCAGCACAATTATATGACTTGTATTATATTTATTTTTGCATATATGATAGTTTTGGCGCCCATTGTGTAAATGAAAATGAAGAAAACAAGTTTATTTGACACAATATTTTATTTTATCATGCAAGTTAGGTTCACATCTAGAATTTGCAAGGGAAGGGACGTACCTGTAATTTTAACTTAAAAAGGGGGAGGTGGACATTTTTTTAAATTTAAATTTAGCTCATTTTCACCATTTACGTTCTGTGGTACCCTAGCCAAACAATCAGCATCGAAAGACATGTATAAAACTAGTGATGACATTGCCTTATTCCTTAGCTCATAAATAGCAGATATTTTGACTGAATGGATTTATAAACAAGGTGGATGGGTTAGAATTTTTATGATGAATTTATTATTTTTATGATGTACGAACTATATGTAAACAAGCCAATAATTTTTTAAATTTTAATAATATGTTTATATTTTTTCCAGAAAGACTTTGACATAACTTTCGATTGCAACTAGCAGGTACATACACATTATGTGTTTTCTGAGTGAAGATTACAATAATCAGCTTGGTGAATTGCTATGTCGAGACTGTTACCCTTCACCTATCTTATATATAATGTAGAATATATTCTATGCATGCTCATTTGATGGTATTGTACCAATAATTATAATAACAATAAAAGATTTTATAATACAACGTGCCCTATTTCTTCATTTGTAATATAAACACTTGTATGACAGTGTTGACGCATCGTGATTGAAATATAACTAGATTGGTTGCTAGATATTTCATAACCATATTATATCACACATTACACCACACACTTCACAATACATACACTACATACATAAACACATTGGACTGCACACTTCGTACTACACATGCACATAATACTACACACAATACATAAACTACATACACATACACATTGAATCACATACACAACACCATACACAGCAAACACCATACTACAGACATCACATCACACACATAATACACTACACACCACACACATTGCACCACACACATTACACTAAATACAACACACTACACACAACACTTCACATACAACACATCACATTACACCACACACATCACACTACATGCACCACACCACACACTATACACATCTCATCACATTCATCACAACACATATGCATCACAATAAACACATCACACCACACACCACACACAATTCACTACATACATTACATCACACACATTGCACTTCACACTATACACCACACAGCATGAACACCACTACGCACATCATACTGCACACATCATACTACACACACCATGCTACATACATCACATCACATACAGCATAGCACTACACACATCACACACATGTACATCATACGGCACGCATCACATACAACACATCACACTACACACATCAGACTGTACACACCATGTACAACACATCACATACCTCACACCACACACATTACACCACACACATCATACAACACTCTACACACCACACACAACCCACCACATACACATCACACTACGTACACTACATACATACACACACACATGCACATCATACTACACACAACACATAAAATACATACACATGCACATAGAACCACATACACAACACCATACACAACACCATACACAGCACACATCATACACTACATACACTACACCATACACACATAATACTACACACATCATACGATACACAGCACACACCACAACACACTATACACAACACTTCACATACAACACAACACACACATTGCAACACACACATCACACTGCATACGCAGCACCACACACTATTCACAACTCATCACATACATCACAACACATACGTATCACAATACACACAACTCACCACACACCACACACAACCCATTACATACAACACACCACACACAGTGCACTTCACACTACACACTAAACATCATAAAGACACCACTACACACATCATACTGCACACATCAAACTAAACACACCATACTACACACATCACACTGCATACAGCACAGCACTACACACATCACACATATGTACATCATACGGCACACATCACATACAACACATCACACTCCACACATCAAACTACGCACATCATGCACAACACATCACACCACACACATTACACTACATACAGCATACAACACTCTACACACCACACACAACCCATCACACACATTGTAACACATACAGCACACCAAGCACATTACACCACATATACAACACCACACACAACACACAGCATACTACATATATCAATCTACACACATCACACTACACACATCACACACAGCACATTTTTCACCACACACATCCCATTGCATACATCACACACAAAAAAATGTAAAAAATGTAAAATAAAAAAGCGCATAAAAAAACATGCATAAAAAATGTAAAATTAAAAACTAAAAAAAATTAAAATGTTAAATAAAAAAAAATAGTTATGTGGGTTGCATTGTAGAGCTGAGATCGGCAAAGCCTGTATCGATTCGGGCACTGCCCGTATCGATACATCTCAGCTCTTACAACGCAACCATAACCCTTTTTTTTAATAAACATTTTTATTTTCTTTATTTTTCATTTTACATTTTTTATACATGTTTTTTATTTTTTTTCATTTCTGAAATTTTTTATTTTAATTTTTTTTTTATTTTACAAATATTAATTTGTAAGTTTTTAATTTTAAATTTTTTGTTTTCGCAAATTATATTTTGTAAGTTTTTATTTTAATCAGTTTTAGTTTTTACATCTTTTATTTTGTAAATTTTTATTTATTGCAAATTTTATTCTGTAAGTTTTTATTTTTACAAGCTTTATTTTTACAAGCTTTATTTTTGTAATTTTAATTTTTGTAATATTTCAATTTTGCAAATTTTATTTTGTAAGTTTATATTTTTGCAGGTTTTTTTTTTTTTTTTTTATTTTATATAATTTTAATTTTTTTTAAATTGTGATTTTGTCAAATTATATTTTGTGAAGTCAGAATTATGTTTGATGTCTTCAGAGTAATATTAAAACTGTGAAACGTTTCAGTATAACTTCACCATTTATGTATGGTATGTTTAGTGCGAAGTGTGTACTGCAATGCATGTGGTATGTTGTTTGTGATGCGATGTTTGTAGTATATGGTGTGCATATTGTGATGTGTGAAGTATGATGTGTGTATTAGGATGTGCATAGTGCTGTGTTTATGCTGTATGGTGTGTAGTGTGAAGTTCAATGTGTGTGATGTGTTGTATGTAATGGGATGTGTGTGTGTGTGTGGTGGAACATGTGTGATGTATAGTGTGTGATGTGTGTAGTGTGATGTGTGTGGATTGATGTGTGTGGTGGAACATGTGTTGTGTGTGATGTGTGTAGTGTGATGTGTGTAGATTGATGTATGTAGTATGCTGTGTGTTGTTTGTGGTGTTGTGTATGTGGTGTAATGTGCTTGGTGTGCTTTCATCAATAATTTTATACATGTCTTTCGATGCTGATTGTTTGGCTAGGGTACCACAAAACGTAAATGGTGAAATAATACGTCCCCAGTTACAAGTTTTGTCCCGAAATGAAAATGAAATGAAATGAAATGAATCGGGCTTTAGGCCACCTTTGTGCACATATAGGCTAAACTGGGCCAGGAGAACCTCCTGAGGATGGTGAGATGATTGAGATGACACTGTCCTCCAGACACAGGATTCGAAATTCGAGCCCTGGCGGTCTGAGGCCGAGCACGCTACCTCTCGGTCACGGAGGCTCCCCACAATACTGACTTTCACACGTGGATGGGGAGGAAACATTTTTGTTTCTTTCAAACCGCCGGGTCCGGGAACCGAACCCCGAACTCTGGCGTGATAGGCAGCGGTGCTAACCACTACCCTAGGGCCCCCGCCCTTGTCCCGAAATAGATCATCAGCAATTGTACTTAATACAGATATATCAACGTCATCAAACTTGTCCTTACACATCCTCCTCAGTAAGTTGTTGTATCTAACCATCGATTTTTCTACAGCATAATACATTATTTTGGTATAATCATTATAAAATGTGTCATCTCGATATTCAGAAATATGATAAATTAAATTCATAGATATTATTCTGGATGTCTGACAATTAAATATCTTATTTTCCTTAACAAGAGCCATAATTGTATTAACTTTTACACTCACAATGTGAAGTGGTCATATACATTTATAAAACTTCATTATGATGCAGAAGGTGTCCTATAGGTGACATGCACAGAACCAATCCAGGTTTAGACAAGTCCAGACCGATTCGCAAACAAGTTTCAACATGTTTTTTCATGTAGAGTGGTCTGCGATGAGTCATCTCATAGGGAGGGGGACCCTAGGGGTGGGGGAGGGGGGAGAAGTGAGTCATTTTTTTTATTTTGCAATACACCAACGAATCAATCAGATTGAAGTGTTTGGCGTCCTTTATTGTTGACAAAGTACAAACAAGTTTCAACATGTTTATGAGGGAAGTGGGGTACCTAATAATAGTGTTGAATAGTGTTGAATAGTGTTGGATCATCACATACAAAAGGGAATGGGGGACATGGGATTGTTGACATGTCAAATGCCAGCATGGACAAACATTGACAATGCTATAACTTCGATTCTTCAACAGTACCAACGTTTGTTCAAATTGTTTTAATTGTTTTTTTTGCAGTCCTCCTTAACAGAATATCAGACATAGGGCAACAACAATGTTAAAAAATCAGACCTCTGTAATGGAGTATAAGGCAAAAGGACGGCAAACAGCAAGGTGCCAAACGTGTCAATGACCTACACCTAGGCTGATGTTTAGTGAACAATGTGTTGTTGATTGGGGTATACCAGTCTATGACAGAAATCAAAATGACCAATGGAAGTGTGGTGATCGCATGGGGATGAGAACACTGTTATAATAAGAATAAAATACGTTTATAGCTAATTTATACTACAACAAGAGGTCAAGGGTTATGACCTGACAAAGCACTGTCAGTAGACGAAAACAAGTCTACACTACAGATAGCAAATTAGCTTGGCACTCAGTGGTTCGAAGTGTTATACTGTGAAACACAGTGACGTCACCGGGAACCATTTTAAATGGCTACTCGGTGAAAACAATGTTATATAAAAAACCCTCTCCCATACCAAATTGTATTAGCTAGCTCGGTAAAAACATTCGGAGGTCAAGTCTATTGAGTTTCACAGAATAGGCGATCCTTGCCTCGTGAGATAGTGAGCGATCGACAATGTTGGAAGGCCCGGACAGACTTAATCCAAGGGTAGCTAGCCCAAGCAAACAATGGTAAGGATTTAGCTGTTCTAAGTTTAGGCTAGAAACTATAATCTAAACATGCCTTAAATATTAACTTCTTTAACTTTCACGATGCTGTAAAATAACATAGTCGTACTTTATCATATGCAAATATAAAATATAGCTGAAATTACATCTTCCATTAAACCATGAATCATGCAATACAATGGGTTACAAAACTACATTTTTGCTGTGTTTTATAACTGTTATTCTAACTCTAGCTGAGAAGATATTTCTTACATGTATACATGTACAGACATGAACCGAGCGTCGCTGTCATTATAAGCCAGTCTGAACTCAGGTTGTCGTGACAACCTCTCCTTGGCCGTGGATTGATGTATTTGCTATATCCAAAAAATGCATCATGGCAATGCCTGAGAGCGGTCTCGATCCCATGGTCAGAGAAATGTCCATAACTTTTTAATGACTGTGCGACCTCTGTGCTACGCATGCGGGCATGGAACTGAAATGTTACTGATTCTAAAAAATATTTTCGACCTGATTATTGCCCAATATTTTGAGATATGACAGTCCATAGAAATGTCCCACGATTTTGTACGCGGTCAATCTGTGACTCAAACCTGTTTCACCCACAGGGTCTAATCTGAATGCCGTATATTGAAAATACACCTGTAAAGTGTAGCTGTCACGGCTAACTGATCACAAATTACAATGCACCGTATCTCACTTACTGTCACCACCCAGGTTACCACTCTTTAGACCAAAAATATCACCGTCAGGCATATATAGGTCACACAACACCAAACCCTATATTGTGCACGCAACAGGTGTGAATCATTCAATTATGATTAACCCTTTGTAACTTATGGTCAATTAACTGGATATAATAAACACTTCCTCTCCTAAAATCTGTCTAAGTTTTCAATATATTTGTAATAATAAAAATATATTTTTACAATCTCATCAGTCATTTATAAAAAAAACTCCATTTGTCATTTACATCCATCATTTCGCCACAGAATTGTGCAATAATAATTATTCCACCCTTTCAATGCGGTTGATTCTATTAAGCATATCCTTTTAACTGTTTCCACATCTCTTGAACGACCCCGAAATTTACAGAATGTTGTTATAAAACGTTATTCTGGTATAAGTTAGCACTCTTTTTAAAATAAATACATGCAAATAAAAATATTTTATTACTATAATCATAATACATGTAATGTATATATATCCAGGCGTAATGATAACAGTTTAAAATCCACATAGGCCCACACAATTTTTCAAGCTGCAGCAGCATCGGCAGCAGCAACAGCAGCAGGAAGCATTTATGTAAAAATAATATCTAAATAATATCTAAATAACATACAATTAATGTATAAATAATGTAAAAATAATATCTATATAATATCTAAATAATATATAAATAATAACATTTTATGCTTTGTAAAACAAAAAATTACTCTTGCTGAGAATTGCCATATACAGATCTATAGTCCTATGCTTGTTAATAATTTAAACCATCCATACAAAATAAACTAATTGACGTCGTGACATGACGCCCATTCATCATCTGAGGATGAGTCATCATTCTGACCCTCATGAATCATGTACATTGATGCTCCCAGTGTCAAAACATGACACTCATTTATCACCCATGGAGAGGGGGCAGTGATGAGTCATCATTTTCTGGGGGAGGGGGACCCGCCTCATGAAGCCCATTCATCATCTGAGGATGAGTCATCATCCTGATGCTCATGAATCATGTACATTGATGCTCCCAGTGTCAAAACATGACACTCATTTATCACCCATGGAGAGGGGGGGCAATGATGAGTCATCATTTTCTGGGGGAGGGGAACCTCAAAAATAACGCTTATTTATCACCCTAGAATGAGTCATCTTCCTGATGACACTAAATTTAAAATATGGTGCCAATATTCAAAGACACTCAATAATATTTTGAACCAGCCACTCAAATGTGTGCAAACTGAAGGAATAAAAAATTCTATAAAAATACCCTTTTTTGTTGCATAAGATAATATTGATATATTGATATATTGATATATTGATATAGTGATATATTGATATAGTGATATATTGATATATTAATATATTGATATATTGATTAATGTTTGTTAAATATTGAAAAAAAAGTTAATTTCATATAATATGACAATGATGTGCATTCATCATGCACATTGATGTTCTCATCCACAAAACATGACGCTCATTCAGCATCCAAGGATGATTAACCCAATGACCCTAAATATAAAAAATGTTGCCATTATACAGAGATGCTCATTAATATTTTGAACCACTCAATCAAAATAAAGCACTTGGCGTCATGACGCCCATTCATCATCCAAGGATGAGTCATCCTTTTCAGGGGGAGGGGGACCCTCTGCGGACCCAAGGGGAGGGGGCGTACCAGTCTGTAACAAGCACCTTGGGGAGGGGGAACCAAAGGGAGGGGGGACCATGATGAGTCACCCTTTCCAAGAAGGAGTGGGAGCCGTGATGAGTCACCCAAAGAGGGGTGGGGGGACCGTGATGAGTCACCCTTTCCATGGTGGGGGGACCGTGATGCGTCATCCAAAAGGGGCGTGTCTCTAGGGAGGCTCCACCAATCATAATCAAGGGGAGGGGGTGGGAGGCAGATTATGTTAATGTGGCCCCAAAGTCCATACCTTACTACTATTATTATATTGCTTAATTCTGATATTTCAGATATCTAGTGGCGGCTATTTTGGATTTAGCCCCTGCGGTGGTGCAAGGAGATGCTTGTCTTGGCATCCACACAAAATAGATCAAGTAGGGTTATGTCGATATCTGGGCCAAAATTGATGGCTTTGGAACTATTTGCCCCAGACAGTCCATATATTACCCTGACATCCCCGACTAATAATAGACTAGTCAGACAGACATCAGGCTATACCCTGCACCGGCTGTTAAAGTTTTTTTTTCGATTGATTCCACACCCTCATGGGATCTATAATGTATATCTGCCGGATATCAAGAGGATATCCTTGAGCGATCTGAGAAAATTCAAGAAATTCAAAATGGCCCCCATTTGGTGAAGGTCAAACTTTAAATTGCCATAATTTTCGACAGAATAGGAGCAGCTTCATGATTTTGGTGTCCACTATAGGATTTTCAGGTATGCCCGATCTAGTGGTGTGGTCAGCAATAACATTATACATTGCATTGTGGGTAAAATCCAAGATGGCCGCCATTTGTCCAAGGTCAAACAATAAATTGATATCATTTTAGCACAATAGAGGCAGATTCATATTTTTGATGTCTATTATAGGGTTTTCAGGTATGCCCGACACAGTGGTGTTGTCAGAAAATATTTTCCACATTGCATTGTGAGTAAAAAATCTAAGATGGCCGCCAGTGTCCCAGGACAAACAATAAAATGATATCATTTTCAGCACAATAGAGGCAGATTCATATTTTTGATGTCTATTACAGGGTTTTAAGGTATGCCCGACACAGTGGTGTTGTCAGAAAATATTTTCCACATTGCATTGTGGGTAAAAAATCCAAGATGGCCGCCATTTGTCCAAGGTCAAACAATACATTGATATCATTTTAGCACAATAGAGGCAGATTCATATTTTTTATGTGTATTATAGGGTTTTCAGGTATACCCGACACAGTGGTGTGGTTTGAAAATATTTTCCACATTGCATTGTGGGTAAAAAATCTAAGATGGCCGCCATTTATCCAAGGTCGAACAATAAATTGATATCATTTTCGACATAATAGAGGCAGATTCGTGTTTTCGGTGTCTATTACGGGGTTTTCAGGTATGTCATGCATAGTGGTGTTGTCAGGAAATATCTTAGACATTGCATTGTAGGTTAAAAAAAATTAAGAAGGCCGCCATTTTTTCAAGGTCAAACAATAAATTCAAATCATTTTCAACATAATAGAGGCAGATTTGTGAGACCGTATATAGAAATGTATATGTAGTTGTGTTTTTTTTAGCCTGGGATGAAGCTTCAAGTTGTTCTGAGCAATATATTTTTCAAATTAAGTAGATCTTGTAAAAACTGTTGCCCTGGCAGCACTTTGAATAATCATTGATGTAATGAAAATCGGTCTGATTTTCGTAAATGTTGCCCTGCATAAAATACTTGAACAAAGTGACTATTCCCGCCACTATTTCGTCACAAAATGTTGTCATGGTTACCTTTTATTTAAAAAATTGTTGTTGAAAAATGGCATATACATCAGGATGAACTGTTTTTAATATTATACGATCTTAAATTCGTTATATTTTATTTTTTATTTGCACCCATATGACTCTCAAGCTACAACTCAAGTATTTCATCCATGAATAATCCTCAAAACACGACCTTCACAGATTTCTTTTAGACTTAGTTATCCTACCTTTTTTTCAATTCTATACATTCTAATCAAAATTGTAGAATTTGTTTTACGACGATAAACATCCATTAAATATGGATTAAAAGCTCCATTTTTTAATGAAACAGTCGGTATATGTCAAGTAAACCCAGAAAACCTGAAGAGCCTCTGCATACTGATGGTCTCACCACCCCAAATACCAGTCCCATTGAAATACATGTAAAATGCCTCCATTCCACCGGCCGATTTGACTTCTTTTGCCCCCCCCCCCTCTTATCTAGTGTCTCATATCATAATGAAGCCTGGACTGTGCTTTTTAAAAAAACAGCTCCGATAACGGTTTGCTAGTTTGTAAAAAAGGTCACCATATATACAATAGTACAGACTAGGCTTAAATTCATACCCTCTTTCACAGACCAGACACACATCCTTGGCATATATAAGTTTACTGGCCATACCACTAAGCCGAACATACCCGAAAACCCTATTGTAGACAATGTTTCTTTTCTGTTGAACAGTATATCAATTTAATGTGTGACCCTCGCCATCTTGAAAATTGGCGGATTTTTGGCTCTTTAGAAATAGATATGAAATTGTCTCTTTGGATAAAACTTTTCTAATGGGTCTATGGAACATCGATGCCAAGTGTCATGCTTGCCCTAAAAGTGCGGCTTTGTCCATTTTTGAGCTCTTAGCATGTCTACTGTAGTCAAAATTATTTTTTTTAAATGGTTCTTATTTGTATTTATTATAATTAAATGTTTGCTTTTTTAACCTTGAAATTGACGTTTTGACGTTGAAGATGACATGGAATCATGAAAATAATACCATGAATGGATTTTCTAGCAAAAAGTACACGGAAAAGAGGTATTACGCTTGTTCCTAGATATATTAGTTAGAAATATCATATTTGACCTTGAAAATCATATTCTCGCTTATTTGATCTTAACATCTACGTTTTGGCCTTGAAGACGACCCTTAATAATCAAAATAGTACCACAAAATAATTCTTCAATCAAAAACACATCAAAATGAGGTATTACACTTGATGCTATTTGCATTTGTTAAAAATAACATTTCACAGTTTTGACTTTAGAATTGACCTTTTAACCTTGAAGATGGCCTTGAATCAGCAGAACATTATTTGAATTAAATTATGTAGTCAAGATCACACCGAAAAGAGCTATTATATTTGTTCCTACTTATATTGGATAAAAATGACATTTTCAACAATTTGACCTTGAAATTGACCTTTTGACGTTGAAGATCAACTTGAATCATTAAAATAATACCAGAAATGAGATTTTCAGTCAAAATTAGATGAAATAGAGGTAATACACTTGTTTGTAGCTTTATTTAAGAAAAATATCATTTGACCTTGGATTTTGTCTTTTTTTTTTAAACGCTCAAGGATATTATCTTGATATCCGGCGGATATGCTTCATAGAACACCTACTGAGTTATAATCCATAAAAAAAAACTTTAACAGCCGATGCAGGGTTAGGCCAAAAAGAAGCTTTGGCTGCCTGACTAATATATTTTATTGGGATAAATACAAGCCGAAATAGATATAAAGACCTCTCTTATCTATTTCTGATACAAGTGATTACAGACTTATTTGTTATAGAAATATATTGCACATATATTAAAAGGTGCTTAGTCAATCACAAGCACATCAAAATATACATGTTATCGCATACATAATAAAAATCATGTTAAGTGGTCTTGTCAAGTTAAAACAATTACAAAAATCTTCGGATTGTTCAGACCCCACCACCCACCCCCCTTTCCATATATATTTTTTTTTAATATTTGGAAACATGAAAACAAGACAAAAAATTATCAAAAAAAGTAAAAATCCGAGTTGGGCCTTGACCCACCCACCCACTTCCGAGTTTTTCTCGGATTTTTTTTTTAACTTGACAAAACCCCTAAGTGGCATTGTCATTATAAATCAGTGAATATTACTAATAAATGGCACTGTCAACATATGAAGATATGTGTCTGCACGTTTTCAGATATAAAATAGCTGTTATGTATATGTAATATACATATGATCAGTAGTAGCAAGACAGCGCAGAAACGTTAAAAATATATACACATGCATAATTATGTTACTTATGATTTGTTAATGTAAATGATAACCATTTCGAATAAATTAAATGGAATTGCCAAGATATGATGAAGATATTCATATTATTATGGGACTATAGATAAACGTTCTCATACATCGTTTTGCTGATATAGTCGTGTCATACAAATATTGTGTGTACTTCTTCTTATGACATCATTTTTATAACTTATTCTTTGTTTATAAAAAAAAACTTGTGTCCATGTATGTATGATTATCCTGTGTAAATGTCTAGATGTTCTAAAGTTAGTTAAGTATCTAGACTTCTCCAGAATTAATGTTTTACCTCTTAGAAAAATGTTTATTTAATCTCTGGCTGCTAGTGCGGGAAACAGATGTCTTAACAGCTATATGGCAACACCGCTTTTAATATTAACTTGAGTTTAAGTGTTATCATTTATCTATATAGTAATAAGTGATTTTAAAAAAACTAACTCAATGTTACCAAATTGATTTTAAGTGTAACAGCTATGATTAGATTATGGATATTTTAATTTGTATGTATACCATTTACATATTAATATCACAATTTTAGAACTGTATAGTATTATTGAATGTACAACAGGGCACATATTTAAAAACATGGCTTTTTTGCTAATATGTATACACCCTTAAATATGTATACACCTATAAATATATATTCATCCTAATAAATAAATAAATAAATAAATACATAAAATAATACATGAGTCTACATGTTTCCCGCACCAAAACCAAAGATGAAATAGCTACTATGTATACTATAATGTACAAATGATCTGTAGTACCAAAAAAAGCGTAGAAACCTTGCAAATATATACAAATGCATAAGTGTATTACTTGAGTATGTAATAAAAACATTACATGGTATATAAAAGCATGAAAGTACAATGAACAGTAGCCGACAATAGCTATTAACAGACTTGTAATTGTTCCAGATAAAAATGTAACGTAATAACAATAATAATATGTATTAAAGAAAATCATGAAAATGACAACTAAGACACACATATTGCAATCCAGATGTTGGATCCAGCAGAGGGGGGCGCAGGGGGCTGAGGGGGGCGCAGGGGGGCATTCCCATACCTTTTTGCGCTAAATTAATTAAACTATCCCTTATATTGACCAAAAAAAGTATTAATTATTTCACACCATTTTCAATCATAACCTAATTAATACCACATACTCGGTGTTGCAATGGAACGGAGACATTCCTGATCTCATAGAAAAAGTAATACCAGCTATATACACCCTTTGGATATATTTCTTAATCGCAAACACACAATTAAAAAAAATCAAATTTGAGCTCAATCAAAGTATTTTCAATTCTAGAATGTTTTTTATTATGTTATTTGTTTACTCAGTTATTTCTAAACCCTTTCAAATCGCATTTCATAGATGAATGACCGTAATAAGCTGTGATGTAGACTCGCCATACGGGTGTTGTGTAGATCATGGGAAACCACAGAGTAACTTCATCATCTGCATGCTGTAGATTTCGATTCACAATCACACTTGATAAATATATTTTAATAAGTAAATAAATAAATCAAATAATAAATGGGTCTACATGCTTTCCCCACCAAAACCAGAGATATATAATATACAAATGATCTGTGGTAGGAAAAAGTGAAGAACAAGTGTAGAAACCTTAAAAATATATACAACGGTATAACTATATTACTTTAGTATATATTAAAACATTGTACTTTACATGGTATTTTAAAAACATGAAATTACAATGAAAATCATCCTGCAATAGTAATTGAAAGCCTTGTGGTTGTTCCATATAAAAAATGTAACATAATAACAATAATAATGGCGGATGATACTTATATGTAAAATCATGATAATTGGCCATTGTGGCAGGAAATGGCACTAACACAAAAAAAATGTCGCAGGTAATTTTAATTATTAGTTTTCAATCACGACCTAGTTAATACAACATACACGTGTTCCAATGGAACAAAAACATTCTGGATCTTATAAAGAAAGTAATATGCGTTTGGATATTCTTTTTAATTGCGACCGCCCAATTAAATTATTTTCTTTCTAAACTTGAACTCGATCAAGCTATTTCAATTTCTATAAAATTGTATTATGTTGTTCGTTTAGGCCCACTCAGTTATTTTGAAACCCTCTCAAATCACATTTCATTGACGGAAAACTGTGATAAGCATTGATATAGACTCGCCATACAGGTGTTGTGTACAACATCGGAAACCACAGAATGGCGTCATCATCTTTATACTGTAGGTTTTGATTCAGAATCACATTTTGCCACTGTAGATCACCTTTGGCTGTCTTTACAGTGACAGCTGTTGGGTACTGAACAAATAAATCGCTTCTTTTCCTGATCAGCATTCCTCCAACAGAGTATGATTGCTGCAGCTGGATTTGTAGCCACTCTGATGTACCTGGACTACCAGATACCCAACTACTTGGCGAGGTGAAGTAATTGTCTATTCTGGCCCTGTACGGTGCATGAGGTACACTAGGTGTACTAGGGTAAGTCGAGGATGCACTGAAGATGGAGTCGGGAAGCTGGTATTCAGATATTATATTCACAACAAATTGCGAATCGTATTCTTCAACGAGACATTCTGACGACGAATCCATATACAGTCTACGCGTAAACCCAAAGCCTTTGTTGTGACCTGTCAATGTTTGCCATGGAGACCACGATGCTTTATTAGTAGTAAACGTGCACTGATCACCAGCTGAATGGCAGAGACACATGAAATGTATTGAGTTACTGTCTGATACAGGAAAACAGGTCTTGTTCAGACTATCATCAGGACATAGACTGATAGGCATATCACAGTTAACATCTCGACCATTCCCTCCACACAACAGTTTTTTCTCGTCGTCCTCACTCAACACTTTACACACCCTCCTCTGTGTAGTTAGATTGATATCAGCACATCGCATCTCTGTGCTGTTCATCATCACAGACAAAGCATCACGGTCCCTCCATTTCACATCTCCTCCACATTCACCGGTCACTGTGAGAAACAGTGAAGAAATGAAACAAATCAGGCTAGTTGACCTCATCCTAAACAGTGATGCTGACCGTATTTAGTCTGTGTCAGTTCAGAGAGTGGTCTAAGCCACAACCTCTTAGATATTGAAGGCCTATTGATCCAGAGAATAATTTTTTGACCACAATCGCATGGCCAGGAAGCTTGTTTTATGTATGACACAAGTCGGATAGCTATTCGAATTAATATTTCAAGTCTACAGTCGTCTCGTCAAATCAATAACATCATCCTGTGGCTTCCTAGGATGTGTATCGACTGGGGCTTGTAGCCTGGAGGTACCAGATTCGAATCTCGGTCGGGCCGGATATTTGTCATCGTGGTTGTGCATATACAGTGCTCCAAACTGTTCAAAGGTATGCAGTGTACAGTGCTGTATTTGGTACTGTGCACTATAAAGAACCCTTGAATTCATTCGAAATAAAAGTAGGGCATAGTCTCGGCTTCGAGCTTCCTTCTGTCGCGATATTGCCATGACTGTGCAGAAAGCGACGTAAAGCAATATTCATATATATTCATATCCTATGATGTGGTTACTGCTGGGTGGAGAAGTATGTCAATACACAACTTGGTTTGGTTTCACCACTTTAACTCGTACAACACGGAAATATTTGTGTATGAACCATGGAGATCAATTAAAAGTCAGCTCTGGCCGCTTCATTAAATACTTATGTTACGAGTGTACGGCCATTTTATTTTCTCTAATTCTAATTCCAATTTTCTAATTCTAATTATAATTCTTTCAGATGTCATAGTGTAGGCTCATATGTCACATATAACACTTTCGTGCAATTTGTCTGTTAAAATTGATTTTTCACTAGATTCTGACTCAAATATCATGAAGATGAAGAAAAAAAGGGATTGCATTTTTTTATAGGTCGAGAAAAGGTCTAAAATGACGAAATCCAATATGGCCGCCAAAGTATAAAAAAATAAACATATTTACGAATAATTATGCAACTACATACGCAGGAGACATAAATAATTTGTCTATTCTTATGTTTTTAGGTATCAGAAATCCAATTCTTTTATTTGTTTTTGGAAAAAAATATTGTAAAGTCTATATTTATGCAAATATGAGAAAAAACAACCGGATATCGCAGTGAAATTGCGGCTAACATTGTTTTGGCTGATAGTTTTTTTTCTGTTTTGATTATGCGTGGCTGATTCTCCTATGGTGATATCTGGGCGGATGTGGAGCTCTCATCCTTGTGGATGTTTTGTAAAGCATGAAATTCAAAATGGCTCTGATGAAATCACCGAAGTTATATTTTCCATAATATTTTATCAGGAGCTACAGTAAAACAAATCCTACCATCATTCGACATCATTATATTGCCTAAAATGCTACGAAAAGCTTTATTATATATATTGCCAAGTAAATTACATACCGGCACATATATTCATTATATGCGCGTAGTAAGCTTACACATTACCGTCTGGGGGTAAATCCCCTAGACATGTCCAGAACCCCTTATTTTGCGAGCGAAGGGAAACACTCTCAATAACCCACCATGCCCTATGACTCCCACCCTCACATCATCATCTGTACATCATTCATCTCATCAATCGACTACAACGTTTTTATCGTATTACAATGTCACTTAAAAGAACATTTGTGCCGAAAAGTGACATAAAGCAATGATTTAGTAGTAGTTAGTAGTAAGCCTATACATCACCCATAAACATTACTAACTGCATGATAGGTTAGAATACACTGAGGGTCCCTTTCTCGATGGATGCTTTATAATGTAATTTCAATGTCAAATCATAGAAAATATTAAGAAAATAATTCCAATCAGGTATATTCGGCGCATAATTCTGAATTGCAAGACGTCAAATGCACAACTAACACTTCTGGAGGCCAAAAATGCTGAATGATGTCATTTTATATACTAAATTAGAAAAGTGGAAGCATAACTGAACTATTTGTCATATTTAGATATTTACACAGGTCAACATATGCCTGTAGGTATTAATAACTCTGTGCTATATATCGATTATTTGCAAAACGTCTGACAGAGCAAGGTCATACCATACTGTTTTTTTCACACCCGTCCCCAACATTAATTACTCAACATTTAGTGTGTTTAAAGTTAATATGACTTTAACCGTGTATTGGTGTAGCCTTGAGTTACTTAGCGTTAGAGTTGCTGCCCTACTACGATAAATGATATTAATTTATTGCACAATATTATTCATAATAAATAAATGTACGGTACATTATACAGTTTGAATTAGAATTAAATAAGTTAATCTGAAATGAAAGAATATTAATCTGAAATGAAAGAAAATTATTATCTAAAGAGCTATTATAGCCATGATCAAGGTTGTGTAAAGTCATTGTCCTTAAATATATATATTTTATCTTATAATTATGTAATATACGTAATTATGTCAATAACCTTATGAGAACTGTTATCGGTACATTTAATTCAATGATACCTCAATATTACACTAACAAATATTACAGTTATAATACAGTTATAATAATGCAGTTATAATCTGTAATGGCGGAACATTTGTGAAACGTGAATTCAAAGTATGTACAGAGTCGAAGCCTTTTCTTAAGAGTTGAGCCGGAGAACCACTCCCAGAAACACTCTAAATAAACTTTGTTTTTAATTATCTTCTTTTTCGATATATATTTAGAGAAAGAATAGTTCCGATAATATAAGCAGCAATATATTAAAAATTCTGCCTTGTATTGTAATATCAGATAAATGAAGTATGTGAATCAGGCAGATGTGATTATAATTATAAATCACTGATTATTCAATCATTGCATGAATCTATGCACATATAATGATGCTAGTAACATAAAGTGAATCAAGTTACTTGTTTTCAGAGTGGTAAGCATAACAGTTTAATAAGTTTTGTCATAATTATTACATTCTTTGACTGCTAGAATTTAAAAAAAATTGTAACCTTCACGTGTTTTATGTGGCACAATTCCTAATAATATAATTATATAACTTCATGTTTGAGGTCCCGACTCGAGTGGAGGTTCAAAAATGTGATATTGACGTTTGAATCACAGATTTGTTAAACTTCCACACTATCGTTATATATTGTCATTAAAAAACACATTTATTTTGCAAACTGAAGTTTACTTTGTGCCAGAATGTAATTTTAGTAACTGCCTTTGATATTTCCTGGCCTTGAAGATATTTATGTTTATGTAATATTTATAAAATATTAATTTATTTGAATCTCATTTCATAAATTCGTTGATGATATATATAATATCAGAGAGGGGGGAGAGGAGGTGAAAATAAATGGGTAAATAAGTGAACACATGACTGGGGTATTCGGACATTTTTTTGCACATATAAATCATGACTAAACTGAACCAGGATAACGTTCCGTGTACATGGTGTATTAGAGCTGTACCGATTTCTGTATTTTCAAGAGGTGACAATTGTGGTATATCTAAGGGTATAAAAATCACACGTTCTGCATATTCAAGGGTCAATAAAATAACCCAGCTGTATGATGTGTTTATTCAAAGGCTGTTTAGTGTCTCGAACAGTAGGCCTAGATGAGTGTGCTGCGCAAAAAAGGAGGGTTTTCATGTTTTTAGCCAGTGGCAGATAGTTTGTTAAAACTTTTAGGCTATCCCGAGCATTGCGTCTATTCAGAAAGGGTGTGTTATTGTCAAAATTTGTATAGGCCTAATAAATATTATGCTTACGCCAGAAACTGTATTTTGTATATTCAAAGGTATATTTTGTCCACAAATGTATATTCAAGACTAAGGGTTTGACTATCCTGTCTGCACACCGAACACAAATTGTCACCGAGTGCACCACCCCCTGTAGGGGGATAACCTCCTGAGCATGGTGAGATGTATGTTAATTGGCACTGCCCTCCACACAGTATCCTAAATTCCGTTCAAGGCCTAGCACACAACCTCTCGGACACGTAGCAGATAATTTATGCTATGTTGTTATATTTTGTTGGTTAAAATTGAAAAAAATCAAGTTTAAACTGTTTATTTCTAATATATAATGGTGTTATCAGTTTTCTTGTCTTAAAAACTATACAAATCGATATATTATACATGTTTTTGTGTTCCTTCTTTCAAAAGTTATGGTGAAATGGATAATATCTTGGAAACATGGCGGCCATTTTAGATTTAGTCAATTTTCATAGATTTAAAGAGTTTGAAAAAAATGCAATCCCTCTTTTTTCTCATCACTACTATGTTCCAAATGGGAATAAACAAAAAAATCACTTTGAACAAACATTTTGCACGAAAATACATAAGGGCATATACTACAGTATCTGAAGCCTCAAATCATCATATCTCATAATATACCCTCGTGAATGATGAGTTCCTGTAACAAGTGCTTTACATGACGCGATCCTGTCACGCACAACGCTGTAACGAGTGGGCACAGTAACCTGTATCTGGATCACTGCACCGATGTAACGTAAACGTCAACGTCAACGATGTACCAACGTTGACACGCTCACCAACTATCGTAGCGTGTCCAAATGTTATCTGTGGAACGGCGAACACAATACTTGTGGATAAAATATGCCAACGTCTCAAATGTATATAAAATATATATTAATAACAAAAAACCTTCAATTCAATGCTCTGTGCGATTTGGAGACATTACCCCTGGTGATTGGACCTGTTCATTCAAGTACCATTTCAACTACCTTTTAACATCATTTTGCAGTCTTTTCGGCGCTAGGAACTTATCGCATACATTGCCATATCTGTTCTATCTGATACTCATTTACACCTGAGTCCAGTGAGGCATAAGAGGGTAAAGTGCCAAGGACACGACATTGAAATATTATCCCAATATTGAGAGGGGAGAAACATGATAATTATCTGAAAATCTTGCACCAAGAGAGATTCGAAACCGCACGGCAGGCAGTGACATTGGCAAAGCTCCACGCTCTAACCATTGCGCCACGTCCCTCTCATGGGGCTTCAAATCATTAAAATCTGATAATCTTCACGCATGGTGCCTAGAATGATCATATACCCTCATCACATATCACCACATACCCTCATGGTACCTCGACTCGTCTTTTGACTTATTTTAAACTTCCATAATGTCTTACACTTTTCTGAATGAAAATTATCATGAATTGTTATAAAAATATATGAAAAATGTATTCCATTTGTCACCCAGCTCAACTCCTCTTTGTAATGTTTATCTTCTGCACAAGTTCGGCATTGCGAAATCAATTTACGGCTTGAAGTGGGTGTACAAATGTCAGTGATAAATACAGACCTGAAAGGGCTAACCTTAACTCACGTTACTTTTCATGTTGCTCAGATAACAAGGGGTGTATGTAGTCATGGTAGAGCCTTAAACTGTCAGTCATCAGTGATAGAGTGTTTGACATTCATCTTGTGATGAAGTTACCCTCAACCATTGTCATTCTGCGGTCTAGCGATCTAACCTGAGGATAGCGGAGCTATGCGAAAGACCACGATGTTTCAGCACCAAATTGCCCTGCGAACCTAATATTAGGCTAAGTGTTTGGCCGTCTGGGCATATCTGGGGGTAAATCCCCTGGAAATGCCTTGCCGTGTCGTCCTCTCCGAGGCCGTGGATGGATGTATTTGCTTTATCAGAAAAATCCAACATGGCGGTGACTGAGAGCGATCCCGACCCCAAGGTCCGAAAAATGTCCATATCATTTTAATGACTGTGCGACCTCTGAGCTGAGCATGCGGGCATGGAACTGAAATGTTACTGATTCTAAAAAAAGCTATTTTTGACCTGATTAATCCCCGATATTTTCCGATATGACAGTCCAAAGAAATGTCCCACGATTTTGTACGTGGTAAATCTGTGGCTGAAACCTGTTTCAGCTAGAAAATGCCCAGATCCCCTCCTCGTGCGAGTGAAGGGAAACGCTCTCAATAACCCACAATCTACTCATCCTCAAGTCATCATATGTACATCATTCATTTTATCAACTGTTTGAACTGTTTCTTTTTTTAAATACACGATCGATTGATCTTCAGTGGATCGATGATCGAGTCAACACAGTTCTAGAGTGAAGCCGCAAACATCTCACATACATGGAGTGAATAATCTGAGACAGGAAGGCAGACAGATAGGCAGGTATGCAGACAGACAATTATGCAGACAGGCAGGTATGCAGACAGGCAAGTATGCAGACATACAGATATGCAGACAGGCAGGTATGCAGACAGGCAGGTATGCAGACAGGACGGTATACAGGCAGGCATGCAGACAGACAGGTATGCAGACATACAGGTATGCAGACAGGCAGGTATGCAGACAGGACGGTATACAGGCAGGTATGCAGACAGGCAGGTATGCAGACAGGCAGGTATGCAGACAGGCATGCAGACAGGCAGGTATGTAGACAGGCAGGTATGCAGACAGGCAGGTATGCAGACAGGACGGTATACAGGCAGGTATGCAGACAGGCAGGTATGCAGACAGGCAGGTATGCAGACATACAGGTATGCAGACAGGCAGGTATGCAGACAAGCAGGTATGCAGAAAGACAGGCAGGCAGACAGGCAGGCGGGCGGCCGCCTTTTTGAGGAAAACCAAACAGGTTGTAAATCTATTTCTAGATGTATGTGTCAGCGTAACGGAATTACATTTTGTTATACATGATATTATGTTACAACACTCACTGTTGCTCGAAAATCATTTTAGTATTCTGTATTTCAATAACAAACTTTCTTTTAGTTTAGTTTATTCAGTGAGGAAGCAACAAAAAAATATTTTTTTTAATTATTATATGTGGGGCTTCAAAGTTGTGTAACGGAATTACATTTTTGAGACATTGATCGGTAAGTGATGTCAACAATGCCCCGGTGAGATGAAGTTCATCAATTGTTGAACGTTCATGAATGTTCATGAACATTCATCAATGGTTCATCAAGCCAGTTCATGAACTCTGTTCATGAACTGTTCATTAAAAACAGTTCATGAATATTCATCAAAAACAAATAATGAATATTAATGAACACTTGGTGAACTAATTTTGTTCATGATGTTGTTCATAAAGTGCATATGGAGAGTTTGATGAACAGTAATTATTTTTTATGAACTTGGTAGGATCAATTCAGTTTATAGCTTGTTCATGAAAGTTCATGAGAAAGTTTCATGAACGTTGATGATTTATTATGAACTTGATAAGTCTTAATTCGGTTCATGGCTAGTTCATGGAAGTTCACATGGGACAGTCTTAGGAACTGTGATGAATTGTTATGAACTTGATAATTCTCAACTTAGTATATGGTTTGTCCGTTAAAGTTAATGAGAGATAAATTCATGAACTTTGATGAATTATTATGAACTTTATAAGTCTTAATTCGGTTCATGGCTAGTTCATGAAAGTTCATGATGAACGGTTTCATGAACTGGTATGATTTGTTATGAACTTGATAAACTGTCTTAATTTAATTCATTGTTTGTTCGTTAGAGCTCATGGGAGAGAGTTTCATGAACTTTGATGAATTATTATGAACTCGGTTCATAGCTAGTTCATGGACGTTCATGATGGACAGTTTCATGAACTGTGATGAATTGTTATGAACTTGATAAGTCTTAATTTAGTTCATTGTTTGTTCGTTAAAGTTCATGAGAGATAGTTTCATGAACATTGATGAATTATTATGAACTTGATAAGTCTTAATTCGGTTCATGGCTAGTTCATGGAAGTTCATAATGGACAGTTTCATGAACTGTGATGAATTATTATGAACTTGAAAAGTCTTAATTCGGTTCATGGCCAGTTCATGGAAGCTCATGACGGACAGTTTCATGAACTGTGATGAATTGTTATGAACTTGATAAGTCTTATTTTGTTTATTGTTTGCTCGTTAAAGTTCATGAGAGATCGGTTCATGAACATTGCTGAATTATTATGAACCTTATAAGTCTTAACTCGGTTCATGGCTAGTTCATGGTAGTTCATGATGGGCAGTTTCATAAACTGTGATGAATTGTTATGAACTTGATAAGTCTTAATTCGGTTCATGGCTAGTTCATTGAAGTTCATGACGGACAGTTTCATGTACTGTGATGAATTGTTATGAACTTGATAAGTCCTAATTCGGTTCATGGCTAGTTCATGAATGTTCATGAGGAACAGTTTCATGACTAATTGTTATGAGTCTCAAGTCTCGATTTAGTTCATGGTGTTTTTGTGAAAGTTCATGAGCGGTGGTGAATGATAGCCTAATTACCTGGCGAATATGGTGTGAATTACACAATAGCTAATTAACCAATTAATTAGCAAATTAAGACTTTCTGAGTTATATTATCAACCATAGAATACATAATATAATAACATAATTAGTTTTTCAATTTTCTGTACAGTTTTGTGTGAATCTGTGAGATGGAATCTCTTTCTTAATTAACAAAATGATCATATTTGGAAGCTGGCTTTTTCTACGTAAGAAGTAACCTCAGAAAAATAGAATCCTCAATCAAAATATCATATGTATTTTATAGGTCAAAAGACTAAGACTTGGAAATTAATGAATTTTCAGGACCAGTTCGTGAAAATTCATGAACATGAATTTTTAGTTTGCGTTGCTGGTCGTTCATAAAAAAAACAATTTCATGATAAATGCTTGGGAACTACCGGTTGAACATTCGTTAATAATTCATTAACACATTTAATAAACGTTCATGAATGTTCATTAACTATCTGGTTCATGAATTATTTGAGTTCAGGACCGTTCATGAACAACTAAACTTCATGAGCTAGGTTGACAGTTCATGAATTTCATGAATCCTCATTCGTTGTTCATGAACATTCATGAATAGTTCATGAACACATTTAATGAACGTTCATGAATGTTCATTGACTATCTGGTTCATAAATTATTTGAGTTTAGGACCGTTCATGAACAACTAAACTTCATGAACTAGGTTGACAGTTCATGAATTTCATGAATTCTCATTCGTTGTTCAGGAACATTCATGAATAGTTCATAAACACATTTAATGAACGTTCATGAATGCTCATTAACTATCTGGTTCATGAATTATTTGAGTGCATGGCTGTCCATGAACTAGCCCTGGTTCATGAATTATCTGAGTTCATGGCCTTTCGTGAACAACCCAAGTTCATGAGCCAAGTGAGAGTTCATGAAAAGAATAAGTTCATGAAAGTCTCATTTGTTGTTCAGAATTCGTTAGTAGATCGTGAACACATTTAATGAACGTTCATAAATGTTCATTGACTATCTGGTTCATGAATTATTTGAGTTTATGGCCGTTCATAAACAACCAATGTTCATGAACTTGGTTGACAGTTCATAATATTCATAAATGTCTCATTTGTTCCTCCTGAACATTCATGAATAGTTCATGAACATATTTAATGAACGTTCATGAATGTTCATTAACTATCTGGCTCATGAATTATTTGAGTTCATGGCCGTTCATGAACTAGCCTTGGTTCATGAATTATCTCAGTTCATGGCCGTCCATGAACAACCCAAGTGCATGAACAGAATAAGTGCGTGAACTCATGAATTTCCTGAAAGTCTCATTTGTTGTTCAAGAATAGTCATGAACAGTACATGAACACTTTTATGAACGTTCATGAACATTCGTAGTTCTTTTGTTCACGAACTATTCATGAATGTTCATGAACAGTTCATGATCATCTCACCGAGGTCATGCCGTTTCACCCCCCTTCCTTTCAAGTGTAATTCCGTTACGGCTTATGTAATTCCGTTACGTAATTCTGTTATGTAGTCTATAACACATTCGGTCTCGCAAAATCTTAAAAAAAACAAGATAATATAATATATTATATATATATAATATTTTATATATATTATTATATTTGTCAAGAGTATACACAATACTGAACATATTTATTGAGGGCACATTTTCAGAATGAAAAGTAGTCTCATCCGTAACGGAATTACAAAAGTTGCATTATTTATAACTTTTATTGCAAGGGATAAAAAGGCTCTGTCAAGCTATAATATATAATACTACCACATTTTTGACAGTCTCGTCAAAATGGGAGACGAAATACTACCAAATATACCTTCATTGGCAGCTACTTGCCGCCATCACGTCCAATATAAAACCCGCCAAAAATAGCACGTGCGCACATCACTTCGTACTGTTGTGTTTCACTTGTTAGAGCGCACTTTCCTATAAATATAGGTCGTCGGAAAAAAACGAAAATGTGAAAAAATCATGTAATTATTATTTTGTTGTTAATATGGCATTAACAATAAATAAAATATTATCATGTTAATTTCGATTTGGATGTCCACATTTTCGTGGGATTCATGGTGTGTGTTGATGGGTCAGGGTGGATGTGATTAGCTATAGTTGTATCAACATTAAAGGTGCTCCTTGGGATGTGACATTTTCAATTTTGTCAATTTTGAATATTTAATTGATATGAAGCTATGTAGCCTACTGATTTCAACTAAAAATACAAAAATGTCAAAAAAAATTTAAATCACCGAAAAAGAGTGAAATAGTTATATTCCCAGGTCGTATATTGCCATGTAAACAAAACAAGTCAGCAATATACAGCACTTTACACCACATTTTCCCACGCCTTGGACGGTGAGATCAGAGCAATCGCCGCTAATTGGTGTCTTGTAGTCAGGACATGGGGTGATACACCTGCAACACTAATTGTCTGCCCAACGCTGGGCGGACGACATCAACATGTGGCCCGATGCTGTAGGAACATTCGACCGTCCTTCAGCAAGTGCTTAGGTATACAAAAAGTTTGTTTGAGTTTTAAGCGGTTTCATAGAAATGTTGATATAGAATATTTTTAAAAATCTAAAAACTCTGGAAAAATAAAATCATGATCTGTGGGATACACTTCTTCTTTATAAAATAAAAAACGAAAATCGATGTCATACCAAGGAGCTGCTTTAAACGATTTGAGACTGTTTGTGCACGCGCGGCTAATGCCTTGCAAATGTCGCACATTGATGTGTAAATTACGATGCTATAATCGAACTAATTTCTCGGTCAGTGTTTCAGTTGAATGCGTGGATGCGTTAGTGCGTCTTTATGGTGCGTGGATGCGTTAGTTCGTCAGTGTGTCAGTTGAGTGCCTGTATGCGCTAGTGCGTTAGTGCGACAGTTGAGTACGTGGTAAGTTAGTGTCTTTGTGCGTCAGTTGAGTGCGTAAATGCGTTAGTGCGTCAGCTGAATGCGTGGATGCGTTAGTGCGCCAGTGCGTCAGTTGAATGCGTGGATGCGCTAGTGTGTTAGTACGGTGTTAGTACGGTGAGTGCATGGATGCGTTAGTGCGGCAGTGCGGCAGTCGAGCGCGTGTATGCATTAGTGTGTTAGTTGAGTGCGTGGATGCGTTAGTGCGTCAGTTGAGTGAGTGGATGCGTTAGTGCGACAGTTGAGTGAGTGGATTCGTTAGTGTGGCAGTTGAGTGCGTGGATTCGTTAGCGCGTCAGTTGAGAGAGTGGATGCGTTAGTGCGTCAGTTGATTGAGTGGATGCGTTAGTGCGTCAGTTGAGTGAGTGGATGCGTTAGTGCGTCAGTTGAGTGCGTGGATGCGTTAGTGAGTCAGTTGAGTGAGTGGATGCGTTAGTGCGTCAGTTGAGTGAGAGGATGCGTTAGTGCGTCAGTTGAGTGAGTGGATGCGCTAGTGCGTCATTATAGTGCGTGGATGCGCTAGTTCGTCAGTGTGTCAGTTGAGTGTCTGTATGCGCTAGTGCGTTAGTGCGTCAGTTGAGTACGTGGTAAGTTAGTGTCTCTGTGCGTCAGTTGAGTGCGTAAATGCGTTAGTGCGTCAGTTGAATGCGTGGATGTGTTAGTGCGCCAGTGCGTCAGTTGAATGCGTGGATGCGTTAGTGTGTTAGTGCGGCAGTTGAGTGCGTAGATGAGTTAGTGCAGCAGTGCGTCAGTTGAGCGCGTGTATGCATTAGGGCGTTAGTTGAGGGCGTGAATGCGTTTATGCGTCAGTTGAGTGAGTGGATGGGTTAGTGCGTCAGTTGAGTGAGTGGATGCGTTAGTGTGTCAGTTGAGTGAGTGGATGGGTTAGTGCGTTAGTTGAGTGAGTGGATGCGTTAGTTGAGTGAGTGGATGCGTTAGTGCATCAGTTGAGGGAGTGGATGCGTTAGTGCGTCAGTTGTATGAGTGGATGCGTTAGTGCGTCAGTTGAGGGAGTGGATGCGTTAGTGCGGCAGTTGAGGGAGTGGATGCGTTAGTGCGTCAGTTGAGTGCGTGGATTCGTTAGTGCGTCAGTTGAGTGAGTGGATGCGTTAGTGCGTTAGTTCACTGCGTGGATTCGTTAGTGCGGCAGTTGATTTCATGGATGCGTTAGCGCGTCAGTTGAGTGCGTGGATGCGTTAGTGGGGCAGTTGAGTGAGTGAATGCGTTAGTGCGTTAGTTGAGTGCGTGGATTCGTTAGTGCGGCAGTTGAGTGCATGGATGCGTTAGCGCGTCAGTTGAATGAGTGGATGCGTTAGTGCGGCAGTGCGTCAGTTGAGCGCGTGGATGCGTTAGTGCGTCAGTTGACAGAGTAGATGCGCTAGTGCGTTAGTTGAGTGAATGGATGCGTTAGTGCTTCAGTTGAGTGAGTGGATGCGCTAGTGCGTTAGTTGAGTGCGTGGATGCGTTAGTGCGTCAGTTGAGTGCATGGATGCGTTAAGCGCGTCAGTTGAATGAGTGGATGCGTTAGTGCGGCAGTGCGTCAATTGAGCGCGTGGATGCGTTAGTGGTCAGTTGACAGAGTAGATGCACTAGTGCGTTAGTTGAGTGAGTGGATGCGTTAGTGCGGCAGTTGAGTGAGAGGATGCGATAGCAAGTTAGTTGAAAGAGTAGATGCGCTAGTGCGTTAGTTGAGTGAGTGGATGCGTTAGTGCGTCAGTTGAGCGAGTAGATGCGTTAGTGCGTCAGTTGAGTGAGTGGACGCGTTAGTGCGTCAGTTGAGTGCGTGGATGCGTGAGTGCGCCAGTTGAGTGCGTGGATGCGTTAGTGTGTTAGTGTTGCAGTTGAGTGCAGGGATGCGATAGTGCGGCAGTTGAGTGCGTGGATGCGTTAGTTCGTCTGTGCGTCAGTTGAGTGCGTGTATGCGCTAGTGCGTTAGTGCGGTAGTTAAGTGAGTGGATATGCTAGTGCGGCAGTTGAGCATGTCGCTACTTTAGTGCGTCAGTGCGTCGAATACACAAATCACCCTCGATCGACGTATGAATGGATCGATGATCTAGTCAAGCCAGTGTTAGAGTAAAGTCGCAAAGTCATACATCATGAATGAACATGGAGTGAATAATTAACAAAAAAATCTAGCTAACGTCAAGTACAGGAAATAGTATATGTAATAAGCTCGACGTTTAGAACTGATAGTTTAAAAAAATGATAAAGCTGTCAAAATTTGAGGACTTGTACTTCAATATATCCTCTTTAATATTAAGATGAGAGCCCTCTGAAAAAAAATCGTGAAAAATATGTTTTGCTCTGTTTATGTTGGTGGGGTCTATGAAGTGTAATCGTGGACAGCTGTAAACCGCGAAGATGTGGGTGTGGATTGTGGAATTTGTTTGCACAGGGAACTCAATGCTTGTTATCATGGCGATGCGTCGGAGCGATCTACACACTAATTTTAAAAACATCCACACAAACTGTTAACGACGTAGCTGAAAACAAGCTAAAAATGGCTTAATATAGGTGAAATGTTACTGATTCTAACAAAGCTATGTTTGACTTGATAAACTGTGGCCAAGCCTCAGCCATGAGCGCCCATAGGAATCACTTCACTTATTTGTACCGTCGCAATCAGTGGCTCAAACCTTTAGTTTCAGATACAGTTTGGGCTATACGAAATGGAGTTCGTAAGCTGCATTATATTGAGCGAATAGATCATTTATATGATAAAAGTTTCAACGCTCGCATACATGTAACTCAATTATCTTTTATCATTTTATTCTTCTTTTTTTTTAATTAAATAGTGTGTGAAAATAGTGAATAAAACAAAAATGAAGTAAATTACTCTAATATAAATTATATTTATCTATCATGTAACGTAGTTCAAATTTGAATAGGTACTATATAAAGTCATATCTAGTTTAAATAGAAGCTGGGATACATTTTATTTTGTAAAGAGTTTAATATTATCATTACACTGATTAGACACATTTGTAATATGTTTATGCTTAAGAAGGTAAATCGTTCAGACTTAGGCCCTATTGATCTAAGTTTTGACATATTTGGTCCCGTTGTGCGCCTCACTAATACAGATAAATAATATACATAATACAAAAATGTATCAAACAATACCATGTGTGTGGCAAAGAAAAAGGGATAGAAAAGTCCGCTGTTTTTGGTGATCGTGTGGTCAGCTGCTTCACCACAGCCGAGGCATCCATATATGCCCATGATAAGAGGACAATTGTACTAAAATCTTGTTTTTGTACTGTTGTAGATGGTGAATAAAAATATATTTATACCAGATAATCTGGATAACATAGAGGCTTGAATAAATCACTGAATAAAAAATAATACTTAAAATTAAAAAGTGTCTGTATTATGTAGGCTGTGAATTATGTCGTCTATGCATATCTACATGTTTCTTGTATGAAATAAAAGTATTATCATGTGTAGTTTATGTAATATGAATTGGTCTGATTTATGTAACAATAGGCTTTTGATTTGTTAATCAAAGTTGAGAATATGTTGGAAGCCTTTAGTTGATGTGTACCTTTTTACATGATTCGAAAACCACATAAACAAAGTAAAGCTTGTAGAAAGCGGATTAAATATTTTTCTTGCACTAATATTGTGCTCTGTATTTTCTAACATAATTGTCCTTGTATTTTCACAGGTTATATATATAACGGAAATAAATATATATATTAACAACACTTGTGTCTCTAATGTTGTTGTGTGCATGGTTGCACATGCAGACAATTTTTTTTT
This sequence comes from Flabesymbios commensalis, assembly GCA_964017125.1. Classification (NCBI taxonomy): domain Eukaryota; kingdom Metazoa; phylum Annelida; class Polychaeta; order Terebellida; family Flabelligeridae; genus Flabesymbios; species Flabesymbios commensalis. The sequence continues at coordinate 68,438,767 of OZ024916.1, forward strand.
AATATTAACATTTATTTTAGATAATAATCTTGCAATGAGAAAAATAGTTCTGATATGGTATAACTGTTAGTCAATAATTTTTATAATATGTTTTACCTAATTGACACGAAATGACACAATTTTCACTGATTGTTAGTTATTGGAAAGTGATATAACATATATATTAAAACAAAACCACAAATAAAATGTAACTCTGTAGCTCTAACTGGGATTAAAAAAAACGTCTGGAAGCATTGATATCAGTGTGTGTGATAATGATGATAACTTAAGAATTCGGCAACCACAAAGTGACATATCCAGTACGCGCTGCTGAACATGTCAAGTATGAATACTTTATACTTGATATGATTATACATCGAGATACATTATATTTGAATTTCAGCTATGCGATTGCATCTTTTTGTGATGATTCTCAAATGACTTTGATCGCTGTTAACATTTGAGTTAAATATGTGTATTTATTGAGCTTATCCTGTTTAAAAAAATCGTATGTGTTTTTATAACAATAACATCGACATATTGCCAATAGCTGGCTCACTGTAAACCGTGACAATAACGAAGTGATGGAGAGGTATTGTCAAACCATTTTCACCTCAGTACGCATCTTCTCTTTGAGGATTAGATTAATTAACACAGGCATTTGGCATAGTTTTGTTGCTTTAGATAGGCTTTAGATAGTATACTCGAGATTTGACAAACCATCATGCTCATAGAATGATCCGTATATATAATAAGTGCGTATTTTAATATTTGGTAAATTTCCCATTTGCTATGAAAAATATATTTGCCATAAAAAATATAATTTGAATGTGTCTCACTGCACTATTTTTCAGCTTACTAATCCCACTTTAACCAGATTTTTATCATAATTGGACAAGAACAGAAGATGGTTTATTCTATGATTTAAATTGGTATTTGATATTGTTTGATTATTGTGTCCGTATATAACAATATGACTTCAAACGGTTTTCTCTGTGCCAGATTGAAAAGCAAATGCGGTTCCAGGACGGTCAATGATGCGAAGGCTGATTTTGACTTAATAAAGGGAACTGTCAACATGGCTCTAATTTGGTCCAAATATTTCATTTTTTATATAAAACACATACATATATTTATTCCTCAATGTAGGTCTCAAATAACCGAATAATATGGTTAAAGCGTTTCATTATCAATGTCAATTGCAGCACAATTATATGACTTGTATTATATTTATTTTTGCATATATGATAGTTTTGGCGCCCATTGTGTAAATGAAAATGAAGAAAACAAGTTTATTTGACACAATATTTTATTTTCTCATGCAAGTTAGGTTCACATCTAGAATTTGCAAGGGAAGGGACATACCTGTAATTTTACCTTAAAAAAGGGGAGGTGGACATTTTTAAAAATTTAAATTAAGATCATTTTCACCATTTACGTTCCGTGGTACCCTAGCCAAACAATCAGCATCGAAAGACATGTATAAAACTAGTGATGACATTGCCTTATTCCTTGGCTCATATATAGCAGATAATTTGACTGAATGGATTTATAAACAAGGTGGATGGGTTAGAATTTTTATGGTGAATTTATTATTTGTATGATGTACGAATTATATGTAAACAAGCCAATATTTTTCTAAATTATAATTATATGTTTTTTTTCTCCAGAAAGACTTTGACATAACTTTCGATTGCAACTAGCAGGTACATACACAGTATGTGTTTTCTGAGTAAAGATTACAATAATCAGCTTGGTGAATTGCTATGTCGAGACTGTTACCCTTCACCTATCTTATATATAATGTAGAATATATTTTATGCATGCTCATTTGATGGTATTGTACCAATAATTATAATAACAATGAAAGATTTTATAATACAACGTGTCCTATTTCTTCATTTGTAATATAAACACTTGTATGACAGTGTTGACGCATCGTGATTAAAATATAACTAGATTGGTTGTTAGATATTTCATAACCATATTATATCACACATTACACCACACACTTCACAATACATACACTAATTACTTCAACACATTGGACTGCACACTTCGTAACACACATGCACATCATACTACACACAATACATAAACTACATACACATACACATTGAATCACATACACAACACCATACACAGCAAACACCATACTACACACAGCACATCACACACATAACACACCACACACCACACACATTGCACCACACACATTACACTAAATACAACACACTACACACAACACTTCACATACAACACATCACATCACACCACACACATCACACTACATGCACCACACCACACACTATACACATCTCATCACATTCATCACAACACATATGCATCACAATAAACACATCACACCACACACCACACACAATCCATTACATACATTACATCACACACATTGCACTTCACACTATACACCACACAGCATGAACACACCACTACGCACATCATACGGCACACATCATACTACGCACACATCATACACTGCATACACTACATCATACACACAAAATACTACAAACATCATACGATACTCAGCACACACCACAACACACTACACACAACACCTCACATACAACACAACACACACATTGCAACACACACATCACACTGCATACACAGCACCACACACTATTCACAACTCATCACATACATCACAACATATACGTATCACAATACACAAAACACACCACACACCACACACAACCTATTACATTCGACACACCCCACACAGTGCACTTCACACTACACACCAAACATCATAAAGACACCACTACACACATCATACTGCACACATCAAACTAAACACACCATACTACACACATCATACTGCATACAGCACAGCACTACACACATCACACACATGTACATCATACGGCACACATCACATACAACACATCACACTACACACATCAAACTACACACATCATGCACACCACATTACACCACACACATTACACTACATACAGCATACAACACTCTACACACCACACACAACCCATCACTCACATTGTAACACATACAGCACACCAAGCACATTACACCACATACACAACACCACACACAACACACAGCATACTACACACATCAATCTACACACATCACACTACACACGTCACACACAACACATGTTCCACCACACACATCCCATTGCATACATCACACACAAAAAAATGTAAAATAAAAAAGTGCATAAAAAACATGCATACAAAATGTAAAATTAAAAACTAAAAAAAAAAAAAAATATTTTAAATAAAAAAAAATGGTTATGTGGGTTGCATTGTAGAGCTGAGATCGGCAAAGCCTGTATCGGTTCGGGCACTGCCCGTATGGATACATCTCAGCTCTCACAACGCAACCATAACCATTTTTTTATTAAACATTTTTATTTTCTTTATTTTTCATTTTACATTTTTTATACATGTTTTTTTATTTCTTTTCATTTTTGAAAATTTTTATTTTTAATTTTTTTTATTTTACAAATTTTCTTTTGTAAGTTTTTTATTTTAATTTTTTGGATTTCGCAAATTATATTTTGTAAGTTTTTATTTTAATCCGTTTTAGTTTTTACAACTTTTATTTTGTAAATTTATATTTATTGCAAATTTTATTTTGTAAGTTTTTATTTTTACAAGCTTTATTTTTACAAGCTTTATTATTGTAATTTTCATTTTTGTAATATTTTAATTTTGCAAATTTTAGTTTGTAAGTTTATATTTTTGCAGGTTTTGTTTTTTTAATTTTTATTTTATGTAATTTTTTTTTTTTTTTAATTGTGATTTTGTCAAATTATATTTTGTGAAGTCTCATCAGAATTATGTTTGATTTCTTCAGAGTAATATTAAAACTGAAAAGTTTCAGTATAACTTCACCATTTATGTATGGTATGTTTAGTGCAATGCATGTGGTATGTTGTTTGTGATGCGATGTTTGTAGTATATGGTGTGCATATTGTGATGTGTGAAGTATGATGTGTGTATTATGATATGCATAGTGCTGTGTTTATGCTGTATGGTGTGTAGTGTGAAGTTCAATGTGTGTGATATGTTGTATGTAATGGGATGTGTGTGTGTGTGTGTTTGGTGGAACATGTGTGATGTATAGTGTGTGATGTGTGTAGTGTGATGTGTGTGGATTGATGTGTGTGGTGGAACATGTGTTGTGTGTGATGTGTGTAGTGTGATGTGTGTAGATTGATGTATGTAGTATGCTGTTTGTTGTGTGTGGTGTTGTGTATGTGGTGTAAGGTGCTTGGTGTGCTGTCATCAATAGTTTTATACATGTCTTTCGATGCTGATTGTTTGGCTAGGGTACCACAAAACGTAAATGGTGAAATAATAAGTCCCCAGTTACAAGTTTTGTCCCTAAATAGATCATCAGCAATTGTACTTATTACAGATATATCAACGTCATCAAACTTGTCCTTACACATCCTCCTCAGTAAGTTGTTGTATCTAACCATCGATTTTTCTACAGCATAATACATTATTTTTGTATAATCATTATAAAATGTGTCATCTCGATATTCAGAAATATGATAAATTAAATTCATAGATATTATTCTGGATGTCTGACAAATAAATATCTTATTTTCTTTAACAAGAGCCATAACTGTATTAACTTTTACACTCACAATGTGAAGTTGTCATATACATATACATCGTTATGATGCAGAAGGTGTCCTATAGGTGACATGCACAAAACCAATCTGGGTTTAGACAAGTCCAGACCGATTCGCAAACAAGTTTCAACATGTTTTTTTTATGTAGAGTGGTCTGCGATGAGTCATCTCAAAGGGAGGGGGACCCTAGGGGTGGGGGGGGGGGAGTAAAAGTGAGTCATTTTTTTATTTTGCAATACACCAACGAATCAATCAGATTGATGTGTTTGGCGTCCTTTATTGTTGACAAAGTACAAACAAGTTTAAACATGTTCATGAGGGAAGTGGGGTACCTAATAATAGTGTTGAATAGTGTTGAATAGTGTTGAATCATCACATACAAAAGGGAATGGGTGACATGGGATTGTTGACATGTCAAATGCCAGCATGGACAGACATTGACAATGCTATAACTTCGATTCTTCAACAGTACCAACGTTTGTTCAAATTGTTTATATTGTTTTCTTTGCAGTCCTCCTTAACAAAATATCAGACATAGGGCAACAACAATGTTAAAAAATCAGACCTCCGTAATGGAGTATAAGGCAAAAGGACGGCAAACAGCAAGGTGCCAAACGTGTCAATGACCTACACCTAGGCTAATGTTTAGTGAACAATGTGTTGTTGATTGGGGTATACCAGTCTATGACAGAAATCAAAATGACCAATGGAAGTGTGGTGATCGCATGGGGATGGGAACACTGTTATAATAAGAATAAAATACGTTTATAGCTAATTTATACTACAACAAGAGGTCAATGGTTATGACCTGACAAAGCACTGTCAGTAGATGAAAACAAGTCTACACTACAGATAGCAAATCAGCTTTAGTCAAGGTTTCTCAACTGATTCCAGTAGGGGCTAGTGCACTTTATAACATACTAAAAGTTTACCAAAGTTGGACCCCCGGAAAATTTTTTCAAGATGGCGTCCAAGATGGCCGCCGAAATCTCTTAATGATCATAACTATGTGACTGTCAACTCAAATTTAATGATCTTGATGTCTATGCCCTGGTTTTGGGGGGGCAAGGAACACATTAAAACCATTAAAAATGAAAATGGGACATCATCTAACAGGTCGACTGGGTATTTTCAATTTGCATTCCGACTAGTCTGCGGACAGCACTGGAAACATTGTTCGTTGGGAAAGAGACAAGACACAAGGTTGCGGCAGTTGGTCATGCCATTATTCAGGCAGCTCGCACACGAGCTGTCATTGCACCACTACAAATAGGACTTGCGGTGCAAATCCATCATCTGTATCGTTCGAAGATCATTGTGGATCATAAAATGGTATTCTGTTCATCGTACACGGAAGTGATCATATTTACAAAATGCAGCAGATCGTGTGGAACCTGATGTCCTAGGTGGTGATGTAGATTTGCTGGATATGTCTGTTCTCTTTGCTGCTGATAATGTGGATCACAACATCATCACTATTGACGACAAAGGGACATTTCATGGAATGGGAGTCATCGCTTCTGTCACCCCTGGAAAACAGACAAACCATCTCATTCCGCGAAGACCGATCTCAGAACTGAAAATTGAAATTCCTATCTTGGAGTACAGGTTTGCAAGGCATGCTTGTCATGAGGTAGTTAGATTTCTTGACAGTGACATCAGGATCGATATTCTGTGGGAAGTCTCCCTTAGCTTCAAAGAGGCAACACCAAATTGGCAGGGAATGATGCATATCTTGCATCAGCGGAGCCAGCATCCTGGGCTGTCATCAGTCAAATTCTTGCCTATGATCAATATATATTCTGGAGACAAATCGTGCATTGTGTCTATGTTAGACTTTATTTGCAACCTTGCCATGAAGCACAATCTTCCCACCATTGTAACTTTTGACCATCCCTTGTACTGGAAGGCTGCTGAAATCATCATTGATGCACCACAAAATAGTCACCTGAAAGGCGTTGTTCTGATGTTGAGGTGTTCCCATACACTCATGAACTTGCTGGGGGCCATAAGTACTCTCATGGAAGGACCGGTCTCAAAAACATACTTGAGACTGTCTATGGAGAAAATGCAGTTGTGTACATGCTGACAGGGAAAGCTGTCCATAGGCTTTGCAGGGCCATCTCGATGCTGACAGGTGCTTATATAGCCACCTTATAAGGGAAATGGTCAAAGACGATCCCGGGATTCAGACACTGCTGGATCAAGCCGAAGTATTGTACTCTTCCCTTCTTAGTGGAGAGATGACGCTTAGAGATGCTGCTGGTTCTGAGGTTTTGATCAAACTCGAGACAGTAATGGAGAAGGAGAAATCTGAACTTGCTCAGACCTCAAAGACCAGCCAGTTGTGGCTGAATTATCCAGGTTTGTTTGGCATGGTAAGAATGTTGATAAAGGCGGATTGACTGGATCTTGGTTGATGCATTTGCAGGCAGTGTCTTATTGCCTAAATGTCGTTGCTGCAGCTGGGCACCTCAATTACCTGCGTACCGCTTATTACTACCTGCAGAAAATGAGCAACCTGGAGGAAAAGCACCCAGATGTGTATCGAAAGTTCCTTAATAGGTTTCGCGTTATTCGTAGGAGAAATCAGTGCTGGACGGGGCTGTGATCTGGTCATCGAACAAACTTTGATGAGGTCTGTAAAGAGCACTGGTGGGCTAGCTCGTGGCAGTGGGATATGACCGAGGACATGCGAAACCTTTGCACTTTGTCTGCACCTGTAGCATCTGAGTAGGCCTATAACATTGCAATGCAGGATTTCACAAACCTAGCCTGTGCTACAAGTGCACAACACAAAGACTCAACTAAATCACGCATCAAAAGAAATGCATCTGATCTCGAGAAAATTGGAACAAAGCTTGAAGCCTGCTCACCCTTCACATCTGATCCTACTCTGAGGAACATTGTCAACGGTATAGTGGCAGGGCAAGGTTGAGAATGTACCATACTTTGAATCGGTTGGGAACAAAATCATTGATGATATAATCGGAAAGTCTGCGTTTACTTACAAATTCAAGTGTATAGAATGAGCCCGAACACTTGGGGATATTTCAGCTGGGAAGATTGCTCCTGATCGTACCATTGATCCTGCCCTTCTCTTCCTCAACAAACCTCAGCTTGCTCAGGCAATTCGAGACCATGTGGCGAATTTATCAAGTAAGGATGTGATGAACTCTATTCCCAAAACAGATTGTTACGTACTTGATGGTGGCTCTTTGATCCATCGTTTACCATGGAAAAAAGGTGACTCATATAGTGCAATAGCTGAGTCTTATGCAAACCTCACTGTGACACATTATGGACAAGCAAGAGTGGTGTTCGATGGCTATGATAAATGTCCCTCGATAAAAGACGAGGAGATGAGGAAAAAACCTACACCCTGTTGTTAGTTTCACATCAGAAACAGAGTTTTCTGGCAAAAAGGAGGACTTTTTGTCTCGTGACAAAAACAAGGCAGATATAATTGCTCTCATGAGTGCAGCACTAACTAAAAGGGGATGACAGACGTTGATATTGTTAAGGCAATTGCTGAACGATCCCATCATTGCACCACAACGTTGATCAGTGAAGATACAGATTTGCTGATCTTGCTATTTCATTATTCCAGAACAGACAATGAGATCATTTGTTTCCGTTCTGATGCAAACAAATAGTTAAAAGAACGCAAAGTGTATAATATTAACCTGTTGACAGAAATGATTTGTGCAATAAGTTGCTCTTTGTACATGCTTACTCAGGATGTAATTCTACTTCAAGGATTTTCGACATTGGGAAAAAGTGAGATTTCCAGAAATTATTGAAATCTTATCCTGTCATGAAGTCCTGTGCTAGTGCATTCATCCTCCAAGACAAAACAAATCTCAAAGAGGACATATCAGATCTTGTAGAAAAACTGATGGTTGATCTCTTTGGTGGCAAATTTAATGATACGCTCTCATCACTGCGTCATGTAATTTTTACCAAAAAAGTGGCAAATGCTCAAGCATTTGTCAATTCTGAACGGCTTCCCCCAACATCACCTGCAACAGGATTCCATAGCCAACGTGTTTGTTTTCCAATTATGGTGTGGATGGGGATGGAAAATGAAATAAACCCAACTGAATGGGGATGGAAACAGGAAAACGATCAGTTAATCTCAATTATGACCCAAAACAATGCTGCGCCTTAGAAATTCTTGAGAATTATTCATTTCAACTGTTCCCGGGGATGCAAATCCTCTCGATGTGGCTGTAGACGCTATGGACTCCCCTGTACTGCTGCATGTTGCCCTTGCCAAACTGAAAACTGTGACAATCCAAACAACAGTTTACACTCAAAGAGGTCGAAACCGAGGAGGAAGATGGTGATACTCCAAAACTAAATGTTCTGAAACTTATTCATTGGACAAAGGTGTTTGTGCATTAGGTGATAGGGGATAGCTAAAGAACATGAGATCAATTTCAAAATGATTTAACAGCTCAGTGCTATCAATAAAGTCAATAATTATATACTTGCGGTCATTAGGAGGTTTTGGCGACCATTATTGACGCCATATCTGATTTTTTTGTGTTATATATATGAACCAACATCATTTTTTATGATCTCAATGTGTTCCTTGCCCCTAAAAACCTGGGTATAGATATCAAGATCATTAAATTTGAGTTGATAGTTACATAGTTATGATCATTAAGAGGTTTCGGCGGCCATCTTGGACGCCATCTTGAAAAACACACTTTTCCGAGAGTCCAACTTTGGTAAACTTTTGTTATGTTACAAAGTACACTAGTCCCTGCTAGAATCAGTTGAGAAACCTTTTGTAGCAATTTTTTGGGGGTTAAACTGTATTTTGACCTGACTACTTGGCACTCAGTGGTTCGAAGTGTTATACTGTGAAACACAGTGACGTCACCGGAAACCATTTTAAATGGCTACTCGGTGAAAACAATGGTTTATATAAACCCCTCTCCCATACTACATTGTATTAGCTAGCTCGATGAAAACATTGGGAGGTCAAGTCTATTGAGTTTACCAGAATAGGCGATCCTTTCCTGGTGAGATAGTGAGCGATCGACAATGTTGGAAGGCATGGACAGACTTAATCCAAGGGTAGCTAGCCCAAACAAACAATAATAAGGATTTAGCTGTTCTAAGTTTAGGCTAGAAACGATAATCTAAACATGCCTTAAATAATGACTTCTTTAACTTTTACGATGCTGTAAAATAACATAGTCGTACTTTATCATATGCAAATATAATATTTAGATGAAACTACATCTTCCATTAAACCATGAATCATGCAATAAAATGGGTTACAAAACTTCATTTTTGCTGTGTTTTATAACTGTTATTCTAACTCTAGCTGAGAAGATATTTCTTACATGTCTACATGTACAGACATGAACCGAGCGTCGCTGTCATTATAAGCCAGTCTGAACTCAGGTTGTCGTGACAACCTCTCCTTGGCCGTGGATTGATGTATTTGCTATACCCAAAAAATGCATCATGGCAATGCCTGAGAGCGGTCTCGATCCCATGGTCAGAGAAATGTCCATAACTTTTTAATGACTGTGCGACCTCTGTGCTACGCATGCGGGCATGGAACCGAAATGTTACTGATTCTAAAAAATATTTTCGACCTGATTATTGCCCAATATTCTGAGATATGACAGTCCATAGAAATGTCCCACGATTTTGTACGCGGTCAATCTGTGACTCAAACCTGTTTCACCCACAGGGACTAATCTGAATGCCGTATTTTGAAAATACACCTGTAAAGTGTAGTTGTCACGGCTAACTGATCACAAATTACAATGCACCGTATCTCACTTACTCTCACCACCCAAGTTACCACTCTTTAGACCAAGAATATCGCCGTCAGGCATATATAGGTCACTCAACACCAAACCCTATATTGTGCACGCAACAGGTGTGAATCATTCAATCATGTTTAACCCCTTGTAACTTATGGTCAATTAACTGGATATAATATACACCTCCTCTCTTAAAATATGTCTAAGTTTTCAAAATATTTGTAATAATAAAAATATATTTTTACAATCTCATCAGTCATTTATAAAAAATTGTCATTTACATCCATCATTTCGCCACAGAATTGTGCAATAATAATTATGCCACCCTTTCAATGCGATTGATTTTATTAAGCATATCCTTTTAACTGTTTCCACATCTGTTGAACGACCCCGAAATTTACAGAATGTTGTTATAAAACGTGACGTAATTTCCATTTATTCTGGTATAAGTTAGCACTCTTTTTAAAATAAATACATGCAAATAAAAACAATATTTTATTACCATAATCATAATACATGTAATGTATATATATCCAGGCGTAATGATAACAGTTTAAAATCCACATAGGCCAACAAAATTTTTCAAGCTGCAGCAGCATCGGCAGCAGCAGCAGCAAGCATTTATGTAAAAATGATATCTAAATAATATCTAAATAACATACAATTAATGTATACATAATGTAAAAATAATATCTATATAATATCTAAATAATATATAAATAATAACATCTCATGCTTAGTAAAACAAAAAAATACTTTTGCTGAGAATTGCCATATGCAGATCTATAGTCCTATGCTTGTTAATAATTTAAACCATCCATACAATAAACTAATTGACGTCGTGACATGACGCCCATTCATCATCTGAGGATGAGTCATCAATCTGACCCTCATGAATCATGTACATTGATGCTCCCAGTGTCAAAACATGACACTCATTTATCACCCATGGAGAGGGGGCAATGATGAGTCATCATTTTCTGGGGGAGGGGGACCCGCATCATGACGCCCATACATCATCTGAGGATGAGTCATCATTCTGATGCTCATGAATCATGTGCATTGATGGTCCCAGTGTCAAAACATGATGCTCATTTATCACCCATGGAGAGGTGGCAATGATGAGTCATCATTTTCTGGGGGAGGGGGACCCGCATCATGACGCCCATTCATCATCTGAGGATGAGTCATCATCCTGATGCTCATGAATCATGTACATTGATGCTCCCAGTTTCAAAACATGACACTCATTTATCACCCATGGAGAGGGGGGGGGGCAATGATGAGTCATCATTTTCTGGGGGAGGGGAACCTCAAACATAACGCTCATTTATCACCCTAGAATGAGTCATCTTCCTGATGACACTAAATTTAAAATATGGTGCCAATATTCAAAGACACTCAATAATATTTTGAACCAGCCACTCAAATGTGTGCAAACTGAAGGAATAAAAAATTCTATAAAAATACCTTTTTTTGTTGCATAAGATAATATTGATATATTGATATATTGATATATTGTTATATTGATATAGTGATATATTGATATAGTGATATATTGATATATTAATATGTTGATATATTGATTAATGTTTGTTGAATATTGAAAAAAAAGTTAATTTCATAGAATATGACAATGATGTGCATTCATCATGCACATTGCTGTTCCCATCCACAAAACATGACGCTCATTCAGCATCCAAGGATGATTAACCCAATGACCCTAAATATAAAAAATGTTGCCATTATACAGAGATGCTCATTAATATTTTGAACCACTCAATCAAAATAAAGCACTTGGCGTCATGACGCCCATTCATCATCCGAGGATGAGTCATCCTTTTCAGGGGGAGGGGGACCCTCTGCGGACCCAAGGGGAGGGGGCGTACCAGTCTGTAACAAGCACCTTGGGGAGGGGGAGCCAAGGGGAGGGGGGACCGTGATGAGTCACCCTTTCCAAGAAGGAGCTGGGGCCGTGATGAGTCACCCAAAGAGGGGTGGGGGGACCGTGATGAGTCACCCTTTCCAGGGTGGGGGGACCGTGATGCGTCATCCAAAAGGGGCGTGTCTCTGGGGAGGCTCCACCAATCATAATCAAGGGGAGGGGGTGGGAGGCAGATTATGTTAATGTGGCCCCAAAGTCCATACCTTACTACTATTATTATATTGCTTAATTCTCATATTTCGGATATCTAGTGGCGGCTATTTTGGATTTAGCCCCTACGGTGGTGCAAGGAGATGCTTGTCTTGGCATCCACACAAAATAGATCAAGTAGGGTTATGTCGATATCTGGGCCAAAATTGATGGCTTTGGAACTATTTGCCCCAGACAGTCCATATATTACCCTAACATCCCCGACTAATAATAGACTAGTCAGACAGACATCAAGCTATACCCTGCACCGGCTGTTAAAGTTTTTTTTTTCAATTGATTCCACACCCTCATGGGATCTATAACGCATATCTGCCGGATATCAAGAGGATATCCTTGAGCGATCTGAGAAAATTCAAGAAATTCAAAATGGCCCCCATTTGGTGAAGGTCAAACTTTAAATTGCCATAATTTTCGACAGAATAGGAGCAGCTTCATGATTTTGGTGTCCACTATAGGATTTTCAGGTATGCCCGATCTAGTGGTGTGGTCAGCAATAACATTATACATTGCATTGTGGGTAAAATCCAAGATGGCCGCCATTTGTCCCAGGTCAAGCAATAAATTGATATCATTTCCAGCACAATAGAGGCAGATTCATATTTTTGATGTCTATTATAGGGTTTTCAGGTATGCCCGACACAGTGGTGTTGTCAGAAAATATTTTCCACATTGCATTGTGAGTAAAAAATCTAGGATGGCCGCCAGTGTCCCAGGACAAACAATAAAATGATATCATTTTCAGCACAATAGAGGCAGATTCATATTTTTGATGTCTATTACAGGGTTTTAAGGTATGCCCGACACAGTGGTGTTGTCAGAGAATATTTTCCACATTGCATTGTGGGTAAAAAATCCAAGATGGCCGCCATTTGTCCAAGGTCAAACAATACATTGATATCATTTTAGCACAATAGAAGCAGATTCATATTTTTTATGTGTATTATAGGGTTTTCAGGTATACCCGACACAGTGGTGTGGTCTGAAAATATTTTCCACATTGCATTGTGGGTAAAAAATCTAAGATGGCCGCCATTTATCCAAGGTCGAACAATAAATTGATATCATTTTCGACATAATAGAGGCAGATTCGTGTTTTCGGTGTCTATTACGGGGTTTTCAGGTATGTCATGCATAGTGGTGTTGTCAGGAAATATCTTAGACATTGCATTGTAGGTCAAACAATAAATTCAAATCATTTTCAACATAATAGAGGCAGATTTGTGAGACCGTATATAGAAATGTATATGTAGCTGTGTTTTTTTTAGCCTGGGATGAAGCTTCAAGTTGTTCTGAGCAATATATTTTTCAAATTAAGTAGATCTTGTAAAAACTGTTGCCCTGGCAGCACTTTGAATAATCATTGATGTAATGAAAATCGGTCTGATTTTCGTAAATGTTGCCCTGCATAAAATACTTGAACAAAGTGACTATTCCCGCCACTATTTCGTCACAAAATGTTGTCATGGTTACCTTTTATTTAAAAAATTGTTGTTGAAAAATGGCATATACATCAGGATGAACTGTTTTTAATATTATGTGATCTTAAATTCGTTATATTTTATTTTTTATTTGCACCCATATGACTCTCAAGCTACAAATCAAGTATTTCATCCATGAATAATCCTCAAAACACGACCTTCACAGATTTTTTTTAGACTTAGTTATCCTACCTTTTTTTCAATTCTATACATTCTAATCAAAATTGTGGAATTTGTTTTACGACAATAAACATCCATTAAATATGGATTAAAAGCTCCATGTTTTAATGAAACAGTCGGTATATGTCAAGTAAACCCAGAAAACCAGAAGAGCCTCTGCATACTGATGGTCTCACCACCCCAAATACCAGTCCCAATGAAATACATGTAAAATGCCTCCATTCCACCGGCCGATTTGACTTCTTTTGCCCCCCCCCTTATCTAGTGTCTCATATCATAATGAAGCCTGGACTGTGCTTTTTAAAAAAACAGCTCCGATATCGGTTTGCTAGTTTGTAAAAAAGGTCACCATATATACAATAGTACAGACTAGGCTTAAATTCATACCCTCTTTCACAGACCAGACACACATCCTTGGCATATATAAGTTTACTGGCCATACCACTAAGCCGAACATACCCGAAAACCCTATTGTAGACAATGTTTCTTTTCTGTTGAACAGTATATCAATTTAATGTGTGACCTTGCCCATCTTGGAAATTGGCGGATTTTTGGCTCTTTAGAAATAGATATGAAATTGTCTCTTTGGATAAAACTTTTCTAATGGGTCTATGGAACATCGATGCCAAGTGTCATGCTTGCCCTAAAAGTGCGGCTTTGTCCATTTTTGAGCTCTTAGCATGTCTACTGTAGTCAAAATTATTTTTTAAAAATGGTTCTTATTTGTATTTATTATAATTAAATGTTTGCTTTTTTGACCTTGACATTGACGTTTTGACGTTGAAGATGACATGGAATCATGAAAATAATACCATAAATGGATTTTCTAGCAAAAAGTACACGGAAAAGAGGTATTACGCTTGTTCCTGGATATATTAGTTAGAAATATCATATTTGACCTTAAAAATCATATTCTCGCTTATTTGACCTTAACATCTACGTTTTGGCCTTGAAGACGACCCTTAATAATCAAAATAGTACCACAAAATAATTCTTCAATCAAAAACACATCAAAATGAGGTATTACACTTGATGCTATTTGCATTTGTTAAAAATAACATTGACCTTAGAATTGACCTTTTGACCTTGAAGATGACCTTGAATCAGCAGAACATTATTTGAATTAAATTATGTAGTCGAAAGCACACCGAAAAGGGCTATTATATTTGTTCATACTTATGTTGGTTAAAAATGACATTTTCAACAATTTGACCATGAAATTGACCTTTTGACGTTGAAGATCAACTTGAATCATTAAAATAATACCAGAAATGAGATTTTCAGTCAAAATTAGATGAAATAGAGGTAATACACTTGTTTGTAGCTTTATTTAAGAAAAATATTATTTGACCTTGGATTTTGTCTTTTTTTTTAAACGCTCAAGGATATTATCTTGATATCCGGCGGATATGCTTCATAGAACACCTACTGAGTTATAATCCATAAAAAAAAACTTTAACAGCCGATGCAGGGTTAGGCCAAAAAGCAGCTTTGGCTGCCTGACTAATATATTTTATTGGGATAAATACAAGCCGAAATAGATATAAAGACCTCTCTTATCTATTTCTGATACAAGTGATTACAGACTTATTTGTCATAGAAATATATTGCACATATATTAAAAGGTGCTTAGTCAATCACAAGCACATCAAAATATACATGTTATCGCATACATAATAAAAATCATGTTAAGTGGTCTTGTCAAGTTAAAACAATTCCAAAAATCCTCGGATTGTTCAGACCCCACCACCCACCCCCCTTTCCATATATATTTTTTTTTTAATATTTGGAAACATGAAAACAAGACAAAAAATTATCAAAAAAAGTAAAAATCCGAGTTGGGCCTTGACCCACCCACCCACTTCCGAGTTTTTCTCGGATTTTTTTTTTTAACTTGACAAAACCCCTAAGTGGCATTGTCATTATAAATCAGTGAATATTACTAATAAATGGCAGTGCCAACATATGAAGATATGTGTCTGCACGTTTTCAGAGATAAAATAGCTGTTATGTATATGTAATATACATATGATCAGTAGTAGCAAGACAGCGCGGAACCGTTAAAAATATATACGCATGCATAATTATGATTTGTTAATGTAAATGATAACCATTTCGAATAAATTAAATGGAATTGCCAAGATATGATGAAGATATTCATATTATTATGGGACTATAGATAAACGTTCTCATACATCGTTTTGCTGATATAGTGGTGTCATACAAATATTGTGTGTACTTCTTCTTATGACATCATTTTTAGACCTTATCCTTTGTTTATAAAAAAAAACTTGTGTCCATGTATGTATGATTATCCTGTGTAAATGTCTAGATGTTCTAAAGTTAGTTAAGTATCTAGACTTCTCCAGAATTAATGTTTTACCTCTTAGAAAAATGTTTATTTAATCTCTGGCTGCTAGTGCGGGAAACAGATGTCTTAACAGCTATATGGCAACACCGCTTTTACTATTAACTTGAGTTTAAGTGTTATCATTTATCTATATAGTAATAAGTGATTTTAAAAAAAATAACTCAATGTTACCAAATTGATTTTAAGTGTAACAGCTATGATTAGATTATGGATATTTTAATTTGTATGTATACCATTTACATATTAATATCACAATTTTAGAACTGTATAGTATTATTGAATGTACAACAAGAAACATATTTAAAAACATGGCTTCTTTGCTAATATGTATACACCCTTAAATATGTATACACCTATAAATATATCTTCATCCTAATAAATAAATAAATAAATACATAAAATAATACATGAGACTACATGTTTCCCGCACCAAAACCAAAGATGAAATAGCTACTATGTATACTACAATGTACAAATGATCTGTAGTACCAAAAAAGCGTAGAAACCTTGCAAATATATACAAATGCATAAGTGTATTACTTGAGTATGTAATAAAAACATTACATGGTATTTTAAAAGCATGAAAGTACAATGAACAGTAGCCGACAATAGCTATTAACAGACTTGTAATTGTTCCAGATAAAAATGTAACGTAATAACAATAATAATATGTATTAAAGAAAATCATGAAAATGACAACTAAGACACACATATTGCAATCCAGATGTTGGATCCAGCGGAGGGGGGCGCAGGGGGCTGAGGGGGGCGCAGGGGGGGCATTCCCACTCCTTTTTGCGCTAAATTAATTAAAATATCCCTTATATTGACCAAAAAAAATATTAATTATTTCACACCATTTTCAATCATAACCTAATTAATACCACATACTCGGTGTTGCAATGGAACGAAGACATTCCTGATCTCATAGAAAAAGTAATATCAGCTATATACACCCTTTGGATATCTTTTTTAATCGCAAACACACAATTAAAAAAAATCAAATTTGAGCTCAATCAAAGTATGTTCAATTCTAGAATGTTTTTTTATTATGTTATTTGTTTACTCAGTTATTTCTAAACCCTTTCAAATCGCATTTCATAGATGAATGACCGTAATAAGCTGTGATGTAGACTCGCCATACGGGTGTTGTGTAGATCATGGGAAACCACAGAGTAACTTCATCATCTGCATGCTGTAGATTTCGATTCACAATCACACTTGATAAATACATTTTAATAAGTAAATAAATAAATCAAATAATAAATGGGTCTACATGCTTTCCGCACCAAAACCAGAGATATATAATATACAAATGATCTGTGGTAGGAAAAAGTATAGTTATTGAAAGTATAGTTATTGAAAGCCTTGTGGTTGTTCCATATAAAAAATGTAACATAATAACAATAATAATGGCGGATGATACTTATATGTAAAATCATGATAATTGGCCATTGTGGCAGGACATGGCACTAACACAAAAAAAATGTCGCGGGTAATTTTAATTATTAGTTTTCAATCACGACCTAGTTAATACAACATACACGTGTTCCAATGGAACAAAAACATTCTGGATCTTATAAAGAAAGTAATATGCGTTTGGATATTCCTTTTAATTGCGACCGCCCAATTAAATTATTTTCTTTCTAAACTTGAACTCGATCAAGCTATTTCAATTTCTATAAAATTGTATTATGTTGTTCGTTAGGCCCACTCAGTTATTTTGAAACCCTCTCAAATCACATTTCATTGACGGATAACTGTGATAAGCATTGATATAGACTCGCCATACAGGTGTTGTGTACAGCATCGGAAACCACAGAATGGCGTCATCATCTTTATACTGTAGGTTTTGATTCACAATTACATTTTGCCACTGTAGATCACCTTTGGCTGTCTTTACCGTGACAGCGGTTGGATACTGAACATATAAATCGCGTCTTTTCCTGATCAGCATTCCTCCAACAGAGTATGATTGTTGCAGCTGGATTTGTAGCCACCCTGATGTACCTGTACTACCAGATACCCAACTACTTGGCCTGGTAAAGTAATTGTCTATTCTGGCCCTGTACGGTGCATGAGGTACACTAGGTGTACTAGAGTAAGTCGAAGATGCACTGAAGATGGAGTCGGGAAGCTGGTATTCAGATATTATATTCACAACAATTTGCGAATCGTATTCTTCAACGAGACATTCTGACGACGAATCCATATACAGTCTACGCGTAAACCCAAAGCCTTTCTTGTGACCTGTCAATGTTTGCCATGGAGACCATGGTGGTTTATTAGTAGTAAACGTGCACTGATCACCAGCTGAATGGCAGAGACACATGTAATGTATTGAGTTACTGTCTGATACAGGGAAACAAGTCTTGTTGAGACTACCATCAGGACAGAGGCTGATTGGCCTGTTACAGTCAACATCTCGACCATTCTCTCCACACAACAGTTTTTTCTCATCGTCCTCACTCAACACTTTACACACCCTCCTCTGTGTAGATAGATTGATATCAGCACATCGCGTCTCCGTGCTGTTCATCATTACAGACAAAGCCTCAGGGTCCCTCCATCTTACATCTCCTCCACATTCAGCAGACACCGTGAGAAACAGTGAAGAAATGAAGCAAATCAAGCCAGTTGACTTCATCCTAAACAGTGATGCTGACCGTATTCAGTCTGTGTCTGTTCAGAGAGTGGTCTAAGCCACAAAGACACATTTAGATATTGTATCGATCCAGAGAATAACATATTTGACAACAATCGCATGGCCATGAAAAGAATACATAATATATGCGTCAGGAAGATTGTCCTATATATGACAAAGGTCGGCTAGTTATTCGAATTAATATTTCAGGTCCACAGTCGTCAAATCAATATATCATCCTGCGGCTTCCTATGGTGTGGGCCGGCCCCGATGGCTCATTCGTATCGACTGGGGCTTGTAGCCTGGAGGTACCAGATTCGAATCTCGGTCGGGCCGGATATTTGTCATCGTGGTTGTATATATACAGTGCTGCAAACTGTTCAAAGGCCTGGAGTGTACAGTGCTGTCTATGGTACTGTGCACTATAAAGAACCCTTGGAGTCATTCGAAATAAAAGTAGGGCATAGTCTCGGCTTCGGGCTTCCTTCTGTCGCGATATTGCCATGACTGTGCAGAAAGCGACGTAAAGCAATATTCATATCCTATGATGTGGTTTCTGCTGGGTGGAGAAGTATGTCAATACACAACTTGGTTTGGTTTAACCACTTTAACTCGTACAACACGGAAATATTTGTGTATGTACCATGGAGATCACTTAAAAGTCAGCTCTGTCCGCTTCATTGAATACTTATGTTACGGGTGTACGGCCATTTTATTTTCTCTAATTCTAATTCTTATTTTCTAATTGTAATTGTAATTCTTTCAGTGCGGGGCCCGTCTTTAGATGTCAATATCTGAAGCCTCGAATCATCATATCTCATAATATACCCTCGTGAATGATGAGTTCCTGTAACAAGTGCTTTACATGGCGCGGTCCTGTCACGCACACCACTGTAACGAGTGGGCACAGTAGCCTGTATCTGGATCACTGCACCGATGTAACGTAAACGCCAACGTCAACGATGTACCAACGTTGACACGCTCACCAACTATCGCAGCGTGTCCAAATGTTATCTGTGGCACGGCAAACACAAGGCTTGTTTATAAACTATGCCAACGTCTCGAATTTATATAAAATATATATTAATAACAAAAAAACCTTCAATTCAATGCTCTGTGCGCTTTGGAGACATTACCCCTGGTGATTGAACCTGTTCATTCAAGTACCATTTCAACCACCTTTTAACATCATTTTGCATACAGCACTTGCAGTCTTTTCGGCGCTAGGAACTTATCGCACACATTGCCATATCTGTTCTATCTGATACTCATTTACACCTGAGTCCAGTGAGGCATATGAGGGTAAAGTGCCTTGTCCAAAGACACGACATTGAAATAATGTCCCAATATTGAGAGGGGAGAAACATGATACTTCTCTGAAAATCCTGCACCAAAAGAGATTCGAAACCGCACGGCAGGCACTGAGATTGGCAAAGCTCAACGCTCTAACCATTGCGCCACGTCCCTCTCATGGGGCTTCAAATCATTAAAATCTCATAATCTACACGCATGGTGCCTAGAATGATCATATACCCTCGTGACGCCTCGAATCATCATATATCACCACATACCCTCATGGTGCCTCGACTCGTCTTTTGACTTAATTTAAACTCCCATAATTTCTTACACTTTCCTGAATGAAAATTATCATGAAATTGTTATAACAATATATGAAAAATGTATTCCATTTGTCACCCAGTTCAACTCCTCTTTGTCATGTTTATCTTCTGCACAAGTTCGGCATTGCGACATCAATTTACGGCTTGAAGTGGGTGTACAAATGTCAGTGATAAATACATACCTAAAAGGGCTAACCTTAACTCACGTTACTTTTCATGTTGCTCAGATAACAAGGGGTGTATGTAGTCATGGTAAAGCCTTAAACTGTCAGTCATCAGTGATAGAGTGTTTGACATTAGGTGTCTCTCTTGTGATGAATGGAGTTACCCTCAAACATTCACTGTGG
The DNA here is from genome assembly GCA_964017125.1 of Flabesymbios commensalis. Classification (NCBI taxonomy): domain Eukaryota; kingdom Metazoa; phylum Annelida; class Polychaeta; order Terebellida; family Flabelligeridae; genus Flabesymbios; species Flabesymbios commensalis. The sequence continues at coordinate 68,459,962 of OZ024916.1, forward strand.
CTAAGCGGTGGAGGTAACTGGAGTTACCATTAGCAAAAAATGGCTGACACGGCTACAGATTCGTTTACATTTTCATCTATTTTGTGTAGCTTAACGTTCTCCATAAATGTTAGGCTTATCGTTATCTGGCGTGTAAAAGCCCCATTTTTTAAGGCTCAGTGGCAGGCCCTGGCTCAGTGGCATATATCCTGATTAATGTTAGCCTAGGAGCCCAACATTATTTTCTACTTAAAACGCCGAAAAGTGTCAAAATCCAAGGTAATGTGGCCGCCAATTGTACAAGATCAAACAATAAAATGATAATATTTTCGACAGAATAGATGCAGATTCTTGATTTTGGTGTGTAGCATAAGAGTTTTAGTTATGCCTGACAGAGTGATGTAGTCAGAAAGTACTTTAGACATTGGATCGTTATTAAAATCCAAGATTGCAGCTTTTTGTGCAAGGTGAAACAGTAAATTGGCATCATTTTGTATAAAATAGAAGCAAAATCATAATTCTGGTGTGTACCATAGGGTTTCAAAGCATGTCTGACATAGAAGTGTGGAACGTACATTAGATATTGCATTGCGAGTAAAATACAAGATGGCCGCCATTTGATCAAGATCAATAAATTGATCTATTTTCGATAAAATAGAAAGAGCTTCACGATTTCGATGCATCCCGTCGTTTGTCCAAGTAGGCCTATGCCAGAATTAGTTGTGCAACCAGAGGGTAGCTCAACATTTTATTGTGGAGAAAATTGAAGACGGCCGCCATTTGACAAAGTCAAACAAAATTCGTGCCAAACATTTTTACCCCTCAGCTATTAAGGCTGTGGGGTATGGTGATCACCAGAGGCGGACTGGGCGGGCAGTCAGAAATTCAGCTCTTACTAAAAAGTTAACTGATTAATTTTGTTTATTTTTCACAGACATGACCTATGTGCCTGGGCAATTCATCCCATATATTTTTTTTGGCACCAAGCCATAAGCGGCCATTTTCCAAAATGGCCGCCTAAAAAGTTTCTGGGCACCATAACTTATGAACCGTTAATTGGATTGCATTCAAATTTAGTATGGTTGTTCTCAAGGTATTTTTGATAATCTGATTAACTTTTGGGATGAATCCATTAAAAACTAAATGGATGCCGCAGCCATTTAAAAAAAGATGGCCGCCTAAAAAGCTTGTGGGCACGATAACTTATGAACTGTTGCTTGGATTGCATTCAAATTTGGTATGATTGTTCTCTAGATATTTCTGATGTTCTGCTCAACTTTTGGGATGAACCCATTAAAAAAAAAATGGCTGCCACAGCCATTTAAAAAAATTGACATGGTGGTAGTGTGGGTCATTTTTTCCCGTTATTTCTTAATTGATGGACAGAGCCTACGGCTGAGGGGTCCTGCCATCAATTGATGGCTATTTTTTAATAGAAGGAGATTCATGATTCTAGTGTCTGCCATAGGATTTTCTTATACACATCACCTAGTGGCATTATCCAGAAACCATTTTAGACACTTCAGATTCCAGAAACCAAAATGGCGGCCTTCTGTTGGCCATTTTGTTTGTATAATGACCGCCATCTTGGTATATAGATCTAAAAGTATGTTTGCCAGTCACAGGGGCGTATATATGAAAATCCTACATGGTTGCTACCAAAATCACGAATCTGCTTCCCTTCTGTTGACAATTATATTAATTTTTGGATTTTTGCAATGTCTAATGTACTTCCAACCACACACTATGTCGGGCATAGGCCTACCTGAAAACCCTACTATGGTAGACATAAAAATTATGCTTTTCTGTCTTTTCTGTCAAAAATCATGGTAATATATATAGCTTAACCTTGCAGAAATGGAGGCCATCTTGGATTCTACTAACCAATGCAATGACTACAATAATTTCGGGCCATACCATTATGTCGGGCATACCCGTAAACCATATGGTAGATACCAAAATCATGAATCAGCTTATATTCTATCGAAAATTATTTCAATTTAATATTTTTCCTTGGTTAAAACGGCGGTCATTTTGGATTTTTACGTTTCACGTCAACACTTTGTCAAAATTAAATAGGGCTCCTAGCCTAATGGTAATTGATGGGTCCTAATAGAGTGTCATGTGGGCCTATCACAACTGATGACTAATAGTGTATATACCAGAGATCGTCTATACACGATCTCTGCTATCCTTTTTTTCTCAACAAAATTAAATCCTTCAGCTTTATATCCACGAGAAAAAAATATTCCCTTCCCTTTAGATAACTTTTTTACAGTTGTCCGACGAAATGTGAGAGTCTCCTTGATGCACCATTGGAAAAATTCCAATAAATAAAGTAGTAGTTACCAGCAACATAATTTGTCAGTTACCAGTAGCATGATATCATCGACTATTGCAGTTACCAGCAACACGCTTGGCAGTTACCATTCTCATTGAACAAATTTAGTTTACCGATTACGCGAAAATTATCGACAATTTGAGGTTAACATGACGTCCATTTTGTCCAGTTAAATAATATTAATCCACCTACAAATCGATGGAGCAAAGGAGAACGTTAAACTACACAAAATAGATGAAAATGTAAACGAATCGGTAGCCGTGTCAGCCATGTTTTGCTAATGGTAACTCCAGTTACCTCCACAGCTTAACCACAGTGAACCATTGTCATTCCGCGGTCTAGCGATCTAACCTGAGGATAGCGGAGCTATGCGAAAGACCACGATGTTTCAGCACCAAATTGCCCTGAGAACCTAATATTAGGCTAAGTCTTTGGCTGTCTGGGCATATCTGGGGGTAAATCCCCTGGAGATGCCTTGCCGTGTCGTCCTCTCCGAAGCCGTGGATGAATGTATTTACTTTATCAGAAAAATCCAACATGGCGGTGACTGAGAGCGATCCCCACCCCAAGGTCCGAAAAATGTCCATATCATTTTAATGACTGACCTGAGCATGCGGGCATGGAACTGAAATGTTACTGATTCTAAAAAAACTATTTTTGACCTGATTACTCCCCGATATTTTCCGATATGACAGTCTAAAGAAATGTCCCACGATTTTGTACGTGGTAAATTTGTGGCTGAAACCTGTTTCAGCTAGAAAATGCCCAGATCCCCTCCTCGTGCGAGTGAAGGGAAACGCTCTCAATAACCCACAATCTACTCAGCCTCAAGTCATCATATGTACATCATTCATTTTATCAACTGTTTGAACTGTTTCTTTTTTTAAATAAACGATCGATTGATCTTCAGTGGATCGATGATCGAGTCAACACAGTTCTAGAGTAAAGCCGCAAACATCTCACATACATGGAGTGAATAATCTGAGACAGGAAGGCAGACAGATAGGCAGGTATGCAGACAGACAATTATGCAGACAGGCAGGTATGCAGACAGGCAAGTATGCAGACATACAGCTATGCAGACAGGCAGGTATGCAGACAGGCAGGTATGCAGACAGGACGGTATACAGACAGGCATGCAGACAGGCAGGCATGCAGACAGGCAGGTATGCAGACATACAGGTATGCAGACAGGCAGATATGCAGACAGGACGGTATACAGGCAGGTATGCAGACAGGCATGTATGCAGACAGGCAGGTATGCAGACAGGCAGGTATGTAGACAGGCAGGTATGCAGACAGGCAGGTATGCAGACAGGACGGTATACAGGCAGGTGTGCAGACAGGCAGGTATGCAGACAGGCAGGTATGCAGACATACAGGTATGCAGACAGGCAAGTATGCAGACAAGCAGGTATGCAGAAAGAAAGGCAGGCAGACAGGCACGCGGGCGGCCGCCTTTTGTGAGGAAAGCCAAACAGGTTGTAAATCTATGTCTAGATGTATGTGTCAGCGTAACGGAATTACATTTTGGTATACATGATATTATGTTACAACACTCACTGTATGCTCGAAAATCATTTTAGTATTCTGTATTTCAATAACAAACTTTCTTTTAGTTTAGTTTATTCAGTGAGGAAGCAACAAAATTATTTTTTTTTATATTATATATGGGGCTTCAAAGTTGTGTAACGGAATTACATTTTTAGGACATTGATTTTTTGTGTGATTATGTTTTTCTATTTTTCCGCGAATCTGTCATATATATTTTTTATTTTATTTTAGAAATCGGTAAGTGATGTCAACAATGCCCCGGTGAGATGAAGTTCATCAATTGTTGAACGTTCATGAATGTTCATGAACATTCATCAATGGTTCATCAAGCCAGTTCATGAACTGTGTTTATGAACTGTTCATTAAAACAGTTCATGAATATTCATCAAAAACAAATAATGAATATTAATGAACACTTGGTGAACTAATTTTGTTCATGATGTTGTTCATAAAGTGCATATGGAGAGTTTGATGAACAGTAATTAATTTTTATGAACTTGGTAGGATCAATTCAGTTTATAGCTTGTTCATGAAAGTTCATGCGAAAGTTTCATGAACGTTGATGAATTATTATGAACTTGATAAGTCTTGATTCGGTTCATGGCTAGTTCATGAAAGTTCACATGGGACAGTCTTAGGAACTGTGATGAATTGTTATGAACTTGATAATTCTCAACTTAGTATATGGTTTGTCCGTTAAAGTTCATGAGAGATAAATTCATGAACTTTGATGAATTATTTTGAACTTAATAAGTCTTAATTCGGTTCATGGCTAGTTCATGAAAGTTCATGATGAACGGTTTCATGAACTGGTATGATTTGTTATGAACTTGATAAACTGTCTTAATTTAGCTCATTGTTTGTTCGTTAGAGCTCATGGGAGAGAGTTTCATGAACTTTGATGAATTATTATGAGCGCGGTTCATAGCTAGTTCATGGACGTTCATGATGGACAGTTTCATGAACTGTGATGAATTGTTATGAACTTGAGAAGTCTTAATTTAGTTCATTTTTTGTTCGTTAAAGTTCATGAGAGATAGTTTCATGAACATTAATGAATTAATATGAACTTGATAAGTCTTAACTCGGTTCATGGCTAGTTCATGGACGTTCATGATGGACAGTTTCATGAACTGTGATGAATTGTTATAAACTTGGTAAGACTTAATTCGGTTCATGGCTAGTTCATGGAAGCTCATGACGGACAGTTTCATGTACTGTGTTGAATTGTTATGAACTTGATAAGTCCTAATTCGGTTCATGGCTAGTTCATTGAAGTTCATGACGGACAGTTTCATGTACTGTGATGAATTGTTATGAACTTGATAAGTCTTAACTCGGTTCATGGCTAGTTCATGGAAGTTCATGACGGACAGTTTCATGACTAATTGTTATGAGTCTCAAGTCTCAATTTAGTTCATGGTGTTTTCGTGAAAGTTCATGAACGGTGGTGAATTACCTGGAGAATATGGTGTGAATTACACTTTCTGAGATATATTATCAACCACAGAATACTTAATATAATAATATAATTCGTTTTTCAATTTTCTGTACAGTTTTGTGTGAATCTGTGAGATGGAATCTTTTTCTTAATTAACAAAATGATCATATTTGGAAGCTGGCTTTTTCTAGGTAAGAAGTAACCTCAGAAAAATAGAATCCTCAATCAAAATACCATATGTATTTTAAAGGTCAAAAGACTAAGACTTGGAAATTAATGAATTTTCAGGCCTAGCTCGTGAAAATTCATGAACATGAATTTAGTTTGTGTTGCTGGTCGTTCATAAAAAAACCAATTTCATGATAAATGCTTGGGAACTTCCGGTTGAACATTCGCGAATAATTCATGAACACATTTAATAAATGTTCATGAATGTTCATTGACTATCTGGTTCATGAATTATTTGAGTTCAGGACCGTTCATGAACAACTAAACTTCATGCACTAGGTTAACAGTTCATAAATTTCATGAATCCTCATTTGTTGTTCATGAACATGTATGAATAGTTCATGAACACATTTAATGAACGTTCATGAATGTTCATTAACTATCTCGTTCATGAATTATTTGAGTGCATGGCTGTCAATGAACTAGCCCTGGTTCATGAATTATCTGAGTTCATGGCCTTTCGTGAACTACCCAAGTTCATGAACTAAGTGAGAGTTCGTGAACAGAATAAGCTCATGAACTCATGCATTTTGATGAAAGTCTCATTTGTTATTCAGAATTCGTGAGTAGATCGTGAACACATTTAATGAACGTTCATAAATGTTCATTGACTATCTGGTTTATGAATTATTTGAGTTTATGGCCGTTCATAAACAACCAATGTTTATAAACTTGGTTGACATTTCATAAAATTCATGAATGTCTCATTTGTTCCCCCTGAACATTCATGAATATTTCATGAACATATTTAATGAACGTTCATGAATGTCCATTAACTATCTGGTTCATGAATTATTTGAGTTCATGGCCGTTCATGAACTAGCCTTGGTTCATGAAGTATCTCAGTTCATGGCCGTCCATGAACAACCCAGGTGCATGAGCAAATTTGAGAGTTCATGAACAGAATAAGTGCATGAACTCATGAATTTCCTGAAAGTTCAATTTGTTGTTCAAGAATATTCATGAACAGTACATGAACACTTTGATGAACGTTCATGAACATTCGTGGTTGTTTTGTTCACGAACTATTCATGAATGTTCATGAACAGTTCATGATCATCTCACCGAGGTCATGCCGTTTCACCCCACCTTCCTTTCAAGTGTAATCCCGTTACGGCTTATGCAATTCCGTTACGTAATTCTGTTATGTAGTCTATAACACATTCGGTCTCGCAAAATCTTCAAAAAACCGAGATAATATATTATATATATATAATATTTTATATATATTATTATATTTGTCAAAAGTATACACAATATTGAACATATTTATTGAGGGCACATTTTCAGAATGAAAAGTAGTCTCATCCGTAACGGAATTACAAAAGTTGCATTACTTATAACTTTTATTGCAAGGGATAAAAGAGGCTATGTCAAGCTATAATGTATAATACTACCACATTTTTGACAGTTTCCCTATAAATATAGGTCGTGTGAAAAAATCATGTAATTATTATTTTGTTGTTAATATGGCATTAACAATTAATACAATATTATAATGTTAATTTTGATTTGGATGTCCACATTTTCGTGGAATTCATGGTGTGTGTTGATAGGTCAGGGTGGGTGTGATTAGCTATAGTTGTATCAACATTAAAGCTGCTCCTTGGGATGAGACATTTTCAATTTTGTCAATTTTGAATATTTAATTGATATGAAGCTATGTAGCCTACTGATCTCAACTAAAAATACAAAAATGTCAAAAAAAATTTAAAGCACCGAAAAAGAGTGAAATAGTTATATTCCCAGGTCGTATATTGCCATGTAAACAAAACAAGTCAGCAATATAGAGCACTTTACACCACATTTTCCTACGCCTTGGACGGTGAGATCAGATTAATCGCCGCTAATTGGTGTCTTGTAGTCAGGACATGGGGTGATACACCTGCAACACTAATTGTCTGCCCAACGCTGGGCGGACGACATCAACATGTGGCCCAATGCTGTAGGAACATTCAACCGTCCTTCAGCAAGTGCTTAGGTATACAAAAGTTTGTTTGGGTTTTAAGCGGTTTCATAGAAATGTTGCTATAGAATATTTTTAAATATCTAAAAACTCTGGAAAAATAAGATCATGATCTGTGGGATACACTACTTTTTTATAAAATAAAAAAACGAAAATCATACCAAGGAGCTGCTTTAAACGATTTGAGACTGTTTGTGCACGCGGCTATAATGCCTTGCAAACGTCGCACATTGGTGTGTAAATTACGATGCTATAATCGAACTAATTTCTCGGTCAGTGTTTCAGTTGAATGCGTGGATGCGTTAGTGCGTCTTTATGGTGCGTGGATGCGTTAGTTCGTCAGTGTGTCAGTTGAGTGCCTGTATGCGCTAGTGCGTTAGTGAGTCAGTTGAGTACGTGGTAAGTTAGTGTTTTAGTGCGTCAGTTGAGTGCGTAAATGCGTTAGTGCGTCAGTTGATTGCGTGGATGCGTTAGTGCGCCAGTGCGTCAGTTGAATGCATGGATGCGTTAGTGTGCTAGTACGGTGTTAGTACGGTGAGTGCGTGGATGCGTTAGTGCGGCAGTGCGGCAGTTGAGCGCGTGTATGTATTAGTGCGTTAGTTGATTGCGTGGATGCGTTAGTGCGTCAGTTGAGTGAGTGGATGCGTTAGTGCGTCAGTTGAGTGAGTGGATTCGTTAGTGCGGCAGTTGAGTGCGTGGATGCGTTAGCGCGTCAGTTGAGAGAGTGGATGCGTAAGTGCGTCAGTTGAGGGAGTGGATACGTTAGTGCGTCAGTTGAGTGACTGGATGCGTTAGTGCGTCAGTTGAGTGAGTGGATTCGTTAGTGCGTCAATTGAGTGCGTGGATGCGTTAGTGCGTCAGTTAAGTGCGTGGATGCGTTAGTGCGTCAGTTGAGTGAGTGGATGCGCTAGTGCGTCATTATAGTGCGTGGATGCGTGAGCTCGTCAGTGTGTCAGTTGAGTGCCTGTATGCGCTAGTGCGTTAGTGCGTCAGTTCAGTACGTGTTAAGTTAGTGTCTATGTGCGTCAGTTGAGTGCGTAAATGCGTTAGTGCGTCAGTTGAATTCGTGGATGCGTTAGTGTGTTAGTGCGGCAGTTGAGTGCGTGGATGAGTTAGTGCAGCCGTGCGGCAGTTGAGCGCGTGTATGCATTAGTGCGTTAGTTGAGAGCGTGAATGCGTTTTTGCGTCAGTTGAGTGAGTGGATGGGTTAGTGCGTCAGTTGAGTGAGTGGATGCGTTAGTGTGTCAGTTGAGTGAGTGGATGCGTTAGTGCGTTAGTTGAGTGAGTGGATGCGTTAGTTCGTCAGTTGAGTGAGTGGATGCGTTAGTGCGTCAGTTGAGGGAGTGGATGCGTTAGTGCGTCAGTTGAGTGCGTGGATTCGTTAGTGCCGCAGTTGAGGGAGTGGATGCGTTAGTGCGGCAGTTGAGGGAGTGGATGCGTTAGTGCGGCAGTTGAGTGCGTGGATTCGTTAGTGCGTCAGTTGAGTGAGTGGATGCGTTAGTGCGTTAGTTCACTGCGTGGATTCGTTAGTGCGGCAGTTGAGTGCATGGATGCGCTAGCGCGTCAGTTGAATGAGTGGATGCGTTAGTGCGGCAGTGCGTCAGTTGAGCGCGTGGAAGCGTTAGTGCGTCAGTTGACAGAGTAGATGCGCCAGTGCGTTAGTTGAGTGAATGGATGCGTTAGTGCGTCAGTTGAGGGAGTGGATGCGTTAGTGCGGCAGTTGAGTGCGTGGATTCGTTAGTGCGGCAGTTGAGTGAGTGGATGCGTTAGTGCGTTAGTTGAGTGCGTGGATTCGTTAGTGCGGCAGTTGAGTGCATGGATGCGCTAGCGCGTCAGTTGAATGAGTGGATGCGTTAGTGCGGCAGTGCGTCAGTTGAGCGCGTGGAAGCGTTAGTGCGTCAGTTGACAGAGTAGATGCGCCAGTGCGTTAGTTGAGTGAATGGATGCGTTAGTGCGTCAGTTGAGTGAGTGGATGCGTTAGTGCGGCAGATGAGTGAGTGGATGCGTTAGTGCGTTAGTTGAGTGCGTGGATGCGTTAGTGCGTCAGTTGAGTGCATGGATGCGTTAAGCGCGTCAGTTGAATGAGTGGATGCGTTAGTGCGGCAGTGCGGCAGTTGAGCGCGTGGATGCGTTAGTGCGGCAGTTGAGTGAGTGGATGCGTTAGCAAGTTAGTTGAGAGAGTAGATGCACTAGTGCGTTAGTTGAGTGAGTGGATGCGTTAGTGCGGCAGTTGAGTGAGTGGATGCGTTAGCAAGTTAGTTGAGAGAGTAGATGCACTAGTGCGTTAGTTGAGTGAGTGGATGCGTTAGTGCGTCAGTTGAGCGAGTAGATGCGTTAGTGCGTCAGTTGAGTGAGTGGACGCGTTAGTGCGTCAGTTGAGTGCGTGGATGCGTTAGTGTGTTAGTGTTGCAGTTGAGTGCAGGGATGCGTTAGTGCGGCAGTTGAGTGCGTGGATGCGTTAGTGCGTCAGTGCGTCAGTTGAGTGCGTTATGCGCTAGTGCGTTAGCGCGGTAGTTGAGTGAGTGGACATGCTAGTGCGGCAGTTGAGCATGTCGCTACTTCAGTGCGTCAGTGCGTCGAATACACAAATCACCCTCGATCGATGTATGAATGGATCGATGATCGGCAAAGTCATACATCATGAATGAACATGGAGTGAATAATTAACAAAAAAATCTAGGTAACGTCAAATACAGGAACTATATGTATATGTAATAAGCTCGACGTTTAGAACTGATAGTTTAAAAAAATGATAAAGCTGTCAAAATTTGAGGACTTGTACTTAAATATATCCTCTTTAATATTAGGATGGGAGCCCTGTGAAAAAAAATCGTGAAAAATATGTTTTGCTCTGTTCATGTTGGTGGGGTCTATGAAGTGTAATCGTGGACAGCTGTACACCGCGAAGATGTGGGTGTGGATTGTGAAATTTGTTTGCACAGGGAACTCAATGTTTGTTATCATGGCGATGCGTCAGAGAGATCTACACACTAATTTTGAAAACATCCACACAAAATGTTAACGACGACAACACTTGTGTCTCTAATGTTGTTGTGTGCATGGTTGCACATGCAGACAATTTTTTTTTAATATTAACATTTATTTTAGATAATAATCTTGCAATGAGTAAAATAATTTTGATAAGGTATAACTGTTAGTCAATAATTTTTAAAATATGTTTCACCCCATTGACACGAAATGACACAATTTTCACTGATTGTTAGTTATTGGAAAGTGATATAACATATATATTAAAACAAAACCACAAATAAAATGTCACTCTGTAGCTCTAACTGGGATTAAAAAACCGTCTGGAAGCATTTATATCAGTGTGTGTGATAATGATGTTAACTTAAGAATTCGGCAACCACAAAGTGACATATCCAGTACGTGCTGCTGAACATGTCAAGTATGAATACTTTATACTTGATATGATGATACATCGAGATACATTATTGCACATTATATTTGATTTTCAGCTATGCGATAGCATCTTTTTGTGATGATTCTCAAATGACTTGGATCGTTGTTAACATTTGAGTTAAATATGTGTATTTATTGAGCTTATCCTGTTTAAAAAAATCTTATGTGTTTTTTAAACAATAACATCGACATATTGCCAATAGCTGGCTCACTGTAAACCGTGACAATAACGAAGTAATGGAGAGGTATTGTCAAACCATTTTCACCTCAGTACGCATCTTCTCTTTGAGGATTAGATTAATTAACACAGGCATTTGGCATAGTTTTGTTGTTTCAGATAGGCTTTAGATAGTATACACGAGATTTGACAAACCAGCATGCTCATAGAATGATCCGTATATATAATAAGTGCGTATTTTATTATTTGGTAAATTTCCCATTTGCTATGAAAAATATATTTGCTATAAAAAATATAATTTGAATGTGTCCCACTGCACTATTTTTCAGCTTACTAATCCCACTTTAACCAGATTTTTATCATAATTGGACAAGAACAGATGATGGTTTATTCTATGATTTAAATTGGTATTTGATATTGTTTGATTATTGTGTCCGTATATAACAATATGACTTCAAACGGTTTTCTCTGTGCCAGATTGAAAAGCATATGCGGTTCCAGGACGGTCAATGATGCGAAGGCTGATTTCGACTTAATAAAGGGAACTGTCAACATGGCTCTAATTTGGTCCAAATATTTCATTTTTCATATAACACACATACATATATTTATTCCTTTTAATCTGTTAATGTAAACATAATAAATGTAGGTCTCAAATAACCGAATAATATGGTTAAAGCGTTTCATTATCAATGTCAATTGCAGCACAATTATATGACTTGTATTATATTTATTTTTGCATATATGATAGTTTTGGCGCCCATTGTGTAAATGAAAATGAAGAAAACAAGTTTATTTGACACAATATTTTATTTTATCATGCAAGTTAGGTTCACATCTAGAATTTTCAAGGGAAGGGACGTACCTGTAATTTTAACTTAAAAAGGGGGAGGTGGACATTTTTAAAAATTTAAATTTAGATCATTTTCACCATTTACGTTCTGTGGTACCCTAGCCAAACAATCAGCATCGAAAGACATGTATAAAACTAGTGATGACATTGCCTTATTCCTTAGCTCATAAATAGCAGATATTTTGACTGAATGGATTTATAAACAAGGTGGTTGGTTAGAATTTTTATGATGAATTTATTATTTTTATGATGTACGAACTATATGTAAACAAGCCAATAATTTTTTAAATTTTAATAATATGTTTATTTTTTTTCCAGAAAGACTTTGACATAACTTTCGATTGCAACTAGCAGGTACATACACATTATGTGTTTTCTGAGTGAAGATTACAATAATCAGCTTGGTGGATTGCTATGTCGAGACTGTTACCCTTCACCTATCTTATATATAATGTAGAATATATTCTATGCATGCTCATTTGATGGTATTGTTCCAATAATTATAATAACAATAAAAGATTTTATAATACAACGTGCCCTATTTCTTCATTTGTAATATAAACACTTGTATGACAGTGTTGACGCATCGTGATTGAAATATAACTAGATTGGTTGCTAGATATTTCATAACCATATTATATCACACATTACACCACACACTTCACAATACATACACTACATACATAAACACATTGGACTGCACACTTCGTAACACACATGCACATCACACTACAAACAATACATAAACTACATACACATACACATTGAATCACATACACAACACCATACACAGCAAACACCATACTACACACATCACATCACACACATAACACACTACACACCACACACATTGCACCACACACATTACACTAAATACAACACACTACACACTTCACATACAACACATCACATTACACCACACACATCACACTACATGCACCACACCACACACTATACACATCTCATCACATTTTTCACAACACATATGTATCACAATAAACACATCACACCACACACCACACACAATCCACTACATACATTACATCACACACATTGCACTTCACACTATACACCACACAGCATGAACACACCACTACGCACATCATACTGCACACATCATACTACACACACCATGCTACATACATCACACCGCATACAGCATAGCACTACACACATCACACACATGTACATCATATGGCACGCATCACATACAACACATCACATTACGCACATCAGACTGTACACATCATGCACAACACATCACATACCTCACACCACACACATCACACCACACACATCATACAACACTCTACACACCAAACACAACCCACCACATACACATCACACTACGCACACTACATACATACACACACACATGCACATCATACTACACACAACACATAAAATACATACACATGCACATTGAACCACATACACAACACCATACACAACACCATACACAGCACACATCATACACTACATACACTACACCATACACACAAAATACTACACACATCATACGATACACAGCACGCATCATACACTACACCATACACACATAATACTACACACATCATACGATACACAGCACACACCACAACACACTATACACAGCACTTGACATACAACACAACACACACATTGCAACACACATCACACTGCATACACAGCACTACACACTATTCACAACTCATCACATACATCACAACACATACGTATCACAATACACAAAACACACCACACACAACCTATTACATTCAACACACCCATACAGTGCACTTCACACTACACACTAAACATCATAAAGACACCACTACACACATCATACTGCACACATTAGACTAAACACACCATACTAAACACATCACACTGCATACAGCACAGCACTACACACATCACACACATGTACATCATACGGCACACATCACATACAACACATCACACTCCACACATCAAACTACACACATCATGCACAACACATCACACCACACACATTACACTACATACAGCATACAACACTCTACACACCAGACACAACTCATCACACACATTGTAACACATACAGCACACCAAGCACATTACACCACATACACAACACCATACACAACACACATCATACTACATACATCAATCTACACTCATCACACTACACACATCACACACAACACATGTTCCACCACACACATCCCATTGCATACATCACACACAAAAAAATGTAAAGTAAAAAAGTGCATAAAAAAACATGCATAAAAAATGTAAAATTAAAAACTAAAAAAAACTAAAAATGTTAAATAAAAAAAAAATGGTTATGTGGGTTGCATTGTAGAGCTGAGATTGGCAAAGCCTGTATCGATTCGGGCACTGCCCGTATCGATACATCTCAGCTCTTACAACGCAACCATTAATTTATTGGTGGCATTGTAGAGCTAACATCAGCAAAGCCTGTATAGATTCGGGCACAGCCCGTATCTATACATCTCAGCTCTTACAACGCAACCGTAACCATTTTTTTTTATTTAACATTTTTATTTTCTTTATTTTTCATTTTACATTTTTTATACATGTTTTTTTTTATTTTATTTTATTTTTGAAAATTTTTATTTTTAATTTTTTTAATTTTACAAATTTTAATTTGTAAGTTTTTTATTTTAAATTTTTGGATTTCGCAAATTATATTCTGTAAGTTTTTATTTTAATCAGTTTTAGTTCTTACAACTTTTATTTTGTTTTTTTATTTTATTTTTATTTATTGCAAATTTAATTTTGTAAGTTTTTATTTTTACAAGCTTTATTTTTACAAGCTTTATTTTTGTAATTTTCATTTTTGTAATATTTTAATTTTGCAAATTTTATTTTGTAAGCTTATATTTTTGCAGGTTTTGTTTTTTTAATTTTTATTTTATGTAATTTTAATTTTTTTTTAATTGTGATGTTGTCAAATTATATTTTGTGAAGTCTCATCAGAGTTATGTTTGGTGTTTTCAGAGTAATATTAAAACTGTGAAACGTTTCAGTATAACTTCACCATTTATGTATGGTATGTTTAGTGCGAAGTGTGTACTGCAATGCATGTGGTATGTTGTTTGTGATGCGATGTTTGTAGTATATGGTGTGCATATTGTGATGTGTGAAGTATGATATGTGTATTATGATATGCATAGTGCTGTGCTTATGCTGTATAGTGTAGTGTGAAGTTCAATGTGTGTGATGTGTTGTATGTAATGGGATGTGTGTGTGCGTGTGGTGGAACATGTGTGATGTATACTGTGTGTTGTGTAGTGTGATGTGTGTGGATTGATGTGTGTGGTGAAACATGTGTTGTGTGTGATGTGTGTAGTGTGATGTGTGTAGATTGATGTATGTAGTATGCTGTGTGTTGTGTGTGGTGTTGTGTATGTGGTGTAATGTGCTTAGTGTGCTGTCATCAATAGTTTTATACATGTCTTTCGATGCTGATTGTTTGGCTAGGGTACCACAAATGTAAATGGTGAAATAATACGTCCCCAGTTACAAGTTTTGTCCCGAAATAGATCATCAGCAATTGTACTTAATACAGATATATCAACGTCATCAAACTTGTCCTTACACATCCTCCTCAGTAAGTTGTTGTATCTAACCATCGATTTTTCTACAGCATAATACATTATTTTGGTATAATCAGAATAAAATGTGTCATCTCGATATTCAGAAATATGATAAATTAAATTCATAGATATTATTCTGGATGTCTGACAAATAAATATCTTATTTTCCTTAACAAGAGCCATAACTGTATTAACTTTTACACTCACAATGTGAAGTGGTCATATACATTTATGAAACTTCATTATGATGCAGAAGGTGTCCTATAGGTGACATGCACAAAACCAATCTGGGTTTAGACAAGTCCAGACCGATTCGCAAAGTTTCAACATGTTTTTTCATGTAGAGTGGTCTGCGATGAGTCATCTCAAAGGGAGGGGGACCCTAGGGGAGAAGTAAGTCATTTTTTTATTTTGCAATACACCAATGAATCAATCAGATTAAAGTGTTTGGCGTCCTTTATTGTTGACAAAGTACAAACAATTTTCAACATGTTCATGAGGGAAGTGGGGTACCTAATAATAGTGTTGAATAGTGTTGAATAGTGTTGAATCATCACATACAAAAGGGAATGGGGGACATGGGATTGTTGACATGTCAAATGCCAGCATGGACAAACATTGACAATGCTATGACTTCGATTCTTCAACAGTACCAACGTTTGTTCAAATTGTTTAAATTGTTTTCTTTGCAGTCCTCCTTAACAGAATATCAGACATAGGGCAACAACAATGCTAAAAAATCAGACCTCCGTAATGGAGTATAAGGCAAAAGGACGGCAAACAGCAAGGTGCCAAACGTGTCAATGACCTACACCTAGGCTGATGTTTAGTGAACAATGTGTTGTTGATTGGGGTATACCAGTCTATGACAGAAATCAAAATGACCAATGGAAGTGTGGTGATCGCATGGGGATGGGAACACTGTTATAATAAGAATGAAATACGTTTTCAGCTAATTTATACTACAACAAGAAGTCAAGGGTTATGACCTGACAAAGCACTGTCAATAGACGAAAACAAGTCTACACTACAGATAGCAAATCAGCTTGGCACTCAGTGGTTCGAAGTGTTATACTGTGAAACACAGTGACGTCACCGGAAACCATTTTAAATGGCTACTCGGTGAAAACAATGGTTTATATAAACCCCTCTCCCATACTACATTGTATTAGCTAGCTCGATAAAAACATTGGGAGGTCAAGTCTATTGAGTTTAACAGAATAGGCGATCCTTGCCTCGTGAGATAGTGAGCGATTGACAATGTTGGAAGGCCCGGACAGACTTAATCCAAGGGTAGCTAGCCCAAGCAAACAATGGTAAGGATTTAGCTGTTCTAAGTTTAGGCTAGAAACTATAATCTAAACATGCCTTAAATATTAACTTCTTTAACTTTCACGATGCTGTAAAATAACATAGGCGTACTTTATCATATGCAAATATAAAATATAGCTGAAATTACATCTTCCATTAAACCATGAATCATGCAATACAATGGGTTACAAAACTACATTTTTGCTGTGTTTTATAACTGTTATTCTAACTCTAGCTGAGAAGATATTTCTTACATGTATACATGTACAGACATGAACCGAGCGTCGCTGTCAATATAAGCCAGTCTGAACTCAGGTTGTCGTGACAACCTCTCCTTGGCCGTGGATTGATGTATTTGCTATATCCAAAAAATGCATCATGGCAATGCCTGAGAGCGGTCTCGATCCCATGGTCAGAGAAATGTCAATAACTTTTTAATGACTGTGCGACCTCTGTGCTACGCATGCGGGCATGAAACTGAAATGTTACTGATTCTAAAAAATATTTTCGACCTGATTATTGCCCAATATTTTGAGATATGACAGTCCATAGAAATGTCCCACGATTTTGTACGCGGTCAATCTGTGACTCAAACCTGTTTCACCCACAGGGTCTAATCTGAATGCCGTATATTGAAAATACACCTGTAAAGTGTAGCTGTCACGGCTAACTGATCACAAATTACAATGCACCGTATCTCACTTACTGTCACCACCCAGGTTACCACTCTTTAGACCAAAAATATCACCGTCAGGCATATATAGGTCACACAACACCAAACCCTATATTGTGCACGCAACAGGTGTGAATCATTCAATTATGATTAACACTTTGTAACTTATGGTCAATTAACTGGATATAATAAACACTTCCTCTCCTAAAATCTGTCTAAGTTTTCAATATATTTGTAATAATAAAAATATATTTTTACAATCTCATCAGTCATTTATAAAAAAAAATCCATCATTTCGCCACAGAATTGTGCAATAATAATTATTCCACCCTTTCAATGCGGTTGATTCTATTAAGCATATCCTTTTAACTGTTTCCACATCTCTTGAACGACCCCGAAATTTACAGAATGTTGTTATAAAACGTTATTCTGGTATAAGTTAGCACTCTTTTTAAAATAAATACATGCAAATAAAAATATTTTATTACTATAATCATAATACATGTAATGTATATATATCCAGGCGTAATGATAACAGTTTAAAATCCACATAGGCCCACACAATTTTTCAAGCTGCAGCAGCATCGGCAGCAGCAACAGCAGCAGCAAGCATTTATGTAAAAATAATATCTAAATAATATCTAAATAACATACAATTAATGTATAAATAATGTAAAAATAATATCTATATAATATCTAAATAATATATAAATAATAACATTTTATGCTTTGTAAAACAAAAAATTACTCTTGCTGAGAATTGCCATATACAGATCTATAGTCCTATGCTTGTTAATAATTTAAACCATCCATACAAAATAAACTAATTGACGTCGTGACATGACGCCCATTCATCATCTGAGGATGAGTCATCATTCTGACCCTCATGAATCATGTACATTGATGCTCCCAGTGTCAAAACATGACACTCATTTATCACCCATGGAGAGGGGGCAGTGATGAGTCATCATTTTCTGGGGGAGGGGGACCCGCCTCATGAAGCCCATTCATCATCTGAGGATGAGTCATCATCCTGATGCTCATGAATCATGTACATTGATGCTCCCAGTGTCAAAACATGACACTCATTTATCACCCATGGAGAGGGGGGGCAATGATGAGTCATCATTTTCTGGGGGAGGGGAACCTCAAAAATAACGCTTATGTATCACCCTAGAATGAGTCATCTTCCTGATGACACTAAATTTAAAATATGGTGCCAATATTCAAAGACACTCAATAATATTTTGAACCAGCCACTCAAATGTGTGCAAACTGAAGGAATAAAAAATTCTATAAAAATACCCTATTTTGTTGCATAAGATAATATTGATATATTGATATATTGATATATTGATATAGTGATATATTGATATAGTGATATATTGATATATTAATATATTGATATATTGATTAATGTTTGTTAAATATTGAAAAAAAAGTTAATTTCATATAATATGACAATGATGTGCATTCATCATGCACATTGATGTTCCCATACACAAAACATGACGCTCATTCAGCATCCAAGGATGATTAACCCAATGACCCTAAATATAAAAAATGTTGCCATTATACAGAGATGCTCATTAATATTTTGAACCACTCAATCAAAATAAAGCACTTGGCGTCATGACGCCCATTCATCATCCAAGGATGAGTCATCCTTTTCAGGGGGAGGGGGACCCTCTGCGGACCCAAGGGGAGGGGGCGTACCAGTCTGTAACAAGCACCTTAGGGAGGGGGAACCAAGGGGAGGGGGGACCGTGATGAGTCACCCTTTCCAAGAAGGAGTGGGAGCCGTGATGAGTCACCCAAAGAGGGGTGGGGGGACCGTGATGAGTCACCCTTTCCATGGTGGGGGGACCGTGATGCGTCATCCAAAAGGGGCGTGTCTCTAGGGAGGCTCCACCAATCATAATCAAGGGGAGGGGGTGGGAGGCAGATTATGTTAATGTGGCCCCAAAGTCCATACCTTACTACTATTATTATATTGCTTGATTCTGATATTTCGGATATCTAGTGGCGGCTATTTTGGATTTAGCCCCTACGGTGGTGCAAGGAGATGCTTGTCTTGGCATCCACACAAAATAGATCAAGTAGGGTTATGTCGATATCTGGGCCAAAATTGATGGCTTTGGAACTATTTGTCCCAGACAGTCCATATATTACCCTGACATCCCCGACTAATAATAGACTAGTCAGACAGACATCAAGCTATACCCTGCACCGGCTGTTAAAGTTTTTTTTTCGATTGATTCCACACCCTCATGGGATCTATAATGTATATCTGCCGGATATCAAGAGGATATCCTTGAGCGATCTGAGAAAATTCAAGAAATTCAAAATGGCCCCCATTTGGTGAAGGTCAAACTTTAAATTGCCATAATTTTCGACAGAATAGGAGCAGCTTCATGATTTTGGTGTCCACTATAGGATTTTCAGGTATGCCCGATCTAGTGGTGTGGTCAGCAATAACATTATACATTGCATTGTGGGTAAAATCCGAGATGGCCGCCATTTGTCCAAGGTCAAACAATAAATTGATATCATTTTAGCACAATAGTGGCAGATTCATATTTTTGATGTCTATTATAGGGTTTTCAGGTATGCCCGACACAGTGGTGTTGTCAGAAAATATTTTCCACATTGCATTGTGAGTAAAAAATCTAAGATGGCCGCCAGTGTCCCAGGACAAACAATAAAATGATATCATTTTCAGCACAATAGAGGCAGATTCATATTTTTGATGTCTATTACAGGGTTTTAAGGTATGCCCGACATAGTGGTGTTGTCAGAAAATATTTTCCACATTGCATTGTGGGTAAAAAATCCAAGATGGCCGCCATTTGTCCAAGGTCAAACAATACATTGATATCATTTTAGCACAATAGAGGCAGATTCATATTTTTTATGTGTATTATAGGGTTTTCAGGTATACCCGACACAGTGGTGTGGTTTGAAAATATTTTCCACATTGCATTGTGGGTAAAAAATCTAAGATGGCCGCCATTTATCCAAGGTCGAACAATAAATTGATATCATTTTTGACATAATAGAGGCAGATTCGTGTTTTCGGTGTCTATTACGGGGTTTTCAGGTATGTCATGCTTAGTGGTGTTGTCAGGAAATATCTTAGACATTGCATTGTAGGTTAAAAAAAATTAAGAAGGCCGCCATTTTTTCAAGGTCAAACAATAAATTCAAATCATTTTCAACATAATAGAGGCAGATTTGTGAGACCGTATATAGAAATGTATATGTAGTTGTGTTTTTTTTAGCCTGGGATGAAGCTTCAAGTTGTTCTGAGCAATATATTTTTCAAATTAAGTAGATCTTGTAAAAACTGTTGCCCTGGCAGCACTTTGAATAATCATTGATGTAATGAAAATCGGTCTGATTTTCGTAAATGTTGCCCTGCATAAAATACTTGAACAAAGTGACTATTCCCGCCACTATTTCGTCACAAAATGTTGTCATGGTTACCTTTTATTTAAAAAATTGTTGTTGAAAAATGGCATATACATCAGGATGAACTGTTTTTAATATTATACGATCTTAAATTCGTTATATTTTATTTTTTATTAGCACCCATATGACTCTCAAGCTACAACTCAAGTATTTCATCCATGAATAATCCTCAAAACACGACCTTCACAGATTTCTTTTAGACTTAGTTATCCTACCTTTTTTTCAATTCTATACATTCTAATCAAAATTGTGGAATTTGTTTTACGACGATAAACATCCATTAAATATGGATTAAAAGCTCCATTTTTTAATGAAACAGTCGGTATATGTCAAGTAAACCCAGAAAACCTGAAGAGCCTCTGCATACTGATGGTCTCACCACCCCAAATACCAGTCCCATTGAAATACATGTAAAATGCCTCCATTCCACCGGCCGATTTGACTTCTTTTGCCCCCCCCCCTCTTATCTAGTGTCTCATATCATAATGAAGCCTGGACTGTGCTTTTTAAAAAAACAGCTCCGATATCGGTTTGCTAGTTTGTAAAAAAGGTCACCATATATACAATAGTACAGACTAGGCTTAAATTCATACCCTCTTTCACAGACCAGACACACATCCTTGGCATATATAAGTTTACTGGCCATACCACTAAGCCGAACATACCCGAAAACCCTATTGTAGACAATGTTTCTTTTCTGTTGAACAGTATATCAATTTAATGTGTGACCTTGGCCATCTTGAAAATTGGCGGATTTTTGGCTCTTTAGAAATAGATATGAAATTGTCTCTTTGGATAAAACTTTTCTAATGGGTCTATGGAACATCGATGCCAAGTGTCATGCTTGCCCTAAAAGTGCGGCTTTGTCCATTTTTGAGCTCTTAGCATGTCTACTGTAGTCAAAATTATTTTTTTTAAATGGTTCTTATTTGTATTTATTATAATTAAATGTTTGCTTTTTTAACCTTGAAATTGACGTTTTGACGTTGAAGATGACATGGAATCATGAAAATAATACCATAAATGGATTTTCTAGCAAAAAGTACACGGAAAAGAGGTATTACGCTTGTTCCTAGATATATTAGTTAGAAATATCATATTTGACCTTGAAAATCATATTCTCGCTTATTTGACCTTAACATCTACGTTTTGGCCTTGAAGACGACCCTTAATAATCAAAATAGTACCACAAAATAATTCTTCAATCAAAAACACATCAAAATAAGGTATTACACTTGATGCTATTTGCATTTGTTAAAAATAACATTTCACAGTTTTGACTTTAGAATTGACCTTTTGACCTTGAAGATGACCTTGAATCAGCAGAACATTATTTGAATTAAATTATGTAGTCAAGATCACACCGAAAAGATCTATTATATTTGTTCCTACTTATGTTGGATAAAAATGACATTTTCAACAATTTGACCTTGAAATTGACCTTTTGACGTTGAAGATCAACTTGAATCATTAAAATAATACCAGAAATGAGATTTTCAGTCAAAATTAGATGAAATAGAGGTAATACACTTGTTTGTAGCTTTATTTAAGAAAAATATCATTTGACCTTGGATTTTGTCTTTTTTTTTTAAACGCTCAAGGATATTATCTTGATATCCGGCGGATATGCTTCATAGAACACCTACTGAGTTATAATCCATAAAAAAAAACTTTAACAGCCGATGCAGGGTTAGGCCAAAAAGAAGCTTTGGCTGCCTGACTAATATATTTTATTGGGATAAATACAAGCCGAAATAGATATAAAGACCTCTCTTATCTATTTCTGATACAAGTGATTACAGACTTATTTGTTATAGAAATATATTGCACATATATTAAAAGGTGCTTAGTCAATCACAAGCACATCAAAATATACATGTTATCGCATACATAATAAAAATCATGTTAAGTGGTCTTGTCAAGTTAAAACAATTCCAAAAATCCTCGGATTGTTCAGACCCCACCACCCACCCCCCTTTCCATATATTTTTTTTTTAATATTTGGAAACATGAAAACAAGACAAAAAATTATCAAAAAAAGTAAAAATCCGAGTTGGGCCTTGACCCACCCACCCACTTCCGAGTTTTTCTCGGATTTTTTTTTTAACTTGACAAAACCCCTAAGTGGCATTGTCATTATAAATCAGTGAATATTACTAATAAATGGCACTGCCAACATATGAAGATATGTGTCTGCACGTTTTCAGATATAAAATAGCTGTTATGTATATGTAATATACATATGATCAGTAGTAGCAAGACAGCGCAGAAACGTTAAAAATATATACACATGCATAATTATGTTACTTATGATTTGTTAATGTAAATGATAACCATTTCGAATAAATTTAATGGAATTGCCAAGATATGATGAAGATATTCATATTATTATGGGACTATAGATAAACGTTCTCATACATCGTTTTGCTGATATAGTCGTGTCATACAAATATTGTGTGTACTTCTTCTTATGACATCATTTTTATAACTTATCCTTTGTTTATAAAAAAAAACTTGTGTCCATGTATGTATGATTATCCTGTGTAAATGTCTAGATGTTCTAAAGTTAGTTAAGTATCTAGACTTCTCCAGAATTAATGTTTTACCTCTTAGAAAAATGTTTATTTAATCTCTGGCTGCTAGTGCGGGAAACAGATGTCTTAACAGCTATATGGCAACACCGCTTTTAATATTAACTTGAGTTTAAGTGTTATCATTTATCTATATAGTAATAAGTGATTTTAAAAAAACTAACTCAATGTTACCAAATTGATTTTAAGTATAACAGCTATGATTAGATTATGGATATTTTAATTTGTATGTATGCCATTTACATATTAATATCACAATTTTAGAACTGTATAGTATTATTGAATGTACAACAGGGCACATATTTAAAAACATGGCTTCTTTGCTAATATGTATACACCCTTAAATATGTATACACCTATAAATATATATTCATCCTAATAAATAAATAAATAAATAAATACATAAAATAATACATGAGTCTACATGTTTCCCGCACCAAAACCAAAGATGAAATAGCTACTATGTATACTATAATGTACAAATGATCTGTAGTACCAAAAAAGCGTAGAAACCTTGCAAATATATACAAATGCATAAGTGTATTACTTGAGTATGTAATAAAAACATTACATGGTATATAAAAGCATGAAAGTACAATGAACAGTAGCCGACAATAGCTATTAACAGACTTGTAATTGTTCCAGATAAAAATGTAACGTAATAACAATAATAATATGTATTAAAGAAAATCATGAAAATGACAACTAAGACACACATATTGCAATCCAGATGTTGGATCCAGCGGAGGGGGGCGCAGGGGGCTGAGGGGGGCGCAGGGGGGCATTCCCATACCTTTTTGCGCTAAATTAATTAAAATATCCCTTATATTGACCAAAAAAAGTATTAATTATTTCACACCATTTTCAATCATAACCTAATTAATACCACATACTCGGTGTTGCAATGGAACGAAGACATTCCTGATCTCATAGAAAAAGTAATACCAGCTATATACACCCTTTGGATATCTTTTTTAATCGCAAACACACAATTAAAAAAAATCAAATTTGAGCTCAATCAAAGTATTTTCAATTCTAGAATGTTTTTTATTATGTTATTTGTTTACTCAGTTATTTCTAAACCCTTTCAAATCGCATTTCATAGATGAATGACCGTAATAAGCTGTGATGTAGACTCGCCATACGGGTGTTGTGTAGATCATGGGAAACCACAGAGTAACTTCATCATCTGCATGCTGTAGATTTCGATTCACAATCACACTTGATAAATACATTTTAATAAGTAAATAAATAAATCAAATAATAAATGGGTCTACATGCTTTCCGCACCAAAACCAGAGATATATAATATACAAATGATCTGTGGTAGGAAAAAGTATAGTTATTGAAAGTATAGTTATTGAAAGCCTTGTGGTTGTTCCATATCAAAATGTAACATAATAACAATAAAAATGGCGGATGATACTTATATGTAAAATCCTGATAATTGGCCATTGTGGCAGGAAATGGCACTAACACAAAAAAAAAATATCGCAGGTAATTTTAGTTATTAGTTTTCAATCACGACCTAGTTAATACAACATACACGTGTTCCAATGGAACAAAAACATTCTGGATCTTATAAAGAAAGTAATATGTGTTTGGATATTCCTTTTAATTGCGACCGCCCAATTAAATTATTTTCTTTCTAAACTTGAACTCGATCAAGCTATTTCAATTTCTATAAAACTGCATTATGTTGTTCGTTTAGGCCCACTCAGTTATTTTGAAACCCTCTCAAATCACATTTCATTGACGGATAACCGTGATAAGCATTGATATAGACTCGCCATACAGGTGTTGTGTACAACATCGGAAACCACAGAATAGCGTCATCATCTTTATACTGTAGGTTTTGATTCAGAATCACATTTTGCCACTGTAGATCACCTTTGGCTGTCTTTACAGTGACAGCTGTTGGGTACTGAACATATAAATCGCGTCTTTTCCTGATCAGCATTCCTCCAACAGAGTATGATTGTTGCAGCTGGATTTGTAGCCACCCTGATGTACCTGTACTACCAGATACCCAACTACTTGGCCTGGTGAAGTAATTGTCTATTCTGGCCCGGTACGGTGCATGAGGTACACTAGGTGTACTAGAGTAAGTCGAAGATGCACTGAAGATGGAGTCGGGAAGCTGGTATTCAGATATTATATTCACAACAATTTGCGAATCGTATTCTTCAACGAGACATTCTGACGACGAATCCATATACAGTCTACGCGTAAACCCAAAGCCTTTCTTGTGACCTGTCAATGTTTGCCATGGAGACCATGGTGGTTTATTAGTAGTAAACGTGCACTGATCACCAGCTGAATGGCAGAGACACATGTAATGTATTGAGTTACTGTCTGATACAGGGAAACAAGTCTTGTTGAGACTACCATCAGGACAGAGGCTGATTGGCCTGTTACAGTCAACATCTCGACCATTCTCTCCACACAACAGTTTTTTCTCATCGTCCTCACTCAACACTTTACACACCCTCCTCTGTGTAGATAGATTGATATCAGCACATCGCGTCTCCGTGCTGTTCATCATTACAGACAAAGCCTCAGGGTCCCTCCATCTTACATCTCCTCCACATTCAGCAGACACCGTGAGAAACAGTGAAGAAATGAAGCAAATCAAGCCAGTTGACTTCATCCTAAACAGTGATGCTGACCGTATTCAGTCTGTGTCTGTTCAGAGAGTGGTCTAAGCCACAAAGACACATTTAGATATTGTATCGATCCAGAGAATAACATATTTGACAACAATCGCATGGCCATGAAAAGAATACATAATATATGCGTCAGGAAGATTGTCCTATATATGACAAAGGTCGGCTAGTTATTCGAAATAATATTTCAGGTCCACAGTCGTCAAATCAATATATCATCCTGCGGCTTCCTATGGTGTGGGCCGGCCCCGATGGCTCATTCGTATCGACTGGGGCTTGTAGCCTGGAGGTACCAGATTCGAATCTCGGTCGGGCCGGATATTTGTCATCGTGGTTGTATATATACAGTGCTGCAAACTGTTCAAAGGCCTGGAGTGTACAGTGCTGTCTATGGTACTGTGCACTATAAAGAACCCTTGGAGTCATTCGAAATAAAAGTAGGGCATAGTCTCGGCTTCGGGCTTCCTTCTGTCGCGATATTGCCATGACTGTGCAGAAAGCGACGTAAAGCAATATTCATATCCTATGATGTGGTTTCTGCTGGGTGGAGAAGTATGTCAATACACAACTTGGTTTGGTTTAACCACTTTAACTCGTACAACACGGAAATATTTGTGTATGTACCATGGAGATCACTTAAAAGTCAGCTCTGTCCGCTTCATTGAATACTTATGTTACGGGTGTACGGCCATTTTATTTTCTCTAATTCTAATTCTTATTTTCTAATTGTAATTGTAATTCTTTCAGTGCGGGGCCCGTCTTTAGATGTCAATATCTGAAGCCTCGAATCATCATATCTCATAATATACCCTCGTGAATGATGAGTTTCTGTAACAAGTGCTTTGCATGGCGCGGTCCTGTCACGCACACCACTGTAACGAGTGGGCACAGTAGCCTGTATCTGGATCACTGCACCGATGTAACGTAAACGCCAACGTCAACGATGTACCAACGTTGACACGCTCACCAACTATCGCAGCGTGTCCAAATGTTATCTGTGGCACGGCAAACACAAGGCTTGTTTATAAACTATGCCAACGTCTCGAATTTATATAAAATATATATTAATAACAAAAAAACCTTCAATTCAATGCTCTGTGCGCTTTGGAGACATTACCCCTGGTGATTGAACCTGTTCATTCAAGTACCATTTCAACTACCTTTTAACATCATTTTGCATACAGCACTTGCAGTCTTTTCGGCGCTAGGAACTTATCGCACACATTGCCATATCTGTTCTATCTGATACTCATTTACACCTGAGTCCAGTGAGGCATATGAGGGTAAAGTGCCTTGTCCAAAGACACGACATTGAAATAATGTCCCAATATTGAGAGGGGAGAAACATGATACTTCTCTGAAAATCCTGCACCAAAAGAGATTCGAAACCGCACGGCAGGCACTGAGATTGGCAAAGCTCAACGCTCTAACCATTGCGCCACGTCCCTCTCATGGGGCTTCAAATCATTAAAATCTGATAATCTACACGCATGGTGCCTAGAATGATCATATACCCTCGTGACGCCTCGAATCATCATATATCACCACATACCCTCATGGTGCCTCGACTCGTCTTTTGACTTAATTTAAACTCCCATAATTTCTTACACTTTCCTGAATGAAAATTATCATGAAATTGTTATAACAATATATGAAAAATGTATTCCATTTGTCACCCAGTTCAACTCCTCTTTGTCATGTTTATCTTCTGCACAAGTTCGGCATTGCGACATCAATTTACGGCTTGAAGTGGGTGTACAAATGTCAGTGATAAATACATACCTAAAAGGGCTAACCTTAACTCACGTTACTTTTCATGTTGCTCAGATAACAAGGGGTGTATGTAGTCATGGTAAAACCTTAAACTGTCAGTCATCAGTGATAGAGTGTTTGACATTAGGTGTCTCTCTTGTGATGAATGGAGTTACCCTCAAACATTCACTGTGGCTAAGCGGTGGAGGTAACTGGAGTTACCATTAGCAAAAAATGGCTGACACGGCTACAGATTCGTTTACATTTTCATCTATTTTGTGTAGCTTAACGTTCTCCATAAATGTTAGGCTTATCGTTATCTGGCGTGTAAAAGCCCCATTTTTTAAGGCTCAGTGGCAGGCCCTGGCTCAGTGGCATATATCCTGATTAATGTTAGCCTAGGAGCCCAACATTATTTTCTACTTAAAACGCCGAAAAGTGTCAAAATCCAAGGTAATGTGGCCGCCAATTGTACAAGATCAAACAATAAAATGATAATATTTTAATCTACAGAATAGATGCAGATTCTTGATTTTGGTGTGTAGCATAAGAGTTTTAGTTATGCCTGACAGAGTGATGTAGTCAGAAAGTACTTTAGACATTGGATCGTTATTAAAATCCAAGATTGCAGCTTTTTGTGCAAGGTGAAACAGTAAATTGGCATCATTTTGTATAAAATAGAAGCAAAATCATAATTCTGGTGTGTACCATAGGGTTTCAAAGCATGTCTGACATAGAAGTGTGGAACGTACTTTAGATATTGCATTGCGAGTAAAATACAAGATGGCCGCCATTTGATCAAGATCAATAAATTGATCTATTTTCGGTAAAATAGAAAGAGCTTCACGATTTCGATGCATCCCGTCGTTTGTCCAAGTAGGCCTATGCCAGAATTAGTTGTGCAACCAGAGGGTAGCTCAACATTTTATTGTGGAGAAAATTGAAGACGGCCGCCATTTGACAAAGTCAAACAAAATTCGTGCCAAACATTTTTACCCCTCAGCTATTAAGGCTGTGGGGTATGGTGATCACCAGAGGCGGACTGGGCGGGCAGTCAGAAATTCAGCTCTTACTAAAAAGTTAACTGATTTATTTTGTTTATTTTTCACAGACATGACCTATGTGCCTGGGCAATTCATCCCATATATTTTTTTTGGCACCAAGCCATAAGCGGCCATTTTCCAAAATGGCCGCCTAAAAAGTTTCTGGGCACCATAACTTATGAACCGTTAATTGGATTGCATTCAAATTTAGTCTGGTTGTTCTCAAGGTATTTTTGATAATCTGATTAACTTTTGGGATGAATCCATTAAAACTAAATGGATGCCGCAGCCATTTAAAAAAAGATGGCCGCCTAAAAAGCTTGTGGGCACGATAACTTATGAACTGTTGCTTGGATTGCATTCAAATTTGGTATGATTGTTCTCTAGATATTTCTGATGTTCTGCTTAACTTTTGGGATGAACCCATTAAAAAAAAAATGGCTGCCACAGCCATTTAAAAAAATTGACATGGTGGTAGTGTTGGTCATTTTTTCCCGTTATTTCTTAATTGATGGACAGAGCCTACGGCTGAGGGGTCCTGCCATCAATTGATGGCTATTTTTTAATAGAAGGAGATTCATGATTCTAGTGTCTGCCATAGGATTTTCTTATACACATCACCTAGTGGCATTATCCAGAAACCATTTTAGACACTTCAGATTCCAGAAACCAAAATGGCGGCCTTCTGTTGGCCATTTTGTTTGTATAATGACCGCCATCTTGGTATATAGATCTAAAAGTATGTTTGCCAGTCACAGGGGCGTATATATGAAAATCCGACATGGTTGCTACCAAAATCACGAATCTGCTTCCCTTCTGTTGACAATTATATTAATTTTTAGATTTTTGCAATGTCTAATGTACTTCCAACCACACACTATGTCGGGCATAGGCCTACCTGAAAACCCTACTATGGTAGACATAAAAATTATGCTTTTCTGTCTTTTCTGTCAAAAATCATGGTAATATATATGGCTTAACCTTGCAGAAATGGAGGCCATCTTGGATTCTACTAACCAATGCAATGACTACAATAATTTCGGGCCATACCATTATGTCGGGCATACCCGTAAACCATATGGTAGATACCAAAATCATGAATCAGCTTATATTCTATCGAAAATTATTTCAATTTAATATTTTTCCTTGGTTAAAACGGCGGTCATTTTGGATTTTTACGTTTCACGTCAACACTTTGTCAAAATTAAATAGGGCTCCTAGCCTAATGGTAATTGATGGGTCCTAATAGAGTGCCATGTGGGCCTATCACAACTGATGACTAATAGTGTATATACCAGAGATCGTCTATACACGATCTCTGCCATCCTTTTTTTCTCAACAAAATTAAATCCTTCAGCTTTATATCCACGAGAAAAAAATATTCCCTTCCCTTTAGATAACTTTTTTACAGTTGTCCGAAATGTGAGAGTCTCCTTGATGCACCATTGGAAAAATTCCAATAAATAAAGTAGTAGTTACCAGCAACATAATTTGTCAGTTACCAGTAGCATGATATCATCGACTATTGCAGTTACCAGCAACACGCTTGGCAGTTACCATTCTCATTGAACAAATTTAGTTTACCGATTACGCGAAAATTATCGACAATTTGAGGTTAACATGACGTCCATTTTGTCCAGTTAAATAATATTAATCCACCTACAAATCGATGGAGCAAAGGAGAACGTTAAACTACACAAAATAGATGAAAATGTAAACGAATCGGTAGCCGTGTCAGCCATGTTTTGCTAATGGTAACTCCAGTTACCTCCACAGCTTAACCACAGTGAATCATTGTCATTCTGCGGTCTAGCGATCTAACCTGAGGATAGCGGAGCTATGCGAAAGACCACGATGTTTCAGCACCAAATTGCCCTGAGAACCTAATATTAGGCTAAGTCTTTGGCTGTCTGGGCATATCTGGGGGTAAATCCCCTGGAGATGCCTTGCCGTGTCGTCCTCTCCGAAGCCGTGGATGAATGTATTTGCTTTATCAGAAAAATCCAACATGGCGGTGACTGAGAGCGATCCCCACCCCAAGGTCCGAAAAATGTCCATATCATTTTAATGACTGAGCTGAGCATGCGGGCATGGAACTGAAATGTTACTGATTCTAAAAAAACTATTTTTGACCTGATTACTCCCCGATATTTTCCGATATGACAGTCCAAAGAAATGTCCCACGATTTTGTACGTGGTAAATTTGTGGCTGAAACCTGTTTCAGCTAGAAAATGCCCAGATCCCCTCCTCGTGCGAGTGATGGGAAACGCTCTCAATAACCCACAATCTACTCAGCCTCAAGTCATCATATGTACATCATTCATTTTATCAACTGTTTGAACTGTTTCTTTTTTTAAATAAACGATCGATTGATCTTCAGTGGATCGATGATCGAGTCAACACAGTTCTAGAGTAAAGCCGCAAACATCTCACATACATGGAGTGAATAATCTGAGACAGGAAGGCAGACAGATAGGCAGGTATGCAGACAGACAATTATGCAGACAGGCAGGTATGCAGACAGGCAAGTATGCAGACATACAGCTATGCAGACAGGCAGGTATGCAGACAGGCAGGTATGCAGACAGGACGGTATACAGACAGGCATGCAGACAGGCAGGCATGCAGACAGGCAGGTATGCAGACATACATGTATGCAGACAGGCAGATATGCAGACAGGACGGTATACAGGCAGGTATGCAGACAGGCAAGTATGCAGACAGGCAGGTATGCAGACAGGCAGGTATGTAGACAGGCAGGTATGCAGACAGGCAGGTATGCAGACAGGACGGTATACAGGCAGGTGTGCAGACAGGCAGGTATGCAGACAGGCAGGTATGCAGACATACAGGTATGCAGACAGGCAGGTATGCAGACAAGCAGGTATGCAGAAAGACAGGCAGGCAGACAGGCAGGCGGGCGGCCGCCTTTTGTGAGGAAAGCCAAACAGGTTGTAAATCTATGTCTAGATGTATGTGTCAGCGTAACGGAATTACATTTTGGTATACATGATATTATGTTACAACACTCACTGTATGCTCGAAAATCATTTTAGTATTCTGTATTTCAATAACAAACTTTCTTTTAGTTTAGTTTATTCAGTGAGGAAGCAACAAAATTATTTTTTTTTATATTATATATGGGGCTTCAAAGTTGTGTAACGGAATTACATTTTTAGGACATTGATTTTTTGTGTGATTATGTTTTTCTATTTTTCCGCGAATCTGTCATATATATTTTTTATTTTATTTTAGAAATCGGTAAGTGATGTCAACAATGCCCCGGTGAGATGAAGTTCATCAATTGTTGAACGTTCATGAATGTTCATGAACATTCATCAATGGTTCATCAAGCCAGTTCATGAACTGTGTTTATGAACTGTTCATTAAAACAGTTCATGAATATTCATCAAAAACAAATAATGAATATTAATGAACACTTGGTGAACTAATTTTGTTCATGATGTTGTTCATAAAGTGCATATGGAGAGTTTGATGAACAGTAATTAATTTTCATGAACTTGGTAGGATCAATTCAGTTTATAGCTTGTTCATGAAAGTTCATGCGAAAGTTTCATGAATGGTTATGAATTATTATGAACTTGATAAGTCTTAATTCGGTTCATGGCTAGTTCATGGAAGTTCACATGGGACAGTCTTAGGAACTGTGATGAATTGTTATGAAGTTGATAATTCTCAACTTAGTATATGGTTTGTCCGTTGAAGTTCATGAGAGATAAATTCATGAACTTTGATGAATTATTATGAACTTTATAAGTCTTAATTAGGTTCATGGCTAGTTCATGAAAGTTCATGATGAACGGTTTCATGAACTGGTATGATTTGTTATGAACTTGATAAACTGTCTTAAATTAGTTCATTGTTTGTTCGTTAGAGCTCATGGGAGAGAGTTTCATGAATTTTGATGAATTATTATGAACTCGGCTCATAGCTAGTTCATGAGCGTTCATGATGGACAATTTCATGAACTGTGATGAATTGTTATGAACTTGGTAAGTCTTAATTTAGTTCATTGTTTGTTCGTTAAAGTTCATGAGAGATAGTTTCATGAACATTGATGAATTATTATGAACTTGATAAGTCCTTATTCGGTTCATGGCTAGTTCATAGAAGTTCATAATGGACAGTTTCATGAACTGTGATGAATTATTATGAACTTGATAAGTCTTAATTCGGTTCCTGGCCAGTTCATGAAAGTTCATGACGGACAGTTTCATTAACTGTGATGAATTGTTATGAACTTGATAAGTCTTATTTTTTTCATTGTTTGCTCGTTAAAGTTCATGAGAGATAGTTTCATGAACATTGCTGAATTATTTTGAACCTTATAAGTCTTAACTCGGTTCATGGCTAGTTCATGAAAGTTCATGATGAACTGTTTCATGAACTGGTATGATTTGTTATGAACTTGATAAACTGTTTTAATTTAGTTCATTGTTTGTTCGTTAGAGCTCATGAGAGAGAGTTTCATGAACTGTGATGAATTATTATGAACTTGATAAGTCTTAGCTCGGTTCATGGCTAGTTCATGGAAGTTCATGACGGACAGTTTCATGTACTGTGATGAATTGTTGTGAACTTGATAAGTCCTAATTCGGTTCATGGCTAGTTCATGAATGTTCATGAGGGACAGTTTCATGAATAATTGTTATGAGTCTCAAGTCTCAATTTAGTTCATGGTGTTTTTGTGAAAGTTCATGAGCGGTGGTGAATGATAGCCTAATTACCTGGCGAACATGGTGTGAATTACACAATAGGTAATTAACCAATTAATTAGCAAATTAAGACTTTCTGAGTTATATTATCAACCACAGAATACATAATATATAATTTTGTGTGAATCTGTGAGATGGAATCTTTTTCTTAATTAACAAAATGATCATATTTGGAAGCTGGCTTTTTCTAGGTAAGAAATAACCTCAGAAAAATAGAATCCTCAATCAAAATACCATATGTATTTTAAAGGTCAAAAGACTAAGACTTGGAAATTAATGAATTTTCAGGACCAGTTCGTGAAAATTCATGAACATGAATTTAGTTTGCGTTGCTGGTCGTTCATAAAAAAAAACAATTTCATGATAAAGGCTTGGGAACTACCGGTTGAACATTCGTTAATAATTCATGAACACATTTAATAAACGTTCATGAATGTTCATTGACTATCTGGTTCATGAATTATTTGAGTTCAGGACCGTTCATGAACAACTAAACTGCATGAACTAGGTTGACTGTTCATGAATTTCATGAATCCTCATTCGTTGTTCATGAACATTCATGAATAGTTCATGAACACATTTAATGAACGTTCAT
This sequence comes from Flabesymbios commensalis, assembly GCA_964017125.1. Taxonomy (NCBI): domain Eukaryota; kingdom Metazoa; phylum Annelida; class Polychaeta; order Terebellida; family Flabelligeridae; genus Flabesymbios; species Flabesymbios commensalis. Next base: position 68,494,348 of record OZ024916.1, read on the forward strand.
GAATGTTCATTGACTATCTGGTTCATAAATTATTTGAGTTTAGGACCGTTCATGAACAACTAAACTTCATGAACTAGGTTGACAGTTCATGAATTTCATGAATTCTCATTCGTTGTTCAGGAACATTCATGAATAGTTCATAAACACATTTAATGAACGTTCATGAATGTTCATTAACAATCTGGTTCATGAATTATTGGAGTGCATGGCTGTCCATGAACTAGCCCTGGTTCATGAATTATCTGAGTTCATGGCCTTTCGTGAACAACCCAAGTTCATGAGCCAAGTGAGAGTTCATGAACAGAATAAGTTCATGAAAGTCTCATTTGTTGTTCAGAATTCGTTAGTAGATCGTGAACACATTTAATGAACGTTCATAAATGTTCATTGACTATCTGGTTCATGAATTATTTGAGTTTATGGCCGTTCATAAACAACCAATGTTCATGAACTTGGTTGACAGTTCATAATATTCATGAATGTCTCATTTGTTCCTCCTGAACATTCATGAATAGTTCATGAACATATTTAATGAACGTTCATGAATGTTCATTAACTATGTGGCTCATGAATTATTTGAGTTCATGGCCGTTCATGAACTAGCCTTGGTTCATGAATTATCTCAGTTCATGGCCGTCCATGAACAACCCAAGTGCATGAACAGAATAAGTGCATGAACTCATGAATTTCCTGAAAGTCTCATTTGTTGTTCCAGAATAGTCATGAACAGTACATGAACACTTTTATGAACGTTCACGAACATTCGTAGTTCTTTTGTTCGCGAACTATTCATGAATGTTCATGAACAGTTCATGATCATCTCACCGAGGTCATGCCGTTTCACCCCCCTTCCTTTCAAGTGTAATTCCGTTACGGCTTATGTAATTCCGTTACGTAATTCTGTTATGTAGTCTATAACACATTCGGTCTCGCAAAATCTTTAAAAAAAACAAGATAATATAATATATTATAGATATATAATATTTTATATATATTATTATATTTGTCAAGAGTATACACAATATTGAACATATTTATTGAGGGCACATTTTCAGAATGAAAAGTAGTCTCATCCGTAACGGAATTACAAAAGTTGCATTATTTATAACTTTTATTGCAAGGGATAAAAAAGGCTCTGTCTAGCTATAATATATAATACTACCACATTTTTGACAGTCTCGTCAAAATGGGAGACGAAATACTACCAAATATACCTTCATTGGCAGCTACTTGCCGCCATCACGTCCAATATAAAACCCGCCAAAAATAGCACGTGCGCACATCACTTCGTACTGTTGTGTTTCACTTGTTAGAGCGCACTTTCCTATAAATATAGGTCGTCGGAAAAAAACGAAAATGTGAAAAAATCATGTAATTGTTATTTTGTTGTTAATATGGCATTAACAATAAATAAAATATTATCATGTTAATTTCGATTTGGATGTCCACATTTTCGTGGGATTCATGGTGTGTGTTGTGTCAGGGTGGATGTGATTAGCTATGGTTGTATCAACATTAAAGGTGCTCCTTGGGATGTGACATTTTCAATTTTGTCAATTTTGAATATTTAATTGATATGAAGCTATGTAGCCTACTGATCTCAACTAAAAATACAAAAATGTCAAAAAAAATTTAAAGCACCGAAAAAGAGTGAAATAGTTATATTCCCAGGTCGTATATTGCCATGTAAACAAAACAAGTCAGCAATATACAGCACTTTACACCACATTTTCCCACGCCTTGGACGGTGAGATCAGAGCAATCGCCGCTAATTGGTGTCTTGTAGTCAGGGCATGCGGTGATACACCTGCAACACTAATTGTCTGCCCAACGCTGGGCGGACGACATCAACATGTGGCCCAATGCTGTAGGAACATTCGACCGTCCTTCAGCAAGTGCTTAGGTATACAAAAAGTTTGTTCGGGTTTTAAGCGGTTGCATAGAAATGTTGATATAGAATATTTTTAAAAATCTAAAAACTCTGGAAAAATAAAATCATGATCTGTGGGATACACTTCTTCTTTATAAAATAAAAAACGAAAATCGATGTCATACCAAGGAGCTGCTTTAAACGATTTGAGACTGTTTGTGCACGCGGCTAATGCCTTGAAAACGTCGCACATTGATGTGTAAATTACGACGCTATAATCGAACTAATATCTCGGTCAGTGTTTCAGTTGAATGCGTGGATGCGTTAGTGCGTCTTTATGGTGCGTGGATGCGTTAGTTCGTCAGTGTGTCAGTTGAGTGCCTGTATGCGCTAGTGCGTTAGTGCGACAGTTGAGTACGTGGTAAGTTAGTGTCTTTGTTCGTCAGTTGAGTGCGTAAATGCGTTAGTGCGTCAGCTGAATGCGTGGATGCGTTAGTGCGCCAGTGCGTCAGTTGAATGCGTGGATGCGCTAGTGTGTTAGTACGGTGTTAGTACGGTGAGTGCATGGATGCGTTAGTGCGGCAGTGCGGCAGTCGAGCGCGTGTATGCATTAGTGCGTTAGTTGAGTGCGTGGATGCGTTAGTGCGTCAGTTGAGTGAGTGGATGCGTTAGTGCGACAGTTGAGTGAGTGGATTCGTTAGTGTGGCAGTTGAGTGCGTGGATTCGTTAGCGCGTCAGTTGAGAGAGTGGATGCGTTAGTGCGTCAGTTGAGTGAGTGGATGCGTTAGTGCGTCAGTTGAGTGAGTGGATGCGCCAATGCGTCATTATAGTGCGTGGATGCGCTAGTTCGTCAGTGTGTCAGTTGAGTGTCTGTATGCGCTAGTGCGTTAGTGCGTCAGTTGAGTACGTGGTAAGTTAGTGTCTCTGTGCGTCAGTTGAGTGCGTAAATGCGTTAGTGCGTCAGTTGAATGCGTGGATGTGTTAGTGCGCCAGTGCGTCAGTTGAATGCGTGGATGCGTTAGTGTGTTAGTGCGGCAGTTGAGTGCGTAGATGAGTTAGTGCAGCAGTGCGTCAGTTGAGCGCGTGTATGCATTAGTGCGTTAGTTGAGAGCGTGAATGCGTTTATGCGTCAGTTGAGTGAGTGGATGGGTTAGTGCGTCAGTTGAGTGAGTGGATGCGTTAGTGTGTCAGTTGAGTGAGTGGATGGGTTAGTGCGTTAGTTGAGTGAGTGGATGCGTTAGTGTGTCAGTTGAGTGAGTGGATGGGTTAGTGCGTTAGTTGAGTGAGTGGATGCGTTAGTTGAGTGAGTGGATGCGTTAGTGCATCAGTTTAGTGAGTGGATGCGTTAGTGCATCAGTTGAGGGAGTGGATACGTTAGTGCGTCAGTTGTATGAGTGGATGCGTTAGTGCGTCAGTTTAGTGAGTGGATGCGTTAGTGCATCAGTTGAGGGAGTGGATACGTTAGTGCGTCAGTTGTATGAGTGGATGCGTTAGTGCGTCAGTTGAGGGAGTGGATGCGTTAGTGCGGCAGTTGAGGGAGTGGATGCGTTAGTGCGTCAGTTGAGTGCGTGGATTCGTTAGTGCGTCAGTTGAGTGAGTGGATGCGTTAGTGTGTTAGTTCACTGCGTGGATTCGTTAGTGCGGCAGTTGAGTGCATGGATGCGTTAGCGCGTCAGTTGAGTGCGTGGATGCGTTAGTGCGGCAGTTGAGTGAGTGGATGCGTTAGTGCGTTAGTTGAGTGCGTGGATTCGTTAGTGCGGCAGTTGAGTGCATGGATGCGTTAGCGCGTCAGTTGAATGAGTGGATGCGTTAGTGCGGCAGTGCGTCAGTTGAGCGCGTGGATGCGTTAGTGCGTCAGTTGACAGAGTAGATGCGCTAGTGCGTTAGTTGAGTGAATGGATGCGTTAGTGCTTTAGTTGAGTGAGTGGATGCGTTAGTACGTTAGTTGAGTGCGTGGATGCGTTAGTGCGTCAGTTGAGTGCATGGATGCGTTAAGCGCGTCAGTTGAATGAGTGGATGCGTTAGTGCGGCAGTGCGTCAATTGAGCGCGTGGATGCGTTAGTGGTCAGTTGACAGAGTAGATGCACTAGTGCGTTAGTTGAGCGAGTGGATGCGTTAGTGCGGCAGATGAGTGAGTGGATGCGTTAGCAAGTTAGTTGAAAGAGTAGATGCGCTAGTGCGTTAGTTGAGTGAGTGGATGCGTTAGTGCGTCAGTTGAGCGAGTAGATGCGTTAGTGCGTCAGTTGAGTGAGTGGACGCGTTAGTGCGTCAGTTGAGTGCGTGGATGCGCTAGTGTGTTAGTGTTGCAGTTGAGTGCAGGGATGCGATAGTGCGGCAGTTGAGTGCGTGGATGCGTTAGTGCGTCTGTGCGTCAGTTGAGTGCGTGTATGCGCTAGTGCGTTAGTGCGGTAGTTGAGTGAGTGGATATGCTAGTGCGGCAGTTGAGCACGTCGCTACTTCAGTGCGTCAGTGCGTCGAATACACAAATCACCCTCGATCGACGTATGAATGGATCGATGATCTAGTCAAGCCAGTGTTAGAGTAAAATCGCAAAGTCATACATCATGAATGAACATGGAGTGAATAATTAACAAAAAAATCTAGCTAACGTCAAGTACAGGAAATAGTATATGTAATAAGCTCGACGTTTAGAACTGATAGTTTAAAAAAATGATAAAGCTGTCAAAATTTGAGGACTTGTACTTCAATATATCCTCTTTATTATTAAGATGGGAGCCCTCTGAAAAAAAATCGTGAAAAATATGTTTTGTTCTGTTTATGTTGGTGGGGTCTATGAAGTGCAATCGTGGACAGCTGTAAACCGCGAAGATGTGGGTGTGGATTGTGAAATTTGTTTGCACAGGGAACTCAATGTTTGTTATCGTGGCGATGCGTCAGAGCGATCTACACACTAATTTTGAAAACATCCACACAAAATGTTAACGACGTAGCTGAAAATAAGCTAAAAATGGCTTAATATAGGTGAAATTTTACTGATTCTAACAAAGCTATGTTTGACTTGATAAACTGTGGCCAAGCCTCAGCCATGAGCGCCCATAGGAATCACTTCACTTATTTGTACCGTCGCAATCAGTGGCTCAAACCTTTAGTTTCAGATACAGTTTGGGTTATACGAAATGGAGTTCGTAAGCTGCATTATATTGAGCGAATAGATCATTTATATGATAAAAGTTTCAACGCTCGCATACATGTAACTCAATTATCTTTTATCATTTTATTCTATTTTTTTTTTAAATTAAATAGTGTGTGAAAATGGTGAATAAAACAAAAATGAAAAGTGAATTACTCTAATATAAATTATATTTATCTATCATGTCACATAGTTCAAATTTGAATAGTTACTATATAAAGTCATATCTAGCTTAAATAGAAGCAGGGATACATTTTATTTATAAAACTCACAAAAAAAAGACGTTTTCATCGCTTATTTTGTAAAGAGTTTGATATTATCATTACACTGATTAGACACATTTGTAATATGTTTATGCTTAAGACGGTAAATCGTTCAGACTTAGGCCCTAGTGATCACAGTTTTGACATATTTGGTCCCGTTGTGCGCCTCACTAATACAGATAAATAATATACATAATACAAAAATGTATCAAACACTACCATGTGTGTGGCAAAGAAAAAGGGATAGAGAAGTCCGCTGTTTTTTGTGATCGTGTGGTCAGCTGCTTCACCACAGCCGAGGCATCCATATATGCCCATACTAAGAGGACAATTGTACTAAAATCTTGTTTTTGTACTGTTGTAAATGGTGAATAAAAATAAAGTTATACCAAATAATCTGGATAACATAGAGGATTGAATAAATCACTGAATTAAAAAAAAATACCTAAAATTAAAAAGTGTCTGTATTATGTAGGCTGTGAATTATGTCGTCTATGCATATCTACATGTCTCTTGTATGAAATAAAAGTATTATCATGTGTAGTTTATGTAATATGAATTGGTCTGATTTATGTAACAATAGGCTTTTAATTTGTTAATCAAAGTTGAAAATATGTTGGAAGCCTTTAGTTGATGTGTACCTTTTTACATGATTCGAAAACCACATAAACAAAGTAAAGCTTGTACAAAGCGGATTAAATATTTTTCTTGCACTAAGATTGTGCTCTGTATTTTCTAACATAATTGTCCTTGTATTTTCACAGGTTATATATATAACGGAAATAAATATATATATTAACAACACTTGTGTCTCTAATGTTGTTGTGTGCATGGTTGCACATGCAGCCAATTTTTTTTTTTAATATTTACATGTATTTTAGATAATAATCTTGCAATGAGAAAAATAATTTTGATATGGTATAACTGTTAGTCAATAATTTTTATAATATGTTTTACACCATTGACACGAAATGACACTGATTGTTAGTTATTGGTAAGTGATATAGCATATATATTAAAACAAAACCACAAATAAAATGTCACTCTGTAGCTCTAACTGGGATTAAAAAAACGTCTGGAAGCATTGATATCAGTGTGTGTGATAATGATGATAAGTTTAGAATTCGGCAACCACAAAGTGACATATCCAGTACGCGCTGCTGAACATGTCAAGTATGAATACTTTATACTTGATATGATGATACATCGAGATACATTATTGCACATTACATTTGAATTTCAGCTATGCGATTGCATCTTTTTGTGATGATTCTCAAATGACTTGGATCGTTGTTAACATTTGAGTTAAATATGTGTATTTATTGAGCTTATCCTGTATAAAAAAAAATCTTATGTGTTTTTTAAACAATAACATCGACATATTGCCAATAGCTGGCTTACTGTAAACCGTGACAATAACGAAGTAATGGAGAGGTATTGTCAAACCATTTTCACCTCAGTACGCATCTTCTCTTTGAGGATTAGATTAATTAACACAGGCATTTGACATAGTTTTGTTGCTTTAGATAGGCTTTAGATAGTATACACGAGATTTGACAAACCATCATGCTCATAGAATGATCCTTACATATAATAAGTGCGTATTTTAATCTTTGGTAAATTTCCCATTTGCTATGAAAAATATATTTGCCATAAAAAATATAATTTGAATGTGTCCCACTGCACTATTTTTCAGCTTACTAATCCCACTTTAACCAGATTTTTATCATAATTGGACAAGAACAGATGATGGTTTATTCTATGATTTAAATTGGTATTTGATATTGTTTGATTATTGTGTCCGTATACAACAATATGACTCTAAACGGTTTTCTCTGTGCCAGATTGAAAAGCAAATGCGGTTCCAGGACGGTCAATGATGCGAAGGCTGATTTTGACTTAATAAAGGGAACTGTCAACAAGGCTCTAATTTGGTCCAAATATTTCATTTTTTATATAAAACACATACATATATTTATTCCATTTAATCTGTTAATGTAAACATAATAAATGTAGGTTTCAAATAACCGAATAATATGGTTAAAGCGTTTCATTATCAATGTCAATTGCAGCACAATTATATGACTTGTATTATATTTATTTTTGCATATATGATAGTTTTGGCGCCCATTGTGTAAATGAAAATGAAGAAAACAAGTTTATTTGACACAATATTTTATTTTCTCATGCAAGTTAGGTTTACACCTAGAATTTGCAAGGGAAGGGACCTACCTGTAAATTTAACTTAAAAAAATTGGGAGGTGGACATTTTAAAATTTTTAAATTAAGATCATTTTCACCATTCACGTTCTGTGGTACCTTAGCCAAACAATCAGCATCGAAAGACATGTATAAAACTAGTGATGACATTGCCTTATTCCTTGGCTCATATATAGCAGATAATTTGACTGAATGGATTTATAAACAAGGGGGATGGGTTAGAATTTTTATGATGAATTTATTATTTTTATGATGTACGAATTATATGTAAACAAGCCAATAATTTTTTAAATTATAATAATATATATTTTTTTTTTCCAGAAAGACTTTGACATAACTTTCGATTGCAACTAGCAGGTACATACACAGTATGTGTTTTCTGAGTGAAGATTACAATAATCAGCTGGGTGAATTGCTATGTCGAGACTGTTACCCTTCACCTATCTTATATATAATGTAGAATATATTCTATGCATGCTCATTTGATGGTATTGTACCATAATTATAATAACAATAAAAAAATTTATAATACAACGTGCCCTATTTCTTCATTTGTAATATAAACACTTGTATGACAGTGTTGACGCATCGTGATTAAAATATAACTAGATTGGTTGTTAGATATTTCATAACCATATCATATCACACATTACACCACACACTTCACAATACATACACTACATAGATAAACACATTGGACTGCACACTTCGTAACACACATGCACATCACACTACACACAATACATAAACTACATACACATACACATACACATTGAATCACATACACAACACCATACACAGCAAACACCATACTACACACATCACATCACACACATAACACACTACACACCACACACATTGCACCACACACATTACACTAAATACAACACACTACACACAACACTTCACATACAACACATCACATTACACCACACACATCACACTACATGCACCACACCACACACTATACACACTATCTCATCACATTCATCACAACACATATGCACAACACATATGCATCACAATAAACACATCACACCACACACCACACACAATCCATTATATACATTACATCACACACATTGCACTTCACACCATACACCACACAGCATGAACACACCACTACGCACATCATACGGCACACATCATACTACACACACCACGCTACATACATCACATCATATACAGCATAGCACTACACACATCACACACATGTGCATCATACATAAAATACATACACATGCACATAGAACCACATACACAACACCATACACAGCACCATACACAGCACACATCATACACTACATACACTCATAATACTACACACATCATACGATACACTGCACACACCACAACACACTATACACAACACTTCACATACAACACAACACACACATTGCAACACACACATCACACTGCATACACAGCACCACACACTATTCACAACTCATCACATTCATCACAACACATACGTATCACAATACACAAAACACACCACACACAACCCATTACATTCAACACACCCCACACAGTGCACTTCACACTACACACCAAACATCATAAAGACACCACTACACACATCATACTGCACACATCAAACTAAACACACCATACTACACACATCACACCGCATACAGCACAGCACTACACACATCACACATATGTACATCATACGGCACACATCACATACAACACATCACACTCCACACATCAAACTACACACATCATGCACAACACATCACACCACACACATTACACTACATACAGCATACAACACTCTACACACCACACACAACTCATCACACACATTGTAACACATACAGCACACCAAGCACATTACACCACATACACAACACCATACACAACACACAGCATACTACATACATCAATCTACACACATCACACTACACACATCACACACAACACATGTACCACCACACACATCCCATTGCATACATCACACACAAAAAAATGTAAAATAAAAAAGTGCATAAAAAAACATGCATAAAAAATGTAAAATTAAAAACTAAAAAAAAATAAAAATGTTAAATAAAAAAAAATGGTTATGTGGGTTGCATTATAGAGCTGAGATCGGCAAAGCCTGTATCGATTCGGGCAATGCCCGTATCGATACATCTCAACTCTTACAACGCAACCATAACCATTTTTTTTATTAAACATTTTTATTTTCTTTATTTTTCATTTTACATTTTTTATACATGTTTTTTTATTTTTTTTCATTTTTGAAAAAAAATTATTTTCAATTTTTTTATTTTACAAATTTTAATTTGTAAGTTTTTTATTTTAAATTCGTGGATTTTGCAAATTAAATTTTGTAAGTTTTTATTTTAGTCAGTTTTAGTTTTTACAACTTTTATTTTGTAAATTTTTATTTATTGCAAATTTTATTTTGTAAGTTTTTATGTTCACAAGCTTTATTTTTACGAGCTTTATTTTTGTAATTTTCATTTTTGTAATATTTTAATTTTGCAAATTTTATTTTGTAAGCTTAAATTTTTGCAGGTTTTGTTTTTTAATTTTTATTTTATGTAATTTTAATTTTTTTTAAATTGTGATTTTGTCAAATTATATTTTGTGAAGTCTCATTAGAATTATGTTTGATGTCTTCAGAGTAATATTAAAACTGTGAAACGTTTCAGTATAACTTCACCATTTATGTATGGTATGTTTAGTGCGAAGTGTGTACTGCAATGCATGTGGTATGTTGTTTGTGATGCGATGTTTGTAGTATATGGTGTGCATATTGTGATGTGTGAAGTATGATGTGTGTATTATGATATGCATAGTGCTGTGTTTATGCTGTATGGTGTGTAGTGTGAAGTTCAATGTGTGTGATGTGTTGTATATAATGGGATGTGTGTGTGTGTGTGGTGGAACATGTGTGATGTATAGTGTGTGATGTGTGTAGTGTGATGTGTGTGGATTGATGTGTGTGGTGGAACATGTGTTGTGTGTGATGTGTGTAGTGTGATGTGTGTAGATTGATGTATGTAGTATACTGTGTGTTGTGTGTGGTGTTGTGTATGTGGTGTAATGTGCTTGGTGTGCTGTCATCAATAGTTTTATACATGTCTTTCGATGCTGGTTGTTTGGCTAGGGTACCACAAAACGTAAATGGTGAAATAATAAGTCCCCAGTTACAAGTTTTGTCCCGAAATAGATCATCAGCAATTGTACTTAATACAGATATATCAACGTCATCAAACTTGTCCTTACACATCCTCCTCAGTAAGTTGTTGTATCTAGCCATCGATTTTTCTACAGCATAATACATTATTTTTGTATAATCATTATAAAATGTGTCATCTCGATATTCAGAAATATGATAAATTAAATTCATAGATATTATTCTGGATGTCTGACAAATAAATATCTTATTTTCTTTAACAAGAGCCATAACTGTATTAACTTTTATACTCACAATGTGAAGTTGTCATATACATTTATAAAACTTCATTATGATGCAGAAGGTGTCCTATAGGTGACATGCACAAAACCAATCTGGGTTTAGACAAGTCCAGACCGATTCGCAAACAAGTTTCAACATGTTTTTTTATGTAGAGTGGTCTGCGATGAGTCATCTCAAAGGGAGGGGGACCCTAGGGGTGGGGGGGGGGTAGAAGTGAGTCATTTTTTTATTTTGCAATACACCAACGAATCAATCAGATTGAAGTGTTTGGCGTCCTTTATTGTTGACAAAGTACAAACAAGTTTAAACATGTTCATGAGGGATGTGGGGTACCTAATAATAGTGTTGAATAGTGTTGAATAGTGTTGAATCATCACATACAAAAGGGAATGGGTGACATGGGATTGTTGACATGTCAAATGCCAGCATGGACAGACATAGACAATGCTATAACTTCGATTCTTCAACAGTACCAACGTTTGTTCAAATTGTTTATATTGTTTTCTTTGCAGTCCTCCTTAATAGAATATCAGACATAGGGCAACAACAATGTTAAAAAATCAGACCTCCGTAATGGAGTATAAGGCAAAAGGACGGCAAACAGCAAGTTGCCAAACGTGTCAATGACCTACACCTAGGCTAATGTTTAGTGAACAATGTGTTGTTGATTGGGGTATACCAGTCTATGACAGAAATCAAAATGACCAATGGAAGTGTGGTGATCGCATGGGGATGGGAACACTGTTATAATAAGGATAAAATACGTTTATAGCTAATTTATACTACAACAAGAGGTCAATGGGTATGACCTGACAAAGCACTGTCAGTAGACGAAAACAAGTCTACACTACAGATAGCAAATCAGCTTGGCACTCAGTGGTTCGAAGTGTTATACTGTGAAACACAGTGACGTCACTGGAAACCATTTTAAATGGCTACTCGGTGAAAACAATGGTTTATATAAACCCCTCTCCCATACTACATTGTATTAGCTAGCTCGATAAAAACATTGGGAGGTCAAGTCTATTGAGTTTAACAGAATAGGCGATCCTTGCCTGGTGAGATAGTGAGCGATCGACAATGTTGGAAGGCATGGACAGACTTAATCCAAGGGTAGCTAGCCCAAACAAACAATAATAAGGATTTAGCTGTTCTAAGTTTAGGCTAGAAACGATAATCTAAACATGCCTTAAATAATGACTTCTTTAACTTTTACGATGCTGTAAAATAACATAGTCGTACTTTATCATATGCAAATATAATATTTAGATGAAACTACATCTTCCATTAAACCATGAATCATGCAATAAAATGGGTTACAAAACTTCATTTTTGCTGTGTTTTATAACTGTTATTCTAACTCTAGCTGAGAAGATATTTCTTACATGTCTACATGTACAGACATGAACCGAGCGTCGCTGTCATTATAAGCCAGTCTGAACTCAGGTTGTCGTGACAACCTCTCCTTGGCCGTGGATTGATGTATTTGCTATACCCAAAAAATGCATCATGGCAATGCCTGAGAGCGGTCTCGATCCCATGGTCAGAGAAATGTCCATAACTTTTTAATGACTGTGCGACCTCTGTGCTACGCATGCGGGCATGGAACCGAAATGTTACTGATTCTTAAAAAAATTTCGACCTGATTATTGCCCAATATTCTGAGATATGACAGTCCATAGAAATGTCCCACGATTTTGTATGCGGTCAATCTGTGACTCAAACCTGTTTCACCCACAGGGACTAATCTGAATGCCGTATTTTGAAAATACACCTGTAAAGTGTAGCTGTCACGGCTAACTGATCACAAATTACAATGCACCGTATCTCACTTACTCTCACCACCCAAGTTACCACTCTTTAGACCAAAAATATCGCCGTCAGGCATATAGAGGTCACACAACACCAAACCCTATATTGTGCACGCAACAGGTGTGAATCATTCAATCATGTTTAACCCCTTGTAACTTATGGTCAATTAACTGGATATAATATACACCTCCTCTCTTAAAATATGTCTAAGTTTTCAATATATTTGTAATAATAAAAATATATTTTTACAATCTCATCAGTCATTTGTAAAAAATTGTCATTTGCATCCATCATTTCGCCACAGAATTGTGCAATAATAATTATGCCACCCTTTCAATGCGGTTGATTCTATTAAGCATATCCTTTTAACTGTTTCCACATCTGTTGAACGACCCCGAAATTTACAGAATGTTATAAAACGTGACGTAATTTCCATTTATTCTGGTATAAGCTAGCACTCTTTTTAAAATAAATACATGCAAATAAAAACAATATTTTATTACCATAATCATAATACATGTAATGTATATATATCCAGGCGTAATTATAACAGTTTAAAATCCACATAGGCCAACAAAATTTTTCAAGCTGCAGCAGCATCGGCAGCAGCAGCAGCAAGCATTTATGTAAAAATGATATCTAAATAATATCTAAATAACATACAATTAATGTATACATAATGTAAAAATAATATCTATATAATATCTAAATAATATATAAATAATAACATCTCATGCTTAGTAAAACAAAAAATTACTTTTGCTGAGAATTGCCATATACAGATCTATAGTCCTATGCTTGTTAATAATTTAAACCATCCATACAAAATAAACTAATTGACGTCGTGACATGACGACCATTCATCATCCGAGGATGAGTCATCAATCTGACCCTCATGAATCATGTACATTGATGGTCCCAGTGTCAAAACATGACACTCATTTATCACCCATGGAGAGGGGGCAATGATGAGTCATCATTTTCTGGGGGAGGGGGACCCGCATCATGACGCCCATACATCATCTGAGGATGAGTCATCATTCTGATGCTCATGAATCATGTGCATTGATGGTCCAAGTATCAAAACATGATGCTCATTTATCACCCATGGAGAGGGGGGGGCAATGATGAGTCATCATTTTCTGGGGGAGGGGGACCCGCATCATTACGCCCATTCATCATCTGAGGATGAGTCATCTTCCTGATGACACTAAATTTAACATATGGTGCCAATATTCAAAGACACTCAATAATATTTTGAACCAGCCACTCAAATGTGTGCAAACTGAAGGAATAAAAAATTCTATAAAAATACCCTTTTTTGTTGCATAAGATAATATTGATATATTGATATATTGATATATTGATATATTGATATATTGATATAGTGATATATTGATATAGTGATATATTGATATATTAATATATTGATATATTGATTAATGTTTGTTAAATATTGAAAAAAAATTTAATTTCATATAATATGACAATGATGTGCATTCATCATGCACATTGATGTTTCCATCCACAAAACATGACGCTCATTCAGCATCCAAGGATGATTAACCCGATGACCCTAAATATAAAAAATGTTGCCATTATACAGAGATGCTCATTAATATTTTGAACCACTCAATCAAAATAAAGCACTTGGCGTCATGACGCCCATTCATCATCCAAGGATGAGTCATCCTTTTCAGGGGGAGGGGGACCCTCTGCGGACCCAAGGGGAGGGGGCGTACCAGTCTGTAACAAGCACCATGGGGAGGGGGAGCCAAGGGGAGGGGGGACCGTGATGAGTCACCCTTTCCAAGAAGGAGTGGGGGCCGTGATGAGTCACCCAAAGAGGGGTGGGGGGACCGTGATGAGTCACCCTTTCCAGGGTGGGGGGACCGTGATGCGTCATCCAAAAGGGGCGTGTCTCTAGGGAGGCTCCACCAATCATAATCAAGGGGAGGGGGTGGGAGGCAGATTATGTTAATGTGGCCCCAAAGTCCATACCTTACTACTATTATTATATTGCTTAATTCTGATATTTCGGATATCTAGTGGCGGCTATTTTGGATTTAGCCCCTACGGTGGTGCAAGGAGTTGCTTGTCTTGGCATCCACACAAAATAGATCAAGTAGGGTTATGTCGATATCTGGGCCAAAATTGATGGCTTTGGAACTATTTGCCCCAGACAGTCCATATATTACCCTAACATCCCCGACTAATAATAGACTAGTCAGACAGACATCAAGCTATACCCTGCACCGGCTGTTAAAGTTTTTTTTTCGATTGATTCCACACCCTCATGGGATCTATAACGCATATCTGCCGGATATCAAGAGGATATCCTTGAGCGATCTGAGAAAATTCAAGAAATTCAAAATGGCCCCCATTTGGTGAAGGTCAAACTTTAAATTGCCATAATTTTCGACAGAATAGGAGCAGCTTCATGATTTTGGTGTCCACTATAGGATTTTCAGGTATGCCCGATCTAGTGGTGTGGTCAGCAATAACATTATACATTGCATTGTGAGTAAAAAATCTAAGATGGCCGCCAGTGTCCCAGGACAAACAATAAAATGATATCATTTTCAGCACAATAGAGGCAGATTCATATTTTTGATGTCTATTACAGGGTTTTAAGGTATGCCCGACACAGTGGTGTTGTCAGAGAATATTTTCCACATTGCATTGTGGGTAAAAAATCCAAGATGGCCGCCATTTGTCCAAGGTCAAACAATACATTGATATCATTTTAGCACAATAGAGGCAGATTCATATTTTTTATGTGTTTTATAGGGTTTTCAGGTATACCCGACACAGTGGTGTGGTCTGAAAATATTTTCCACATTGCATTGTGGGTAAAAAATCTAAGATGGCCGCCATTTATCCAAGGTCAAACAATAAATTGATATCATTTTCGACATAATAGAGGCAGATTCGTGTTTTCGGTGTCTATTACGGGGTTTTCAGGTATGTCATGCATAGTGGTGTTGTCAGGAAATATCTTAGACATTGCATTGTAGGTAAAAAAAATTAAGAAGGCCGCCATTTTTTCAAGGTCAAACAATAAATTCAAATCATTTTCAACATAATAGAGGCAGATTTGTGAGACCGTATATAGAAATGTATATGTAGTTGTGTTTTTTTTAGCCTGGGATGAAGCTTCAAGTTGTTCTGAGCAATATATTTTTCAAATTAAGTAGATCTTGTAAAAACTGTTGCCCTGGCAGCACTTTGAATAATCATTGATGTAATGAAAATCGGTCTGATTTTCGTAAATGTTGCCCTGCATAAAATACTTGAACAAAGTGACTATTCCCGCCACTATTTCGTCACAAAATGTTGTCATGGTTACCTTTTATTTAAAAAATTGTTGTTGAAAAATGGCATATACATCAGGATGAACTGTTTTTAATATTATGCGATCTTAAATTCGTTATATTTTATTTTTTATTTCCACCCATATGACTCTCAAGCTGCAAATCAAGTATTTCATCCATGAATAATCCTCAAAACACGACCTTCACAGATTTCTTTTAGACTTAGTTATCCTACCTTTTTTTCAATTCTATACATTCTAATCAAAATTGTGGAATTTGTTTTACGACGATAAACATCCATTAAATATGGATTAAAAGCTCCATTTTTTAATGAAACAGTCGGTATATGTCAAGTAAACCCAGAAAACCTGAAGAGCCTCTGCATACTGACGGTCTCACCACCCCAAATACCAGTCCCATTGAAATGCCTCCATTCCACCGGCCGATTTGACTTCTTTTGCCCCCCCCCCCCCTTATCTAGTGTCTCATATCATAATGAAGCCTGGACTGTGCTTTTTGAAAGAACAGCTCCGATATCGGTTTGCTAGTTTGTAAAAAAAGTCACCATATATACAATAGTACAGACTAGGCTTAAATTCATACCCTCTTTCACAGACCAGACACACATCCTTGGCATATATAAGTTTACTGGCCATACCACTAAGCCGAACATACCCGAAAACCCTATTGTAGACAATGTTTCTTTTCTGTTGAACAGTATATCAATTTAATGTGTGACCTTGGCCATCTGGGAAATTGGCGGATTTTTGACTCTTTAGAAATAGATATGAAATTGTCTCTTTGGATAAAACTTTTCTAATGGGTCTATGGAACATCGATGCCAAGTGTCATGCTTGCCCTAAAAGTGCGGCTTTGTCCATTTTTGAGCTCTTAGCATGTCTACTGTAGTCAAAATTATTTTTTTTAAATGGTTCTTATTTGTATTTATTATAATTAAATGTTTGCTTTTTTGACCTTGAAATTGACGTTTTGACGTTGAAGATGACATGGAATCATAAAAATAATACCATAAATGGATTTTCTAGCAAAAAGTACACGGAAAAGAGGTATTACGCTTGTTCCTAGATATATTAGTTAGAAATATCATATTTGACCTTGAAAATCATATTCTCGCTTATTTGACCTTAACATCTACGTTTTGGCCTTGAAGACGACCCTTAATAATCAAAATAGAACCACAAAATAATTCTTCAATCAAAAACACATCAAAATGAGGTATTACACTTGATGCTATTTGCATTTGTTAAAAATAACATTTCACAGTTTTAACCTTAGAATTGACCTTTTGACCTTGAAGATGACCTTGAATCAGCAGAACATTATTTGAATTAAAGTATGTAGTCAAAATCACACCGAAAAGAGCTATTATATTTGTTCCTACTTATGTTGGTTAAAAATGACATTTTCAACAATTTGACCTTGAAATTGACCTTTTGACGTTGAAGATCAACTTGAATCATTAAAATAATACCAGAAATGAGATTTTCAGTCAAAATTAGATGAAATAGAGGTAATACACTTGTTTGTAGCTTTATTTAAGAAAAATATTATTTGACCTTGGATTTTGTCTTTTTTTTTAAACGCTCAAGGATATTATCTTGATATCCGGCGGATATGCTTCATAGAACACCTACTGAGTTATAATCCATAAAAAAAACTTTAACAGCCGATGCAGGGTTAGGCCAAAAAGCAGCTTTGGCTGCCTGACTAATATATTTTATTGGCATAAATACAAGCCGAAATAGATATAAAGACCTCTCTTATCTATTTCTGATACAAGTGATTACAGACATATTTGTCATAGAAATATATTGCACATATATTAAAAGGTGCTTAGTCAATCACAAGCACATCAAAATATACATGTTATCGCATACATAATAAAAATCATGTTAAGTGGTCTTGTCAAGTTAAAACAATTCCAAAAATCCTCGGATTGTTCAGACCCACCACCCACCCCCCTTTCCATATATTTTTTTTTTAATATTTGGAAACATGAAAACAAGACAAAAAATTATCAAAAAAAGTAAAAATCCGAGTTGGGCCTTGACCCACCCACCCACTTCCGAGTTTTTCTCGGATTTTTTTTTTAACTTGACAAAACCCCTAAGTGGCATTGTCATTATAAATCAGTGAATATTACTAATAAATGGCACTGCCAACATATGAAGATATATGTCTGCACGTTTTCAGAGATAAAATAGCTGTTATGTATATGTAATATACATATGATCAGTAGTAGCAAGACAGCGCAGAAACGTTAAAAATATATACACATGCATAATTATGCTACTTATGATTTGTTAATGTAAATGATAACCATTTCGAATAAATTTAATGGAATTGCCAAGATATGATGAAGATATTCATATTATTATGGGACTATAGATAAACGTTCTCATACATCGTTTTGCTGATACAGTGGTGTCATACAAATATTTTGTGTACTTCTTCTTATGACATCATTTTTATAACTTATCCTTTGTTTATAAAAAAAACTTGTGTCCATGTATGTATGATTATCCTGTGTAAATGTCTAGATGTTCTAAAGTTACTTAAGTATCTAGACTTCTCCAGAATTAATGTTTTACCTCTTAGAAAAATGTTTATTTAATCTCTGGCTGCTAGTGCGGGAAACAGATGTCTTAACAGCTATATGGCAACACCGCTTTTAATATTAACTTGAGTTTACGTGTTATCATTTATCTATATAGTAATAAGTGATTTTAAAAAAACAAACTCAATGTTACCAAATTGATTTTAAGTGTAACAGCTATGATTAGATTATGGATATTTTAATTTGTATGTATACCATTTACATATTAATATCACAATTTTAGAACTGTATAGTATTATTGAATGTACAACAAGGCACATATTTAAAAACATGGCTTCTTTGCTAATATGCATACACCCTTAAATATGTATACACCTATAAATATATCTTCATCCTAATAAATAAATAAATAAATAAATACATAAAATAATACATGAGTCTACATGTTTCCCGCACCAAAACCAAAGATGAAATAGCTACTATGTATACTATAATGTACAAATGATCTGTAGTACCAAAAAAGCGTAGAAACCTTGCAAATATACACAAATGCATAAGTGTATTACTTGAGTATGTAATAAAAACATTACATGGTATTTTAAAAGCATGAAAGTACAATGAACAGTAGCCGACAATAGCTATTAACAGACTTGTAATTGTTCCAGATAAAAATGTAACGTAATAACAATAATAATATGTATTAAAGAAAATCATGAAAATGACAACTAAGACACACATATTGCAATCCAGATGTTGGATCCAGCGGAGGGGGGCGCAGGGGGCTGAGGGGGGCGCAGGGGGGCATTCCCACTCCTTTTCGCTAAATTAATTAAAATATCCCTTATATTGACCAAAAAAATTATTAATTATTTCACACCATTTTCAATCATAACCTAATTAATACCACATACTCGGTGTTGCAATGGAACGAAGACATTCCTGATCTCATAGAAAAAGTAATACCAGCTATATACACCCCTTGGATATCTTTTTTAATCGCAAACACACAATTAAAAAAAATCAAATTTGAGCTCAATCAAAGTATTTTCAATTCTAGAATGTTTTTTATTATGTTATTTGTTTACTCAGTTATTTCTAAACCCTTTCAAATCGCATTTCATAGATGAATGACCGTAATAAGCTGTGATGTAGACTCGCCATATGGGTGTTGTGTAGATCATGGGAAACCACAGAGTAACTTTATCATCTGCATGCTGTAGATTTCGATTCACAATCACACTTGATAAATACATTTTAATGAGTAAATAAATAAATCTAATAATAAATGTGTCCAAATGCTTTCCCCACCAAAACCAGAGATATATAATATACAAATGATCTGTGGTAGGAAAAAGTGAAGAACAAGTGTAGAAACCTTTAAAATATATACAACGGCATAACTATATTACTTTAGTATATACTAAAACATTGTATTTTCCATGGTATTTTAAAAACATGAAATTACAATGAAAATCATCCTGCAATAGTAATTGAAAGCCTTGTGGTTGTTTCATATAAAAAATGTAACATAATAACAATAATAATGGCGGATGATACTTATATGTAAAATCATGATAATTGGCCATTGTGGCAGGACATGGCACTAACACAAAAAAAATGTCGCAGGTAATTTTAATTATTAGTTTTCAATCACGACCTAGTTAATACAACATACACGTGTTCCAATGGAACAAAAACATTCTGGATCTTATAAAGAAAGTAATATGCGTTTGGATATTCTTTTTAATTGCGACCGCCCAATTAAATTATTTTCTTTCTAAACTTGAACTCGATCAAGCTATTTCAATTTCTATAAAATTGCATTATGTTGCTCGTTTAGGCCCACTCAGTTATTTTGAAACCCTCTCAAATCACATTTCATTGACGGATAACTGTGATAAGCATTGATATAGACTCGCCATACAGGTGTTGTGTACAACATCGGAAACCACAGAATGGCGTCATCATCTGTATACTGTAGGTTCTGATTCACAATTACATTTTGCCACTGTAGATCACCTTTGGCTGTCTTTACCGTGACAGCGGTTGGGTACTGAACAAATAAATCGATTCTTTTCCTGATCAGCATTCCTCCGACAGAGTATGATTGTTGCAGCTGGATTTGTAGCCACTCTGATGTACCTGTACTACCAGATACCCAACTACTTGGCGAGGTGAAGTAATTGTCTATTCTGGCCCTGTACGGTGCATGAGGTACACTAGGTGTACTAGAGTAAGTCGAAGATGCACTGAAGATGGAGTCGGGAAGCTGGTATTCAGATATTATATTCACAAAAAATTGCGAATCGTATTCTTCAACGAGACATTCTGACGACGAATCCATATACAGTCTACGTGTAAATCCAAAGCCTTTCTTGTGACCTGTCAATGTTTGCCATGGAGACCATGATGCTTTATTAGTAGTAAACGTGCACTGATCACCAGTTGAATGGCAGAGACACATGTAATGTATTGAGTTACTGTCTGATACAGGAAAACAGGTCTTGTTCAGACTACCATCAGGACATAGACTGATAGGCATATCACAGTTAACATCTCGACCATTCTCTCCACACAATAGTTTTTTCTCGTCGTCCTCACTCAACACTTTACACACCCTCCTCTGTGTAGTTAGATTGATATCAGCACATCGCGTCTCCGTGCTGTTCATCATCACAGACAAAGCCTCACGGTCCCTTCATCTTACATCTCCTCCACATTCACCAGTCACTGTGAGAAACAGTGAAGAAATGAAACAAATCAGGCTAGTTGACCTCATCCTAAACAGTGATGCTGACCGTATTTAGTCTGTGTCAGTTGAGAGAGTGGTCTAAGCCACAACCTCTTAGATATTGAAGGCCTATTGATCCAGAGAATAATTTGTTGACCACAATCGCATGGCCAGGAAGCTTGTTTTATGTATGACACAAGTCGGATAGCTATTCGAATTAATATTTCAGGTCTACAGTCGTCTCGTCAAATCAATAACATCATCCTGTTGCTTCCTAGGATGTGTATCGACTGGGGCTTGTAGCCTGGAGGTACCAGATTCGAATCTCGGTCGGGCCGGATATTTGTCATCGTGGTTGTGCATATACAGTGCTCCAAACTGTTCAAAGGTATGCAGTGTACAGTGCTGTATATGGTACTGTGCACTATAAAGAACCCTTGAATTCATTCGAAATAAAAGTAGGGCATAGTCTCGGCTTCGGGCTTCCTTCTGTCGCGATATTGCCATGACTGTGCAGAAAGCGACGTAAAGCACTATTCATATATATTCATATCCTATGATGTGGTTACTGCTGGGTGGAGAAGTATGTCAATACACAACTTGGTTTGGTTTCACCACTTTAACTCGTACAACACGGAAATATTTGTGTATGAACCATGGAGATCAATTAAAAGTCAGCTCTGTCCGCTTCATTGAATACCTATGTTACGGGTGTACGGCCATTTTATTTTCTCTAATTCTAATTCCAATGTTCTCATTATAATTATAATTATTTCAGATGTCATAGTGTAGGCTCATATGTCACATATAACACTTTCGTGCAATTTGTCTGTTAAAATTGATTTTTCACTTGATTCTGACTCAAATATCATGAAGATGAAGAAAAAAAGGGATTGCATTTTTTTATAGGTCGAGAAGAGGTCTAAAATGACGAAATCCAAGATGGCCGCCAAAGTATAGAAAAATAAACATATTTACGAATAATTATGCAACTACATACGCTGGAGACATAAATAATATGTCAATTCTTATGTTTTTAGGTATCAGAAATCCAATTCTTTTATTTGTTTTTGAAAAAAAATATTGTAAAGTCTATATTTATGCAAATATGAGAAAAAACGACCGGATATCACAGTGAAACTGCGGCTAACATTGTTTTGGCTGATAGTTTTTTTTCTGTTTTGATTATGCGTGGCTTATTCTCCTATGGTGATATCTGGGCGGATGTGGAGCTCTCATCCTTGTGGATGTTTTGTAAAACATGAAATTTAAAATGGCTCTGATGAAATCACCGAAGTTATATTTTCCATAATATTTTATCAGGAACTACAGTAAAACAAATCCTACCATCATTCGACATCATTATATTGCCTAAAATGCTACAAAAAGCTTTATTATATATATTGCCAAGTAAATTACATACCGGCACATATATTCATTATATGCGCGTAGTAAGCTTACACATTACCGTCTGGGGGTAAATCCCCTAGACATGCCCAGAACCCCTTATTTTGCGAGCGAAGGAAAACACTCTCAATAACCCACCATGCCCTATGACCCCCACACTCACATCATCATCTGTACATCATTCATCTCATCAATCGACTACAACGTTTTTATCGTATTACAATGTCACTTAAAAGAACATTTGTGCCGAAAAGTGACATAAAGCAATGATTTAGTAGTAGTTAATAGTAAGCCTATACATCACCCATAAACATTACTAACTGCATGATGGGTTAGAATACACTGAGGGTCCCTTTCCCGATGGATGCTTTATAATGTAATTTCAATGTCAAATCATAGAAAATATTAGGAAAATAATTCCAATCAGGTATATTCGGCGCATAATTCTGAATTGCAAGACGTCAAATGCACAACTAACACTTCTGGAGGCCAAAAATGCTGAATGATGTCATGTTATATACTAAATTAGAAAAGTGGAAGAATAACTGAACTATTTGTCATATTTAGATATTTACACAGGTCAACATATGCCTGTAGGTATTAATAACTCTGTGCTATATATAGATTATTTGCAAAAGGTCTGACAGAGCAAGGTCATACCATACTGTTTTTTTTCACACCCGTCCCCAACATTAATTACTCAACATTTAGTGTGTTTGAAGTTAATATGACTTTAACCGTGTATTGGTCTAGCCTTGAGTTACTCAGCGTTAGAGTTTCTGCCCTACTACGATAAAGCATATTAATTTATTGCACAATATTATTCATAATAAATAAATGTACGGTACATTATACAGTTTGAATTAGAATTAAATAAGTTAATCTGAAATGAAAGAATATTAATCTGAAATGAAAAAAAATTATTATCTAAAGAGCTATTATAGCCATGATCAAGGTTGTGTAAAGTCATTGTCCTTAAATTTATATTTTATCTTATAATTATGTAATATACGTAATTATGTCAATAACCTTATGAAAACTGTTATCGGTACATTTAATTCAATGATACCTCAATATTACACTAACAAATAATATAGTTATAATACAGTTATAATAATGCAGTTATAATCTGTAATGGCGGAACATGTGTGAAACGTGAATTCAAAGTATGTACAGAGTCGAAGCCTTTTTTTAAGAGTTGAGCCGGAGAACCACTCTCAGAAACACTCTAAATAAACTTTGTTTTTAATTATCTTCTTTTTCGATATATATTTAGAGAAAGAATAGTTCCGATAATATAAGCAGCAATATATTAAAAATTCTGCCTTGTATTGTAATATCAGATAAATGAAGTATGTGAATCAGGCAGATGTGATTATAATTATGAATCACTGAATATTCAATCATTGCATGAATCTATGCACATATAATGATGCTAGTAACATAAAGTAAATCAAGTTACTTGTTTTCGGAGTGGTAAGCATAACAGTTTAATAAGTTTTGTCATAATTATTACATTCTTTGACTGCTAGAATTTAAAAAAATTTGTAACCTTCACGTGTTTTTTGTGGCACGATTCTTAATAATATAATTATATAACTTCATGTTTGAGGTCCCGACTCGAGTGGAGGTTCAAAAATGTGATATTGACGTTTGAATCACAGATTTGTTAAACTTCCACACTATCGTTATATATTGTCATTGAAAAACACATTTATTTTGCAAACTGAAGTTTACTTTGTGCCAGAATGTAATTTTAGTAACTGCCTTTGATATTTCCTTGCCTTGAAGATATTTATGTTTATGTAATATTTATAAAATATTAATTTATTTGAATCTTATTTCATAAATTCGTTGATGATATATATAATATCAGAGGAGGGGGAGAGGAGGTGAAAATAAATGGGTAAATAAGTGAACACATGACTGGGGTATTTGGACATTTTTTTGCACATATAAATCTTGACTAAACTGAACCAGGATAACGTTCCGTGTACATGGTGTATTAGAGCTGTACCGATTTCTGTATTTTCAAGAGGTGACAATTGTGGTATATCTTAGGGTATAATAATCACACGTTCTGCATATTCAAGGGTCAATAAAATAACCCAGCTGTATTATGTGTTTATTCAAAGGCTGCTTTGTGTCTCGAACAGTAGGCCTAGATGAGTGTGCTGCGCAAAAAAAGAGGGTTTTCATGTTTTTAGCCAGTGGCGGATAGTTTGTTAAAACCTTTAGGCTATCCCGAGCATTGTGTCTATTCAAAAAAGGTGTGTTATTGTCCAAATTTGTATAAGCCTAATAAATAGCATGCTTACGCCAGAAACTGTATGGGGCATAGTTTTTTCTGCAAAATTTGTATATTCAAATGTATATTTTGCCCACAAATGTATATTCAAGACTAAGAGTTTGACTATCCTGTCTGCACACCAAACACAAATTGTCACCGAGTGCACCACCCACTTTAGGGGGACAACCTCCTGAACATGGTGAGATGTATCTTAATTGGCACTGTCCTCCACACAGTATCCTAAATTCCGTTCAAGGCCTAGCATACAACCTCTCGCACACGTAGCAGATAATTTATGCTACGTTTTTATATTTTGTTGGTTAAAATTGAAAAAAAAATCAAGTTTAAACTGTTTATTTCTAAAATATAATGGTGTTATCAGTTTTCTTGTCCTAAAAACTATACAAATCGATATATTATACATGTTTTTGTGTTCCTTCTTTCAAAAGTTATGGTGAAATGGATAATATCTTGGAAACTGGGCGACCATATTGGATTTAGTCAATTTTCATAGATTTAAAGAGTTTGAAAAAAATGCAATCCCTTTTTTTTTCTCATCACTACTATGTTCCAGATGGGAATAAACAAAAAAATCACTTTGAACACAGTAGCCTGTATCTGGATCACTGCACCGATGTAACGTAAACGTCAACGTCAACGATGTACCAACGTTGACACGCTCACCAACTATCGTAGCGTGTCCAAATGTTATCTGTGGCACGGCGAACACAATACTTGTGGATAAAATATGCCAACGTCTCAAATGTATATAAAATATATATTAATAACAAAAAACCTTCAATTCAATGCTCTGTGCGATTTGGAGACATTACCCCTGGTGATTGGACCTGTTCATTCAAGTATCATTTCAACTACCTTTTAACATCATTTTGCAGTCTTTTCGGCGCTAGGAACTTATCGCATACATTGCCATATCTGTTCTATCTGATACTCATTTACACCTGAGTCCAGTGAGGCATAAGAGGGTAAAGTGCCAAGGACACGACATTGAAATAATATCCCAATATTGAGAGGGGAGAACATGATAATTATCTGAAAATCTTGCACCAAGAGAGATTCGAAACCGCACGACAGGCAGTGACATTGGCAAAGCTCCACGCTCTAACCATTGCGCCACGTCCCTCTCATGGGGCTTCAAATCATTAAAATCTCATAATCTACACGCATGGTGCCTAGAATGATCATATACCCTCATCACATATCACCACATACCCTCATGGTACCTCGACTCGTCTTTTGACTTATTTTAAACTCCCATAATGTCTTACACTTTTCTGAATGAAAATTATCATGAATTGTTATAAAAATATATGAAAAATGTATTCCATTTGTCACCCAGCTCAACTCCTCTTTGTCATGTTTATCTTCTGCACAAGTTCGGCATTGCGACATCAATTTACGGCTTGAAGTGGGTGTACAAATGTCAGTGATAAATACATACCTAAAAGGGCTAACCTTAACTCACGTTACTTTTCATGTTGCTCAGATAACAAGGGGTGTATGGAGTCATGGTAAAGCCTTAAACTGTCAGTCATCAGTGATAGAGTGTTTGACATTCATCTTGTGATGAATGGAGTTACCCTCAACCATTGTCATTCTGCGGTCTAGCGATCTAACCTGAGGATAGCGGAGCTATGCGAAAGACCACGATGTTTCAGCACCAAATTGCCCTGCGAACCTAATATTAGGCTAAGTCTTTGGCCGTCTGGGCATATTTGGGGGTAAATCCCCTGGAAATGCCTTGCCGTGTCGTCCTCTCCGAGGCCGTGGATGGATGTATTTGCTTTATCAGAAAAATCCAACATGGCGGTGACTGAGAGCGATCCCGACCCCAAGGTCAGAAAAATGTCCATAACATTTTATTGACTGTGCGACCTCTGAGCGGAGCATGCGGGCATGGAGCTGAGATGTTACTGATTCTAACAAAACTTTTTTTTACCTGATTACTCCCCGATATTTTCCGATATGACAGTCCAAAGAAATGTCCCACGATTTTGTACGCGGTAAGTCTGTGGCTGAAACCTGTCTCAGCCACTGGGGCTAGGAAATGCCCAGATCCCCTCCTCGTGTGAGTGAAGGGAAACGCTCTCAATAACCCACAATCTACTTACCCTCATGTCATTATATCAACTGTTTGAACTGTTTTTGTGTTTAAATACACGATCGATTGATCTTCAATGGATCGATGATCAAGTCAACACAGTTCTAGAGTAAAGCCGCAAACATCTCACATACATGGAGTGAATAATCTGAGACAGGAAGGCAGACAGATAGGCAGGTATGCAGACACACAGGTATGCAGACAGGCAGGTATGCAGACAGGCAGATATGCAGACAGGACGGTATACAGGCAGGCATGCAGACAGGCAGGCATGCAGACAGGCAGGTATGCAGACAGGCAGGTATGCAGACATACAGGTATGCAGACAGGCAGGTATGCAGACATGACGGTATACAGGCAGGTATGCGGACAGGCAGGTATGCAGACAGGCAGGTATGCAGACAGGCAGGCATGCAGACAGGCAGGTATGCAGACAGGCAGGCATTCAGACAGGCAGGTATGCAGACAGGCAGGTATGCAGACAGGCAGGTATGCAGACAGGCTTGCAGACAGGCAGGTATGTAGACAGGCAGGTATACAGGCGGGCATGCATACAGGCAGATATGCAGACAATCAGGTATGCAGACAAGCAGGTATGCAGAAAGACAGGCAGGCAGACAGGCAGGCGGGCGGCCGCCTTTTGTGAGGAAAGCCAAACGAGTTGTAAATCTATGTCTAGATGTATGTGTCAGCGTAACGGAATTACATTTTGGTGTACATTATATTATGTTGCAACACTCACTGTATGCTCGAAAATCATTTTAGTATTCTGTATTTCAATAAAAAGTTTTCTTTTAGTTTAGTTTATTCAGTGAGTAAGCAGCAAAAAATTATTATTTTTTAATTATTATATATGGGGCTTCAAAGTTGTGTAACGGAAATACATGTTTAGGACATTGATTTTTTGTGTGATTATGTTTTTCTTTTTTTCGGCGAATCTGTCATATATATTTTTTTTTTAATTTTAGTAATCGGTAAGTGATGTCAACAATGCCCCGGTGAGATGAAGTTCATCAATTGTTGAACCTTGATGAATGTTCATGAACATTCATCAATGGTTCATCAAGCCAGTTCATGAACTGTGTTCATGAACTGTTCATTAAAACAGTTCATGAATATTCATCAAAAACAAATAATGAATATTAATGAACGCTTGGTGAACTAGTTTTGTTCATGATGTTGTTCATAAAGTGCACATGGAGAGTTTGATGAACAGTAATTAATTATTATGAACTTGGTAGGAACAATTCAGTTCATAGCTTGTTCATGAAAGTTCATGCGAAAGTTTCATGAACGTCAATGAATTATTATGAACTTGATAAGTCTTGATTCGGTTCATGGCTAGTTCATGGAAGTTCACATGGGACAGTCTTAGGAACTGTGATGAATTGTTATGAACTTGATAATTCTCAACTTAGTATATGGTTTGTTCGTTAAAGTTCATGAGAGATAAATTGATGAATTTTGATGAATTATTAAGAACTTTATAAGTCTTAATTCGGTTCATGGCTAGTTCATGAAAGTTCATGATGAACTGTTTCATGAACTGGTATGATTTGTTATGAACTTGATAAACTGTTTTAATTTAGTTCATTGTTTGTTCGTTAGAGCTCATGAGAGAGAGTTTCATGAACTCTGATGAATTATTGTGAACTTGATAAGTCTTAATTCGGTTCATGGCTAGTTCATGGTAGTTTATAATGGACAGTTTCATGAACTGTGATGAATTGTTATGAACTTGATAAGACCTAATTCGTTCATGGCTAGTTCATTGAAGTTCATGACGGACAGTTTCATGTACTGTGATGAATTGTTATGAACTTGATAAGTCTTAATTCGGTTCATGGCTAGTTCATTTAAGTTCATGACGGACAGTTTCATGTACTGTGATGAACTGTTATGAACTTGATAAGTCCTAATTCGGTTCATGGCTAGTTCATGAATGTTCATGAGGGACAGTTTCATGACTAATTGTTATGAGTCTCAAGTCTCAATTTAGTTCATGGTGTGTTTGTGAAAGTTCATGAACGGTGGTGAATGATAGCCTAATTACCTGGCGAATATGGTGTGAATTACACAATAACTAATTAACCAATTAATTAGAAAATTAAGACTTTCTGAGTTATATTATCAACCACAAAATACATAATATAATAACATAATTAGTTTTTCAATTTTCTGTACAGTTTTGTGTAAATCTGTGAGATGGAATCTCTTTCTTAATTAACAAGATGATCATATTTGGAAGCTGGCTTTTTCTAGGTAAGAAGTAACCTCAGAAAAATATAATCCTCAATCAAACTACCATATGTATTTTAAAGGTCAAAAGACTAAGACTTGGAAGTTAATGAATTTTCAGGACCAGTTCGTGAAAATTTATGAACATGAACTTGGTTTGTGCTGCTGGTCGTTCATAAAAAACCCAATTTCATGATAAATGCTTGGGAACTTCCGGTTGAACATTCGTGAATAATTCATGAACACATTTAATAAACGTTCATGAATGTATATTGACTATCTGGTTCATTTATTATTCTAGTTCATGAACAACTAAACTTCATGAACTATTTAATGAACGTTCATGAATGTTCATTAACTATCTGGTTCATGAATTATTTGAGTGCATGGCTGTCCATGAACTAGCCCTGGTTCATGAATTATCTGAGTTCATGGCCGTTCATGAGCTAAGTGAGAGTTCGTGAACAGAATAAGTTCATAAACTCATGCATTTTTATGAAAGTCTCATTTGTTGTTCAGAATTCGTTAGTAGATCGTGAACACATATAATGAACGTTCATAAATGTTCATTGACTATATGGTTCATGAATTATTTGAGTTTATGGCCGTTCATTAACAACCAATGTTCATGAACTTGGTTGACAGTTCAAAAAAATTATGAATGTCTCATTTGTTCCACCTGAACATTCATGAATAGTTCATGAACATATTTAATGAACGTTCATGAATGCTCATTAACTATCTGGTTGATGAAATATTTGAGTTCATGGCCGTTCATGAACTAGCCTTGGTTTATGAATTATCTCAGTTCATGGCCGTCCATGAACAACCCAAGTGCATGAGCAAATTTCAGAGTTCATGAACAGAATAAGTGCATGAACTCATGAATTTCCTAAAAGTCTCATTTGTTGTTCAAGAATAGTCATGAACAGTACATGAACACTTTTATGAACGCTCATGAACATTCGAAGTTCTTTTGTTCACGAACTATTCATGAATGTTCATGAACAGTTCATGATCATCTCACCGAGGTCATGCCGTTTCACCCCCCCCCCCTTCCTTTCAAGTGTAATTCCGTTACGGCTTATGTAATTCCGTTACGTAATTCTGTTATGTAGTCTATAACACATTCGGTCTCGCAAAATCTTCAAAAAACAAGATAATATATTATATATATATAATATTTTATATATATTATTATATTTGTCAAGAGTATACACAATATTGAACATATTTATTGAGGGCACATTTTCAGAATGAAAAGTAGTCTCATCCGTAACGGAATTACAAAAGTTCCATTATTTATAACTTTTATTGCAAGGGATAAAAGAGGCTCGGTCAAGCTATAATGTATAATAATACCACATTTTTGACAGTTTCGTCAAAATGGGAAACGAAATGGGAGACGAAATACTACCAAATATACCTTCATTGGCAGCTACTTGCCGCCATCACGTCCAATATAAAATCCGCCAAAAATAGCACGTGCACACATCACTTCGTACTGTTGTGTATCACTTGTTAGAGCGCACTTCCCTATAAATATAGGTCGTCGGAAAAAAACGAAAATGTGAAAAAATCATGTAATTATTATTTTGTTGTTAATATGGCATTAACAATTAATAAAATATTATCATGTTAATTACGATTTGGATGTCCACATTTTCGTGGAATTCATGGTGTGTGTTGATAGGTCAGGGTGGATGTGATTAGCTATAGTTGTATCAACATTAAAGCTGCTCCTTGGGATGAGACATTTTCAATTTTGTCAATTTCGAATATTTAATTGATATGAAGCTATGTAGCCTACTGATCTCAACTAAAAATACAAAAATGTCAAAAAAAATTTAAAGCACCGAAAAAGAGTGAAATAGTTATATTCCCAGGTCCTATATTGCCATGTAAAAAAAACAAGTCAGCAATATACAGCACTTTACACCACATTTTCCCACGCCTTGGACGGTGAGATCAGAGCAATCGCCGCTAATTGGTGTCTTGTAGTCAGGACATGGGGTGATACACCTGCAACACTAATTGTCTGCCCAACGCTGGGCGGACGACATCACCATGTGGCCCAATGCTGTAGGAACATTCAACTGTCCTTCAGCAAGTGCTTAGGTATACAAAAAGTTTGTTTGGGTTTTAAGCGGTTTCATAGAAATGTTGATATAGAATATTTTTAAAAATCTAAAAACTCTGGAAAAATAAAATCATGATCTGTGGGATACACTTCTTTATAAAATAAAAAAGGAAAATCGATGTCATACCAAGAAGCTGCTTTAAATGATTTGAGACTGTTTGTGCACGCGGCTAATGCCTTGAAAACGTCGCACATTGATGTGTAAATTACGATGCTATAATCGAACTAATTTCTCGGTCAGTGTTTCAGTTGAATGCGTGGATGCGTTAGTGCGTCTTTATGGTGCGTGGATGCGTTAGTTCGTCAGTGTGTCAGTTGAGTGCCTGTATGCGCTAGTGCGTTAGTGCGTCAGTTGAGTACGTGGTAAGTTAGTGTTTTTGTGCGTCAGTTGAGTGCGTAAATGCGTTAGTGCGTCAGTTGAATGCGTGGATGTGTTAGTGCGCCAGTGCGTCAGTTGAATGCGTGGATGCGTTAGTGTGTTAGTGCGGCAGTTTAGTGCGTGGATGCGATAATGCAGCAGTGCGTCAGTTGAGCGCGTGTATGCATTAGTGTGTCAGTTGAGTGAGTGGATGCGTTAGTGCGTCAGTTGAGTGAGTGGATGCGTTAGTGTGTTAGTTGAGTGAGTGGATGCGTTAGTGCGTCAGCTGAGTGCGTGGATGCGTTAGTGCGTCAGTTGAGTGAGTGGATGCGTTAGTGCGTCAGTTGAGTGAGTGGATGCGCTAGTGCGTCATTATAGTGCGTGGATGCGCTAGTTCGTCAGTGTGTCAGTTGAGTGCCTGTATGCGCTATTGCGTTAGTGCGTCAGTTCAGTACGTGGTAAGTTAGTGTCTCTGTGCGTCAGTTGAGTGCGTAAATGCGTTAGTGCGTCAGTTGAATGCGTGGATGTGTTAGTGCGCCAGTGCGTCAGTTGAATGTGTGGATGCGTTAGTGTGTTAGTGCGGCAGTTGAGTGCGTGGATGAGCTAGTGCAGCAGTGCGTCAGTTGAGCGCGTGTATGCATTAGTGCGTTAATTGAGAGCGTGAATGCGTTTATGCGTCAGTTGAGTAAGTGGATGCGTTAGTGCGTTAGTTGAGTGAGAAGATGCGTTAGTGAGGTAGTTGAGTTAGCGGATGCGTTAGTGCGGCAGTTGAGTGAGTGGATGCGTTTGTGCGTTAGTTGAGAGCGTGAATGCGTTAGTGCGTTTGTTGAGTGAGTGGATGCATTAGTTCGTCAGTTGAGTAAGTGGATGCGTTAGTGCGTCAGTAGAGTAAGTGGACACTCCAGTTGAGGGAGTGGATGCGTTAGTGCGTCAGTTGAGTGAGTGGATGCGTTTGAGCGTTAGTTGAGAGCGTGGATGCGTTAGTGCGTTAGTTGAGTGAGTGGATGCGTTAGTGCATCAATTGAGTGAGTGGATGCGTTAGTGCATCAGTTGAGTGTGTGGGTGCGTTAGTGCATCAGTTGAGTGAGTGGATGCGTTAGTGCATGAGTTGAGGGAGTGGATGCGTTAGTGCGTCAGTTGTGTGAGTGGATGCGTTAGTGTGTCAGCTGAGGGGGTTGATGCGTTAGTGCGTTAGTTGTGTGCGTGGATTCGTTAGTGCGGCAGTTGAGTGCATGGATGCGTTAGCGCGTCAGTTGAATGAGTGGATGCGTTAGTGCGACAGTGCGTCAGTTGAGCGTGTGGATGCGTTAGTGCGTCAGTTGACAGAGTAGATGCGCTAGTGCGTTAGTTGAGTGAGTGGATGCGTTAGTGCGTCAGTTGAGCGAGTAGATGCGTTAGTGCGTCAGTTGAGTGAGTGGACGCGTTAGGGCGTCAGTTGAGTGCGTGGATGCGTTAGTGCGTCATTTGAGTGAGTGGATGGGTTAGTGCGTCAGTTGGGTGAGCGAATGCGTTAGTGCGTCAGTTGAGTGAGTGGATGCGTGAGTGCGTCAGTTGAGTGCGTGGATGCGTTAGTGTGTTAGTGTTGCAGTTGACTGCAGGGATGCGTTAGTGCGGCAGTTGAGTGCGTGTATGCGTTAGCGCGTCAGTGCGTCAGTTGAGTGCGTGTATGCGTTAGTGCGTTATTGCTGTAGTTGAGTGAGTGGATATGTTAGTGCGGCAGTTGAGCATGTCGCTACTTCAGTGCGTCAGTGCGTCGAATACACAAATCACCCTCGATCGATGTATGAATGGATCGATTGTCTAGTCAAGCCAGTGTTAGAGTAAAGCCGCAAAGTCATACATCATTAATGAGCATGGAGTGAATAATTAACAAAAAAATCTAGCTAACGTCAAGTACAGGAAATAGTATATGTAATAAGCTCGATATGTTTAGCTCTGTTTATGTTGGTGGGGTCTATGAAGTGTAATCGTGGACAGCTGTACACCGCGAAGATGTGGGTGTGGATTGTGAAATTTGTTTGCACAGGGAACTCAATGTTTGTTATCATGGAGATGCGTGAGAGCGATCTACACACTAATTATAAAAACATCCACACAAAATGTTAACGACGTAGCTGAAAATAAGCTAAAAAAGGCTTAATATAGGTGAAATGTTACTGATTCTAACAAAGCTATGTTTGACTTGATAAACTGTGGCCAAGCCTCAGCTGTGAGCGCCCATATGAATTACTACACTTATTTGTACCGTCGCAATCAGTGGCTCAAACCTTTAGTTTCAGATACAGTTTAGGCTATACGAAATGGAGTTTGTGAGCTGCATTATATTGAGCGAATAGATCATTTATATGAAAAAAGTTTCAACGCTCGCATACATGTAACTCAATTATCTTTTATCATTTTATTCTATTTTTTTAAATTAAATAGTTTGTGAAAATGGTGAGTTAAACAAAAATGAAGTAAATTATTTTAATATAAATTATATTTATCTATTTTGTCACATAGTTCAAATTTGAATAGTTACTATATAAAGTCATATCTAGCTTAAATAGAAGCAGGAATACATTTTATTTATAAAACTCACAAAAAAAAGACGTTTTCATCGCTTATTTTGTAAAGAGTTTAATATTATCATTACACTGATTAGACACATTTGTAATATGTTTATGCTAAAGAAGGTAAATCGTTCAGACTTAGGCCCTAGTGATCACAGTTTTGACATATTTGGTCCCGTTGTGCGCCTCACTAATACAGATAAATAATATACATAATACAAAAATGTATCAAACAATACCATGTGTGTGGCAAAGAAAAAGGGATAGAAAAGTCCGCTGTTTTTGGTGATCGTGTGGTCAGCTGCTTCACCACAGCCGAGGCATTCATATATGCCCATAATAAGAGGACAGTTGTACTGAAATCTTGTTTTTGTACTGTTGTATATGGTGAATAAAAATATATTTATACCAAATAATCCGGATAACATAGAGGATTGAATAAATCACTGAATTAAAAAATAAAACTTAAAATTAAAAAGTGTCTGTATTATGTAAGCTGCAAATTATGTCGTCTATGCATATCTACATGTCTATTGTATGAAATAAAAGTATTGTCATGTGTAGTTTATGTAATATGAATTGGTCTGATTTATGTAACAATAGGCTTTTGATTTGTTAATCAAAGTTGAGAATATGTTGGAAGCCTTTAGTTTTACATGATTCGAAAACCACATAAACAAAGTAAAGCTTGTACAAAGCGTATTAAATATTTTTCTTGCACTAAAATTGTGCTCTGTATTTTCTAACATAATTGTCCTTGTATTTTCACAGGTTATATATATAACGGAAATAAATATATATATTAACAACACTTGTGTCTCTAATGTTGTTGTGTGCATGGTTGCACATGCAGACAATTTTTTTAATATTAACATTTATTTTAGATAATAATCTTGCAATGAGAAAAATAATTTTGATATGGTACAACTATTAGTCAAAAATTATTATAATATGTTTTACCCTATTGACACGAAATGACACAATTTTCACTGATTGTTAGTTATTGGAAAGTGATATAGCATATATATTAAAACAAAACCACAAATAAAATGTCACTCTGTAGCTCTAACTGGGATTAAAAAAACGTCTGGAAGCATTGATATCAGTTTACAGTGTGTGTGATAATGATTATAACTTAATAATTCGGCAACCACAAAGTGACATATCCAGTACGTGCTGCTAAACATGTCAAGTATGAATACTTTATACTTGACATGATGATACATCGAGATACATTATTGCACGTTATATTTGAATTTCAGCTATGCGATTGCATCTTTTTGTGATGATTCTCAAATGACTTGGATCATTGTTAACATTTGAGTTAAATATGTGTATTTATTGAGCTAATCCTGTTTAAAAAAATATTATGTGTTTTTTAAACAATAACATCGACATATTGCCAATAGCTGGCTCACTGTAAACCGTGACAATAACGAAGTAATGGAGAGGTATTGTCAAACCATTTTCACCTCATTAGGCATCTTCTCTTTGAGGATTAGATTAATTAACACGGGCATTTGGCATAGTTTTGTTGCTTTAGATAGGCTTTAGATAGTATACGCGAGATTTGACAAACCATCATGCCCATAGAATGATCCGGATATATAATAAGTGCGTATTTTAATATTTGGTAAATTTCCCATTTGCTATGAAAAATATATTTGCCATAAAAAATATAATTTGAATGTGTCCCACTGCACTATTTTTCAGCTTACTAATCCCACTTTGACCAGATTTTTATCATAATTGGACAAGAACAGAAGATGGTTTATTCCATGATTTAAATTGGTATTTGATATTGTTTGATTATTGTGTCCGTATATAACAATATGACTTCAAACGGTTTTCTCTGTGACAGATTGAAAAGCAAATGCGGTTCCAGGACGGTCAATGATGGGAAGGCTGATTTTGACTTAATAAAGGGAACTGTCAACATGGCTCTAATTTGGTCCAAATATTTTATTTTTCATATAAAACACATACATATATTTATTCCTTTTAATCTGTTAATGTAAACATAATAAATGTAGGTCTCAAATAACCGAATAATATGGTTAAAGCGTTTCATTATCAATGTCGATTGCAGCACAATTCTATGAGTTGTATTATATTTATTTTTGCTGATATTATAGTTTTGGCGCCCATTGTGTAAATGAAAATGAAGAAAACAAGCTTATTTGACACAATATTTTATTTTCTCATGCAAGTTAGGTTCACATCTAGAATTTGCAAGGGGAAGGACATAGCTGTAATTTTAACTTAAAAAAGGGGGAGGTGGACATTTTTAAAAATTTCAATTAGGATAATTTTATTTTTTATTCCGGAACGCAATAAGTTGGGTTCCTCTTAATAAGTCAGATGATCCGAAATAAATTTATTTAATTACAATTTACAATTAAAGTTGATTGTGGTATTTTGTATAAATCAAAAAAACAAAAACATTAAACATGAAATTTAAAAATCGCAAAAAATTTTCCGCGTGGGCTCCCATCTTAAACTGATAGAACATCATCTTACCTATACTGCGTACAAATGTCAGAGCGTTATCAACCTTTTAAACTATCTTAGCTTTTTGCATCCACTAAAAAGACCATGGGCTGAAAGTCGAAACCTGCCCCCCCCCCCCTGGGTATTTTTGTGGACCATAATTTTTTAACCTTATTATGTACCACGTTACTTTCAGGTGGTCTGTAGATTTTCTATGCATGGACAAGGTCACCAGAGGTGATCGAAGTATGGTACCCTTTACCCTTAGGTCTACAAAAGTACCCAGGGGGGTACAGGTGAGCCCAAGGTCTAGAACACATAACACAACAACTTACAACGATCTGCAGAGTTGTTCTAGTTTTTTTTTTTTAAGGACAAAAAATATAGAAACACTACAAACAAATCATTATTAATTGAGTGTGTGGTTCAGAGGGTGGGTAGGTGGGTCGTTGCTTGAATTGGTAGTAGGCAGGTGGGTATGACGGTAGGTACAGTAATAGATTGGTGGGTCGTTGGGCAAGCAGACAAACAGGGGCGACGTTCGGGCAGACGAACTGGCATGAATTCGGGCGAGCTGGCAGGCACGCATTCGGGCGGGTAGGCAGACATGCTGACAGGTAGGAAAGCAGCAGAGAGACTGGCAGGCAGGAAACAGGCAGGCAGGCATCAACTGCGACCTGTTCACATATGTAGGCCTAGATGAAGCTGGCAGAGCGGGTATTGAGGGTCACAGTGGTGTTCTTGGTAGCTCTATTTATGGCTGTCAATCTATGTAATTGAAGGATGTAATTAGTTATTTATTTAACTTTGATGGTGCCCTGTGTAGACCACAGGATGTATATGGTCCACTGGTTACTAATCTAGACTCCCTCCTCTTTCGTGAAGACAACATAGGCTTCATTGTAATTAGAAAATGGATATGTTTTTATGATGTTATGTATACAGATTTACTATGCAAATATTACATAAGTGCAGAAAAAATGCAGGCTGATTAGAGGGAACTGTAAAAAAAAAGATAAATGTAAAAAAACGATAGAGCTATTTACAGCTTAGATCTTATGTTAGTATGCTATTTTTCTTCATAATTAAAAAATCAAGCATGCATGTTTTAGCCCTCCCAGCGCGGCTGTCTGAATGAGAGTGTCATTGTGAATCTTCACACCTCCCTGGGAAGAATGGTCATATATTCAAAACATTTGGCTAAATATTGGCAACACATTTGTACAAAATTCTTATTGACACGCAATCGCATTAGTAAACGTTTGTTGGTATTGGGGTAAGCTGTTCATAATCATTGACAATTTTTGACAACACATTCTTCACGATATTGGCAAAGTATTGCTAAGACATTGGTAAGGCATTTGCAACATTGGCAGCAGTCATAAGACATTCGCAAGGAATGGGACATTCGCAAGAAATGGGAAACAGCGACCGTTACAAACGCTCCCAAATACACGTCGAATACAGCGAATTTTTGGAAAATGTTAAATGTTTTCATTCGCTAGCATATTCGACAATGTGTGTGAGCAGCATCAATAACATAATTAAATAATGTATTCAAAAGTCATTATACTGACCAAAATTGCATTTTTTGCAACCAACGAAGCCATTTATAAAACAATCAGTGCATTTAACCAGCCAAATATCAATAGGCTAGATTTTCTCTGTAGCTCTAATCAAGCACAACTAACACTGGATGTTCAAGCAACACTAATATCAATCAACCAACAATAATGTGGATGAAGCAACATTAAATATGTCTATCAGTAACAATAATGTCCATGACACAACAAGAACTATGTCGATCAGTACCAATAATGTCAATCATGCAACAAGAATTATGTCGATCAGTAACAATAATGTCCATCAAGCAACAAGAATTATGTCGATCAGTGACAATATTGTCCATAAAGCAACAAGAATTATGTCGATCAGTAACAATAATGTCCATTAAACAACAAAAATTATGTCGATCAGTAACAATGATGTCCATCAAGCAACAAGAATTATGTCGATCTGTAACAATAATGTCCATCAAGCAACAAGAATTATGGCGATCAGTAAACACGGCAGACAGGCAACAGGCAGGCAGGCAGGCAGGCAGACAAGCAACAGGCAGGCAGGCAGGCAGGCAGGCAGGCAGGCAGGCAGGCAGGCAGGCAGGCAGGCAGGCAGGCAGGCAGGCAGGCAGGCAGGCAGGCAGGCAGGCAGGCAGGCAGGATTGATGTCGCATTTTCTCTTTAAAATGTTTAAAAGGTGGTACTTAATGTGCTAATAAAAAATGTAAACCCGCATATATGCGACACCGGCGGTTACAGGGTTAAAGCCTCAAACTCATACATCATGAATGATGATGGTGTGAATAATTAGGTGTAGCTAACGTCAAGCACAGGAACACAAAACAAAACAACTCACAACGATCTCTAGTGTGGTTAGGTATCCTATTAGGTTAATTTTGCCTGAATTTGTGTCCCATTTAGGGGGAAGAGGGGTGCTGGGTGTGGGAAACGGTTCACATTACTGTACACCAGTCCTTATAAACATGGGCAAAATAATGTCTCAGGTCCTTGGGTAAAGTACTTTTGTCTTTAACAAAAGTTCAGAAAAAAAATATTCACGATTATATTTGTGGTTAGGAGCTTAAAGGGTTTTGGTTGGAATAATGTTGCCCCAGCGTCGCAGACGGTGGCCTAGCATTACATCAGCATCGGCCCAATGTAACGTGTTATCTGGAGTTTCTGGCACAGGGATGTTAAAGCGTCACCTGCATAATGCAGCAGTCAGAAAACACGGTACAATCACCCAATGCCTTTTCAATGACGGGCCAGCGTTGAAGAATGGGGGTCAACATTGAAACAGAATTGGTTGAATGCCACGTGTTTGCCAAAGTAATACAACAGACCCGGTGATAGACTAGTGTTGGGCCAGCGTCATAGACGATTGACCAACATTGAACCAGCAATTGGATGAAAATCTGGCCCAACAATGAACCGGAATTTGGTGGGTAGGCCTACATCCTCTGTACGAGGTACATCGTAGGCAAGTATTGAATGAATGTTGGCCAGCACCGGCGATTATGGTGGAAGGAATACACGTCGGAAATATATTTGAACTTGTCTCCTTGGTTCTTTCTCTAATTATATCCTGGACATTTGGGATTTTTTGCAGGCAGACACGCATTCGGGCCCGGCAGACAGGCACGCTTTCGGGCGGGCAGGCAGGCACGCTTTCGGGCGGGAAGGCAGGCACGCTTTCGGCCGGGCAGGCTGGCACGCATTCGGGCGGGCAGGCAGCACGCATTCTGGCTGGCACGCAGGCACTCTTTCGGGCGGGCAGGCTGGCACACTTTCGGGTGGGCAGGCAGGCTAGCTTTCGGGCAGTCAGGCAGGCACGCATTCGGGCGGGCAGGCAAGCACGCATTTGGGCGGGCAGGCAAGCACGCATTCGGACGGGCAGGCTGGCACGCTTTCGGGCGGGCAGACAGGCACGCTTTCGGGCGGGCACGCAGGCACTCTTTTGGGCGGGCAGGCAGGCTAGCTTTCGGGCAGTCAGGCAGGCACGCATTCGGGCGGGCAGGCAAGCACGCATTCGGGCGGGCAGG
Organism: Flabesymbios commensalis; assembly: GCA_964017125.1. Classification (NCBI taxonomy): domain Eukaryota; kingdom Metazoa; phylum Annelida; class Polychaeta; order Terebellida; family Flabelligeridae; genus Flabesymbios; species Flabesymbios commensalis. The sequence continues at coordinate 68,534,915 of OZ024916.1, forward strand.
CAAGCACGTTGGCAAGTAGGAAAGCAGCACAGAGATTGGCAGGCAGGAAACAGACCGGACATTTAGGATTTTTGGCAGGCAGGCACGCATTCGGGACGGCAGACAGGCACGCATTCAGGCGGGCAGGCTGGCACGCTTTCGGGCGGACATGCAGGCACGCTTTCGGGCGTGCAGGCAGGCACGCTTTCGGGCGGGCAGGCTGGCACGCTTTCGGGCGGGCAGGCAGGCACGCTTTCGGGCGGGCAGGCAGGCACGCTTTCGGCCGGGAAGGCAGGCACGCATTCGAGCGGGCAGGCAGGCACGCATTCGGGCGGGCACGCAGGCACTCTTTCGGGCGGGCAGGCTGGCACACTTTCGGGTGGGCAGGCAGGCTAGCTTTCGGGCAGTCAGGCAGGCACGCATTCGGGCGGGCAGGCAAGCACGCATTCGGGCGGGCAGGCAAGCACGCATTCGGGCGGGCAGGCAAGCACGCATTCGGACGGGCAGGCTGGCACGCTTTCGGGCGGGTAGACAGGCACGCTTTCGGGCGGGCACGCAGGCACTCTTTCGGGCGGGCAGGCAGGCTAGCTTTCGGGCAGTCAGGCAGGCACGCATTCGGGCGGGCAGGCAAGCACGCATTCGGGCGGGCAGGCAAGCACGTTGGCAGGTAGGAAAGCAGCACAGAGATTGGCAGGCAGGAAACAGACCGGACATTTGGGATTTTTGGCAGGCAGACACGCATTCGGGACGGCAGACAGGCACGCATTCAGGCGGGCAGGCAGGCTAGCTTTCGGGCAGTCAGGCAGGCACGCATTCGGGCGGGCAGGCAAGCACGCATTCGGGCGGGCAGGCAAGCACGCATTCGGGCGGGCAGGCAGGCACGCTTTCGGCCGGGCAGGCAGCACGCATTCGGGCGGGCAGACAGGCACGCATTCGGCCGGGCAGGCAAGCACGCATTCGGGCGGGCAGGCAAGCACGCATTCGGGCGGGCAGGCAGGCACGCATTCGGCCGGGCAGGCAAGCACGCATTAGGGCAGGCAGGCAGGCACATTGGCAGGTAGGAAAGCAGCACAGAGATTGGCAGGCAGGAAACAGACAGGCGAGTGATGGGCATACAGGCAGGCAGGCAGGCAGGCAGGCAGGCAGGCAGGCAGGCAGGCAGGCAGGCAGGCAGGCAGGCAGGCAGGCAGCATAGAAAATGGCTTTTGTGAAATTTGAAAGAAATCGGTTTAGAATTAATGGAGAAATCGCCTAAAATCATGCGATCCTGGTTGATCTTTTTTCATTTGACAGCGATTATATAATAATTATGACCAGCAGCACCTACTGCTGGATTTATATCCCGCTTCATCCCGCTTCCTTTGTTCCGTATAAAGATAATGGTGACATTTGAATGCATCTGGGCGGGGGCCCTAGGGTAGTGGTTAGCACCGCTGCATTTCACGCCAGAGTTTGGTGTTCGGTTCCCGGTCTCGGCGGTTTGAAAGAAACAAAAAATGTTTCTTCCCAATCCACGTGTGAAAGTCAGTATTGTGGGGAGCCTACGTGACCGAGAGGTGGCGTGCTCGGCCTCAGACCGCCAGGGCCTGGATTTCGAATCTTGTGTCTGGATGACAGTGTCATCTCAATCATCTCACCATCCTCAGGAGGTTCTCCTGGCCCAGTTTAGCCTATTTGTGCACAAAGGTGGCCTGAAGGCCGATTCATTTCATTTTATTTGAATGCATTTATGCAGTCTTTCGTATGCGCATGATAATCTTCCCAGAAAAAAAACGAGACAATGAGCCAGTGCTGGTTCAATGTGGGGCCAGCGTCGTAGACGGTGAACCAACATTGAGCCAGCATTGACTCAATGTCGAATGTTTGCTGTGGAAATTCCAGCTTTTGTCATTATTGGAATTAAATCATCAAATGGGGCTAACCGCATCTCTTCTATAAATGGTGCTAGTTGTAGTTCGCCTACAAGTATGCATGACGATTCAAATAATTGCCTACTTTATATATTATATTTATTGTCACACATAAGAAAATATAGTGCAAATCAATACTTGGGAAAAATAAATTAGGCGTATAACACTATGACCAGAATGTAGCTGTCTCGGTCGCGATGCTCGGACGTGAAAACAGAAAGAGGATTTTTAGAGAATATTTTGTAAGATAAAAACTCGCAGAGGTACACGCAGACGGCGTCACCTGGTGAATACAAGCGTACTAAACATATATGTAAAGCAGGTAGGCAGATAAACAGGAAGGCAGACAAACAAACATACAAACAACCAACCAAACAAACAAACAAAAAAAACACACAAACAAAAAAAACACACAAACAAACAATCAAATAAACAAACAAACAAACAAATAAACAAACAAACAAACAAACAAACAAAACAACAAACAAACAGTCAAACAAACAAACAAACACACAAACCAACACACAAACAAACGAAAAAACAAACCATATTACAAAACCATAGTGATAGTATTTTACTTCCCACACACAGCTTGATAAATTGATGATGACAGCATGTAGCGGCTGCGAGCGGGTGCACAGAATCTACTGTGAAAGCTTGAAAGCTAGTTGCTGTCAGGGGAGGCACTTACACGTTATTTATTTACAGATCTTTGTATGAAGCAAGCCAATAAATGACATCTTGATGTTGCGACCGGAATACTGTGTCACTAAAAGCTAACAGGTAGCTCAGTGAGCACACTATGTTAAGCCAATGTTAGATTAATGTAGGTCCACAGTCTTGGAAGCTGGCCCAGCTTTAAACCAACATTGGTGCATATCATAGTGTACTTACTGTCACTATAAAAACTTATTCTCCAGCGAGCTCAACCTATTTCACCAGAAGCTGCGGCTGGATGGTGCTATTGATTTGACGAGAGTTCTGCAGACATGAAATATCAATTAGAAAAGCTAGTACAAAGGTGTCATATTTAGTCACGTGACTGAATTAGCCAATCATCCCCCGTCATTAATCTGATATTCAAATGAAAGTAGATCTATGTAAGAACCAGACAGTCAGGGCCATTCAAGCGGTAAGCTCCTCCCTTGCAAAGGATTGTTCCTTGGCCCGATATGATCCATATCTGAGTCCAATCCGGATCATTCCCCAAATTGGCCCCAAGTACAAATATTAAAAAAAAGAATCCGAATCGTCATTCAAATCATCCAAAAACCTAAATGGATTCTTCCCAGGTCTGACACACACATCTGGTAAAAGTGTCATGCAAATCCGTTCATTACTTTATAAGTAATACTGCTGACAAACAGACACACAGACACACAAACAAAGAGATACCACCGAAAAAACATAACCTCACTTGGCGGAGGCAGTAATAATATAATCACGAGTAAAGTATTCATGTATAAATATTTCCGTGAATAATTTGCATTTTCAGCCACTGATCAGTAGCAAAAAAAACAACACTAATTTATTTCTTCAAAAGTGTAGGAAAAATTATGGGAGTTTGAAAGATGTCAAATGACGATTCGCGGCTTTATGAGGGTATATGGTGATATATGATGATTTCAGGCTTCATGAGGGCATATGGTGATATATGATGATTTGGGGCTTCATGAGGGTATATGGTGATATATGATGATTCCAGGCTTCATGAGGGCATATGGTGATATATGACGATGCCAGGCTTCATGAGGGTATATGGTGATATATGATGATTCTAGGCTTCATGAGGGCATATGGTGATATATGATGATTTGGGGCTTCATAAGGGTATATGGTGATATATGATGATGCCAGGCTTCATGAGGGTATATGGTGATATATGATGATGCCAGGCTTCATGAGGGTATATGGTGATATATGATGATTCCAGGCTTCATGAGGGTATATGGTGATATATGATGATTTCAGGCTTCATGAGGGCATATGGTGATATATGATAATTTGGGACTTCGTGAGGGTATATCGTGATATATGATGATTCTAGGCTTCATGAGGGTATATGGTGATATATGATGATTTGAGGCTTCATGAGGGTATATGGTGAGATATGATTATTCTAGGCTTCACGAGGGTATATGGTGATATATGATGATTTTAGGCTTCACGAGGGTATATTGTGATATATGATGGTTCTAGGCTTCATGAGGTATATGGTGATATATGATGATTCTAAGCTTCATGAGGATAGATTATGAGATATGATGATCCTGTGTACTATGAGGGTATATGGATATATATGAAAATACGAGCCACCATGAGGGTAGATGATGAGATATGATGATCCCAGGCATCATGAGGGTATATTGCAATTCAATTCAATTCAGTTTAGTTATGCTTGTAACATACATATAAATGTATACACTCAATTATGTTTTACTCGTGCAATTGAGTAGTTTGGTTTTTGTGTGATGTTATAATGGTATATTACGGGTTATAAAAGGGAAGACATTTTAATGAAATATGCTGGTAAATTGTTATTTATCAGGTAAAAACAAAACGTTTATAGTTGCAGCTTAAACAAGCCATCAATTTTTAGCACATTTAACTTCTTTCCTGGTTGAAACCCCAGGACTTAAGACCATACATTATATGTGATTTAATCAGCCCATTGTATGTGGTTAAAAGAGTTTACAAAATGAACGATGTGTTTAAGTCGGTAAATAATTCCTATAATATTTAAAATTTTAGAAGCTATTTTTTATGTGTGAATCCCATTTTAAATGCTTGTGTATTTCTAACCATAATAACACATATTCGTCAGCAAATTCTATTTTGATATTCTAAATCAATATATTAGGTATATTGATTTATTTTTGAGGCATATGAAATAACATGAATGTGGATTTTTCTATGTTGATTGATAATTTGTTCAACTTCAACCAGTCTGCAACTTTTGTTAATTCTAAATTTAAATTTGTGAAAGTATAATCACCAAAAACATCTAATGTGGAGTATTAAGTAGTCTCATCAGCATAAATAATCATTTTAAACAGTTTACTGGCATTGCATAAAACAATAATATATATGATAAAAAGAAGAGGGCCCAATATAGACCCTTGAGGCACACCAATGGATATATGGTGATATATGATGATTCGAGGCACAATGAGGGTATATGGTGAGATATGATGAATATAAGCTTCATGAGGGTATATGGTGATATATGATGATTCTAGGCTTCATGAAGATAGATTATGAGATATGATGATCATAGCACCATGAGGGTATATGGATATATATGAAGATACGAACCACCATGAGGGTAGATGATGAGATATGATGATTCTAGGCTTTATGTGGGTATATCTTCAATTCAATTTAATTCAATTCAGTTTATTTATGATTGTAACATACATATAGATGTATACAATCAATTATACAAAAGCAAATGATACCTGCAAAAGGCTTTAGACAAGTCGCTTCAATGCTGGCCACCCTTCAATAAAGTAAAATAATGTTTCTGAAAACTGCATACATCGCGGAGGGAGAACCGGACAGATACGAATATATAAGTGTATATGTATCAACGCAAAAAAAAGACACAGATTAAACATATTAAGAACGTTAAAATTAGCGGGCTGCATAAATATAATACAAACCTATGTAATAACCTACACCGAGATAAAAAATAATTCAAAAGGGCAAGCGTCCACAGTGCACCGTGTATTACGAAACAGCACTTTTTGAACATATTTAGCAGTTTGGTATTAAGCATATTGAGTTGTATTAATTTACAAGGAAACATTCCAGATATTCTGAAAATCCTTTTCGACTTTGAATATTTACTTTATCTGTCATAATGCTGCTTGATTTTTTTAAAATTTTCGGAATACAAAAACGCATGCATTTTTGAGCAAATACATGTTTTATTCGTGCCATTAAGTAGTTTTTTTTGTGTGATGTTATGATGGTAGATTACTGGTTGTAAAAGGGAAGATATTTTAATGAAATATGCAGGTAAATTGTTATTTATCAGGTCCAAACAAAACGTTTATAGTTGCAGCTTAAACAAGCCCACAATTTTCAGCACATTTAACTTCTTTTCTGGTTGAAACCCCACCACTTAAGACCAGAAATTATAATCCATTTTAATCGGCCCATTGTATGTGGTTAAAAGAGTTTCAAAAGGAAATGTGTGTTTAAGTCGTTACATTATTCCTATGATATTTAAAATTTTAGAAGCTATTTTGTTTATGTGTGAATCCCATTTTAGATGCTTGTGTATTTTTAACCCTGAAAAGACAAATTCTTCAGAAAATTATATTTTGATATTCTCAATCCCTATATTAGGTATATTGATTTATTTTTGAGGCATATGCAATAACATGAATGTGGATTTTTTTATGTTGATTGATAATTTGTTCAACTTTAACCAGTCTACAACTTTTGCTAATTCTAAATTTAAATTTGTGGAAGTATAATCACCAAAAACATTCAATGTGGAGTATTAAGTAGTTTCATCAGCATAAATATTCATCCTAAACAGTTTACTGGCATTGCATAAATCATTAATATATATAATAAAAAGAAGAGGGCCCAATATAAACCTTTAAGGTACACCAGTGGATATATGGTGATATATGATGTTTCGAAGCACCATGAGGGTATATGATGAGATATGATGATTAGAAGCTTCATGAGGGTATATGGTGAGATACGATGATTCGAGGCTTCATGAGGGTATATTATGAGATATGATCATTCTAGGCACCATGAGGTATTATGGTGATATATGATGATTCGAGACACCATGAGGGTAGATTATATGATTTTATTGATTTGAGGCACCATGATATGATGATTCGAGGCTTCATGAGGGTATATGATAAGCTTCATGGGGGTAGGCTTATATGATGAGATAATCGCACTGCATTGTATTTGTTAATAACGCACTTTTAACGCCTTAAGCCTTTAGACGTCAGATTCGTCATACAAAGCGGGTCCCTGCAATGAAAGAATTAGAAAACATATAATGGCCGTACACCCATAACATAGGTATTCGAATAAAGCGGACATAGCTAACTAAGATATTTATTGAAAGAAACCTTTGGTCTCCATGGTTTATACAAAAATGTGTCCGCGCTGTAAGGGCTAATAAAGGTGTTAAAGACGGCCAACAAGTGGTGTAATGACATTTAGTGCAAGACGTCTTGTTTTTCAACTGGATCAATATGTTAATTTTTGCCACCAATGCTGATATCAATATACCGGGCCTAATGATTTGAAAACGTTTTGTTACCATTTCTTAAGTTGTCATTAAGGGTCATTTTGAGATCATTTATTGAAGGTACCGTATATTTCACATGAATCATGATATCGTTTTCAAGTTAATGTCGGACAGTATATCATGTGACCACTTAACATTCGCAGAATTGCGAGCAAAATTGCGAATATATAGCATTATTGAAATGTAAACTGAATTTGAAAACAAATACGAAAATGTTGTTTCAGTTGTGATTAGTATTATAATGCTTGTAATCTTACTTATCAATCCTAGTCCTTTATGCATATCAATTCAAGATCACTGAATCCCAAACTCTCAATACAAGGTCAGTGATTTGATAAACATGGTTTCTCGAGCTATATGGCAGACAAACATCCATATATTAACAGCGAGAGGCCGGAACTTTCGTCGCGCAAGATCTAACTTCCTGTGGTGTTCACCTTTTTTACACTTGGCAGATGGAATATCATGTCATAATATGGTGGCTAGTCTATATTTCAACAGCTCTACATTTCAACTCCTTCGTCTTCCGCTTAAAATTGTCAGCAAGCAATGTCAGGTTTGTTCGCCATTGTCAGGAGTGGAGAACAGCAACTGCCATACAGTATATCTGTCGCAAGCGTGTATAGAACTACATCTTAGTAATGCTATATATGGTGCGTCTCTACAAGTACACACGATATACCCATCCAACACAAGACATTGAGAGAATGCTGGTTTAATGTCGTCCCACTGTCTATAACACCATCAATCCAAACTTCGTTTTACCCATGCATAGCAATTATCTAATTAATGTCTTGTCATCATCATCCTGAACTGCAGTGTACTCACTGGAGCTGGTTTTGAAAATGCTTCCAAAGGATGCATCAAGTCAAGTGCCCATCACTGTTCTGTTGTCGGGACGAGCAGAGATTTTGCAATGAGAGTTAGGTGTAATTTTCGTACTTCGTAATTCGTCATGAAGTAGATGCTGGTGTAGAGCAGCTTTTGCTGTTGGATAATAATCTTGGCACTTTTTTTTTCCTGATCTTATTTTCGTAATGGGTATGCATATAATGTTGCAGATTTCATTCCACACTGATCTGACTCTTATTATTATCATTCACATTATGCACCCCATGCTGACAATTTTGAGGGGTCATATGATTAACATTTTGCCAAGTATGTGGACACTGTATGTAATATTCGTTGAAAAGATTGTCAACTTTGAATGACCTTTAACCCCCAAAAAAAATCTGGTACCAAAATTTTTCTGAATTAGTCAATATAGTAGAGATAGAAAAACATTGGTGCTAAAAATTTACATTCCAATCCCAGTGGACATCTATATCCAACATTACGCCCTGCACTAATACTTCCCTAGCAATCAGGAACCACATCAAAGGAAGCCCCAGGATGATGTTATGGATTAGACGAGAAATCGGTAAGCCTGGAATATTAATAGAAGAACCAGATGGACATATATATAGGCAAGAACATCATCAGAAAAATTATCAACCGTAGATCTATTCATTATGAATAATTACACGACCACAAGCTTCCTGGCACATACATTATTTAGTATTTTTACGGCCATATGATTCTGTTCAAATAATTTGTCTAACTGGAGCAGTACTGTAACCAACATAAACAGTAGGCGTCATTTTGGATTAGACCACTCTCACAGCATTACTGCTCAGAATAGAATGATGTTAATTGGCTTGACTTGTTTCATTTCTTCACTGTTTCTCACGGTGACTGGTGAATGTGGAGGAGATGTGAGATGGAGGGACCCTGAGGCTTTGTCTGTAATGATGAACAGCACAGAGACGCGATGTGCTGATATCAATCTAACTACACAGAGGAGGGTGTGTAAAGTGTTGAGTGAGGACGATGAGAAAAAACTGTTGTGTGGAGAGAATGGACAAGATGTTGACTGTAACAGGCCAATCAGCCTATGTCCTGATGGTAGTCTGAACAAGACCTGTTTTCCTGTATCAGACAGTAACTCAATACATTACATGTGTCTCTGCCATTCAGCTGGTGATCAGTGCACGTTTACTGCTAATAAACCACAATGGTCTCCATGGCAAACATTGACAGGTCACAAGAAAGGCTTTGGGTTTACTCGGAAACTACATATGGAATCATCATCAGAATGTCTCGTTGAATACGATTCGCAAATTGTTGTGAATATAATATCTGAATACCTTCCCAACAACATCTTCAGTGCATCATCGACCTTCTCTAGTACATCTAGTGTACCTTACAGAGCCACCAGAATAGACCAGCTGCTTGGGCAGCTCGTCATAAAAGTAACTCAGAGTGGCTACAAATCCAGCTGCTACAATCCTACTCTGTTGGGGGGATCCTGATCAGGAGACGACGTGATGTGTTTCTCCAGTATCCAAGAGCCGGCACTTTAAAAACAGCTGAAGATGATCTACAGTCGCAAAATGTGATCGTGAATCAAAATCTACAGTATAAAGATGATGACGCCACTGAGTAAACGAGTAACATAATAAAAACATTCCGGAATTGAACATAGCTTGATTGAGTTCAAAATTGGGAAGATTTTAATTGGGTGGTTGGAATTAAAAGGCTATCCAAATGGTGTATATAACTCATATTATTTTACTTATTATGTTTATTATTTTATTTATTTGTTTAAAAAGGAGGAGCGTGGGAGGTTTGGAAGCTCACCCCAAGACTTTGTTTGCATATTTAGTTTAACTTAGAGGACATTTTAAATAATTTGACGCAAAAAAGAGTGGGCGTGCGCCCCCTGCGTCCCCCTTCTTTGGATCCGCGCCTGATTGCTATTCGTTTGTGTTAGTTGCCATTATCATGATTTTCTTTAATACACATTATTATTATTGTTATTACGCTACATTTTTCACAAATCTGCTAATATGTAATGTCGGTTTATGATTTTTTCTACCTACCGCGAAGTTGGGCGGCCCGGCCATGCCGCGTGGTATGTAAGGGTATTTTTCCTAAAATATTGCTCAACATAGATTCCAAATGGCGGTCATTTTGAGGAGCAAGACAGCGGCCAAAATCTGCACGTGCCAATTCGCTTCCATCACAATTCCTGTAGAGCAATATTTTCATTTATTATATATTCCTCTAATTTCAACCCTTGTACTTCTAGGACCGTATATTTGCGTGTAGTTTTAACCCCTGTACTGCTAGGACCGTAGATATACTTAATCCTTGTGCTGCTAGGATTGTATAAATACCTTTAAGTGTAACCCTTCTAGTGCTAGGACCTTATATATACCCTAAATGTTAACCATTGTACTGCTAGGACCGTATTATGTACGTTTAGTTTTAACCACCCTTGTACAACTAAGATATATACGTGAATTTTTACTCCCTGTGCTGCTAGCGCCGTATATATATACCTTTAATTTTACCCTGTGTGCTGCTAGCATCGTATATATGGTCGATTCCCACGAAAGTGATGCATTTGAACCTTATTTTGAAAAAGTTCATTTTCTCAATATTCAAAATAAACAGCGCCTTTATATTACGCATTCTAAAGCGCGGCACCTGCACCTAATCAATAGCCAACACTTTTTCGCTTTTGTTAATTTGAATTTTTTTAATTCATATTTTTTGAAAATTTAAAACTCATGTAACCCTACGAATACAGCTTGTGTTATGATATCTGAGTGAATCAATATTGCACAATATAAATATTTTACACATTATATCTATGACCTGAGCTGTGCTTGCTGTTTATTTGCTTAGCCGAATTCATTGTGGAGCTTGTCCACAAAATAATGTTGGTAATAGCAAAATAGGTGCAATAATTTAAAGTGCGTTTTTGTAACCATACAAATGCGCTTTCATGTTCTATAAAACGAATACTACTACAGATTAACACAAGCTCTTTTCTCTGAATACACTTGTGGTACCAATGTATAATATGGGCAAGGTAACGTATCAGAAAATTATACCATTTTTTTAATTTCTTCCATTGAACACTACGGGTTTTTTTCAAATGTGTAACCCTACGAATTTTAAATAAAGAAATGGCAGCTGTGGAATTCTATGAAAGGACATGGGGTTTACCTCCTTGTCTAACAGAATAACCAAAGTACAGTGTACGTGACAGTCAGATTTTAGTGGTTAACATAGATATCTTAAAACGTTAGCAATGTTTGAATTTTTAAGATATTCTACAAATTATCACAGTGCTATATTTCACTGTGTATGTGTGGAGAATACAGGAGTTAATTGAATATCTATGATGCATTATCATGTCATGACATGGCAATATGTGGACAATATCATTTAAAATATTCTTATGTAATAGAAGAGCCACCAGAGACTGAGGATATTGTCATTCGTAGGGTTACACAAATGTTAAGTATTCGTAGGGTTACTATCTACAAGAGAAAAACGTTAAATGATTAAAAAATATATATTGCTCTCATTGCAAAACAGGCCAAGAATAAATCTAACATCATAGTGAGCACTTATAAGGTGTAAAACTCAACAAGCTAATAAATATTTTTATCCACAAAATAAAAAACACGTTTTTAAAACGTTTGAAAATTATTTTAACTTACCAATGCAAAGGCTAATTTACTGTTAATATACTTTGTTATACATCATATTAAAGATATATCTAATGTGTATTCTTTTGTGTATTACAAATATTGGAAATACTAATTTAAACATATCTAGCATCTAAAAGAGTTCACCACTGTGTGCATTCGTAGGGTTACCAATTTCACAAATAGCTTCTATGTTGTATAACACAATACGTGTTTAATTGGCATTGCGAGACCTTTATCTAAAAACACGATATTTTTCAAAAACAATATATACAAGCAAGCCAAAACAAGTGGTATTTTAAAACGTGTGTGATACAATAGCGACATAATCACTGTCTGACTTCACCAGTTGGAAATACATAAAATTATTTGACAAATTAGATATTTTGCTCAATGGTCTATGTGAAGTTAATTATAGCGTGGTAAATCTATCAGATATTGAGCAGTATCATACGGAAGAACACACATGTGTTTAAATAATATAATGAGCCGTCAAAATTGCAGTATTGTGATGATTTTTCATAGCCCACCTAGATAGAGTAACCCTACAAATGACAGCGTAACCCTACAAACAAAGCTGTTATAAGCATTTTGAATCGACGTAGAGCAACCAGTTTTACATTTTTGTGTGCATTGTAGCTCTATCTGTCAAATACCTTTCACAAGTGAATGATATAATGTATATATGTATGTATATTTTTCAGGTTGACTTTTAATTCAGTGACTAACAATAAATAAATTATTCTCGTGATTCTCGCGCACCTTGTTGCTAAAAACTCTTTATTCCATCCTTCTCTGATTGTTTATTAATGTGGCTGTCAAAGTAATGTTCGTTATCGAAACAAATCGTTTATAGCACAAAGATTATGTTAATTAATAGCCTTATTTTTCAATAAAATATCAATTTGTAACCCTACGAATACACCTTTAAAACCTACGAGAAAAACGTTTAGATGAACAAATGATATGAAATCATGATTTTAAACAAGATGCTCCATTTACATTTTATTATTCAACTGCTATTTCCACTCTAAGCCTTGAATTGAAAGAAATATTATGTTTGACATGTCTTTTTTATATATTTTCTGTAAATTGATTATTTGTAGCAGAGTAGAAGTTGGCTACAAATCATTATGTGCAGTATCAAATTTTCGAAACTGTTAATAAACTGTTCTAAACGTTACCACCTAATTGTTACCACTTGAACTGCTGTACTCTTTGCGACCAAAGTTTTAGTTACATTATGGCATTTACATATTACATAATATGCATTCGTAGGGTTACTCTGGTGTTCAATAATGAGCATGAACTCTATTCATGTTGCAACTATCATATAATAAGAGCTCGCATATATTTTTTGTGAAAGTTCCATATGTCTGCGATATAAACTGAAGAATTTAGGACTGTGCAATAAAGTTGTTTTTTTGCCGATATTCATCACTTTCGTGGGAATCGACCATATATATATACCCTTAATTTACCCCCCTGTGCTGCTAGCACCGTATATATACCTTAAATTTTAACCCTTGTGCTGCTAGCACCGTATATATACCTTTAATTTTAACCATTGTGCTGCTAGCGCCGTATATATACCTTTAATTTTAACCCTTGTGCTGCTAGCGCCGCATATATACCTTTTATTTTAACCCTTGGGCTGCTAGCGCCGCATAAATATAGAAAATATAGAAATTGTGTATATTCTTATACCATCGAGTCATATATGATATAACCGCCATACATAGCAGCTCAATTAAAACCACTGTGCCCCGCTTTAATCAACGCTTTGTTTAATATTTGTAATCACTTTGAAAAAAAAAATCCATATATTAAATAAGGTTTAACAAATATTGACAATCACGACGCAGTTGAATTTTATATTGATGTGTTATTACCATGTATCGCGTAGATCAAAACTAGCTGTAGTTTAACACACGACAATACGTATTAGCTGGATTTTATGTCAAGTATAGATAGCATGTATATTGTCAAAATAATCTGCGGTTATACAAAGCAAACTCTTGTTTATTTATTAATTGTTAAAAAACACATATTTTTAAACTTATTTTTAAACATATTTTAGCAGTCAAGTTATTTCACATAATGTGCCCTGTGATGGCGGGGGCCCTAGGGTAGTGGTTAGCACCGCTGCCTTTCACGCCAGAGTTCGGGGTTCGGTTCCCGGTCTCGGCGGTTTCAAAGAAACAAAAATGTTTCTTCCCCATCCACGTGTGAAAGTCAGTATTGTGGGGAGCCTCCGTGACCGAGAGGTAGCGTGCTCGGCCTCAGACCGCCAGGGCTCGAATTTCGAATCCTGTGTCTGGAGGACAGTGTCATCTCAATCATCTCACCATCCTCAGGAGGTTCTCCTGGCCCAGTTTAGCCTATATGTGCACAAAAGTGGCCTAAAGCCCGATTCATTTCATTTTTTTGCCCTGTGATAAATATACATTTTTATGATCGATGTCTATGTACATTTATGGCAAATAGTTAGTTGTGACAAATAGTCTGTATTGACCTTTTACTATGTGAATAAATAATATATATGTCCTACGAATAATTATTATAAATGATAGCGCGTTACACTTTAAATTAAATTCACTGTAGTCTGAGTAAATATCATCAATGTAACCCTCTGCCCGCCACAGTCATCTTAATTAAATCTCCCGCACTTGAAATTGTGTCTCGCTACCGCGACCCACATCATCAAGTGCGCAAAAATTAGTGATATTTATTTCATTTGCAACCAAATATTTGCGAATATTATTGCTTGAAGACTTATTTTATTACCAATAAAAGTGATTTAATCTGCTAGTGAAATAGATTAACCCTTTCAGCGCGGGGACCGTCTGTAGACGTCAGAATCTGACGTCTAAAGACGTCAGATTCTGATGTCTAAAGACAATCCCAACACAGAAAGAATTAAAATATATATATTGGCCGTACACCCATAACATAGGTATTCAAATGAAGCGGCAAGAAGTAACTAATACATTTATGATGAATTTATATTGAACAAACACCTTGGTCTCCATGGTTTATACAAAAATATTTCAGCGTTGTAAGAGTTGAACTTAGCACTCAAAGGGTTAGTATTCCGATTCGCTATCGATAAGAATACAAACGTGTAACTACGTTAGTTTATCAGTTTTATAATCAAGGTTTGTAAATATATTTACTCCTCAGTCCATCCATGTCATCCTGTCTCATGCTCCGGTCACTCTCTAGGCACGCTGTATTGGAGAAATGTTGGTTTAATGTTGGTTTAATAATGAGTCATCGTCTACGACGCTGGCCCAACATTACATTAACATCGGGTCAATGTATTGTGTCGGCTGAGCACGAGAGAAAAAAGCCAGTGAACCAAATAATAGTTTGTTTGGTCGCCCTTGACTTCCTGTGAATGTAATCACCCTCCGTGACGTCATCACCGCTCCGTGACGTTACATAACATATATAGCCCACAAACTTATCCGACCTGTAGCGGTCAAATCTCTAAGGACACCCTTTGGTGTCATCACAGCAAACACGAGCCGTTGGCCAATGCTAGTTCAATGCTGGGCCAGCGTCGCAGACGATGGGTTAGCATTGAACTAGCATTGGCTCAACGACTCGTGTTTGCTGGAATAGTCACTGAAGCGTGATTTTTGAAGATTTCTTTATAAATATTACGTGCACGAAGATGATAGTTGGTGTGATTTTTACCTCCTTCACCGCGACACATGACTATATTCTCCTTTAATCAGTTTTATTAGACGCCCAAATGATATGATGTACGTGAGATGATGACGTCAATAGCCCAAGTATTCCTTAATACTATTCAGATTAAATGACTGTTATTTGGAATGAGGCATCAGTATTGGCAAATGTTTACGCTACCTCTCGGTTTACGAAGCTTTTCACAATAGAGTGATCGGGGACGAGTTTCTTTAATTTCTTAAAGGGTAACTAACGTTTATAGTCGTTTTAACAAAGCTATTTGTCCCCCAAACAATGAAAAATTGTAAGAGAAATGACCTTTACATTAGAAAGATTGACATATATTTTAATTCAAATTGTACCCACGTACTTATATATTTTAAACCACTTAAATTTGTGAGCCGCGGTAGCAAGGCACACCTGTTAGGTCACAATTTAAGTTATACAATCTAGCGACTTGTGTGTTAATACTTTTGAGGACAATGAATTATGGTCTCACCACCCTGAATAAGTCGATATAGAACCCTTTAAGCCCTCACGATGCTCTAAAGCATCATTTTACATAACTGGAAACACACCTAATTCCCCTACAACTAGGGGTTTTGTAATGAAAATTTCCATGAAACTGGTTCACCAATACATGGCAATTTTCCTTAATTTTTCACCCACTTCAAATCATCTTCATTCACAGCAAGTCGAGAATTGCGGCAGCAATTCGCGGCTTGTAGTGTATGAAAATGACAATAATAAATTCAGTCTTCAAAGGGTTAAAAACGACTAGATTAGTGTTTAGCGGGGCGGGGGTTAACCCTTCCAGTACAAGGACCGATTTTAACGTCAAAATAGATCACGTACAGACATGTTTGCAAATATATATACTGTATTAACTCTTTAAGCGCCGGACCCGTGTATATTCGTTTTTCCATTTTTTATTTGCACAATAAATGCCAGTTTTTGAATAGGTTAAAGGTAAAACGTGACATCAATCAACAAGATTTCAAAATCGTTGACATCCATATTGTCAAATCTGAATAATTTTCACTCACTTGAAAATGTGGATCGCGTCAGCGAAACAGAACTCCAAGTGGGTGAAAATTCCAATTAAATAATTTGGCGGGTAAAGGGTTATATCCGTTATTTAAGGTAGACTGTGGGTAAATAAATCAGCAATAGCTACAACGAAAACATCTTCCAGCAAACGCATTGTGAGTTTTGTGGAATAGTAGTCTGTTATACTGTGTTGCTATTATATTTGTGTAACTGCCTATATCATGTATATTAAAATAAGAGTTTTTTGTTGAACCGTCCTAATATTGTAGATTTCGAATATAATATTACCAACGCCGGTGATTAACCCTTTCACCACTAAACACGACTATAGTCGTATATAGTTTTAATAAGTTGTATTACCTGATTAAATCCCGGTTATTGATAGTAAAATGTGTGTTTAAACATCAAGATTTGCAAATGTTTGGTCTCAAATTATGCAAATATGAGTAATTTTCACCAACTTGAAGTTGTGAGTCGCGGTTGTGAGACACAACTTCTAGTGGGTGAAAATTTAATTTGTAATGTAGCGCTTTAAGGGTTGATGGAGACACCAGCCCAACATTAACCCTTTAAGTCCTCACGATGCATTAAAGCATCATTTTACATCCCTGAAAACAGATTTAATTTTCCTATAACCAAGGGTTCTAGAACGAAAATTTCTATGAAACTGGTTTACCAATACATGACAATTTTTTTTACGTTTCCACCCACTTCAAATTATCTTCATCCACTGCAAGTCGAGAATTGCGACAATGGTGAATTCAGGATTGAAAGGGTGAAATCAGAACTGGGTGAGATTCTCGTGTTTCATCTGATACTCTGTAATCATGGTGATACAAGGTCCATCCACAGCTTTGATAATGTATCGCATTGTTAAATAATGCCTTTCCATTTAGATCGATTATGTCATTTTATTATTATTAACACATGTAAAAGTTACATATATTGGAGCAGTATAAGCTGATATCATTTATCTATATTAAACTCAGCGAATTGAACATGCAGCTCTGATTAGTATGATGCATGATCATTCTATCGGATGTCAGATTAAACGTATGGGCTGGACCTGTGGTGTTTTATGCTAATAGTTTGTTTATACTATGTAGAAATAAAGTGCTCTATAATCTTTATTAAACACAAAAATCACGTTTTAGTAGCTGCCAACTATTGGTATTGATTGACACTTATATTCTAGCCTGCATGTTAAAAAATGATGTTAGCAATGTGGGGACCTTTAATAAGAAGCTAATATGTGAAGTTTTTTAATAAATCATTATTTAACATGTCTAATAATTAATTTTGTTCATATTACTAATGACGCTGGAAATATTGGTTGGAAATGTTAGAGCACACCAAATTACATTTCCATCTTTACCATTAAAATACAATGTATCTACGTTGAGTAATAGTATAAAACACTGAAATTGCAAATTAGCAGGTCACTATCTCAGCTTGAAACAATATAGATAAGTTAAAATTTAAAGTGAACATTCCAGCATTAATTTTGAATGTCACAAGCCGGGATTGTGGATAATCGCTATCACGATTTACATTTCCAGCGTGTTATAATTTCAATAACTGTCTTGGAAATGATAATGCCTAGGACAACATTCTCAGCAAACAGGATACCTTGAACCGCGTGTTGCTGGAGTGTTTTTTTCTATTTTTCTTCACTTGAAGCTGGAATTGCTGACCTTATGAAAAAATATTTATATCTAAAAAATATTTATATCACCAAAAATGAGTTATTTGATTAAGTATGTATCTAGCACAATCGATTGTATACATGTCAGAGCCATTTAGGTTGGTATTTAACTAGAAACCGCAGATATACGGCATGTGGATTCTTAATTGATCCAATAATTCAATATTGTAGATGCCCATTTTTCATAAATGTAGATATTTTTGTTCATTTCCAGCTTGAAATGAATGAAAAATGTAATAGAAACAATTATTCAGTAGCACACGGGTGTGTAGAGCTTTAGGTCACCGTATGGTGTTTGCAGGGTCGTTTGTAGCCGTGTCGTCCTCTCCGAGACCGTGGAGTGATGTATTTACTTCACCCGAAAAAAATCAACATGGCGGTGACTGTGAGTGATCTCGACCCCAAGGTCCCAAAAATGTCCATCATTTTCTTATTATTGTGGGTGCTGAAAACTGAGCATGTGACCATGTAACTGAAATGCTACTAATTCTTAAAAAAACTATTTTCGACCGTCCAAAGAAATGTCCCACGATTTTATGGAGCTCTACATTCTTAGCCATGGTAAAGGCCGAGGCCTTTTCCACAGCTAAGAATGTAGAGCTCCTTGGGTTTTAACTGACTTAAAACACATCCGAGCATAATGAGGATCCCTCATAAACAACAGCTCGGTCACACCTGACCGTTTATATGGGCCTACCATAATAATTGGTCTGTACTAGGTAAACAATAATTCTTCATTCCCGGCTTAGAATGTAGTCGTCAGACAAAGAAAATAATGTAGTGATGTGTTTTAAGCGCAGTCAATTTGTGGCAGAAGCCATTTTCAGCCACTGGGGCTAGATTGTTTGATTGATAATATTTGTTATATTGGTCCGGTTACCTGGCTCCTCCACTCGCCGCCATTGCTGCGTGACGTTACGTAAGACGCCTACGTATGCCTCACACACTCACGCATGTCATCCGTGTTAGATGAACTGTGTTTATTAAACCTCTGAGGACAAGCCATAATTAACATTCCCGCAGGGGACTGGCCTACTTCTGCCGCCCTCGCGTTATGTGATGCTTAGACCAAAGAATCAGAATCAGAAATGTTTTATTTGACCTCTGCATGTATGTATAGCGTACATTAAAAACAAAGTAGTTCGCTACTGCCACTACGATGCTTTTTTGATCCTATTTTTATTTTCCATTAAACATGCAAAATAATTATTTAAATTAAGATATTTCAGTGATGTTTTAGTATGTATTGTTTATTGAATCGTGTATCTGCATAGGAATATGTCAATTGATTTCTGTCAGCAGTTGAACACAGTTCCACGTACGCGCAAAAACGAATGAATCATGATGTTTATAAATACGTTTATGTCTATATACTTTGTGTTTAAACTTTTAGCGCTGGGATGGACTTTAGAAGTTCGATCTCAGCAACTGAAAGAATTAAACATGTATAATGACCGTAGATCATACATAGTCAAATGAAGCGAAAAGAGCAAGCTAAGACATTTATAACGATTACAAAAATTAACACCAAACCATGGCGACCAAAGGTTTTTCAAATTGAAATCATAATAAATGATGGTCTTCGGCCATACCAAGCGCTACGCCGTGCCGCGAAGCGCCGCAATCTGCTGTGCTGCGAAATTCAGCAAAAGTGACCAACTCGCCGCCGTGAAAGATAAACATTTCCCAGCTATTATTTGCCGGGCGACCAGCGCTGCGCAGCTTGCAGTGTAGTCCCTGCAATGATAAACAGTGCTGTTTATATTTTTAAGGCGCGGTGTTTGGTGGGGCCATAGCTAGGTTATTATAATTATGTATTTTTTTCATTGGAGCGAACGACTTTAAAAAGATCTGACGTCTATGAACGCGTCTATAGACTTCAAATTCTGATGTCTAAATAATCTAAATGTTTTGAAAGCGCTGAAATTATAAACAAACGAGCTCTGTAAAAATAAATGAGAACTATAAGTGAGGAAAAATACTTGATGTGACAAAAACACGCCGGCAAAATGACATCATTAGAAACATGGCGTGTAATATGTTACGCAACAATATAAGCGGTCTGCGCAAACCCAGACAAGCTGTGCGTACCCCCGACATAATTGATCATTGCGTATTTTTACGCAAGTACGTATCTGTAGCATGGGTAATAATGTGCAAATTTATACTTTAGGTAAATAATATAATTCCTACATTCTGGAAGAAAGCAGATTACACTTTAATAGATTCATATCACTTGTATCAAAACAGGGCGGGGGCCCTAGGGTAGTGGTTAGCACCGCTGCCTTTCACGCCAGAGTTCGGGGTTCGGTTCCCGGTCTCGGCGGTTTGAAAGAAACAAACTTGTTTCTTCCCAATCCACGTGTGAAAGTTAGTATTGTGGGGAGCCTCTGTGACCGAGAGGTAGCGTGCTCGGCCTCAGACCGCCAGGGCTCGAATTTCGAATCCTGTGTCTGGAGGACAGTGTCATCTCAATCATCTCACCATCCTCAGGAGGTTCTCCTGGCCCAGTTTAGCCTATATGTGCACAAAGGTGGCCTAAAGCCCGATTCATTTCATTTCATTTGTATCAAAACAAATCAGTAATTTAATATATCTTACAAATATTCCTTTTTTTTCAAATGTAATGCATATTTATCCATGGCAAAAAAAGCTTTATATGTCAGGATCAGCTGATCCTAAATCAATCGTGGAGGTTGGTCCTGATCTGTGTGAAATGAACACTTGCTGTCCTTAACCCTTTAACCCTTTAAGCCCACACGATGCATTAAAGCATCATTTTACATCCCTGAAATCAGACTTAACTTTCCTACAACTGGGGGTTATAGAATGAATATTTCCATGAAACTGGTTTACCAATACATAGCAATTTTCATTATTTTTTCACCTACTTCAAGTCATCTTCATCCACTACACGTCGAGAATTGCGACAGCAATTTGCGGCTTGTAGTGGATGAAGATGACAATGGTAAACTCAGGCTTGAAAGGATTAATCGCCGGGCCCGAGTATATTTAAAAAAAAAAATATCAGCACATTGAATACCAGCTTTTAAACATGTTAAAGATGATACGTGACATAAATCAGCAATATCTTAAAATAGTTGACCTCCGTCTTGTCAAATCTGAATAATTTTCACCCGCTTGAAGTTGTGGATCGCGTCAGCGAGACACAACTTGTGTGTTTTTGTGTTTTTTGTTGTTGTACATGTTTCCAAAATTTAAGAAAAAATGAATATAGGGGCGGGTGGGATCTGGCCAATCCGAGTTATTCTCAGATTTTTGGAATTTTCTCAACTTGACAAGACCTCTAAGGCATGTATGGAGAGCGCGAAGTCGGTGTATTGATGACTACATTTAATATAACTAACCGGTCCCCACAACTTCAAAATGGTGAAAATGACTCATATTTTCTTAATTTGAGACAAGACATCTGCAAATCGTGATGTTAAAAGCAATTTGAACGTCTAATAAAACAAAGTAAAGACCACAATAGTCGTGATTAGCGGGTTAAGATTTTAAGGGATACCCTGCAAACACGAGACATTCACCCAATGCTGATTTAACGTTGGTCCAATGTCGCACGTTGGTCCAACGTTAAATCAGCATTGGGTGAATGTCTCGTGTTTGCTGATTAGATAGACGGATATAACCAAAATTAAATGAAATGAATCTGGCTTTAGGCCACCTGTGTGCTTATATAGGCTAAATTGGGCCAGGAGAACCTCCTGAGGATGGTGAGATGAGTGAGATGACACTGTCCTCCAGACACAGGAGTTAGTATTGTGGGGAGCCTTCGTGACCGAGAGGTAGCGGGCTCGGCCTCAGACCGCCAGGGCTCGAATGTCGAATCCTGTGTCTGGAGGACAGTGTCATCTCAATCATCTCACCAGCCTCAGGAGGTTCTCCTGGCCCAGTTTAGCCTATATGTGCACAAAGGTGGCCTAAAGCCCGATTCATTTCATTTCATTTTCTCCAGACACAGGATTCGAAATTCGAAAACTGGCGGTCTGAGGCTGAGAACGCTACCTCTCGGTCACGGAGGCTCCCCACAATACTGAGCTTTAGGAGTGGATGGAGAAGAAACATTTTAATTTCTTTCAAACCGCCGAGGCCGGGAAGCGAACCCCAAACTCTGGCGTGAAAGGCAGCGGTGATTTTAAGGGCTACCCAGCAAACACGATACATCCACCCAATGCTGATTTAACGTTGGGCCACCGTCGCACGTTGGTCCAACGTTAAATCAGCATTGAGTGAATGTAGGCCTATCGTGTTTGCTGGATAGATAGACGGATATAACAACGCAGACAAACACACAATGTTGTCTCATTGCTGGATCAGCATAACTGACGTTAGCGTAACGTTAAAATAGCATTGGGCCGACCCTCTGTGTAGCGAAGCGGCATGAATCACTGATAATGTGTATTTCATGGTGAGTTCATTTAAAGTTCACTAGCATGCTCTACTCGTTTGCACAATAATAGGAAAACATCCCGTTATAATTAAATTGAGTTTGCTCCAGTGACTTAATTGTGTTGATTTCAAGTGTTTACTTGGTGTGGGAATAAATACACGTGAATCCATATCTTTAAATTTATCCTTTGCCACCAGAAAGACCATTTGAATTCAATTGAATTAATACAAATATAAAACAGCATAACTTAGATCGGCATTTTATGGAAATGAAGTTTTTAAGCAAGTGCCTGTCGCGACATTGATTCACAAACTATTTATGTACAGTTTTAATATGGGTATTTTGTGCCTTCCTTATGGTTGAAGGGTATTATTGTTCCTGTTCCTAAGAGTAGCAACAAAGATCTATGCGTTCCTCTAAATTACAGAGGAATCACTTTGTTATCATGCGTGAGTAAGGTAGATACCGCTCTGTCAAATAAACGTATTACTAATTATGCTGAAGACAATAATTTATTTGTTGAAGAACAAGTAGTTTTCCTAAAGGCAGGTCTTGTCTAGATAGCCAGTTTAGCTTGACATCAAGTATTAGTAATGTAAATAATGAGGTAAATCACTGTTTGCCTGTTTCATTGATATACAAAAAGCTTTTGGTTGGGTTAGCAGGAATTTTTTGTTTTGTATTTTAAAATTATTAAAACTGGGAATTAATAGTAAGATATACCTTGCAATTCGATGATTATATAGCTCAACAACATCCTGTTTTCGTCTCAATCATCCACATAAACCATGGTTTGAAGTTAATAGTGGAACGAGACAAGGGCACTCTCTGTCTCGAAAACTTTTTATTTTTTTATTAATAACGTTATAACTGAAATGAATAGTTTGGCTATTGGTATTTATATTAACGGTAGAAATATTTTTTCCCTTTTATATGCAGTTGATTTAGTCGGTGTTTTTTGCAGATACAGAAGTAAACCTTCAAGGACTGATAGGTGAAATATATCAATGGTGTAACAAGTGGAAAATGATAATTATTAAGAAATCTAATGTTGTTCATTTTAGAAAACACCGTAAACCTCGTACAAATTTTGTGTTCAAGTTTGGAGATGGTTTAGCTATTGCATCAAAACATAAATATTTAGGTGAGCATATGACTTTTGAAAAAGCTGTTGACGCACTATGTGGCTCTGCTTGTAGTGCACTAGGACATGTCATTAACAAGTTTAAATCTTTACATAGCATAGGGTTTTCAACGTTCACTAAGCTTTATAACAGCTGTATTAACAGTATAATAGTACGGCTCAGCCATTTGATTAGATAAGTGTTTTACACAATGTAACAGCTAATATATACTTTTGGGCGTGACGCGAGGCACTCCTATAGCAGGCATGCAAGACGATATGGGCTGGATTCCTTCTACATTCTCTCGTATGATTAATAAATTGAGGTTTTGGAATGAAGTTGTCAAAATGTATCCTGATAGATTGACGGGAAATATATTTGAATGGGATCGGCCCCTAACAATTAAAAAATGGTTATTCAATTTATTCAAATTAACCAATATAGATGCTATTTTTTCGCAACCAGAATGTCTATGATGAACTCATATATCTGGATAAAATAAAATGTCAGGTACAGGAAGAATGGTTTCGATCTTTAGAAGCTTTCACCCGAGCTAAGAACATATACACGTTTTAAACATAGTTTCGCTGCAGAAAATTCCATATATAATTTAATGTCTCGACATCAAAGATCAGTAACTGCCCAACTAAGATGCGGTTTTCTACCTATTGCCATAGCAATAGGCAGATATACGAACAAAGCCGTACAAGACAGATTATGTAAATTATGTAACACTGCCAATTTAGAAGATTTATTTTCATTTATATAATAACTTACGTACACAATTGTATGAAGATGATGTAGCTATACATACCAACTTTTTCAACTTGACTTAAACATCGTATCTATTGCTATTGTTATTACTTTTATTGTTATTGTTAAACTGTATTAATTTTATGACTAAACTGACTAATAACCCTTAACGGGCTGGGTACATTAATCAGTGTATCTGTATATTATGTATATGTAAATGTATTGCACATTTCAGTATAATAAACGAATACATGCATTAATGAGTATCTAGTATCATAATAATGATGAATATTTTCTGGAACAATTGTATTAAGGAATTAACATATCATATTGGGAAATGTTAGCAAAAAATAATACGAATGAAAAGTGTAAGTAATGAGTGCGAACTGTCATCGAGAAAATCAATCATCCATAATTATAGACCTGTGGAATATTTAGATTGTATTAATAATTGTTTAACTACCAGGCCGTATAGAGGTTTGCATAAAGAGCCCCTAAGGGGAAAGGGGCAAACACAGTTACAAACCAGTGGTCACACCCCTTGACTACTGAAGACTAACAATCAAAGGTTAGTCAGTAGTCACACCCTTTGATTGCTCAGGATGTATATCAAATGTTTACTGGCCTGCGTGGACTGCAAGGTCTATTGAACAGTTCTGCCAAATTCTAGACGGCAATCAATGTTGGTTTAATGCTGGGCCAGCGTCGCAGACCATACTGTTTTCGCGTGTGTAGTAACACAAGACGTTGAGACAATGCTGATTTAATGTTGAGTCAGCGTCGCAGACGCTGGCCCAACATTAAAACAACATTGGTTACGCATGTAAGTACCTCCCCGGCGCTGTATGGTTGGTTGATTTCCACGTACCATGTCCCCGTGTTCATGCTGTGTGTCACCCTGCCCGCCGTGATGGGGTGGTTACCCCTTAAAGTCTGAACCACCCCGCCGTAAACAGTCAGTTATAGGATAGGTACTGGTCAGCCTGAGTGACCATCACAGAGAAGGACAGTGCGCGTACAGGTTAGTGAGGAAACATTTAAACACTTTTAAAGTCAAAATATCTTAATATAAATACGCGTTTCAGAGATCCTACGGTACTGCGAAGTGTATGGCAAATTGTTAGATTCTGATTGATACCCTCACCCACACTTTGTTTTGACACATGTAGGCCTATATAACAATGATACAACAGACAATACTGGTAATGTAATACCTCCCCGAGCGGCGCAGCCATTCTGATTTATTACCCTGTGTCCATCAACATTGTAAAGTCGTCGATACTGAGAAAATCGAAATCCGGTATAAAGAGTTTTAACATTTATGTGGAATAATAGAGATTATTATTTTTACGCACTCAAATAAGGTATATCAAACTTAGGTAGATATTTTGTAAAAGGGACACAATCAGCCCAAATTCGTCCTTTTATTTTGGCTCCTTGATATGTCTATAATATATCAGCATGTCCATAGACTACAAATACGTTAATGTAAACGTAATGTTGCGCATTCACCAGTTGTTTTCTCAGCTAATATATGGGGGCTTGACAATCTAAATTTACTAGGGTAGTGCCTCTGGTTGAGGCACTACCCTAGTAAATTCAAAGTGTGAAATAACGATATTTTGTGAATTTTGAATGATATTGAGACAATTTAGTGTTGGAAAAGGTGGATTCGTGACCCCCCTGACCCCCCCCCCCTCTTTGGATCCGTATAATACAAGGGTTAACATTGTTCACTAGACAGGAACAATAATACACATTTTATTTTGAATATGTTGAAGGTTCGCGTACTAAACCTACTTTTTGCGAGTACAGAAATAACTACAAAATAAGTACCTTGTGATCAGATATGATCTGTGAACTAAGGAGACTATCATGTTCGCTTGGACACCCTTTGACTGCGGGTGACGCTTTTACCCTTAAGGCATCAGTCAATAAACCATTAATTTTAATTAGTTTTATTATAATTAATATAAGTTATAAAGACGTTTCCGCAATGTGGTAGAGCGATAAATAATTATACAAATAATCATGCAAACAGATTCAGACCTGTAATAAAGAACTAATTTTAAATTATAAATAATAGTTTTTAAAAGCAGGGCTATTTATTAGGAATTCGACGCTATTGCCAGCTTCAAAACCTCCTTGCTTCAAATAAGTAAACATTGTCGGGAACCTATTATGCCGCACTTATATATATCTAACAAGAAACTTTGTTCTCTATTTCTTTAGAGGACCACGTACATGATATTCTACGAGTTTTGATAAAGCTGTATGAATTATCTCGGCGTCTGTATCTTAAACGCCTCAGTGCGACTTTGCATTTCTCAAATAAACCAATATGCTTTAGACACCTCGAGCGTTCAGCCAGACGTGGTTCAATGTTGGGTCAATATTCGAAACGTTGGGTTAATGTTCGAAACGTTAGGTCGATGTTCGAAACGTTGGGTCAATGTTGAGCAAACGCTGTCTAATAATTCCACAGAGACATATTGCCTGGAGGCTTTTGTGTAGAAGTAAAATAGCACCGCTCTATTGATTATATGGGCATTCGTGACGTTAGTTGGTCCACATTTCGCGCCTTGGATATGGAAGGGTTCAAAAAAAGTCAGATACACCCTTTCGTATCCAAGGTGACAATTTGTTCTGACAAACAAATTCTGCATTATTATTATCACATGAGTTTTCATAAACATTCTTGATTCAGATAATAATGCATGATAATACAGAAAGAAATGTGAAAATATTTTACGGAAACGCAGTCAGCAGTATCTTTATAGAAATAACACCGAAATGACGAACTGTGAATAGTTGATCTAATCATATGACAGATTGTATCACTGTTAATTCACCAAGAGTAGACTATTATACGTTGTCCAAAATGTCAATGTGTAATGTTTCTATTGGTAATTCAATATTTACCGACCATTTATACGACTTTGGAGTGATAAGTTATTATTCACAAAGTAGACCCCCTGAAACTGGGAAGTAGTATCTTTAGGCAAGTATAAAGTTGAGTTTTCGTTTTATAGAGGGAAATCTTATTAGTATATCGCCTAGTATACATTTTATTATAACATTAAAGTCACCTACTTTCACAATAATATTGTGACACTCAAATTGCACAGTTAGTCTAACCGACTGTTCTTTATACGCTAACCCTTTCAGTGCGGGACCGACTTTAGAGGTCCTAATCTCAAATATATAGACGTCAGACTCTGACGTCTATAGATGTTAGATTTTGACGTCTCAACTCGATCCCCGCACTGAAAGAGTAAACAATTTATAATGGCCGTAGACCCATAACATAGGTTTTCAAATGAAGAGGAATGAGCTAACTAAACATTTATCATGATTTCAAATTGTAGAGGAACCTTTGGTCTCCATGGTTTATACAAAATATTTCTGCGTTGTACGGGTTAAAATATTCCTATGATGTGTGATTTAGTGTCACATGGTGACCTCTAGCAAACATAATGTCGTATGTGCACTAGTCTGAGTGGAGCATGCGATATTATGACTCTAGGAACCGGAGTGTGTAAGTGCCATCGTTGGCCTGGGGCCATAAGTTTTTTTTCACAGTTGAGGAATCTCAGAGTGATGTCCTAATTTTAGTGGGACACTCCTCAAAATTCTCACTCGGTACTTTCGTCACTACCCAGTAGACACGAGTCGGTTAACCAATGCTGGGTTGATGTTGGGCCAGTGTCTACGACGCTGGCCCAACACCAATCCAGCATTGGATCAATGTCTTCTGTTATATGAGATATGCTCAGTGCTTGTCTGCGACAATGTGCACTGTGGTGTAAACATGATAAAGACAGACAGCAGTAACTGTTCACTTGGGAAGTGAGCAGTTACTGCTGTTTGTCTTTGCAGGTCGTTACGGTATATGTACAGAGATAGGCATTCGAGCAGAAACAAAGTATCAGCCTAAAACTAACCACGTTTTAGTATGTACATACAACTCATAAAATAAAGGGACATCATTGGCTCAACTATGAAGCATTTTCTAATATTGCTTTTCAAAACTTCTATGTGAAAACACTTCCATAAATATGTCGGTCCAAGTATGGTATTATACACCTGATCAATAAAAAAGCGCCTGTCTCTTGACGAGATAAGCGAATCATCGCCGTCATTCAGTTGTTATTTAAATTATGGGGTAGAATACCATACTTGCGCCAATATGTGTATGTCTATCCTGATTATTCGACCAGAGCTGGCTCAGCGTTGATGCAGCATAGAGTATGAGCGACTTATCGTTTCGCGGAAGTGAACATTTATAGTAGTCTCTTTGTTTACTTTTCATATAAAATTCAAATTGACATTCAACAAATTCCACAACAAAAAAAAACATGTTGTTAATATGTGTGTATTAAGAATTAAAGGATATGTCTGATAGCAGATACAAATGCTCAAAGGTTTTAGGTTAAACATAATATTACGTTTAGTAGCTATAACTATATCTGTAACTACCCGAGATATACGGACGTAATAGCTGAAGGGTTTAATGTATTTGAAATTAAAAATATCACATTAATATTGATGGAATCCTCGAATACAAAATTTAAATTTACACTCACTCGTGCTTCACTGCCACGAGCCCCAATTAAGTGGGTGAAATTAATAGGATTAGATCCAAAGCGGACTATGTTTTTATATCGAGCCGATATAATACACGATTAATTTTCAAAAGCTGACAGTTAAATGACAATAGACAGGAATGAAAGGATCACAGCCGGCCATTTACGTGGGGTAACGTCCTAGCAGCACAAGGGCTGACGTAAATATACGGCCGCAGCAGCACAAGGGTTAATCTCTTAATTTGATTATATTCTTCTTAACCCTCACAGTGTTATGGCTGTTTTCCGCCCTTTTCTCTGAACTTCAAACAAGACAAATTGAAATATAAATTGCCGTTAATTGACCAGATTAAGATAAATCTTGATTCAAATTGTACAAATGCAAGTCATTTCCCACCACATTAACCCTTTCAAGCCTGAATTTCCCATTATCATCTTCATCCCCTACAAGCCGCGAATTGCTGTCGCAATTCTTGACTTGTAGTGGATGAAGATGACTTGAAGAAGGTGAAAAATTAAAGAACATTACCGTGTATTAGGAAACCAGTTTCATGGGAATTTCCATTTTAAAACCCCTAGCTGTAGGAAAATTAGGTCTGTTTTCAGGGATGTAAAATGATGTTTCAATTAATCGTGAGGGCTTAAAGGGTTAAGTTGTGGGTCGCGATTGCGAGACACAATTTCAAATGGGTATTTTTAACCTAGCGCTTCAAGGGTTAACCTGTGTCATTAGCACATTAACCCTTGAAGCACTGACATATTTTTGTATAAATTATGGAGACCAAAGGGTTTTTTTCGATTTGAAATCATCATAAATGTCTTAGTTAGCTCTTTCTGATTCATTTGAATACCTATGTTATGGGTCTACGACCAGTTTGAATATTTTTACTCTTTCAAAGCTGGGATTGACTTTAAGACGTCAGAATCTCACATCTAAGGACGTCAGATTTTGACGTCTAAAGTCGATCCCCGCGCTGTACCGGTTAAATAGCATATATAGGCATCAGTAGAAGTGTGTGTGTGCAACATGTAGTTTTGAAATGGAGCGAATTTCAGTTTATTCTTACCAATTTGAAGTTGTGGCTCGCAAAGGTAAAATTTGCCTTTGTCGTTTAATCATGTTAATCCTTACATCGCGAAGTTCGACTTGAGACGCTAGAATCTGATGTCAAAAGACGTCAGATTCTGACGTCTAAAATCGATTCCCGCACTAAAAGAGTACAAATGATTATAATGGTCGTAGACCCATGACATAGGTATCCAAAAGAAGCGGGAAGAGTTTACTAAGACATTTATGGTGATTTTAAATTGAGAAAAAAATCTTTGAACTTTAACCCTTTAACTGCCAAATTATTCAATTTGAATTTTCACCCACTTGAAGTTGTGACTCGCTGACGTGATCCACAACTTCAAGTGAATGAAAATTATTAAGATTTGACAAAATAGAGGTCAACTCTTTTCAAATCTTACTGGTTGATGTCACATTTTATCTTTAACATATTTAAAATGTGGTACTTAATGTGCTAATAAAAAATGAAAACCCGAATATATGCGGCACCGGCGGTTAAAGTGTTAAGGGTTAAAGAGTTAAGATCTGACGTCTATTAAGACGGTCATACCGTGCGTATATGCCATAAGAACTGTGATCATTATAGGGCATAGTTTATTGTCTAATTACGTTCTACTGTGTAATTAATTCTCAGGTGCGGGCCATTACATTATTTACATGCTCCTTATCTCTCAATTTATCAGACGCATATCATGCGATACAGACAATAGTTACAGGGTTACCATCAATTTTTATGATCATTATAACTAAGTTAAGATGAAGATATTGGCAACTCATTTAGCAGGTTTATTTTCACACAATTATACAAACACTATTTGATCTGATGTATGTGTGAATACCTAGAATTAGTAAATAATTGGATATATGTTGTTCTTTGAGTGTGAGTTTAATTTAATATGGGTTAAAAATAAACAAATAGACAAGTTTTTATAGTTCTACAAATGACCATTTGATAGCATTGTCAATTTAGATTTGTCATGTATATTAAAATGTGTGCTGTGCCAAAACACAATGTTCAGCCAGCGTATATTGATTGTTGTCTGTTTTGCACTAAATCTGTACAAGATTTGAATCAACTGGGGCCAAAACAATCTAAAAAATACAATATACACGCTATGCGCTATACATATACACAAAGGATAAACACCTTTTTTTTGCTGATTTATAATTATCTATTTTTCATAAAAAACATATTTAAAGCAGCCCCTTGGGATGACATCAATTTTCGTTTTTAGTTTTGTAATGAAGTAGCGTATCCCCCAGATCGTGATTTTATTTTTTTCAAAGTTTTTAGATTTTTACAAATATTTTTTATCAACATTTCTATGAAACCGCTTAAAACCCAAACAAACTTTTTGTATACCTAAACACTTGCTGAAGGATGATTGAATGTTCCTACAGCATTGGGCCACATGTTGATGCCGTAGGCCCAGCGTTGGGCAGACAATCAGTGTTGCGGTGTATCCCCCCCATGTCCTGACTAGAAGACACCAATTAGCGGCCAATTAGCGGCGATTGCCTTGATCTCCCCGTCCAAGACGTGGGAATATGTGGTGAAATGTGCTGTATATTGCTGACTTGTGTGCTGTATATTGCTGACTACATGGCAATATACGACCTGGAAATATAACTATTCCACTCTTTTTCTGTGCTTTAAAATTGTTTTTTGACTTTTTTGTATTTTTAGTTAAGATCAGTAGGCTATATAGCTTCATATAAATTAAATTGTCAAAATTGACAAAATTGAAAATGTCTCATCCCAAGGGGTCCCTTCAAACAAAATATAACTCCATATTGTGTTTACAACGGAACGTAGTGTTTTTATAATGAAACACATAAGTAGCTTGTACATCAATAAGATTATACTGTAAATAATCTAAGTCTGAGACACACAACCACTAAAAGTCAAATACCTGGGTAAAATTATTCTTTCTGTATACCACTTAAATATATATATATATGTATTGATTTCCCTTTCAACACAGGGACTGTTTTTAGACGTCAGATTCTGACGTTTAAACATGGTCTTCGCACTTAAAGAATTAAGATGTTTAAAATGGCCGTAGACTCATACATAGGTATTCAAATGAAGGAGAAAGAACCAACTAAGACATTTAAGATGATTTCAAATTAAAAAATCGTCTCCATGGTTTTTACAAAAATATTTCAGTGCTTTGAGGGTTCAGCAAATGTAAAAGTAAATTCTACGACAGAAAACAAATAATAATTTCTTAATAAAGACCCGCTTGTTTTACTAGTATACACCTCATCCTATATACACCAACTTCAGGAGTGACGGTAGTAGTGATTCCTAGTCAGCTTTGACATCAAATGTATGTTCGTGTCTCAGTATTATTATATTGCTTTTTAAGGACACGAGTGGCTGCTAACCCTTATCCTGCTGATCACGACTAATGCCGGTTTTACTCCATTTTATTAGCCGATCAGGGCGGGGGCCCTAGGGTGGTGGTTAGCACCGCTGCCTCTCACGCCAGAGTTCGGGGTTCGGTTCCCGGTCTCGGCGGTTTGAAAGAAACTGAAATGTTTCTTCCCCATCCACGTGTGAAAGTCAGTATTGTGGGGAGCCTCCGTGACCGAGAGGTAGCGTGCTCGGCCTCGGACCGCCAGGGCTCGAATTTCGAATCCTGTGTCTGGAGGACAGTGTCATCTCAATCATCTCACCATCCTCAGGAGGTTCTCCTGGCCCAGGTTAGCCTATATGTGCACAAAGGTGGCCTAAAGCCCGATTCATTTCATTTTTTATTAGCTGATCAAATCACTGATATTGGGAACAAAATGAGTCTTGAGACTATAAACGTTTTCATCTGCTCTATTATCAGCTTAAATCACAAATAAAGAGTATTCAAACATCCATAATTAGAAATGTTAGGTCTCAAATTAAACAAATATGAGTAATTTTCAACCATTTGAGGTTGTGGATCGCGGTAGCGAGACACAACCTCAAGTGTGTGAAAATTTAAATAAATGAACTTATTAGGATAAGGGTCAACCCTTAGAGCACTGATGTTGACCATAGTCAGCTAACGTATTGTTTTCGTTTGTTTAATGGCATTATATAACAAGTTAAATATGTCTCAAATCTGCGATAATCATGTAGATTTTGACTTCACCCTTAAAGCGCTGATTTTTTTTTTTGAAAACCTCGCAGGCCAAAAGTCTTTTTTTAATTTGCCATCATCATAACTGTCTTCGTTAGCTCTTTCTGATTCATTTGAATACCTGTGTTATGGGTCTACGGCCATTTTAAATATTTTTACTCTTACAGTGTGGGGATAGACTTGAGACGTCAGAAACTGACATCTACAAACGTCAGATTCTGACGACTAAAGTCAATCCCCGCGCTGTAAGGGTTAAATTTATCAAAGCCAACCAATTTTCAGTCACTTGAAGTTGTGGATCGCGGTAGCGAGACACAACTTCAAGTGGCTAAAAATTCTAATTGACCAACTCAGAGTTCTATGGGTTAACAATGATATTGGCCAGTGATAGCGAGTTAGCAGTGATATTGTGAGAGTTCAATTATGCGATCTTCCATGCATATCGGATGTGATTTCTAATAAATACTTTATACTAATTACTTTTCCATATACGTGATTGCACTCCCCTTATCTTACAGTACACTATTATGGGATGCTTCGTTACATTCATGAGGATGTTTTGTATTTTAATTGCATTGCTTCTTTTTAGGGACGCACCATTTAATACCTGGGGGGGGGGGGCTAGAGTTTTTGTTGCTTGCAAACTTTTTTTTTATCCTCCTGTGGAAAACAAGTTTTGTTTTTGGCGATCAACGTCCGAGAATTTTTTTTTTTATGTTATGTCGTAGAATTTTTCTGTCGTATGCTTTCCCTATTATGTACGTTACCATTTGGTGTTTTTTCTGGTCAACGTATTTTCCATCAATTTCGACAACAAACTTTTTTTCTGCTCACATTTTTAACAATTTTTTTTTCTGACTTTTGTGGCGACAAACTATTTTTTTCAATTTTAATCTAGCCCCCCCCCCCCCCCAGATATCAAATGGTGCGTCCCTTACTCTGTAACATCAATATATTACGCTAGGCATCCATGGTGTTGAATCGCCCGTTTTAATAATCGCTTCGTGTATGTGCTTAGAATGCTGGATAGAGTTAAAGTCTAGTAAACTATTTACGTTGGAAACGACCATGTTAACCCTTTGAGCCCTCACGATGCATTAAAGCATTATTTTCCATCGCTGAAAACATACTTAATTTTCCTACAACTAAGGGTTTTAGAACGAAAATGTCCATGAAACTGGTTTACCAATACGCGGTGATTTTCTTTAATTTTTAATCCACATCAAGTCATCTTCATCCACAACAAGTCGAGAATTGCGGCAGCAATTCGCGGCTTGTAGTGGACTATGGTAAATTCAGGATTGAAAGGGTTAAGCCTTAAACGGTAAAATATGTTTGCATAAACTATGGAGACCAAAGGGTTTTTTTCAAATCATCATAAAAGTATTAGTCAGCTCTTTCCGATTCATTTGAATACCTATGTCATGGGTCTACGGCCATTACAAATATTTTAATTAAGTCAGTGCGGGGATCAAATTTAGATGATCTGTAGACGTTAGTATTTGACGTCTAAAGATATATACATCCAATATTCAAATTAGAGTTGTTTCTACTTGTATCTGTCAATAATCAACACTTCTTCTCTGTTTGAATTTCCTGGAGATTTGATTCACATTTCCCGGTATGACTGGGCCGCCTAACTCATTTACTGCGCGAGGCCCAGTCACACTGACCACCATTTTGTTTACACAGCCAGCTGTGTAAAAATGACACTCGCGCTGCCTACCAAAAAACTTGAATGCCAAGAAATTGGGACGAATATTTCAAGTGCCTATGAAAACTAGGCTATTTTCAGCAGGCGTATACTTGTGATCGTATTGGAACTATTACATTAAAAAATGGAGGTCACTGTGTCAGAGCCTTGCGATGTCATCAGAGTAGATTCACATATCGAGGAGATCAAAAACGGCCTGTATTTTTGCAATATTGTTCTAGAATATATCCAATTAATGCAGAGACTTTAATATGATGAGTTATACCATATTGCATTGAACTAAATTAATTCAAAATGTGTCACTTGCATGATAGATAACTGTGAAGTGAGAGATCAAAGTATAATTAATCCAGGCGATGTGTAGGATGTGGCTAATTATCATGAACCGTGGAGCAAGACAAGCGGATGTTTGAAAGTCACGTTATCGAATTAAAATTAACCCTTTGAGCCCTCACGATGCATTAAGGCATCATGTTACATCCTTGAAAACACACCAAATTTTTCTACAACTGAGGGTTTTAGAATGAAGATTCCCATGAAAATGGTTTACCAATACATGGCAATTTTCTATAATTTTTCACCCACTTCAAATCATCTTCATCCACTACAAGTCGTCACAAGCACACACCCCCCCCCCCGCGCAACTTTGGTTAAATATGTAGTTTTAATATAAACAATGTCCTGATTTTCAAAAGTGTCAGTGAAATAAGACCTTTGCTTCACTCTAATCCTCTAGATCCTTACTATCTGGTGGTAAATTTAAGCTCATGCACTTGGTGGACATCATCTATTGTTATTTATCCTTCGTAATTCGTCTTGACGTAAATCATCCATTTTATCAGTATTTTCTACTAAAGTATTACAGACAATTTTAACCTTTTCAACGCTGAATTATGTTCGTATAAACCGTGAAGACAAAAATTGTTTTTTTTTAATTTGAAACCATCATAGATGTCTTAGTTAGCTCTTTCCGCTTCATTTGAATACCTATGTTATGGGTCTACGACCATTACATATATTTTAATTCTTACAGCGCAGGGTTAGACTTTAGACGTCAGATTCTGACGTCTATTGACGTCAGATTCTGACGACTGAAGTTGATCCCCGTGCTGTAAAGAGTGAATAGATAGAATTATAATGCTCATAAAATGTCATGACAGCTTTAAAGTTGAATATAATCTGAAGTCATTCTGCACCGAAGGCTAAGTCCTTGAAAAAATCATTTAATTAAAATCATTATATGGATGCACGAATTTTACAGTGAATAGCGTGCAGTGAACCCTTCTATTGTTGATTAGTTTTTTTGATCAAATGACTTATTGCGAATGATATGCGTGTCTAAACATCACGATTTTTAAATGTTTGGTCTCAAATTAAACAAATATGAGTAATTTGAACCCACTTCAATTTCGGGGTCGCGGTAGCGAGACACAACTTCAAGATGATAAAAAATTAAATTAAGTAAGCTAGCGCTTTAAGGGTTAACCCTTATCCTGCTGAGAAAATACATAGGTTTGAAGTAAAATTCAAAATAAATAATATGTCACTGAAAATGGCAAAAGAGGTTTAGATAGACGATTTGTTAAAAAATAATTTTACTTTTGCGTGATTAAAATTATATTTCGGCAACAATTCAAACATCAAATGAATGAAATATAGCAATAGGTCATGTTTAATATTCCTGATTTATTTATAGCGATTGAGGTTTGCAATCAGGTGATGTAACATAAATCAAATCTGAATAATTTCACCATAGCAGTGCTGAAATTGTCCATCTCTTGAATCAAACCACCGCGCCTGTGACTTAGAGGCCCAAGCTGAAATCATAGAATATCTCTACACTCGAATATGGCAGCATAATTGTCTATAATAAGAATATTGATAATAAAATATTGTGGTTAGCAGCTCTATGCTATGGCAGAGCGAAGGCCAAACAACGTCACGAACACGAAACATTGAATCGATGTTGGTTTAATGTTGGTCTAGCGTCTGTGACGCTGGTCCAACATTAAAACAACATTTGTTCAAAGTCCACTGGTCAAACCACGAATGACTCCACATAATTTACGGTACGCGGCTAAAATATAAATTTCACTTTATAATGTGGTAATATATATTCACTTGGTAATATCCCAACAGGCACGAGACGTTCAGCATGTTGTTTTAATGTTGGGCCACCATCTGCGACGCTGGCCCAACATTCAAACAACATTGGTCATTGACTTAGGATTTGATGGGATGGCTTCATCGTGATTCAGTAAAGTGGTAATTTGCAAGTTGTCGGGCATAAATTACACCCAAAGAAAAACATAGAAAAGTAATAAGTACAGATGGATTGCTAGGTCTGGCCCAGCATTTCATATGTAACATGTACACATATCACACGCCCAGTGCTGGGCTAAGATTGGCCGTATACTTCAAACGTGTTTGTTCAGACATGAAAAACTACAATATTGATGCTTAAGATCATATAAGCATTAGAAATATGACGTATTATATTGCTTAAGCTAAGTATATTATTAAATATCAATAAAAATCACAGCATAATTATGAAAGTAGAAATAATATTTATTTATAAGTTGAAAACAAATACAGATTTCAAATAGATAAAATATAATAGGATATTTATGCTTACTGAGATTATGTTCTACATAAATTGAAAAAATACATTTTGTAAATTGAAAACAAATACAGATTTTAAATAGATAAAGTATATTCCTGTATATTTACTTAGAGTATGTATCTACATCTAGGCCGATGACCGATCATATCCCGAGGGAGTTACAGTTCACTGTCAATGGCCTGAATAGAAAATATCTATCTCGTAAACATTAGCTTTATTATATTTAAATAGTTATTACATTTATTTATCCCGGGGTCATGTATACTAAGCCAAAAAACACGATGCCAATTTGCCATGTCGACTGAAAACCTATCAGATTCAACAACGAAAGTTTATACAACACCTAATTCGTTTACTATTTCATAAGATTGATATTAAATCCAATTTTTTTTAATGTAGCATGTGACGGTTTTCTGAAACCAATCAACCTTTAAAGAGCTAAGGTACATCATTTTTTTATCCACTTTAAATGTGTCTCGCTATCGTCGCTATCGCGACCCACAACTTTAAGTGGGTTAAGAAAACTTAGGCTACATGTGTACAGTTTGTAGCAAACCCTCTGCGATCTAGAACAAATTAACCCTTAGAGCGCGGGAATAGACTTTAGTCGTCAGAATCTGACGTCTTTGGACGTCAGATTCTGACGACTAAAGTCGATCTCCGCACTGTAAGAGTACACATATTTCTAATGGCCGTAGACCCATAACATAGGTATTCAAATGAATCAGAAAGAGCTAACTAAGACATTTATGATAATTTCAAATCGAAAAAAACCTTTAGTCTCCTTTGTTTATGCGAAATATTTTCAGCGTTTTGAGGGTTAAATTCACTTTTTAATCTTCATGTTTGAAAGACAAATAAAAAGGTTGAAGACGGCAACCCTTCAAGCGCTAAATATTTTTATGAAAGTCTTGGAGATCAAAGAGTTTTTTCAGTTTGAAATCATCATAACTGTCTTAGTCAGCTCTTTCCGATTTATTTGAATACCTATGTTATGGGTCTACGACCATTAAAAATATTTTTACTCTTACAGTGTGGGAACAGATTATATTATTTGTTGATCTGTTTAATAATAAGATTTTGTTTTCATTTTCCGCGTACTTCAAGTCATCTTCATCCACTACAAGCCGAGAATTGCGACAGCAATTTGCGGCTTGTAGAGGATGAAGATGATAATGGTAAATAAATTCAGGCTTGAGAAGGTTAAACGTCAGGTTTGCAAAGGATAAATCTCAAAGTAAACATATATGAGTAATTTACACTCACTTGAAGTTGTGGGTCGCGGTAGCGAGTCACAACTTCAAGTTGTCGAAAATGTACATGAATTAATTAGCATGATAAGGGTTAATAAGCACGCCAAATAATATCAATATATTACTAACCGTCTAGCCGCTAAGGACGACTATAATTATTTTTTAGCCGTTGTATTTGCCGATCAATTCACTGTTATCATGGTTATTGGGAATTAAATGTGCGCATGAACATAAAGATTTGCAAATGTTTGGTCTTAAATTAAACAAATATGAGGTTTTTTTTGTGAATCGCGGTAGCGAGACACAGCGTATAGTAGGTGCAAATTTCAATAAGATACCTTAGCGGGTTAAAATTGTATTTGTGATTATTTGTATTAACCCTTTGACTTCCAGGCCGGGGTGCATGCCAGGATCCAGATATACTGGTTTAGGAGTTCTTTTTTTCGTCATTTGAAGCTGGAATTGCTAACGCAATTTCCAGCTTCAAATGACGAAAAATACATAAATGTAGTATGTATTTGACGAAAATTTGTGTCATTTTATGGTTACGTTCATTGACGAATGACGACGGAAATTTCCGTCATGTATGGTAGTGAAAAGGTTAAGGGGGGAGATCTATTGCGACGACAAGCTGAGACGCTTTGTGCCACAACGTTTCCAGGAAAATGGGCGGTAGGGCTGAGGATATATGGTCAATCACTGAACGCCAATCGTCAGTCTCGAACCTGTGACCTCTTCCTCACATCAGGGGTGTTGTCAAATGTTCCCCGTGAACCGTGGTGACCATATGGAATGAAGCATGTTTTGCCAATGAGCCTTAACGGACCATGATATTAACTGCGAATATAAATTCCAGAAAACAATCCATTTTCACGTTGTGCCAGCTTTGTGACAACGTCTATAATGACGGCCCAATGCTGCCTCAATGCTGGGTCCAAGTTTAAACCTGAACCTACATCACCTTCCCAGTGAGGGATAAGGAATTGACAATGACAATTGACAACGTTGGCCCAATGTCGCTACATTGAACCGGAATATAATTAACACATGCGTGCCAGCAAAGACGAAACGTTGAACCAATGCTGGCCTAAGGTCGATCCACCGTCTTCGACGCTGGCACAACATTAAGACAACATTGGTTCAACGTCTGCTGTGTGCTGACCTTTATGGTGATATATGTGTGAATTTTTATTTTCTGTGAATCAGTATCGTTTTTCGGGTGACTGGACAAGTTCATATGTTGGTCAACATAACTTACCAACAAAAACATGACGTCCAACTAAGATCGGGTCAATGGTGGGCCAACATCGAAGACGGTGGGCAACATTGATTCAACCTCGGTTGAACGCCGGTTGGGACAAGGGCTGATTGGGCTCAAATGTGACTTTTAATCTGAATTTATCGTGTTCGAGTCCCAGCTGGAAATGATTTTTTTTTTTTGACAGAAAATGTTCAAAACTGTTCAAAAGCCTGTAATGTCCATTTCTGTCTATTGTACTATACGCTGTAAAGAATCATCGGAAACATTCCAAGTGACTAGGGCATAGTCTCGACTTTCAAATGTATTAATAATATGTCTATAATGTGCAGAGGCAATTTAAAAAACTTTCACTCACTCACTCACTCACTCACTCACTCACTCACTCACTCACTCACTCACTCACTCACTCACTCACTCACTCACTCACTCACTCACTCACTCACTCACTCACTCACTCACTCACTCACTCACTCACTCACTCACTCACTCACTCACTCACTCACTCACTCACTCACTCACTCACTCACTCACTCACTCACTCACTCACTCACTCACTCACTCACTCACTCACTCACTCACTCACTCACTCACTCACTCACTCTCTCACTCACTCACTCACTCACTCACTCACTCACTCACTCACTCACTCACTCACTCACTCACTCACTCACTCACTCACTCACTCACTCACTCACTCACTCACTCACTAACTCACTAACTCACTCACTCACTCACTCACTCACTCACTCACTCACTCACTCACTCACTCACTCATTCACTCACTCACTCACGCACTCACTCACTCACTCACTCACTCACTCACTCACTCACTCACTCACTCACTCCATTCATACCAATAATAATGGGTACCGTCCCGTCTAAATGGTGCAATTACACCCTGATATGAATTATGACTTCCTTATTGAAAGTTCACATGGCTAATTTAAATTTGGTATGTTATCAATTACAATGAGGCTATTGTGCTAATCGGTTTATATTAAATTCAGCCAACTTTCTTTCAATTGTTGTCCATTATATATACATTCGTACACCTTTAAGCGATTATGTTAATAAAATAAATAGAATAAAATAAATAGAATATGCCTAGTAGAATTATTGGTTCATGTTAAAACAACTAGAAAACAATCAAATAAAACCGCAGTGCGTCCTTATTATGATGTATTTCATCTTGTTTTTATTTAATTATCTATATCTATATCAATCTTTGTTTTCCTGAATGTTTTGTGACTATTTCTTATTCATCTAAAGCTCGAATTGCTGAAGCGCAGAGTGGGGCTCGAACCCGCGATCCCCGACTTTCCAAGCAGGCAGCTTTAACCACTGCACCATGGCCCCAGCCCTAAAAGTTCAAGAAGCCGCCGTGAAAGTTCAACTAATAGATCTACCAGATTTTCCCATTATTATGCCATGAATAATGCTTATAATCACCACACAGCGTCTTCTCATGCGCGGCACTGCCGATGACGTAATCTAAAAGGACTAATTGTATTTTACGCAGTTATGTTATCTGAGAGATATATACGCATAGAATCAATTACAGTGACGGACAGCTTAACCCTTTCATGTCTACTGCTGCTTTAGCCTTTTAATTTTGATTTTTTTTTTTTGACAGAAAATGTTCAAAACTGTTCAAAAGCCTGTAATGTCCATTTCTGTCTATTGTACTATACGCTGTAAAGAATCATCGGAAACATTCCAAGTGACTAGGGCATAGTCTCGACTTTCAAATGTATTAATAATATGTCTATAATGTGCAGAGGCAATTTAAAAAACTTTCACTCACTCACTCACTCACTCACTCACTCACTCACTCACTCACTCACTCACTCACTCACTCACTCACTCACTCACTCACTCACTCACTCACTCACTCACTCACTCACTCACTCACTCACTCACTCACTCACTCACTCACTCACTCACTCACTCACTCACTCACTCACTCACTCACTCACTCACTCACTCACTCACTCACTCACTCACTCACTCACTCACTCACTCACTCACTCACTCACTCACTCACTCACTCACTCACTCACTCACTCACTCACTCACTCACTCACTCACTCACTCACTCTCTCACTCACTCACTCACTCACTCACTCACTCACTCACTCACTCACTCACTCACTCACTCACTCACTCACTCACTCACTCACTCACTCACTCACTCACTCACTAACTCACTAACTCACTAACTCACTCACTCACTCACTCACTCACTCACTCACTCACTCACTCACTCACTCATTCACTCACTCACTCACGCACTCACTCACTCACTCACTCACTCACTCACTCACTCACTCACTCACTCACTCACTCACTCCATTCATACCAATAATAATGGGTACCGTCCCGTCTAAATGGTGCAATTACACCCTGATATGAATTATGACTTCCTTATTGAAAGTTCACATGGCTAATTTAAATTTGGTATGTTATCAATTACAATGAGGCTATTGTGCTAATCGGTTTATATTAAATTCAGCCAACTTTCTTTCAATTGTTGTCCATTATATATACATTCGTACACCTTTAAGCGATTATGTTAATAAAATAAATAGAATAAAATAAATAGAATATGCCTAGTAGAATTATTGGTTCATGTTAAAACAACTAGAAAACAATCAAATAAAACCGCAGTGCGTCCTTATTATGATGTATTTCATCTTGTTTTTATTTAATTATCTATATCTATATCAATCTTTGTTTTCCTGAATGTTTTGTGACTATTTCTTATTCATCTAAAGCTCGAATTGCTGAAGCGCAGAGTGGGGCTCGAACCCGCGATCCCCGACTTTCCAAGCAGGCAGCTTTAACCACTGCACCATGGCCCCAGCCCTAAAAGTTCAAGAAGCCGCCGTGAAAGTTCAACTAATAGATCTACCAGATTTTCCCATTATTATGCCATGAATAATGCTTATAATCACCACACAGCGTCTTCTCATGCGCGGCACTGCCGATGACGTAATCTAAAAGGACTAATTGTATTTTACGCAGTTATGTTATCTGAGAGATATATACGCATAGAATCAATTACAGTGACGGACAGCTTAACCCTTTCATGTCTACTGCTGCTTTAGCCTTTTAATCGGCGGATAACGACTATTAACTCTGCTTTGTCGACCAAATTATTGGAAATTAAATGTGTGTCTAAACATCAATATTTGCACCTATTTGTGCTCAAATTAAACAAATATGAGTAATTTTCAGCCACTTGCAGTTGTGAGTCGCGGTAGCGA
Organism: Flabesymbios commensalis; assembly: GCA_964017125.1. Lineage (NCBI taxonomy): Eukaryota > Metazoa > Annelida > Polychaeta > Terebellida > Flabelligeridae > Flabesymbios > Flabesymbios commensalis. Next base: position 68,578,268 of record OZ024916.1, read on the forward strand.
GACACAACTTAAAGCTGGTTGAAATTTAAATAAATTAACTTAGCATGATAAGAGTTACTGTTTTATCTAGTTCTGAATTAGATCTGGTATTCACGGGCGTAATACTTCGTAAATCATGGGAGTGAATAAGTGTTCTCTCACATATCGTGTTATCTGTTGGTGTACAGCGTCATCTGTATAATTATGTCCAGAGAGTTGTTAAACCGTAAAACTTGTGTCCGAATAAAAAGTAACAACGCCCATTTACATCATGCTGTGACTCATAGAAATAATTATTCACTCTGTAACCTTTCAGTGAGGGGACTGACTTAAATGTCAGAATATGACGTCCAAATAGACGTCAGTATAATTAAGGTCTAAGGCCAGTATAAATATGTTTACTTTCACAGTGCGGGGATCGATTATAGACGTCAGAATCTAACGTCTATACGTCAGATTCTGACGTCTAAAGTCGACTTTAGACGTCAGATCACCTTCAAATGTCACGCTGTAAGAGTTAAAGGGATAAATCAAACGTAAAATTAAAGCTGTTTAACCATTAAAGCGCTGAATTATTTTTATATAAACCATGGAGACCAAAGAGGTTTTTTTCAATTTGAAATTATAATAAATGTCTTAGTTAGCTCTTTCTGATTCATTTGAATACCTATGTTATGGGTCCACGGCCATTATAATTTTTTCACTCTTACATTGCGGGCGATCGAGTTTAGACGTCAGAGTCTGACGTCTATAGACGTCAGATTCTGACGACTAAAGTCGATCCCCGCGCTGAATGGGTTTATGATGTTTACTGGGTTATTTCGTCATACACATCACTGGAAGCTGAAATGTTGTACGGTTATGTTTGACACAGGTCCTCGACACTCATTCACATCAGTTAGGAAATGATGACCGGGGAAATGGAGTCAGAAAATAAGTATGAGAGACAGGGGAAGAAGAAAAAGACAGAGAAATCCAACAAGAAGTGCATCATAATCGTGGTGGTGATAGTCATAGTGGTGATTGTTCTGGGCGGTGGTGGAGCAGCAGCCTACTTCCTCACCAAAGACGGTAAGCTAATCTTTCCAGTTTGAAAACAAAGCAATTATCCATGTAACACTATTTTTTTTTAAAGTAGCATAACATGTTATGAAAAAACATTTCGTACGGTCTACAATATATCTAGAAAGAAAAGACGATTAGCTAATTTTAACAAATTTTCACCCACTTGCGGAAAATTTCCTATATGTAACATTACTTTTTTTAAAAACTTTTTGAGAAATTTCCACGAAATGTTTTGAAATAATATTTCGTAGGGTCTACAATATATCGATAAAACACTTTGTTTATTGTTAGACAAAATGAGTCATTAACGTTTTCAAACGTGTTATAGCATTGCTCAGCATTTAAAAACAAATATGTTGTAAATGTTTTACTGTAAGACGTAAAAACATGATGTTGTTTCTCTAGCATTTGCCAGAATAGTTCATGATATTTTAGAGTCCTTACGACATTATTTTGATAATGAAGTTTTCTCACACAATTACATCAGTATCAATACATAAGACATCAAAGCATACTCAATGATAGGAGAATAAATCTTATTTGGGTCCTAACATGTATGAGGTTAATATCAGTGTTTTTAAATAATAATTATGACATTATTATTAGCAATAGCCTTTATGATCGGTGAATATTTTAATTTAAAGCCAGACTGGTCTTATATTCTACCCCCGACCAATCGAAGAGTGGTTCAGCCTGTCACATGACCAGATTGGCCAATCACCGTCGTCATTCAGTTGTTATTTAAATTAGGTGGTAGAATACGAGACTTGGGCCGCCAGACTTGATACATTTGACCCCTACCTGCGTCATTTGACCGCATAACCAGTGTCATTTGACCAAATGACCAGTTGCAATTGACGAAATGATCTGGGTCATTTGACGTAATGACCATTTTCATTTGAGTAAATGACACTGATCATTTGAGCAAATGACCAGTTTTATTTGACCAAAATGACCTCTGCCCTCCTTACACACTTAAGGTAGGCCCGTGTATATCGTGATCTAGGTATTACAGGGCCGTATCTGCCACTTTACAAAGTGGTGCATACCACCTTATAATACCAAAGAAAGTCTATGCGTTCTAATTGAGCTTCTAACCAAATAATGCCAATGTAAAATGAATATATGGCAGATTCTTATTTCTTGTAATAATTCAATTTTTGGCAAGTCAAAAAAAAATATGTGAGGCAATTTGATGAGTCAAAAAAGTCAATGTGTGAGACAATTTGATTAGTCGGAAAATCAATTTGTGGAACAAGGGGATGAGTCAAAAAATCAATTTGTGAGGCAAAAAAATATGTGAGAAAATTTGATGAGTCAAATAATTTATTTTGTCAGTCGATTTGCTTAGTCGAAAAATTCCATTTTCAATTCGTAACCTCTAGTGGGTGAATATTGTAAACTGATAATGCAGCTGGATAAGGGTTTTTTATGTTAAATGAACCACACATACCATGCCTAATTATGTTGTTGTACTTGTTTAGATGACGATGATTCTTCTGGAACCAAAGAGCCAAGCAAAGGTAGAATAATTTGAATATTATTAAAACTGTATATTCAGGTACTTCATAGTGAAGTGATCAGTCAATACTATTTATATTATAGAAAGGTGAATCCCATCATAATAAATGCCCTACTCTAAATCACGACATTATTGAAAAATACGATGTAAAAAATTCAATTTAAAGGAAAATTATTTGTTTAAATGTAAAGCAGTTAGCTTAGTAATTATATATTCTCAATTAATCAACCCTTTCAAACCCGAATTTACCATTGTCATCTTCAGCCACTACAAGCAGCCGCAATTCTCGACTTGTAGTGGATGGAGATGACTTGATGTGGTATAAAAATTATAGAAACTTACCACGTATTTGTAAGCTAGTTTCATGGAAATTTTCGTTCCAAAAACATTAGTTGTAGGAAAATTAGATCTATTCTCCGGGATGTAAAATGATGCTTTAATGCATCGTGAGGGCTTAAAGGGTTAATGCGATTTTAAGATATGTAGATTTTAAATTATTTGGGCATGAAGTCTGAATTTGCATTCGGAACCTAGACTTTTTCAAAAAAATGAGCGATTATTGATTTTTATTTCAGCAACAAGTAGACCTACACTGTCTACATTGTCTTCTAGTAATATTAGTAAGTTTTTGTAATTACATGTACAGTATAATCAATATTCGCTATTATATTGCTTTACAGTATATATTAACCCTAAATTCAAAAATAATAGAGCTTTTACTCCAGTCAAAATGCATCAGATCTGCTTGTCTAAAGTCTGTCAAGTTGCTTGTATTGTACATATTTAGCCATGCTTGTTCACATCTTCTAAATCGAGTATTGTGTATTCAAAATTGCTGTAAAGTATGTTATTGATATATGTTGAGATGCACTGATTGCTGCCTACTTTTTATAGCAAATACATGCGTTTGGAAACATGGGATACCTTACAAAATCAAAGAAATCTGTAGCATGTTTTATTTGAAATAATTATGTGGTCATATAAATAGAATTTCGGATCACGTTCATACTTAACTGGTAAATCTAAGAAAAATAAGCATTCTAAAAAACACAACTGTGGCTGAGATTCCAACAAAGACTAGCTGTGGAAACTTTAATAATGTATTGTGTGGTTTTGAATGTAATAACAATACAGATACATCGACTCAAGCCCCGAAAACTAAAGATAAAGAGGCATTTTCTTAATTACATAAGAATATTAATAAAAATATTTATACTTTTAAACGTATCACATTGATGAAATGTTTTTTAACTTGTATGTGCACAACATCATAAAGATTCGACATTTATTCTCTAATTGCCGACTAATGCCCGAAATCTTCTGATCATATATGCCTACATATACTAACGCAACGCCAAAGCATTTGTTGAATAAAAACGCCTTATGCTTGCAATAATCACTTCCCTATTCAATGAGTTTGCTGTCCAAATTAGTCTTCGTAATATATTGCAGCAGTTCAGTTTTAGCTGATGTATCTGATCATCACAATTAAACAATATTTTATATAGGCCTACAGCGTTTTTATTTTTTAAGTTTTGTATAAGGAAGGCTTGTATTTTGGTTTAATTTGTATCTTGATCATGTGTACATACACTTAACCGCTACGCATTGTATATATTGCAATATTAACCCGTTCAAGCCTGAAGTTACCATTGTCATCTTCATCCACTACAAGCCGGGAATTGCTGTCGCAATTCTCGACTTGTAGTGGATAAAGATGATTCGATGTGGTTTAAAAATTAAAGAAAGTCACAATGTATCGGTCAACTAGTTTCATGGGAATCTTTGTTCGAAAACCGTTGGTTTTTGGAAAATTAAGTGTCTTTTCAGGGATGTAAAATGATGCTTTAATGCATCGTGAGGGCTTAAAAGGGTTAATTATGCTTCGCTATCACACCTTACCCATGATACCCTAAAAAGGATAATATCCACCCCCTTGCAGTCAAAGTGTCATTGTGCCATTTAAGTGAGTGGCACATACGACATTTTGTTTGCTAGGGGTCGATATTCTGGCAAAATTAACCCTTAAAAAGCTACGAACATTATACATATTTTACTCTTCCAGTGTGGGTATCGAACATAGACGCCAGGGCTAGTATTCGCGTACAAGTTACGATATATTGTAGGCTTCAGATTGATCAAGATGGCCATCTCGACCGATCCGATGCCTACGACATATCGTAACTTGTACTTACGAGAAAACGGGCCCAGATACTGACGTCTATAGACGTCAAATTCTGAATTCTATAGACATCAGATTATGACGTCGTCTAAAGTCCACCCCGCACTGAAAGGATTACCTGTTGAAAATATTGTATATATCTATGTGACGTTTGTTAGCAGAACGTATCGCCACTGTCTCATTTATTTTAAACTCGAGCAAACTGGTTGAAAGCCCATACAAAAAAAATTATATCAGATCAGTAACAATTGTAAACAGTCACTTAGAATCTTATAAATATAAATTGTACTTATAATAACATTTATATTTTTTTTTTACTTACTGTTATTAAAAAACGGATGACCATAATCTTTTATATATTTTTTTCTGATTTGTTTGAAAATATATATTATGATGATATGTGTCCACGACTTTTACCCTCATTTGCAACATTTCAGTGTTGATTAAGCTTTGAAATGTGTAGGAAATAAAGTAAATATACGTTTAAAACAACCATAATAATCTCTTTCAGCAACAACAACGACGTCTTGTAAGTTTTGTATTTGCATGTAATAGCTTAACACGCATGCCTGCTTTCAAGCGCTATTGACTATCTTTATGATAACTATTCTGATTATAATCGGTCTCACATTAACTTGTAGGACATATTTTTGGCCGATTTCTCAGTCAATTCCTACATAATTTTCGTTCAATTTTGAAGGATATATTGCCAGGTCCACCTGCAACCACCATGACAACTTGCGATTTGTATAGTTTCATAGTCTGTAGTAAAGCGATAATTACGACGTCTCTCTATAAACCGTACGTCATTAATTTTTTCATGTTAGAAATTTACAGGGTAGTTGAGAGAGGCATAAGACTGTGAAATATCATGCAAATTAGTTGAGAATTGACAGAGAAATAGACAAAAAACTTGCGCTGCAAGTTAATGACGATGGCGATTACAGCAACATAATTAAATTTGCAAAAAAAAATATAAAATGAAGCCATGCATCCGCCATTATTGACTTAAGTGAAAACGGTTATTTTATTTATTGTACTAATATGATTATATATCGTATCGCCACCGTGGCATTAATGAGTGATGTCCTAAAAACTGCAGATCTGGACTTTTAATATTAAAAAGACTAATTTACATATTGATTTCATCTGCCTGTTTATCAATTTGTATAAACTTATAAAATACTATATGCGAAATCATACGCTTATGGTAATGGATGTAGCGAAACATATGATTTATTTTTGGGAAAAGTCTATTTAATTATGGTTCAAACTAGATCACTACCTCTCGCTCACAGTATGTTCGCTGCTTCTTCTGAGTGATAGTAAATGTTTATTTGGAATTAGCTGGATCAAAACATAGCATGGTTGCTATAAGTATATTAATAATACAAGAGGTTGCTCACATATGTTATAGATCTTCACAATATCAATATTGTCTATACTCTGCGTGTTGAAAAACTAAGCTAAATTATACATGACAAATAGCCCTATTCTTTATACAGGCAAAAACGTACATTTCTAAATCATTAACAGCTTTGTTTTATTTTTCACCTTAACATTATACAATTAATTATACACGTGTGAAAACTACATTGCAGCCAAATCGACAGATTGTAAGTTTAATAAATTGTCTTTATTGTAACATAACATGCTTAATATGCATGATTTTAGGAAATGTCATTACAGTTGCTTACATGTACATTATTTATCTTTGTATATTTGTAAATACAGCTTTATTTTTTATGCTTACCATGTTTGTTAAAAACATGTACTAACACTACGAGTTAGAATAAATATACATTTTTCACATTTACATTTAAAATCACAATGTACAAATATTTCCAGTCTCCATAAGACTGTTATTGTTATTGTGAATATCATGCTGACCAAGTAGTTAATCTCCATTTTTCAGCTAATCAGCTTTTTACCATATTTCACAAGTTTTTTCAACGAAGCTTCAACTAATCAAGCCCTGTTTTGATAATTAAGTGAAGAAATAAATGTTCTCAAAGATGAACAATTGATGATATGTTTAATAAGCAGTATAAAGTATGATCTAGGAAATACATGTACCTTGTTTTTACAGTATCTTAACCAGACTTAACAAAAGTGTACATATAAATCAGCGACAGGCTATACATACATTAATCAATAAGTATAGCGTTCCGCCATAAATGTGTAATTTAACTAAAACAAATGTTAAATTGGTTGTGTAAAGTGCTACAACAACATGCTAAATTATCATATACATTGTAAGTTATTACTTTACACATTTTGCATGTTTATCGCTTTAACTAACCACCAACATATATGCATGCGCTATTTATGTATTTATACGTATTTATGCGCATGCTGTTGTTAAATACATGTATATATTTTTTTCGGAAATCCCTCAAGTTTAATTGTAGATGCAGTAAGTTACATCTCTTTAAATGTAGAAAAAGTCCTCAATATAGTCGTTTATGACCTGTTTCATGCTAAACACGAATAAATTACACTTCCCTAAATGCGCAATGGAGATATATTGTTATGTGCTTAATTCGTGCGCCTGCATATTGCATTTTTCTTTATAAAGAAAACATTGGAAATGTTTAACATTGTCACCCTTATCAAATAAATCATTATTTATATTTAAACTTGTATGCATCCATTCATGCAGCACATATTCTCCACGGTTTTCACAATCATATTTCAGCATCGTAAGGGTTCGAACCTTCTTTGATAATTAAGTGACGGATGTTTTCAAACGTGAACATTTTTTTGTTAGAATTCAAATGATGTACATGCTTCAGAATCATAATACGTATGAGCTGACAAATACCTTGCTTTTACAACATCTTAACCAAGCCAGAGTATTAACAAAACAATAAATCAACGATAGATTATTTACACATATGTTAAGAATATGACCGACGCTTTCCGCCATAACTGTGTAATTCCACTAAAAAATGTTGTATTGTTTGTGTGAAGTGTTACTGCAACATTCTTATTTATCACCTACATTATAATGTCACACCTTGCATATTTCGCATGTTTATCGCTTTAACTAACCACCAACATATCTGCATGCGCTATTTATATAGCCTATTTATACGTATTTATACACATGATGCTATTAAACATGTATACATTTTGCTATGAAGTTCATTCAGTATAATTGCAGAAACAAAGTGTTACATCTTTTTAATTGCTGAAAAAATCCGTAATGTAGCCATTTATTACCTATTTAATGATAAACATGACTAATTTACACATCCCTAAATTTGCTATGCAGATATATTGCTATGTGCTTAATTCGTGCACCTGCATATTGCATATTTCTCTATAGAAGAACACATCGGAAATGTCTAAAATATTGTCACCCTTACCAGATAAATTATTATTTATACTGGAACTTATATGAATCAACTGAAAAGGCAAACAAGCGCTTAAAAATGGTAAATCCCTGAACGTAAGCAAGTTTCGAGATTTCGTTTGATATATTGCATTGTGTTTTCTCAGGACATCATGGCCATGTATTTATAGCCGGGCATACCTAACTCCTTCACTACCATACATGACGGAAATTTCCGTCGTCACTCGTCATGTTACGTAACCATACATGACGGAAATTTCCGTCGTCACTCGTCATGTTACGTAACCATACATGACGGAAATTTCCGTCGTCACTCGTCATGTTACGTGACCATACATGACGGAAATTTCCGTCGTCACTCGTCATGTTACGTAACCATACATGACGGAAATTTCCGTCGCCACTCGTCATGTTACGTAACCATACATGACGGAAATTTCCGTCGTCACTCGTCATGTTACGTAACCATACATGACGGAAATTTCCGTCGGATTTACTATAGCTACACCAGGATCCCTGGATCCTGACATGCACTTCGGTCTTGAAGTGAAGTGTAATTTGTAATCAAAATTTTTTTGTTTATACAGTCAATTTATTCCAAATAAAATCGGTTATATTTTAGAACGGGTTATATTTTAGAGCGCTAACCAATTATTTGCAAATTTTGATGTTGGAAAAACGATTTTATCCGCATTAAGACGGATTGAAAACGACTATATTCGTGATTAGCAGAGAAAGGGTTAACCCTTTAACCGCCGGTGTCGCATATATTCGGGTTTTCATTTTTTATTGGCACATTAAGTACCACCTTTTAAACATGTTAAAGAAAACAGTTGACCTTCATTTTGTCAAATTTGAATAATTTTTACTCACTTGAAGTTGTGGATCGCGTCAGCGAGACACAACTTCACGTGGGTGAAAATTCAAATTGAATAATTTAGCGGTTAAAGGGTTAAGAGCAAGAGATGCCCATCATTGTAATGAAGACAGAATTGCCAGTAGCGCATGCCTTTCGATTTTACAGTTCTCTTTCCATAATCATACAATTCTCTAAACAAAATTGTAGAGACTTCTTTCTTATAAAAAAACAGCCCAGAAAGTTTCGTGAAATAATAAATGCAATTCTTGGAAGAAAATCCAGTTAATGTTATGGATAAGGGGGGGGGGGTGTCATAATTTCCATTTTACAACTTTTCCGGGATACTTGGTTTCTATTAGAAAAAAATTCATGATTTTCTTCTGCTAATTGACAGCGAAATCATGGAAAATCACGCTCTACTTTAATATTTGTTTGGATTACCACAATTTAGGTCAACGATACTATACTCTCATTGTTATATATCATGTGGTCGTTTATTGTATCATTCCATCTTACTTAGGATTAAGCATCTAGACCTATACGTAGACGGGTAGCTCTGATGTTGATTTATTTTCTAAAAAAAAGCCTAATAAAACATTTTAATTATTATTTCAGCACAAGCAGAACAACGTGAGTAGACTATTTTTAATTATAATATTTTAAACACCATGAAATAAAATTTAAAATCAAATTTAAAATGCAAAATTGCACATTTATCATTCTAACACAATGCTGACCAGTAAGATTGCAATTAAAAATGATGTAATTTAAAGGTTGAATTCTGTGAAACGCAGTGACGTCACTCGGTGAAAAACAAGGTTATATAACACCCCCTCCCCCATACTTTATTCTGTGAAACGCAGTGACGTCACTCGGTGAAAATAAGCTTATATAAGAACCCTCCCTATACTTTATTGTATTAACCAGCTCGGTGAAAACAAAGGAGGTCGAAGTCATTGAGTTTCACAGAATTCTACATATTTTTCATAATTCAACTTCATCTACGCTTTAAAAACATTCAAATTAAAAAGATAATGCGACATTTGCCAACAAGCATCTTAGGCATAAGTTGTAACTGTCCAAATAATATACAAGTGTCTGCTATATATATATAAATATTTGACAAATACACATTGTATGTTTTGTAGGGTTTTTGGATCTTGATCTAAAAATAGACAACGCAGAAGAATATCCCTACATACCAGCCTATAATAATCTGAACAGTCCGGCTTCCCGGGCCTTGGAAAATGACATCTGCAGCTCGGTAAATATTAAATATATGGAATGGCAAAACATTTGATCAACTTAAATAAATACTATGCGTAGTCAACCCAGCAAACACCAGGCATTTCACCAATGTCGTTTTGATGTTAGTCCGCGGTCTTCGACCTCGGCCCAACATCAAAACAACAAGGAATTTTGAATGCGAAATAAGCATCAATTTTGCTAGATTGCCATATATTGGATTCACATTATACACATTTAACTAATTTTACCCACTTGAAGTTGTGGGTTGCGACAGTTACGATATGCATATGGCACTGATTTTTGGGCGATAAAGGCTGAGATCGATACGCCCTCGCCAGATACAGGCCGAGTATCGGCAAAAAGTACCGATCTCAACCTTTATCGACCAAAAAGCAGTGCCATATGTATTTTATCGTACGACCACCCACATGTTTAACTGATAATTAAAGTATTTAGACTACAATGCGTCGGTATGTTGTATAAGACTTGATCTTTTGATCGATACAGGAAGTTATCAGTACAAGTCACCTGTGGGGGTACGATAATACCACCGGATTGGTGCTGTGCCAGATAGAAGGGTGGGGGCCCTGGTGCAGTAGTCAAAGCTGCCTGCCTTGAAAGTCGGAGATTGCGGTTTCGAACCCCGCTCTGCCATTCAGGTTTCAAAAAAACAAAAGGTCCTTCCTCGCTCACTAGTGAAGATTTAATATTGTGGGAAGCCTCCGTGATCGAGACGTAGCATACTTGGCCTCAGACCACCAGGGATCAAATGTCGGTTTCCTGAGTCTGTTGGGCAGTGTCGTCTCATTCATCTCACCATCCTCAGGAGGTTCTCCCCGCCCTGTTTAACCTATATGTTCACAAAGATGGCCTAAAACCCCATTTATTTTATTTATTTGCAGTGCTAGAATGAATAGCCTTTTTTCGAATGTTACATATGATTCACACCTGTACTAATTCCAAATAAAGATGAATTGGCTTCACTTGAATGTTGTATGCTCCCGGGGAGTTGAAATGAGAATTGATTAAGCTATCCAGTGACCAGGGAGGATATGATGTAAGCGCATTGAGAGCCCCTAACTGGATATATATGCCCACTCCATATAAATACTCACATTATTAGTTTTATTATTAATTAATACTGTATTTTGATTTAACAGCTCGATGAACTTATCACCTCTGACGGAATAGCAAAAACATTCTCGTATACAGAAGATAGTTGTGAAATTGTTGGACTAAGGTACGTCTTTCCACAAGTGTAAAGTAGTTTATATACCCAGCAAAGGCAAATAACAGTAACTGCTGACTTTGTACTAAGGTACAGTTAAACTTAACACTTTAAGCCCTCATGATGCATTAAAGCATCATTATACATTCCTGAAAACAGGCTTTATTTTTCTTCAACTGGGGGTTTTAAAATGAAAATTCCCATAAAACTGGTTTACAATACATGGCAATTTTCTTGAATTGTCCATCCACTGCAAATCATCTTCATCCACTACAAATCGTGAATTGCGACAGCAATTCGCGGCTTGTAGTGGATGAAGATGGCCATGGTAAATTCAGGCCTTAAAGTGTTAAAACAAGTAGTCTATTATTGTTGATCTTTGGGATTAGATTGAGGTTTTCCTGCGAGACCATCACTCTTTGTATCTCATTTCGTCGATTTCAATTTAAACTTCCTCTGCTATATATAATCACACAGTCCACTGTTGGCTTGTTTTTAAGTTTTTTTTATTCAAATAAACTTAAACCTAAACTTACTTCGATATGTGGAAGCTACTTTTTTTATATCAAATTATTTATCAATAATACAAATATTACGATAATGTAAGATATGCTGACCGTCTTCATTTATTAAAAATATTATAAGTCATGATAATATGTACTATGCTGGGTATCACCGTAGTATATCTCTTTCCCTATATTTTCTTCACACAGTGAGGGCAGTATTGTCATTAAGCTAAAGTTCATCTTTAAAACATCCACGTCAGAAGAAACTGAGCTGGAGAATGCAATGGAGACACTTATCGAGGAAGATATAAAGAAGGATAATGGGAAATTCAGTAAATATGGTGGCGAAGCTACTGTGACGATTACCAAAGTGAAAAGTGGAAAAACTGTTCCAAAAGTGACAACACCGGGTATGTTACCATGGTTACATTTACTAATTATCTTAACCTCCTTTCAAGCTGAATTGTCATCATGTATTTTTCATCTAACGCAATTTCAAAAGATCAAAATATTTATATTTATGGCAAATGAAAATCCTCCAAATTGAATATATTTGATTGGCTGAGCTGCTACAACCCAATTTGAATTAATGTTGGTTTAACGTTGGTCAAACGGCATAGACGGTGGGCCAAAATTAAACCAACATTAATTTAGTGTCTTGTATCTGCTGGGAACAACATTCTTATCAATTAATATGTAACTTTAAAATTGATCGCAATCCTTCTTTGAATCGTAAGTAGACTGCTGTGGCAGGACATGGGTTGGGAATCAGTAAATTAACAAGTTGTAGCACGTTATCTATTTGGGAATTTGTTTGTATTTTTGTAATATATGACATTTTGTTATCTAAATAATACATATAATCAATTAAAATAAAGTATCATAGCTAACAACTGACGTCAAAAGTAGATCGACGCACTGAAATATTATAATGGCCAAATACCCATAATGTAGGTTATCATATGAAAGAGAAGACCTAACTATAAGGCATTAACCCTTTGACTTCCAGGCCGGGGTGCATACCAGGATCTAGATATTCTGGTGTAGGAGCTCTATTTCTCGTCATTTGAAGCTGGAATTGCTAACGCAATTCCCAGCTTCAAATGACGAAAAATACATGAATGTAGTATATATTTGACGAAAATTTGTGTCATTTTATGGTTACGTTCATTGACGAATGACGACGGAAATTTCCGTCCTGTATGGTAGTGAAAAGGTTAATGATGATTTGAAATTGAAGAAATCCTTTGGTCTCCATGATTTGTATAAAATTGTTTAGTGTCGATCGCGTCGATAGCCGTTTCTAGTTTTTCTTTCTGATCAAAAATGTGGAGGAGAGAAATGCAATAGATTTGCAAAATTGGCATATATTTTGACTTTTGTACAAATTAAAGTCACCACTTGAAGCCGTGGGTCGCGGCAGCGGGACACAATTCCAAGTAGGTGAAAAAATAGTTTAATATGATAAAGTTAATGCGCATGGAAATAAAATGAAATAACTGTATGTTCAGATGGGTAAATAAGTGGTCGCTATGTTTATTTTGCTTAACTTATGACTTTAACTTACTGATTTTACTTGCAGCTTCTACAACCACACCAGTACCCAGAGGAGGTAAGATCTAAATGAACATTCAAATGCTAAAATAACTGTAAGATACAAAAATAGCTGTAGAATATAGTCAAAATAGCTGTAGAATATAGTCCTTGTTTAAAGAACATTGTTTAATATTTTTATCTAAGTGTTTATATTATGATATCCGGCGCTAAGTGATTGACATGTTGAACGATTTTCTTCATAAGTCAATATTAGAAATTTAATTTGAATAAATGTCCGTTGAAATGCCTGAGAGATGAATTATTGAACAGCCACATTATTTTTAATTTTTGCGCCATATGTCTCTACATTTAGAGATTTAGAACACGAAATATAATAAGACATATAAATAATAATTTATATTTCAGTTCTATTATCATTATCAGATCATTAAGACATTGCCTGTTTTAAATATGAAACAAATGTTCATCTGTCCTTCTGCAAACTATATGCGAAAATTATCTAATTAGAGCAATTATAAGCATCTCTGTAAAACCAGGTAGACTTTTACATATGAACTGACAATTTTAACCACCGTTTTTCAGAAACTTGCAAGGAAGAAGGTTGTTATTTTGGCGGGATTTGTATTGAAGAGAGTAGAGTGATCAAAGGCGAGCGTATTGACACGTATTACTGTGAGTGCAAACCTCGCTTTGCTGGACAGTTTTGTGAACATGGTGAGTAAGCGATAGCACTCTTCCAGCGTAGACGTCAGAATCTGACGTCTATAGACGTCAGGTTCTGACGTCTAAAGTCGATCCCCGCGCTGTAAAAATTAAAATATTTATAATGGCCGTAGACCCATAACATAGATATTCAAATAAATCAGAAAGAGCTAACTAAGCCATTTATGATGATTTCAAATTGGAAAAAAAACTTTACTCCCCATGGTTTTAGCAAAAAAAATTCAACGTTGTAAGGATTAAATAGGATTAAATACACGACCATCATCATTTATTGCGTCAAAAATTGACATGTTATCAGAAAAAGTGAAATGTTCTTATTGGATACTATTTTCTTTACGCACACAGAGATAGACGTTTGCGCGCTGGAAATAAATTTATTGTATCTTGTTATCAGAAAAAGTGGAATGTTCTGACTCAATGCTGTTTTCTTTCCTCACACAGAGATAGACGTTTGCGCGCTGGAGCCGTGTAAGAACGAGGGGGAATGTGTTCCCACACAGTATGGCTACTCCTGTATATGCGGGGAGTGTCAGTGTTATGACGACGTGGCCGGCAAGACATGCCAGGATTCAAGATGTGAGAGAATTATTCATAATCAGCTTGGCATTTAATGCACGCATGATATATTTTGAATAAACTTAATGGATAAGGCTGTTCTGAATTTTTATTTGAAGTTTATTGTCTTCATGTGAGGCCCAATTTGAGAGATCTTAAAATTTCATATCTTTTGCGGATCAAATGGCCTTGATAGTACTTCAATTGTAAAATAAAAGCCACATATTAACACATTACCCAATGAAGGGAATGCTATTACTGTTACTGCATGTATTATCACAATATAAAACAAACTAACTCAACGTGTAAAACATGTCATCTATATGCAGATTTATCTTGCTTGGCTCTAAATTGAATTTAATGCGCCTACTGGCCATTTCCGACGAATCTAATATCAGCTGTGTATTGAACTACATATTTCCAATAATAACCCAGCAAAACTAATTTAACTTGTACCATATGTAATCTTTATGCAGATTTATGTTGCTTAGCTCAAAATTGAATTTAATACGCCTACTGGCCATTTACGACTCGCTTAATCTAACATTAGCTGAGTATTGACCTACATATTTCTAATAATAACCCACCACACGAAACACTAAGCCAATGTTATTTCAATGTTGGGCCAGCGTCGAAGACGGTGGTCCAACATTGAAGCAACATTGGTTCGGTGTTTCGTGTTTGTTGGAAATGTTTGATCACCATTGATTTCGAGAGCGGGGGCCCTAGGGTAGTGGTTAGCACCGCTGCCTTTCAAACTAGAGTTCGGGGCTCGTTTCCCGGTCTCGGCGGTTTGAAAGAAACAAAAATGTTTCTTCCCCATCCACTCGTAAAACTCAACATTGTGGGGAGCCTCTGTGACCGAGAGGTGGCGTGCTCGGCCTCAGACTTCCAGGGTTTGAATTTCAAATCCTGTGTCTGGAAGGCAGTGTCATCTCACTCATTTCACCATCCTCAGGAGGTTCACCTGGCCCAGTTTAGACTCTATGTGCACGAAAGTGGTCTAAAACCCGATTCATTTCATTGTATTTTTACATTGATTTCAGACAAGCAGCACGCTACATGTAATGGCAAGCAGAACGTGAACGTTCGTCATCGAGATGACTGTAGCAAGTATTACGTGTGTGACTCAGACTTGGAGATGACAGAGATGTCATGTCCTGAAGGAAAAGTATTCAATATCAAAGGCAAATTTTCTGATCCTTGCGTTGAAGAGTCTAAGATGCGATGTGCTCGTAAGACACCCCGACCTTCATCTATCATCCCCCCAGGTGAGAAAATGAGCAGTTATGATCAATCTGAGATTAGTTAACCGTTAAAGCGCTGAATTAAATCGCAGCTTTTTTCTCGATTTAAAATCATCATAAATGTCTTAGTTGGCTGTTTCTCGTTTATTTTGGTTCGTAGAATACCTATGTTATGGGTCTACGACGATTAGAAATATTTACATTTTTTTCGGTGCATGGACCGTCCTCATACGAAAGACGGTCCCGGCACTGAAAGGGTTAATGATAAATACAATATCAGTTTATGATAAATCTGATATATGTTGATGATAAACCTCAGATAAGTTTATGATTAATCTTAGATCAGATTATGATGAATCTCAGATCAGTTTATGATAAATCTGAGATCAGTTTATGATAAGTCTGAGTTTACAAACATCTGAGATCAGTATATGACAAATCTGAGATCAGCTTAAGATAAATATGAGATCATTTTATGATAAACCTCTGATTAGTTTATGATAAATCTCTGATCAGTTTATGAGAAGTCTGAGATTACAATAAATCTGAGATCAGCTTATGACAAATCTGGGATCAGTTTATGACCAATCTGAGATCAGTTTATGATAAATCTCAGATCACTTTGCGATAAATATGAGATCAGTTTATGATAAATCTGACTTTGCAATAAATCTTAGATCAGTTTATGAGAAATGTCAGATCAGTTTATGATAAATCTAAGATCAGTTTATGATAAATCTAAGATCAGTTTGTGATAAATCTCAGATCAGTTTATGATAAATCTCAGGTCAGTTTATGATAAATCTCAGATTAGTATATGATCAATTCAGGCTAGAAAGGATTAAATACTGTCGTAAATTATTCATAGAAGTGACATGTGAAACACTTTAACTCAAGGAGAAATGATATTTATTTATCTAACGTCGTGAATTATTCACAAGGTTTGTGGTATATTTTTCCAGTTATGTGTGCTGAGGTGGAATGTGAACACGGTGCGTCTTGTGTTAACAAACCCGATGGATTCCGCTGTCAATGTCCGCAAAAATACTACGGGGATTTATGTCAGCACGGTATGTATATCCTTATATGGTGTATCAGGAGCAGATCAACCCTTAAAGCGCTGAAATAATTTGTAAAAAAACATCGCAACCGAAGCAATTTTTTCAATTTGAAATCATCATAACTGCCTTAGTTAGCTCTTTCCGATTCATTTGAATACCTATGTTATGGGTCTACGACCATTAGAAATATTTTTACTCTTGCAGTGCGGGGATAGACTTAAGTCGTCACAATCTAACGTCTACAGACGTCAGATTCTGACGACTAAAGTCCATCCCCGCACGGATCTAGATAGTACTTTATAATTATTCACCTTTTTTGGTCGAATTGATTCCGTATTGTGTTATATCTATACATGTTATCCGCCTGAATTTTACATTTTAGAAATTTGATAATATGCCTAATATGTTAGGGATGTGAATGACTTTATTTCAAATATTTAAGATCTGTGGTATTCAACTAATTACAGAAAGACAATTATGCACAAAAGAAACGTGTAAGAACGATGCACAATGTGTAAACACTGACGAAAACTTTTCTTGCGTCTGCAAAGATGGCTTTGAAGGAGAGCTTTGTGAAATAGGTGAGTTAAGATAGCGCTGATTGATTAGTAGTAAATAAAATAAAAATTGTTGAAAGTTAGATTGGGTTAGTGTAAATACTTGTGTCAACAACAATATATTAACAGTGTAACTATTTGTATATATATTATATCTACATTTGATGCCTAATATTGTTAACTTATTCAATTCATGCCATATTAAAACTAAATATTGGGCAAGTCATATGAGCCTTACGTGCCCAAGGTTTAATTTCAAAGAAAATAAATGTCTGAAGTACATTTTGACCCGAGCAATAATGTCAAGCAGATTGCAAATTACAAATCTTCTGGGTCATAATAAACCCTTTGAGGCCTGAATTTACCATTGTCATCTTCATCCACTACAAGCCGCGAATTGCTGTCGCAATTCTCGACTTGTAGTGGATGAAGATGACTTGAAGTAGTTTAAAAAGTAAAGAAAATTGCCATGTATCGGTAAAACAGTTTCATGGAAATTTTCGTTTTAAAACCCTAGATTGTAGGAAAATTAAGTCTGTTTTAGGGATGTAAAAAGATGCTCTAATGCATCGTGAGGGCTTAAAGGGTTGAATAATAAACAAATACATGAAGTGTGCATAGAATGGTGGCTTTATCTTGATATTTATTTTGTGTTAGAAACAAATGCCTGTGCACCCAATCCATGTAACGGGAAGCCCTGTACGGATCTGGATGTCGGATATGAATGTGAATGTTATCAGTGTCCTTGTTTGAGGGATTATCCACACGACGAGAACTGTGTCCCCGGTGAGTTTGATATATAGACAAACTACAAGTACTAATAACCATTTAACTCCCAGTGAGTTAGATATATAGACAAACTACAAGTAGAAATAACCATTTAACTAAACGCAAGTAATTAAATTAGACACATTAGATTTAGGTTTACTGATCATTTAATTAACGACGAACAAGGTAAGTATCGGAATTATAAACTAAATGTTCTACTGTCTGATTGTATAGTATAGTTTAATTGTGTATTCACAGCATTGTGAGATAATAGTAATATATTTTGTATTCTTTTTAACATTATCACTGTATTGGTGAGAATAGGAAACGTAAATTGGATCAGATGTGTTCAATCATAATAATTGATATAACTAGCATCATTTCATAACCAGTTTATGGTATGGATGTTGCGATGTCGTATATATATGCATGTTAAGAGTCTTTTGTTTCATTTTCAATAGACCCAGGTGGTTGTAAATACAAGCACGGAAAATACCCCCATGGTGATGACTGCACTAAATTAATAGAGTGTGAACATGGGCAGCTGAAACAAGTCTTAGATTGTGATCCAGGGCTCTATTTCCACCCCCTGACTAGGGTCTGCACAACAGCTGAAAATCTACCTGATTATTGCGGTATAGAATAAGACTCTAACTTTTTATTGGATATGTAATATTTGTTTTACCATGTTCGCATTATGTTGATCCACGAAATGTGTTTTTTATTATTTCACAACCTAAAATGGCTGTAGTCCTTCAATATTGACCATCACCTAGACGAGGACGAACAGGGTATATTATAATGTGATAACGTCAATCATAAAGCATCAAGGAGATTGTATCATTAAAACGTTTTACATTTCAACAATTACCAACATAGTTTAGTTAAGCTCATTCATTTTAAGTTTCATCACACAATTTAACGATAACACATTACTCTTTAACTGGCAGAACCTCTAGCATATTTAAAAAAATCACAATCAAGTATGGCTAATATTGAATGAGTACTTTAGAGACCACATGTCGTATGAAGGTATTAATTATAAAGTATTTTAAATTTGATTAATAATATTTGTTAAATACAATAATATGCACATTATTCTACAGTAATACACCAGCCTCTGTACAGTGTGGGACATTTTAAATGTGTACAATAATATTAGTCGTGTGTCTTATAGCTCTACGAAGCTTTAAATCAAATTTGTTAATACAGTTTTAAAACATAATTGAATCAAAGTGATAATTGCAAAGGTCCATTCTGTGCTGATATGTCCATATCTGTTATATTATATGAATGATGTTAATTATATTAATTTTGCTGACATATGATATGGTGAGCTGTAATCATATGGCACTATGTGGTTGTAATAGTCTATCATATGACACTGTGTGGCTGATAAAATTATGATATTTTTTTGCATAAAATGCATGAGGAGAAATGGTAAGGATTAATTGTAAAGACCAGGGGCGCATATTACAAAGAATCCTAACTTTGATCCTATCCTAACTTTCTCTTATTTCCATTACAAAAAGTTAGGATCACCTAACTTTTTGTAATGGAAATAAGAGAAAGTTGAGATAGGATCAAAGTTAGGATTCTTTGTAATATGCACCCCAGGGGCGCATATTACAAAGAATACTAACTTTGATCCTGTCTTAACTTTCTCTGATTTCCATTAAAAAGGTTGGGATCAATTCCAACTTTTTTTATGGAAATGAAAGAAAGTTGAGATAGGATAAAAGTTAGGGTTCTTTGTGATATGCGCCCTAGCTGGGGCCCATCCCACTAAATATCATCAGGTGTATCTTATCTTAATATTCTCTTATTTTCAGTATAAAAGTTAGGATTTATCTTAACTTTTGTAATGGAAATAAGAGGAAGTTACGATTAGGATACATATTAATGGCAGGAATAGAAAGGGTAAATGAACATTATTATTCTTATGGCAATATATAAAAGGGCCGGGTGTGATGGAATTTAAAGGGCAAAATATCCACACTCAGATACAATTGACATCACTAAATTTACAACTAAGTAAAAAAGGGGTAAGAAGTGTTTAAAATAAAATGAACAAATCTTTTCCACACGTTTTCGTTAAGATGGAATTCACAGACAATAAGGCAGTAACCGCTTGATATCGGCACGGGAGCAATCTTCTGCTGACAAGTTTCTGATACAATCACCAGGTGGCTCTGGTCTGAGCTTCTGCTTACATTCACCAGGTGACTCTCATTGTGTATCTGAGCAGGCACAGCATGTTGACACGTCACAGAAGGTGGTTCAGCATTAACTAATAAACCAGTGCATTATCCAAAAAAAACAAGAAAACAGTACCTGATCACGCTAATATAAATATGATCACGTTAATATATTAAAAATAAGCTCTGCAATAAAAACCCACACAGTGTCATATGAGCAATATATTTGACATACAAATAATGCAATTGATAATGTAAATATGTATAAAAAATAATAAATGAAAATGACACAGTGATTGGTGAAGTTTTCTATCATTCTACTTAGATAAACGATAAGTTTAGATAAGATTAGATAAGTGAACTAAAATTTAAAGAAATATAAGTATGATAATATATAACTGTGTAAGATCGAAACCATAATCACGATAGTAAGCTTTACAGTAAATTTCCACTGTCCGTTCACATATTTTGAAGCATATTTATTGAAAAACAAAATTCACTAATGTCGGTTCTACAAATCGTCTCAATTGTTTAAAGTGAATAATTCTACAATTAGCTACTTAACATGCAGAATGGTAGATTCATTTCAAAAGATACATTACGAAAACAAATTAATTCAAGATAATTTCCATCATTAGTCACAATAAGTATTTTTAAGTCCCAGAAAAAAACCATCGCATTTTGGATGACGAACGCCACTTCTATGGCCATTTTCTAGAGGCTTCTATTTCATATGGTCTTAAGCAGAAAAGCCCAAGCGTTTCGCGTTGTTCACGAATCTATCCTAACAAAGCTAATAATTAAAGCCTTGATTTATATATCTATTTAAGCAGTCAAACTCCCAGTGATGCCTCGAAGCATCCTTTTCCATCCTGAAAACTGACTTGATTCCCTAAAACCTAAGGCTTTGAGAACGAACAAATTGTAATAAACCCTTTTACCATTGTATGACATTTTTATGTAATTTGTCATTCATTTCAAGCCACATTTGACCACTATAGTCGAGATTTGCGACAACATTTCGCGGTATGTTGTGGATGAATATTTTAGTGGTAGAATTGGCTAAACCTTGAGGGAATCTGATGTAAATAGACTAAATTTGATCCTCGCACTGATAGAGTAAGACATTTATAAGGGCCATAGACCCATAATATAGGTATTCAGCTGACGCGGGAAGAGCTAATTAAGATATTTCAAATTGAAAAAACCCTCCGGTCTCTTGGTTTTTGTCATAGTATTTCAGCGCTTCAGGGGCTTAAATAAGAAGGGCTAAAGGTGATCTATCACCCCTTATATGGTATGAATAATTATGTCCTTATATGGGCTGATTGGCTATCATGTGACCCTCTCATATGGGGTGATCGGCTATCATGTGACCCTCTCAGAGGGTCACATGATAGCCAATCACCCCATATAAGAAAACACGTGTGCCCCATCTCCTGGCAACTTTGATTTATTTGTCACAAATTTATTAATGCTATATAAGGGGTTATAGATCACCTTGCAGTAAGAATAAAATAAATTTGGACATAATTTAAATTTACAGAAAAGACGCAGAAAAATCTAACCAGGAAAAAAACTATGGTCGCTTTCATGGCTTGAATGGCTTAAGTAAGAATAAAATAAATTTGGACATAACTACAATTTACAGAAATGACGCAGAAAAGGGTAAACAGGAAAAAAATATGGTCGCTTTCATGGCTTAAATGGCTTAAGTGGGAGGGGATTAAGTAAGAATAGTACAATTTACGGAAAAAAATTTCGATATTTCTTGATGTATTCATAATCAATTACTACGTACTTGTATGTATGTACTTGTTTTTCTAAAGGATAATCATGATAATGTGTGTGCATTGTCATGCGAGAATTGTGCATTGTTCATGCTATGTAGAATGCGTTTTTAACATTCAGGGCCCCAGAGTGAATGTGCATTGCTCAGTGGGTATGCACTGGTAACCTGTATTATGCATTTTTTACCGTCTTGAAATTAGGTTATTATCATGATTGTTATTATTATTCTTCAGCTGTTGAGGATCCATGTGATCCTAATCCATGCAATGGGAAGCAGTGCACGAGAAAAGGAGACGGCTATGAGTGTCAATGTTATCAATGCCCCTGTCTGAGGGACTATCCTACTGACGAGAACTGTCTGCCAGGTAAGGGTGTGGTACAACTACAAAATAGACAAGTATGAACCAGAAACACGGTGCTGGGTTGATGATTTAAGTATGACAATAATGTCACTCGCCAACTGCTGAGCGAGACATTAGTCATTTTAGTACGTTTAAAGTAGCAGTTTAAATCGCAGTAATGGGGAACAAATGTGTGTTTATTCACACATTAAACAAATTAAAGTATTTGTCACGAAGTAACAGTATGTCATAGCCATGTATATAATTATTTTTTACTGATTTCCAGCAACCTTCGTCGACCTATAAAATAGGCAATTTTTCACACAATTTATATAGTTGTAAATCTGTTTATTTTACATATTATGAAACCTTTCAGTTTCAAAATACGTAACGACTTCGTAATCGCTTACATACTGTGCCAATATTAATATACAGCCTTGTTCTGCAGTCAGTGGCGGATCCAATGGGTGGGGGCGATCCCCCCCCCCCCCCCCCTGAGAAAAAAATCATTACCTTATTTAGGGTTTTTCTTATGATTTCGTGATATACTGAGTGAGAAACAGTGCCCAATATGCCTTAGATTGCATGGGAAAACCTTTGGAAATCAACAATCTTCACGGGGCGGGCCCCTCGACCACTTTACAGTAAAATAAATTTTTTATCGAATTTCAAACCGCCCCTCATTGAAAAGCTAGATCCGCCCCTGGCGGTGTTGATGTTTACAATCAGTGATCTAAAGATAAAAATAACATTTTCTGGTTTATTTTATGTTCTTATAGATCCAGGTGGATGTATGTACAAGCACGGGGACTACCCTCATGGTGATGACTGCACTAAGTACATAGAGTGTGAATTTGGCGAGCTGAAAACCGTCCGTGATTGTCCTTCAGGAAAATACTTTCACCCACTCGACAGGGAATGTACAACTCCAGATAATCTACCAGATTACTGCGGTATCAACCCTTAAAGCGATAAATATATATAATAACCGTTTTTGTTTTAATAAAACGGCCACCTGATTACTGCGGTATTAACTAAGACTCTGAAAAAGCTCTGTACAACTCCCGATAAACTCATTAAATTTTGTGCTGCTAGAACTATCTATATATATAAGGTTTCAAGCATAATTTGGATACAAAGAAATATGACTAAAATTGATCAAATAGTTTTTGTTAGATGCTTAATTAATCCAATTATTAAATATTGGAGATGTCTATTTGTCCATAAATGTAAATATTTTTCATCATTTGAAGCTGGAAATTGCGTTAGCAATTCCAGCTTGAAATGAATGAAAAAAACAATAGAAATAATTCAACAACACAATGGTACCTAAGATTATTTGGGCTACCGTCATTACAGCATTGGCTCTCCTGTGCTGCTGAAACCATCTATACCCGCCGTCAGATTAACTTGTATCGCATGTTTTTGCCGATTTCTCAGTCAATTCTGAATTTGATGAAATTTTGCAAGGACTATTTTCCAGTCACGCGGCGACTACAGTGGAATTTTCATCTAAAAATATTATGTAGTTCAAAAGTTACACCATTTGACATGTAGTAAATTTGAAATTACGACGTCCCTCTATAAACCCATTAAACTGGTTAAATTAAAGTTTGTTTTTAGCCCTGAATGGCATTACATGCCAGATGGTCTAACTTGTTAGCTGTACAATATTTTCTGATGAAAATTTCACGGTAGTCGTCGAGAGACTCCCAAATAAATAGTCCATACAAAATTTCATGAAAATCGGTTGAGAATTGACTGAGAAATCGGCGAAAAATATGCGATACAAGTTAATCTGACGGCGGGTATATACATGTTTCTAGTATTATTTAGATCAATAGAAATATCACTAAAATTGAGGATGTTTTTTGGTAGATGCTCAGTTAATGCAATAATTCAATTTTCACAAATATAAATATCAATATTTTTTGTCATTTGAACCTAGAAATTGCGTTAGCATTTCCAGCTTCAAATGAATAAAAAATACAATACAAACAATTGAACAGCACAAGGGTTGACTAAGATTATTTAGGCTACCGTCATAATAGCATTGGCACTAATTTTGACAGTGAGTGTTAGTTCTGTGATTATATTCCCAATTGTGGAACACGTTTCTAAAAGTGAAAAATGTCTAAATTATATGTGAAATTGGTGCAATGCATCTCTTAGTTTTACAAATCAGAGTCTGTTTCAGTCACTTGAAGATGTGGATCGCGGTAGCCAGACATAACTTGACTGAGAATTTAAATTGAGTTGTTCGGAGGTCTTGGGGTTAGCTGCTGTGACTTTTTTGTTTATGTCTGTTTTGTGTTTCGGTTGAAATACAATATATTTATATGTTTGATCTCGTAAAATGTCAGCATTATTTGGATTTTGAGCCAATATTGTTTAAATGTTGGGCCGGCGTCGAAGACGGTAGTCCAACAATAAAACATCACTGGTTCAACTATTAATGTCTGCAATCAAAATAGTTTTTTTTAGTTTAATTGCTATTTTTAATCATATATATTATGTAATTTATTGCTTTATCACATGTAAATTAATATGAAGAAAACATATTATTCGCCGTATTATCTGGATATTCAATATTATGATGTTATAATAGATCGTCAATAAATTTAGTGTAATGTGTAGATGTTCGTCATGTGTAATCATAGCAACAACTGGAAAAACCTCAGCGCATCAAAATATATTATAATTAGGAATACAAAAATATGTGTTAATCGTGAGAACGAAATATGTATAGGCCTATTTTATTTTATTTACTCTGCATTTAATTGTATTTCGTTATTGTATTTCATAATCAGTACTTGTATACTATGAGAAATAAGAACATAGTGTAACTCGACTATTTTGTATTCAGGTCCATGAATATCTCGTATTACTATTATGCATGATGTTTGTATATAGTTGAGATTAATATGGGTTAATCTGATATTGTATACGATACACTTTTTGTGACATTCATAAAATCAGTTATATCCTATCTTTTGTTAGTGATTCCAATATGATAATACAAATAAATTGTTCGTGATTTACAGTATTTCTGTATGATGATGTGATTATGCCAAGAAGATATTTATTAAATATTATATATTAAAAAAACGTTGTTGTGGTTTCCATCAAGATAGCATGTTATTTAAGTATTTAGAGATACTTCCCGATCGACAAATACAGAAAAATGGATTTTATTCAAAATAATATTCCACTAAAATTCACAACAATTATATTTCGTGGAGTCTAGAAAATCTGTGGAAAAATATTTTCCCAAATGTCAGGAAAACATATAATTAAAACGTTTGAAAGCATTTTTAAAATGTTTTTTAAATCGTTATGCTTTTTGAAATATATTTTGTGAAATATTGGATAACGTTATTAACAGGTTTTGTATCTATCATTAAAAACAATATATAGAGATATTTTTCGGGACCCCATAAAAAAAATATTTTGTATGGGCCGTTTTTTCTAACATACTATTAATCTTAATGTCGGTAAGTTTTCACCCACTTTGGCTTGTCTCAAGTCACCGCGAATCTCTACCTACAATCAAAAGAAATAAGTCTAGCTAATTCGATTTTTGAAATTTTCCTGTTTTACCCTTACAGTGCGGAGATCGACTTTAGTCGTCAGAATCTGACGTCTACGTCAGATTCTTACGACTATAGTCAATCCCCACACTGTACGAGTCAAACTATTGATAATGGCCGTAGACCCATAACATAGGTATTTAAATGAATCGTTAAGAGCTGACTAAGACATTTATGATGATTTCAAATTGAAAAAAACCTTACCTCCATGGTTTATACACAAATAGTTTAGCGCATTAACCTTTACAGCGCGGGGATCGACTACAGTCGTCAGAATCTGACGTCTGTAGACGTCAGATTCTGACGACTAAAGTTGATCCCCGCACTGTAAAGGTAAAAATATTTCTGATGGCCGTAAACCCATAACATAGGTATTCAAATTAATCGGAAAGAGCTATCTAAAACATTTATGATGATTAAAATTGAAAAAACCCTTTGGTTGCGATGTTTTTTACAAATTAATTCAGCGCTTTAAGGGTTAAGGGTTAATAACGCCTATAAAAAGTGATTACGTTTCAAGGGTAAATAATTTATTTTTTTACGCACTTGATGTTGTGTCTCGCTACCGCGACCCACTACTTTAAGTGGGTGAAAAATATTCATATATATTTAATTCAGTACAGATTTCGTTCCCAATAACGGTGATTTGATCGACCAATAAAATGGATTAAACGGCTATTGACGTCATCATCATTTTAAGGGTTGACAGGATTCAATAGTATTTTTAGTAAAGCTTTTATTAAATCATGTCATGTTATTTAACTAGTCAAAGTTATTAAACTATAAAACATCCTTAAAATCTGAAATGTTCTAAATAGTGTTAAACCTTGCAAAAAGTGCACAACCTTACAAGACGACTACTGGAAACTGGCAGGAAGCTCAAAATGGCGGCCGTTACCAAAAAACCCGAATTTGTCAATATCACGGTCCACATTTGCGATAATTTGTTTTATAATCGTCTAGACCTATGTTTTCAGGGTTTAGGATAAACATAAAGCCAACCCTGAAGTGATTTTATGTCTTCTTAACATGCTAGCACACACATTTATCCGTCGGTGTTGTGAAATTAATGTTTTGCGCTGGATATTATTATTCAGGTTTGCTATCAGTGATCAGTTTACTGATTATTAACTAACATACATACGTACCCCTACAGTGTTTTAACATTTTTTTTATAATAATCAATTCACAACATAATCAGCCTAATGTTGCACGAAACGAAACTTAATAACACTGAAAATAATGTTGTCGAAAAAAACTAATACTGTTTGTGGGGATCAACAAGCACACAGCTATATTGATTACAAGGTTATTGAATGTGGATGTTCTTAAAAAAAACACTGAAAATGGT
Source organism: Flabesymbios commensalis (assembly GCA_964017125.1). Classification (NCBI taxonomy): domain Eukaryota; kingdom Metazoa; phylum Annelida; class Polychaeta; order Terebellida; family Flabelligeridae; genus Flabesymbios; species Flabesymbios commensalis. Next base: position 68,605,954 of record OZ024916.1, read on the forward strand.
ATGATACAGGTGTGCTATTCAGCTAAAAGGATTATGTGTTGTGTACAGCTGCATTTGCTTGGGGATCTCTGACAGGTCACCTATATAATATTATTTTGAATATTTTTAAAGAATTTCCCTTATTGCAAAAATTAAGCAAACTCAAATGGATAACATTAATGATTGTTTATTGCAGCTTATTGTGTCTTTTTTGTTAAGTTTTGGTTAGGCATACTATATCTAACCTCCACCACTAAAAGTAAGGGAAGGGCGGCAAATGGGGCCACTTAACGTTCATATTGAATTTAAGGAAAATAGGCCTATTCTAACTATTTTAAAACCAATGACTGTTCTATGTAGGGTACATGCAATGACGGTAGATACATATATCAGACTCACTTGGTTGGGCGAAGGGGGCCGGCGCATTGGGCAAAGGGGGCCACCCACACTTTGAAACCTTTTTTTTATTTTGATACACAAGTGTGTACACCGAAGAGAGCTTAATAAAACAGATATGAAAAAAACCTTTCATTTGATTTATATAGTGACATGCTTTGTAGGACGTAATTCTAAGTCATATACTAAATACTTTCGTTCGCTGGGATTACTTTGTGAAACATGCACCCATTGAAATTTAGTGAGCAAAGGGGGCCATGCTGTATGGTCGTTGTATTGGAATGGCCTGGCCCCCTTTGCCCTGGCCCCCTTTGCCCAAAGGTGCATGGAGGTGGGAAACTAAATCTATTATCTCCCCCCAAAATAATCTCCTGACTGAAGTAATGCCTAGAAAACAAAGGCAATATAATATACCACACAAAACAATGGATTTTCAGAAGAAATCACATAAATTAATCAAGAGATTCATATAGACATATAAGGTTATATTTATAAGATTGTTGCCATAAACCCCCGTCGTCTATTATTTGTATCTACGATATGTATGAGATGTCTATTTATGTTTTTTGTGTATACCCATATTCACAATTCATAGCTATGACATCATTAATATTTCATACAACACCTCATAATTAAAATATCATTGATGGCCCCCTCTGCCCACGGGCCCCTTTGCCCGCCTCTCCCCTACATGTATGAGATTACATGTTCCCGTTGAAAGTTAGCGGCAATTAAGGGGGCCATGCTGAAACTAAATCTATTATCTCAGTCTCTCCCAAAAGTGATCTCCTGACGAAAGTAATGACTAGAAAACAAAGGCAGTTATAATATAGGGCCTACCACACTAAACAATGGATTTTCATAAGAAAGCACACAAATTCACCAAGAGGTTCATACAAATATATAAGCTAATTAATTATGCCTATATTTATAAGATTGTTGCCATAAACTACCCGTCGTCTATTATTTTTATGAATGATATGTATACACATAATATTTACATTTCATAACTATGCCGTCATTAATATTTCATACAACACTTCATGATAAATATATCATTGATGGCTTCCTTTGCCCGTCTCTCCCCTATTATTAGTGGCATGGAGGGATTTAACGCCTACAGTATAGCTATGTCTATCAGGTTTATATGTCGCAACCATACAAAGACGTTCAAACAAAATAAATAGGGCCTACATATTTGAAATGATATGTAAAATAATGTTCCACTTTGAATATTAAAAAAAAATCATGGCCCGTATGGGGATCGAACCCACGACATTCGCGTTATTAGCACGACGCTCTAACCAACTGAGCTAACGGGCCCCACGAGCGCTCTACACCTCACATGTTCTGTGTACTCACGCATGAACGTCAATACACCACAGCTAGCCTATCATACATCCAGGCAAGAACTATAACGTTCTTGATCTAGGCCACCACTGCTACACAGCAACCCAACCCAATACGCTCACTCAATGCTGGTACACTGTTGGCCACCACTGCTACACAGCAACCCAACCCAATACGCTCACTCAATGCTGGTACACTGTTGGGCCAGCGTCGTAGACGGTGGCCCAACAGTGTAACAACATTGGGTCAACGTCTCGTGTTTGATGGTAGTGGCACATACTCGACGTTGACGAAACGGTTGAACAATAGCCGTGAACGAGCCCACTCCGTAAAGGTGTGGGCCGTGGATTGCTGTATTAGTTTTATCGGAAAGAAATCAACGTTTTTCAACATGGCGGTGACTTACAGCGATCTCGACCGCATGGTCAAAACATGGTTTATAACTTTTAATGACTGTGCGGGAAATAGGCTGAGGATGTGATCTTGTAGCTGAAATGTTACCGATTCTAATAAACTACCTTCAACTTGATTAATCTAGGCCAAATCTTAGATACGACCGTCCAAAGAAATGTCCCATGATTTTGTATGGACTCAATCTGTGGGTGAGATCACGTTGGTGCTGGTTGACCAACACATAGACTATTAGCAAATACGAGACGTTGACCCAAGGTTGCCTTAATGTTGGTCCACTGGCTCCGATGGTGGCCCAAGGTTAAACCGACATTGGCTTAACACCTCGTGTTACCCTGAATGTAAGAGACTTTGACCATAGAGACGACACGTAAGTTCAGGCAAATGCTAGTATAATGTAATTAATAGAAATAAATGTTTGGAATTATAGGCTGAAGCCCTGTTGAAATGACGAAAAATGACAGACATTGTCAATTTGGTAGAAAATTAAACACTCGCAATGGAGACCAATGCATACTGCATGTTTTATTGATATTCTTCATAAAAAAGTTAACAAGCCACTCTGAATGCACCTCGTCCCTCTGACCTTCATAAAGGAAGTTAGAACGTTCATCAAAGCTCAGGAGCATCTCTCCAAGGAGAGAGCTAATGAGCAGCTTCACGCTCAGGACGACGAGCTACAACTCATCATCGTGGTTTGTGTGCGACTTCAAGATAGCTTGTAAGTCCGCAGATACATACTATAGAAATGATCCCTAAAAGTATGATCTTAAAGTGTGAAAACGGGCAACGCGTCTGCTCTATGTGAGACTGTGCAAGCAAAATAAGCTTCATGTTTAAACTGATTGATAGGCCATTTTTTTGTAAAAACTGATTAGGAATAAATTTGTATGCAAAAATTACCAGAACAAAAGTATATAAAATAAGGTAGTTTTTTTATGATATACATTGGGTGTAAATATATTGAGAAATAGCATATTAAGGCATGTCGAGGCTACTTTATAAATATCTATGTTGAGAAATGCGTCATCTAGCGAATGACCATTTGAATGGCTAACACTCACCAGGTCGCGCTTCCGTTGGTAAGTGCCCAGCAAACACGACACATCTACCCAATGTTTGGCCAATGTTGGCCAATGTTGTCCCAACATTGGTCAAACATTGGGTAGATGTGTCGTGATTGCTGGGTGACACTGGGACATTGGCTTTTATACTATAACCCGACCGCTATCAAATTATATCTAGCAGTCCATGTTTTGAAACTGAAATGTTAACACAATTAAAATGAAGACAATCTTCCAATTGAAAATAAAATATTTTTTTGTTGGCTAACTTGTAAATAGTTAATGTTGCTACTTTGGCAACATATCATCCAGCTGGCCTATGCTTTTAATTTTGTTTGTTTTTTCCTCGCCCTCATTTTATTTTTTTAAATAGATCATTTTTTATGTCATCGCCCTCATTAACTCTCCCAGAAATGTCTGTAATGTTTTTTTTGTTATATATAGCTCTCGGTTTTGGGGTTGTGAACGAGGGGTAGCGGAGCCATTTACATATCGCCAGCTAGCTGGTCCGACAGTAGCAATAGTCTAAGGAGTCTTGCAAGTTCAAAAAGTCCAAAAACTAAGAAAAGTCCAAAAACTGGGATTAGCCAGACCTCACCCCCACCCCCTTATTGATTTTTTAAATATTTTTTTGGAAACATGTACAACAAACCCCCACCCCCCTCAAAAAAATCTGAGGTAGGGCTTGATCCACCCATCCACTGGTGACTTTCTAGTTTTTCTTTTTAAACTTGACAAAACCACTAAGGCCACTGTATTTTTTCTGTTTTAGATCAGAAACAATCTAAAATCTAATGAGGGGGGGGGGGGGGGCGGTGAAAAACATACATATAACAAAAAAAAACATTGAACTAATTCTTGGTATGAGGGCGACGAAAAATGAAATGAATCGGGCTTTAGGCCATCTTTGTGCACAAATAGGCTAAACTGGGCCAGGAGAACCTCCTGAGGATGATGAGATGATTGAGATGACACTGTCCTCCAGACACAGGATTCGAAATACGAGCCCTGGCGGTCTGAGGCCAAGCAAGCTACCTCTCGGTCTCGGAGGCCCCCCACAATACTGACTGATCAAAAAAAAATTCTAAAAAAAGTTATTGAGACTGACGGAAAAAAAACAAGCAAAAAAACATAGACGAGCTGGATAAATGTTTTTTATCTCCTGAAATGAATTTGTTTCAAAATAGATTTTTTATCTCTAGAATTATTTTCGGAAATCGGCAACAATCTAAAACATGTTTTTTTGGTTATGAGTGGCTTTAAAAAATGCGTGCGCTCCTCTAAACCAGAAAAAAACATAGTGGCCCAATGTCAGCAGGATGAATGGCAGCAGCGACAAACTTTAAAGGGTCATTCAAATCTAAATTAAAACTAGATGGGCTCTGCTTCGGCTACAAACCCTAAGAGGATCCCCAGGGGAAGTTTTTACACATATTTCCAATATTAAACCCTTCAAGAATGTAAATGACCTCTTTTTGACCCCTCAAGGTCACCTGGGGTCAAAAGTAAATATGCTATTGTATGCCTATAATGAGGGTTTCTAGGCATTCTGAGGAACAAAAATAAAAATGATGATTTTCGGCCTGGCATTGTCGCTTTAAATGATACCAATGTCAGACTAAATAACCACATCAACTAACGTTAGATTGTTTAAAAACATTAAACTTTGAAGATTTAGGCATAATAAACTAATTTGTCGTCAACAAACTACTAAGTAAGGAGTAATATATACCTCCCCACTCTAAAATCGAATTTAGGCCTAACTATTATTTGCTCAAATCCGAAAATTTGTTGTTAAGCGCTTGAGCGAAGGTACTAATTCAATTCAATCTCCGGGGGGGGGGGGGTGTTAGGGCTGCAGTCTTTTTTAAATAAATATTTTGAGAGTAAATTTTCATGAAATAAATAATCACCGGATATGTTGTAAATAAATATATTTAATGGCCCTTGATTTTTTTTTGTTTCGCTCGGCTTTATTAAATAACGCTTACATCTGTGAAGCCTCGCTTCGCTCGTCCTTTTAACCCCCACATCCATACTAAGGCCACACTTTTTTAAAAGGCCCAATTGGTTCTCGATAATTTTTATACAAGACTTAGAGCAGACTGTCGGAAAAATAAATAAAAAGAAAGTTTTTTTTTCAATTTTGCAACGATAACCTTATGCATGCAGCGATTCAAGATAGCAGAGCAGGCTAACACAAAAAAAACTGTTTGATGTATGTTGTGATTTCTGTAAAAAATATGCATAATTTACATTATTATTTCAATATAATATCAGTTTATATCGATTAATAGCTGGTCGGCGGTGTCATAATAAAAAAAACAATTTTATTTTTCATTGATTTTCCATTATCGTGACTCGATCGGCGGTCCTGGGACCTAATTAACCCTTTAAGCCCCCACGATGCATTAAAGCATCATTTTAGACCATTGAAAAAATACTTGATTTTTTCACAGCTAAGGGTTTTAGAAGGCGAATTTCGATAAAATTGTTCTATGAATACATAGTAATTTTCTTTAATTTATCACCCACATCAAATCATCTTCATCCACTACAAGTCGAGAATTGCGACAGCAATTCGCGGCTTGTAGTGGATGAAGATGACAATGGTAACTCAGGTTTGAAAGGGTTAATCAACGAATGCTCGCCCAAGCTTAGTTTGGGATCCAAATTCTGAGAAAGTGAAGTAAATATTCTGCTTGAGGCAGAATGTGAAATAAATAAAATATTACAGAGAGTGAAATAAAAATTTTGTCCAGTTCAAAAACCCCAACCTCTCCCAGTAATTGAATGGTGGTCTCCTAACACAACACTGTAGGCAGCAAATGCATTTTTACATGATTTGTGATACAGTTTCAAATTCGACAAATTAATTATTTAAATTTCGTAATTATACAGAGTTTATATTGAAAAATATTCAGTAATGTTTAACAAAAAAAATAATATGAATAGGGCCTAGGCTCATATTTGACTATACTGGCTTCCTATGGATCTATAAGTTCTAAGCCCACTTAGCACTCCGTACCCCACTGATCACCCATTACCTTTTCCACCCTCTGTTCACGTGTCATGCAGATACTCTTTCTAACATGGTGTCATGCGCGATACTTTTTCTAACACGGTTTTCTGGCTTTCTAATGAGCCGTCAGCAAACGCATATGACGACCGGTAATTCAGAGTTTTTGAATACATAGCTATTTCTAAGAGTGTTCTTTTTCCGTTCAAGACTTCCATATGAATTGCTGCTTTACCGCCTTGCAAACACATGTACGAGCTGAGATCCATTTAGTGTCTACCTAAAGTGAAATATATGTCTGCTCACGAAATATCGGCAATAAAACGGACACATCTGTTGATTTTTATTTCAACGTGGATAAACCCACCACGTCACAAAAAAATCTGAAAATATATTATTATCCAATAAATCAAACCATTATTTCACCTTCTCAAATATTGGCATCCAAATTTACGATCTTCAACAATGTATTTTGAAAAAATGTCCTGCGTTCCAGCAATTTCATTTTAGGGATGTCCTGCTTTCTACGAAAATATAAGAGCAAGTAAACAGTTGAAACTGTTATATTACTCCAGTCTCCATTCCATAAAAGTGGTGTTAGCTGAGATTACAACTTAAATTTTTGGTCTTTTTCCTTTTTACCACAGCTAGGCATCGACAAAAAAACAAAAGTGGCAATGTAGACCTATAAAATAGTTTATTGTACAGTGACATATTGTTTACCAGTAGGCCTACCGTAAAAGTGAAGATGATAAATACGTATGACTATTGATGAAACATAAGCTCATAACTAGCTTTTAAAATATATACAGAATTCTGATCATGTCGTTTCCAGGGTATTATTTTTTAAGCTGTGCATGAATTTTATCAACTAAATGTGCATTTTATAAGAAGTTCCTTTGTAATAACATACTCCTAATTATATTAAAAGCATACTGCTAATTAAATGTAAGATGAATACAAATAAATCTGAATAATTTACAGCTAACATTCGTATGCCCAGTACATGAAGCAAATTACTCTCAATCACATGATATATGGTATCATAGTCGGACATTAATTCAGTATCCTTCATGCTAAATGGTGTTTTGATAAATTAACTGTTTTTCTATACACTTTTAGCCATTTCATTTTTAAGATTAATAATCCAATTAGACTGACAATAGAGTGATCATCTTGCTACATGATCTTATATAATGCTGTGTCCTTAGAAGCATCGGCTCATATATATTGGATCAAGCTAGATCTATCACATTCGTGGGAAATGTAACTCAAATTCAGTTTGAATCATATATGCGGCGTCACCCTGCAACAAACACATATACATGTTAAACTATCAGTTACAAACCAATAAAACTTTACCAAATTTCCTAAAATGAATAGGTTTACACCTATCATCCAAATTTACAGCTTCAAGAAACAAGAAATAATAATATTTATGAAGAATACATATATATCTCAAATTGAATTATTGTACAAACGTTAGAGGTATCAGTCAAAACCTGAATGAAATATTACAGAAAAGGGTTGGATATGTAGCCATGCCAGACACAAACTTGTCGGTAGTTAACAGAGTTGTCAAAATAACTAATACTTTCGCGGATACATCAATAATCCAAAATAGGTAGTGTGTTCATTCAACTTGGTGCAGCAGTAGGAGATAATCTGCTGCCATAGCATTATCAACAGTAAATTATTCCTGTAAGAAATTCTTGAAATTGTTTTCTGTTTTTCAAAACTCGTTATAAATATCAATTGATTGCTTTGTAGAGCACATATTATATTAATTTAATAAGAAATGTACTTATTTATTTATTAAATGTTCCGAGCATATAAGCTTCAGATCAAAGGGGTCCCAATCTTATTATTGAAAACACAAAACAAATTATGGATATTGTCATCAAACTGTAGTATTGCCAACATTATGACGCACATCGAGTATGCCAAACGCATTCAATTTTGTTTTTCACCCTTACAGCGCGGGGGCCGACTTTAGTAGTCAGAATCTGACGTCTGTAGACGTCAGATTCTGACGACTAAAATCGATCCCCGCACTGTAAGAGTAAAAATATTTATAATGGCAGTAGACCCATAGCGTATGTATTCAAATGAATCGGAACTAAGTCATTTATGATGATTTCAAATTGGAAAAACCCTTTGGTCTCCAAGGTTTTTATAGAAAATAATTCAGCGTGTTGAGGGCTAAACAGGATAAATGATGTATACTAAACACAATAGACATCTTCCATGGTTCACTAAGTCTTTGCTAATCTTTTTTTGTGTGTTTCAATAAAAAGCAAACTAAATTTGTTTCACGTCGCAGTAGGACATTTTACTTGCAACAAGCTTGCTCATTTTTATGTGCTCTTAAGTCCTATGGTTAATTGTATAACAATATATGTATGAACTCACTTTGTCTGATTAAGCCTTGTTTTAGAGCTGGGTCTGTCCCAACCATTCTTCTTCTCTTCTTCCTCTTGTCTTTTGCGGCGCCAGAGGAGAAACAGCAACAGCATTACAGAACCGGCTACCAATATCAAGGCAACCATAACAGCACCGACTATAATCCCAACATCTGAAAGTGTGAAATATTTAAACGATTCTTATTATTTAAAATATTGTATTGTAAACGTTTAATTCCTAACCGTTTTGTATGTTAAATTGATACCAATATAGCTAGTATTAAAAATATAATAAAATTGAAAATACAAAATTATGAGAAGCTGAAAAACACTATAACGATCCGAGGTTCTCTGTGGGGCTGAAACAGGTGAATATATATAGGCCACGATTCCCTTCTCCTATACTTGACTGTGCCGAATTATCCCTTAGATTTTAGGAAAATCTCCAGAAAATCATTTAATCACTATCCCAGACTATAGTCGTTTTTAATCTGTTTTTTTTTATCCTACCAAATCTCTGTTATTTACAACGAAATATGTGTTTAAACATCATGATTTGCAAAAGTTTGGTCCCAAATTAATCAAAATTGAAAATTGTTCACCCATTAAAGCTGTGCGTCGCGTTTAATATTGCTACTTTCTATACTTGTCATCATAGTGGAATTATTCTTTACTTTTGATTGTGGTTTTTTAATACCGAATGTGAGATAATTCAAAAAGGTTCTTGTTGAAGGTTGTTTGATTTCATAAAATAGAAGTTTACGAACCTGTTTTTTCCTCCTTTTCACCAGGTGTGATTATTGTAGTAGTACCGGTTGTGGTGGTTTTGTCATCAACAGAGACAGGATTTGTAGTTTCGCCAGATACCAAACCATCATCTGTTGTGTTGTCGTCGCCGGTTGTGATCATATCCTTGGTACCTGTATGTGTAACTGGGCCACCTACAAGTAATATCGATATTCGAAGTGAACTACATAAAAATGCAACACTTTTTGCTTTAAAACACCACAAATGAGAAGTGACTATATCATCTCAATATTCTTTCTATGGTGATTTTGAGGCACAGTTTGTTCAAATTCAACATATTTATGCCTGAACTTATATTTTTCATATATAAAATTGATAAAAATGCAACGAGGACCTGCAAAAAGCGTTTGAAAAGCCGTGTCCATGGCCAATATTTTGTTTCACTCACTCACCTGTGTTTGCAGTTATTGTTGTCTTGGATGTTGGTGTAGCTGATTGTGTTCCTGTCTGTATGATTGTTGTCTTCGAGGGATTTGTTCCGGTAGCAGTTCCTGTGCCCTTTGTAGTTGCTGTATCTGTACTCGTTGTTTTAGTAGCTGATGTTGTTGTAGTTGACGTTGTCGTAGTGGGCGTTGTTGTAGTAGTCGGGGTAGTAGTTGTTGTTGGTGTCGTTGTAGTAGTGGTGGTTGTTGTAGTTGTTGGTACATATTTAAGGCATTCCGGATCAACTTTAATCAAAAGTAAAGACACAAAATATATAGTAGAACTCTGATGTCAAATAATAAACAGCTTTTCAGATAAAATCATGTAAGCAATGTAAACTCCCATTTCACACCATTGAACAAGTTTGAGACTAACGTATAAAATGTGATATTATTTTCTTTTTTTTCCGTTATGACCGATTATGATAACTATTCTTCTCATTTTGGTTCAAATTGTTTTATGGATTGCTGCCACGATTGTTACCAACTCAATAGGAAGACTTAAATTTGATGAAACACCAAAGTGTGGAAAATGAAAGGAAAACTTGAGATTTAACATATTGCGAAGCTATGCTATGTGGGTCTTTCACCGTTAACAAGATACATTGAGCAAATGATGGTACGACGCTGATCCACCATTAACTAACAAGTGCTCTTATGTTTGCTGGGTTAGTACAAAGTCAAGACATTAAGTATAGGATAAAGCCCGAGGAGCTTTGCATTCTCTGCTGTGAGGAGGGATTGGGCTGAAGCCTGAGCCATTTTCACAGCTAAGAATGTAGAAATCCGAAGGTTTTAACTGACTTAAAACACATCCGCCTCCTAATCATCAGCTCGGTCACACCTGACTGATGTTAATACCACAGGCCTACCATGATGATTGCTCTGCACTGGGTAAAGGTAGAAGGTAAAGATGCAGGGGTGCATATTACAAAGAATCCTAACTTTGATCCTATCTCAACTTTCTCTTCTTTCCATTACAAAAAGTTAGGTGATCCTAACTTTTTATAATGGAAATAAGAGAAAGTTGAGATAGGATCAAATTTAGGATTCTTTGTAATATGCACCCCAGGTTTATAGTCTGATATCAAGTCTGAAGACCTATCATCCGACTTTACATCTTACCCCTGCCATGGTCACTGGACCTGCTCATTCGTGTGACATTTCAACTCTCTAGGTCAAAAATAATTTTACATTCCCGGCTTAGAATGTGGTGATCGGACAAAAAATTAAGGGGCCACCATTCTATCTCCAGGGGTGGGGGTTGGGGGGTTGGAGAGTATTTGTCGAATTTTTGTTATTGATTTCAACCTGACTCGGTGGCGATTGAAAATTTCAAATTTTATCTCATGTTTATAAAGAACAGTTCTTGAAAAAAAATATTTATTTTATGCAGAGTCTGCCCGACATTATTCATTTCCAAAATAGCCCTTCCCCTGGAGATTAAATGGTGGCCCCCTTATGTAGTGGTGTGTTTGAAGGGCTAGTTTGAATAAACATGGTTTGACGTCAGCAATAAGCATATTATTAACAGTTTTATCTTTCTGCTGGCGACTGGTGTACGCTAAAGTCAACGACTTTACTTCATGGAGAGGCGAAAAGTTTGTTCCACTGGACAAATGACGCTGTAGCGTAGAAACAACGTCGCTGCCTACGATGTTGTGTGTCTAGCGAGACCCCAATCAAATGATAAATTCATTTCAAAAGAAAAATCCTTAAATCAAGGCATTATTTCACTGAGATATAAGTCATTGTCCTATGATAAAACTGTATGTTTTAGTTTATTGCGCACTTGATCATTTGCGAGCCAGAAAACTTGATAGCACAACTTTTCGTATGACAATTATCACAGACCCTGTATTACGTAGATCTACAGAGTCTGTTAATACGGACTACATATGACAACATATTACGTACTACATATGATATGCGCGGACGTATACTATACCTGTCTCCACACACATTCTGAATCCTCTGTAGTAAGCGTTATCTAAATTCTGACCATAATCTGGACCACGAAAGATTAATGTGACGTTTGCATCGTCACTGATGAGTGGATTCGCGGAGGAATAAGTAGAGAAATCCTCAGAGCATAATCTGAAAACAGGTATAACGAAACATGAACACATGAAATATCAACAAATGTGATGCTTTCATACAAATACATATGCACTGATTCTCTGCACTGATTTTGAAAAAATGTATCCATTTATTTAAAAGAGGTCTACATGCCTACTGTTGTTATTAAACATATTCTTGTTGATAAAATACAAACAATTATTTTAGCAATTTGATTCTATATATGAGTCACCTTGATGTTTAACAAATCGCTGGAGACAGTTTTGTATAATAATGAGTTTTCACAGCTCACCTTTGGCCATGCTCGAAATGATCCGATGTATGCATCACTTCACAATAGTGGTAACACGCAGGCCCATATAGTACTGTATATCCATTAGGATCACCACTGTAGACCTTCAGCTTACAACCAGGGGGTGCCTGAAAATATATGATATGTTAACTCTACTAACTCCAAGTAATTATTACTGAAATCAAACTAAAATAATACTGAAGTTACAAATTATTATTCCTAAAATTATTATATAAAAGTATAATATATAAACGCCATATATGTTTGAACAACTCAATTTAAGCGTGTTCCGAAGGAAAAAAAGCCTTTTAAAACAGTTTTAAGCACTGCATGTGCACAACCACAATAGCCAAAATTCAGACAATACAGCCATTCTTGGCTTGTGGTGCATGAAGATGACAATGGTAAATTCAGGCTTTAAATGGTTAAAATGTGACTAAAAAACCTGGGCGCTAGTATTGTGAAATCTATGGTAAGTAAAAATATTCAAAAACAACAATAAGCGGGACAAGCAATTTAACGTGAATAAATAATAAAAGAACCTCATCTCAAAATGAAGCTTAAAGGGACTAACTCAAGCTAAAATAAAAAAAATCGGTGATTTTATTTTGGCTTTTTAATATGACCATATGATGTAAACATGTCCATAGACTAGAACTGCAATTTTTTTTTAAATTTTTGTGCTGCGCATTTACCAGTTAGGCTAGATATAGACGAAATAGCTGTATTACTTATTTTTGACATGGTTGTCCAAAATAAGAAATTTCGACTCCAAATCTAACCTAAGTGGTAGATGTGCAGCACAAAAATTGAAAAAACTGTTGCAGTTCAAGTCTATGGATAAAATCACCGATTTTTTTAATGATTTTAGCCGGGCATGGGCCTTTAACAGAGCCGACCTCTCAAAGTATAGCCCAGCTTTGAGCCAGCATTGAATAAGCTCATCACGTTGTGCTGATGTTACTTACGTCAACAGTCCATGTGCATTCATCTCCAGGCTGAAAGTACCCATAAAACCCATTAACGATGAAGTTTGGAGAATCCATGCAGATGAACGTATCAGCTTCTGTGAGAGTATAATGCCCTGAGACAGGATCACAATCTGTAATAGGACAACTATAAAAGGTGACAGACCAACAGATAACATGGTCAAATTCTTAAGTAATCGTGTGAAAAACAACATGGAAAATATGTCTGAAATACAGTGAAATGAGGGATCTCGTCAAGCTAAAAAAAATCCTCATATCCGAGAAAAACTCGGATTGGTCAGATCCCACCCACACACGCCCCTATCTATTTTTTTTTATTTTTTTGGAAACATTTGGAAACATGAAAAAAAAAAGTTGGGGCTTCACCCACCCACCCACTTCCGAGTTTTTCTCGGATTTTTGGATTTTTTAACTTGACAAAACCCCTAAGCCAATACATGCTTGTTTCTAGTATATTTACTACAAAGTATAACTTTTTGACAGATAATATTCAACATGGTCACCAGTAGGCTTATATCTGTACATATGGAATACGGCGTTCGCTCAACGGTTTGTGCTCGATCACTGAAGTTAAGCAACGTCGCGCCGGGTCATAATTGGATGGGTGACCGCCTGGGACCGCCTGGGACTGCCAGGTGCTGTATACACTCGTGGGGCTCAGAGAACCACGTAAATCAGATGGCTCGTCTGACTGACTTTGAGTTGGACATAAAAGAACCTCAATGGACGTAGGCGCAGTTTCCATCCGGCGAGACCCCAACAAATCCACAACATGGAGTACTTGGCACATATATAAGGCCATGAATGATAACAGGCCTTGCTAAGTTACTCCCGTGGCGCGATAGCACAATAGTGCGTACTGCCTCGTAATATACAGATACAGATACAGATGATGTCACGTTTCTACGGACAAATATTTTGCAAGAAGCTTTCAACACTTCCATGATGTTCTGTATATGAAAATGAAGATAAATGTGTGTGTTTTTATTCCTAAAATGCAATTAGAGATAATTTTGGGCACTCTAGGCCTAAAAAGTACAACAATTCAGTTTTGATACCCAGGTATATAATTTTTATAATTCAATTACGTACATTAAATAATTAGACAAAATCATCTTTTTAACGTGAATAAATAATAAAAGATGTATATATTCATATTTTTACATGGCAGGACAGAGCATACTGTTATAATGCATCATATTATTTAATAATTACTGAAGCACGTTTTCCGAGGAAATGTCAGTTCGGACAATGGGATGGAAATTGATGCTGTAGATGTGACAAATTTATCACAACAATTTGTGCTTTTCCCCATCAGTCTTCAAGAATTGACATAATTCCCATGTCATGATCAGATCAAATATATTAGGTCATAATTAGACCAGGTGTGGGTATAGTGTACATGGGGTTGGCTGGGCAGTGATTGTATAGGGTGAATATACAATTTAAGGGTCCTTTCACTGTTTATTTTTTATGAAAAAAAGTAATCGAAAATTATATATGCTGGAGACAGATATTGAGGGTATGGTCTATGTGATACACATTTAAAATATCGGAGCTTTTAAAAAAAAGTTTTTTGTCAAGGATGGCACAGCAACGGAATATATGTATATATATTTTATCATTTGCAAATCTTAATTATTAAATATTGCTCTGTATGATACATAAACCTTCAGTGATATGTTAGTATTTATAACATCTTTGAAAATGAGAAAATGAGAAAATATATTTTATTGTGAAAGTAAGTAAACTGCTGAGTCGACATTATTGTTCTGAGTTGACAGGACACAATCATTGGATATAAACGTAAGTGTATATACAGCTACAAATAAGTGCGTTGACATACATACATTTTTGCAAATTAAACTTATTTAGAAAATAAAGTAAAACAAATAATAAATGCAAACATTTATTGATAAGCAAAAATATGCTGAGGAAATTGCAATGACGACATCATAGGAATGATAACAAGGTACAGCAAAATACAATAAAGAATTTCGTTCATGGCGATATTGATAAAATGTTGACTTTATCACAGTGTAAAGCTGTCAAGTTTCATCTGCAGTCAAACAACAAATATATATACTAAACATATTAATGTATGTAGAAGCTGAGCTAAATTTAGCCAACTTGACTAGTGTATTCTTCAGGGTTGGGGTCAATTATAATCATAATCGTCGATTACGATTTTTAATCGATTACATTGTATTCATAATCATAATCGTAATCATATTTTTTGAAATTGTGTAATCATGATTATAATCGTAATCGAGAAAAAAATATGACCTGTAATCGTAATCATAATCGTAGTGAATATTCTAGAAGCACTGTAATCATGATTATATTAAATTGTAATCATGATTTTTTTTGAATATATATCACAATAAATAATATATCACTTGAAGCGATTTTTATCATTAAATAAAAAATTCAACTATTTAGAACAGTTTGGTAAATTTCGCTTTGTACATACATATATACAGGCATATATGTGTGTGTTTTCGCTCAGGCCCATGCGTAAATGCATAAGCATTTATAAATTTGGATTATCAGCAAGCGCAAGACATACAGCTTGTGTTGGTTTGATGTGGGTACAACGTCGTAGACACTGGTCCGGCATTGGGCCAGCTTTGGATCGAGTCTCACGTTTGATGCGTGTTCATGGTATTGGCTTGGCAGAGAGGGTATAGGGTACATCGTGTTGAATTGACTTACCTGGTGAGCCTTCAGTATTGTATTGATCACAAAGTTTCCCACCCCATTTTGGGGGACAGCGGCATTTTGAGCAATCTTTAGGATCTGTGTATCCTCCGTTTTTACAATCTAACTTCACAGAACATTCATCTAAAACAGAACATTATCGAACATACATCGTCTGCCTGGAGCAACAAAAGGTCAACTTAAAAACCATTAAACATCAAGAGAAACAAACGGTGCAAACAACAATGTGTCAACAGTATCACGTGATAATTCGAATTGTTAGTTAGCCCGCTGTTTCCCGTGAAAAAAAACTTGAAAAAAATACCTAACCGATTGCTGTCAGTAATAATTAGCTTTAGTGTAACTATCCAATACTTACATGATTTGCATGTTGTTGCTAAGGATACATACTTCGGATTTTTGCATATTGAAATTGAAGCGATCCCTTCAATATAGCTAATTAGCCTATTGCTGCTCGACATCAAAATAGCCAAGAGACTAGTTAGGTCAATATTGGTTGCTACACATATGATGTGTGATATCCAAAAAAAACTTGACTTGTTGTTGACTGGAACATCCCCCATTAATACTTATAATTTGTTCATGCAACAACTACGTAAATTGACGTAGGTATTGTTTCTCTGTGAATCCAAAAACCTACTTCCCTTATCGTTCCTCTAGAGGGACAGTATATCCATTTTAACATAAAGTAGGGACACTGGGATGGTTGCTAGTAGCAATGCTTTTCTCCAGCACCTGGGGAGGGTCACTAGGGATCTCATCCGTCTGTTGCATGCTATACGGAATCACTAATGTACAGTGATTATCCAAGCGCAGCGGTAGCTTCCATTTTCTGGCTGTAATCTTTAGTTGTATTGCAAGCAGCATACTCTTTTTCCTCTGCCTAATTACCAGCTGTGCTATCACATCAGTGCACGGACTGGTTATCACCATGGTAAGGCCTTAAACTACCAGAATTATAGTGTTTGACATAAGTTATCAGCCCTGGATAAATGGAGTTATCCTTAAAAATTATTCCTTGAGGGACTATCCGACCTGAGGATAACAGAGCTGTGCGAAAGGCTGCAGTGTTTCAGCATTAACCATTTAAGCCCTCACGATGCATTAAAGCATCATTTTACATCCCTGAAAACACACTGAATTTCCCTACAACAAGGGTTTTAGAGCGAAAATTTCCATGAAACTGGTTTACCAATACATGGCAATTTTCTTTAATTTATAGACCACATCAAATCATCTTCATCCACTACAAGTCGAGAATTGCGACAGCAATTCACGGCTTGTAGTGGATGAAGATGACAATGGTAAATTCAGGCTTGAAAGGGTTAACTTGCATAGTAAAATCGAAGTATCTGACCGTCTGAACTTGTCTGGGGGTAAATACTCTAGACATGCCCTGAATTCCTGACATCTAGATATGCCCAGAATTCCTTGTCATCTTTCATCTCATCAAAGGACTGCACTCTATTTAATGTATTAAAATGTCACTTAAGTGACCATTATTAGTTTCTAAAGGTGATATAAAAGATTATTTAACGTCTTACTATCCTATAAAACAGATCAATATATTCTACATTAAATGTGGTATTTTATGCTAACTAATTGCAGGCTATATAACAATAGATCAATATCAACCAACAGGTTGTGCGATAAGACTTACCGTCACAATATACACTGTTGATAAGATAGGCGTCTTTGAATGAAGGCAGAGTTCCTCCTCCGGCGCTGGACCTGTAAGCTTGCTCATGCATTGACATCGTATCATACTGAGATGAGTCCTTGCTGAAAGACTGTAGCAAGTCATAAGCCAACGTGAAGATTGGAAATGTAGATATGCAAACGGTGTTCATTTGAGTGCGATATGGGAAAATACAGCACTCGTTCAATGAATAAGGTGTGAGCCTTTAGGCGAACACCTTATTCATTGAACGAGTGCTGTATTTTCCCATATCGCACGGAAAATGAACAACGTTTGTATTTTCTCACACGATCAAGTCTCACATGACATTACACTACCAAACATTGTGCTGAATCTGCAGCTAGAGTGCTATATGGGCTGATACCGATATACGTCTCATAGTGAAAACTACAGCACAGAGTGTGAGAAAATTTTCTATTTGCATATGTTAAATAAAAAAATGATAATTTGATTAAATTATTTGATGGCGTGTTCCTTATGATGCATTGAGAGTACTAAAACGGTGGGATATCAGTGCTGCTATTCCTTCAATTTATTTCACTTCTTTATCACTCCACTCATTTTTTTCTAGACTATGCCATATATTTTTATTTTGTTGTGCTTACTCGCTACGGTAAACATTTTAAATTGTAATCATTACAATTTCAATTTACACTCAAATTTACACCCAAAAGCAAAAAGTTCCACATGTGATGAACAATTACGCTTTTCAGTATATGTTTTACCATTATAATGGTATAATGGTAATGATTGCTTTAAATATATTTGGCGGTTCGATGCGGTGCGGGGGGGGGGGGGGGTGTCGCCGTTTGTGACCTCTCCACCAGGTTGTATGTATTTTTCTTCTACAATTAACAGAAAAACCTTTTATTATCCATATTTGCATGATTTATAACGAAGCAGAGCTTGATAAGAACGATATTTGGTGATTGTCACTGTGACCACTGCAGGCATATGAGACCGGGGCTAGCTCAAACATAATTAAAAAAACGTGATTTAATTTTTATATGATGAGTATGAGTTAGGAAACTTATATTTTTGACCAGAAGTATTTAGCTATGGTTGTTTTTTTTGGCATATTTTACTCTCAAATTGGAAACAAAGTAGAGTCAGAAAAACATGTATTAAAGTTAGATTTGTCACTGTTCGAACAAACACCACACCTGCGGTTAGTGCGAACATGGGATGGTGTGTGTCTGAACAGTGTTGGATGCACCATATATTTTGTGGAGTTAGTCTGAACAGTCGAGCTAACCCCATTTTATTTGTTCTATGTTCGAGCAAACTCCACATGGACGTATTTTGAAGAATTCTATATTTAGAACTAACATCATGGAAGGCAACCTAACTTGTATAAGGGATTATAAACTTCAGTTAGGTACTACAATCATAGGAGTTGAAACTGTCAGGCTCAATGGCAAACATTGAGCAGAATAAGATTTAGTGCGATAGCAAAAAAATACTTTGACCCCTCAAAATGAATAAGTGTTGTTACTTTTTCATACTTTGTTTTGAAAAAACCCTTTGAACATGAAGTCAAGGGTACTGATCCAGTCCTTTGCCAGGAGGCAGCACTGAACGAAAATACACTTACTGTCAGAATTATGGGCACTTTTCTGACTAATCCCTGTGCGAACTCGCCCCGGTCTCTCCTACATGTAATAATTGCCAGTCACATTTTTTTCAACATGAGCCAGTCAACAACTAAGCTTAGATGAACCACCAGATGGGTTGTTATGGCTGATGGTGAGCATTTAAGGTTTAGTCAACTGTCAAAATTCGCAGGACATGGGTCTCCCAGAATGCAATATTGCCCGTGGGTAGGCACATACCCTATTCCGTAAAAATACTAAATATGCATTTCATACCCAAAGCTGCTTTAGCAGCAAGTTCTCAAATCACAGCAAGTTCATATATACTTGAGTGACATCTATGAGGTGATAATTCCAAAGCCTTTATCCCTGGCTCTCAGCTGGTCGTTGATTTCAAACAAACAGCTGTATTACAGCGGGATTTCGAAACGGGCTGACCCACACTTGTATTGGCACCCAGTTAACACAAAAAAATTGTATGACTTTATACAATGTTAGGCCAATGTCAAAGACGTTGGACTGACGTTGTGTAAATGTTATACAAATGTTTTGTGCTGGCTGGGTAGGAAGTAGTGTAGCAGCAAAGTGACCAAAATTTGAGTCAACCTTCCACCAAAAAACAACATCATATACCGTTGGAAAGCTTGAAATCTTAGGAATATGGCTAGGGGAAATAACAAGCGCGAAATGTTGGACAAATTTGGCAATTTGGCCCTTTGTGCACCAAGGTATAACATATTATGTGACCTATATATTTGGATCTCATACCTTACAGAACAAACATAAGATTCATAAGCAGCATCCTTATTTGCTTTTTAACTCGTTGGGATAATATCCCATATGACAAGAAGCCAATGAAAAAATTATAAATTAAATTTAAAGACCCTTTCTCATCAAAAGCACCAACATGATTGAAGTTTATAGTGCTCTAAATGTATTTACATTGTAACCATGTGTTTGAATATGATGTAAGAATACTCATTAGTGTTATTGTAGATGTTTTTAGATAATCTCACTATAGAAATAATTGAATTAAAAGTAAAAATAATGACCCTTTGTGTACCACAGCACAGAATACTAGGCCCATTATTTGCCTCTTCAATTAGATTCTGATTATAGTGTAAGAGCATTAGTGAAAAAAACACAGGAACCTGGAATAAAATTGCAGAAAGCTGATTTTTTCAGGAATGATACCTGGACATCTCCCCAGACGAATTCCGAAGATGCCCCAAAAATCCCCCTTGTGCATTTTTTTTAATTCAAAATGGCCGCCACCATGTAACGCCATTTTAAAAAAACAGGGGTATACCCTAATTCTTCACCTTTGTAGTTAGGAAAAAAATATTTTGGTGTCTCTACTTATGTTTTAAGGCACAAAGAGTTGATACAGATGATCAGGAATGATATCAGCACTTTTCTCAATACCAAAAATCCAAGATGGCCGCCATATTGTTCTGATTATGTTAAGCGATCTCTTAAAAACACACGAAAATATGAGATATCCATCTCGTTGTTGAACCTAAAATGTATTTTGTGGCCAAACCCATGGAATATAACACTTATTTAGATCACCATTATTTTATTATATTGAATTTATCAACATAAATCCCACATAGTAGTTATTAAAAATAACACCAGGTAACGCCATTTAAAAAAAGGGTTATATCCCAATCCCCCACTTTTGAAGTTAAAACAATGATTTTCGTGTCTCTACCTATGTTTTAAAGTACAAGGAGGTTATCCAGATGATCAGAAATAATATCAGTACTTTTCTTAATACCACAAATTCAAGATGGCCGCCATAATATTTTGTTAAGCGATCTCTTAAAAAACCCGAAAATATGCGATAACTATCTCGTTGCTGAAACTAAAATGTATTTTTCAACCGAACCCATGGAGTCTGAAACTTATTTAGATGACCATATTTTATAATATTGTGTTTATCGACATGAATCCCACATGGTAGTTATAGTTAATTCCACCTTGGTGGGTGACGCTTTGGAGTGTTTTCGAACTGCTTTCCCACTAGAAATGTAGATTGAGATTTGTCAAGTTAACAAATTAATCTCAGGTAAATAATGAAATTATTGCGTTTCAATCATCCGAGCTGTCACAGTTTCTACATGTTTGGCCAATACAAAAAGAGCGCATCGTTGTACAATATAGTCTAGATTTGTGAGATCCCCCCCCCTTTGAACAAGCCACTCTGCACCCGCAACTCACTCTTTTTAGAACTCTTTCTGGGGCGACTGCTCTTTCAGCTTGCGTTGGTTACAAACGACCATGATATAAAATCCGTTCCCAGACTGTAGATTCCACACCCTCCTGTACAGCAAAATATGCTCTGTATCATAATGGAGTTTAAACACGAGGCATCCATCCAATGCTGTTTTTAATATGGGCTGACCGTCTTCGACGCTGGCACAAAAATTAAACAGAATTGGATTAATGCCCCGTGTTGGCTTGGGCAGTAGGTGACGTTGAAGGGAGGCTTTCTAGCAAAAATCAATTACAAGATAAGGACTTGCGCCTCACACGTTACATGTACATGACATCTTTGATAATCGTCCTGTAACAATGCTCTTTTAAGTACTTACTTTTGTCCTTGACCTGCGAATGTCAATATGTTTAATATCTTGAAATATATCATTTAAATATCAAGATATTACATTTTGAATATTAGGATATATATATTTCGTAATGAAGTTATGGCATTGTATGGTGTTTAATGAGATGATTTTACATCAGAATATCGGAATATGACATTAAATAAATTGATGTCACAGTTTATCGTCAGGATATGATCTCTTTATGTCACGATAATATGAGGACAAGAAACATTAACGTCATGATATGGTTTTGTAATGTCTAAATATTGCTCTTTATTATAGTAAAATGACGTTATGATGTCTGGATACAGCTTTATAAATGCAGGATATGGTGGTTAAGCATCACGATATGGTAATAAAGTGACAGGATCTTTTGGTGTATTGTCACGTTATTAAATATCATGATATAGCATATTAACATCACGATATGACATTTTAGTGTAAGAGGAAATAAAAGTAAAAGAGGGCAAGGCCACATGCTGTTCAAAGAGCATGTGTCTTAACGCTATCTAATTACTTTCCATTTATTGAATCTTCCGACGTGCTTTTGTTGTTGGCAGTTTTGGAGTACCGGTATTTGAGCAATGTAGAGGCCTTTACTTACTGAATTATATTGCGATATATATGTTGAACTGACATGTGCCAGCCTGATATTGGAATGTTCTATGTCGATTCTGTATTACCATATGGTAACGTGCGTCTGTCAATATAATGTTATTGAAATGTTATACCTTGACATGACAATATAATATCCTGACATTAAAATGCCATATCCAGACTTCAAAGTGACAAAGCCTGACATTCTATGGTCACATTAAAATATTGTAGTGTCATATTCAGTCCTTATAATGTCACATTAGAATGCCGCCAAGCCCGTCATATCTTGATTTGATAATGTCATATCCTATCATAAAAAATTGAATATCTTGACATTCAAATCTTATTGTGTGATATAAAAGGACAAAATTTGGACATTATAATATCATGACGTTAAAGTGTCATATTCTGATAAATTACAATCCAATATCCTGGCAAAAATAGGCCAGATCCTGACTTCGAACTGTTTATTATACAATATTCGATATTAAATAGCATGTTTGTCATCATAATGACACACCATCACATTACAATGCTATATTGTGACCTCAATGTGTCATTTCATCAATCTATAAAGTCACATCATAATATTCAAGTACCATATCCTAATATTCAAATGTCATATCCTGACATTAACATGTCATAGTGATGTTAAAATGATATATCACGAAATTGTAATGCATTTCGTGATAATATGATGTATATCTTTTCATTTTAATACAGCAACGTGATGTTTAGCCACTATATACTGCCTTTATAAAGCGGTATTGAGCCATCATAACGTGATTTTGCTATATTAAACACCAATGTTTGGACATTATATTACATATCATGATATTAAAGTGTCATATCCTGATATCATATTCATATATCCTGACATAAAACTATCATATCCTGACGTTAAACGTGTTCAATCTGGTGTAATATTGTACTTAGCTCTGTTATTATGTACATTCACAATAATAATCACAACTAATACTTAACCAAAATCGAAAAACATTTTATATAGGCCTACTATATAAAATACCTACATTGGAATTAGTCGCTGTGTTTGAAACTGGAATTTCTTACGCTATCTCAAGCTTCAAATGAATGAAAAATACACTAATATTTAAAGATGAGAGATGTTAGAATTTTTAATCAATGATTTCTGACATATGATATTTTGTAAATTTGATCAATCTATATCTATATTCCCATAAGAAAAAGCAGTTGGACATCGCTTAATCGTGGCATCTGCGCTAAAAGAGCTAACCAATATGGCAGCCATGTTGGATTTTGTGTTGATAAGCACATTCTATTTAAAAAATTGGTGATGGAAATATATTCTAGATTCCATGGCCCTGAAAAAAAAGTTTCAACAACATGATGATTATGGCATGTACGTGATTTTCTGAGGGGGGGGGGACGCTTCACATAATGGTCGCCATCTTGGATTTGTGGAGATAAGAAAAGGAATGATATCATTTCTGATCCTGTTGATGAGCTTTTTGTGTAGAGGCACCAAAATATTTTTTTTTAACTGCAAAAGTGAGGAATTGTGGTATATTCCTTTTTTTGGGGGAAAAATGACGTTATATGGTGTTGCATAACATTGAACTACCGGTATGTGGGATTTATGTTGATGAATTCAATATAATAAAATATTGGTGATCTAAATAAGTGCTAGACTCCATGGGTTTATACAAAAAATACATTTTAGGCTCAACAACGAGATAGTTACCTCATATTTTCGTTTTTTTATTTAAGAGATCGCTCAACATACTCAGTATATCAATATGGCGGCCATCTTGGATTTTTGGTATTGAGAAAAGTACTGATATCATTTCAGATCATCTGGATAAACTCTTTGTGTCCTCAAACAAAAGTAGAGACACCTAAATATTTTTTCGAACTGCAAAAGTGAGGAATTATGGTATACCCCTGTTTTTTTCGAAAATAGCGTTACATGGTGGCGGCCATCTTGAATTAAAAAAAATGCACAAGGGGAATTTTTGGGGCATCTTCGGAATTCGTCTGGGGAGATGTCCATGTATCATTCCTGAAAAAATCAGCTTTCTGCAATTTTATTCCAGGTTCAACCCTAATGCTCTTGCACTATTAGGCCTATTAGACACAATAGGAATATTTTACGCATATTCACCCATGGTGTTATCTACATTATTATGAGAATCTGGTCTTTAGAAAGACAACTTTAAATATAGCCACACTTTGCCTGCAAAGGCACAAAAATATAAATGTTTAGATTTAAAAAAATTCGTAATCTACAGAGTATTGAGTTCTTAAAAAAGTAATACAAAATCCCAATTAGCTTTACAATATGCATATTGAAATTATGTATCTTACATATAAAGTGAATGACATCAAAATTAATCTAAACAACCATTTGTATTCAAAACCACAACAAATATGTCGTTCTATTCGTATCAGATCTATTTTTTGTAGACATTTGAAATTCTATATCTCATATAGAAATATCTAAAAACAAATTTTGCCAAAAGGTATATCTTATACTTAAAATGATTTTCTTCGTCGAAAACAAATTAAAATAAATTGTTAAAAATGCAACTTATGCCTACTAATAGTCGGGAGGCTGATGCCCCTAAAACTAGACCGTATCTGCAAATTATGAAAGATATTTTAGGGTATGAAATATGGGTTAACATTTTCTCAACTACGGTTTTTTATGAAGAGCTCAATAATTTAACCGCCTTATTTGCGCGTTAAGGGCAGAAATGCTGTTATTTGCCATATTTTTTGTCAATTTTTGGTAGATTTGAACAAAGTTACATTCAATATTAGGGTATCGACACCAAGGGGTCCATTGGACACTGTTTAAAACGCCACTGTTTAAAACGCAAATTAATCATACATGATCATACGATTATCCCGAAATCTAATAAAACATTATTAAATAATATATTCTGTATTCACAATCACTCGTTTCCATCACTTTGTGTTAGAGTGGTACAAAAGGCATAGATGAAGCCATACGTGTTAGATAGAAATTAGTGATGGTATAAAGGGAACTTTTCATGTTACTTCTACATTAGATAGAGATTAGAGTGGTGTAAGATAGCATAAAGGGCATTTTCCATGTTCTGCCTACAATAGATAAGCAAGCAATAATGGGAGAAATAGGAAAATACCCTGTAGCATTTTATTATTATTCACGTTGTATTAAATATTGGTTTAAAATCATACGTATACCTGATCACAGATATCCCAAAGTCTGTTATTCAATGTTGAAAGTTTTGAATGAGAGGTGTAGAATAACCTGGGCGTCTCATATTAGATGTCTTTTGGAAAGCTATGGTTTTAGATTTGGGTGGATTAGCCAAGGTGTTGGTGATGTAGATATATTTATAGAAATATTTAAAACAAAGCTACAAGAACATGTTAAGAATACGTAGTTTGCTGACCTCGAAAATATAAGTAAATTAGCAACTTATTCAACATTTAATAGAGAATTTGAACCAGTAGGGCATATGAATTTTAAAATTATTAGGTCACACAGACAGGCATTATCCAGGTTAAGATGATCCAGTCATATGTTACAAATCGGAGCAGGATGACATAAATACTTGTCAATGGCAGATAGTGCATTTTCTGTAAATAATTATATATTATTGTTTAAGAAGATGAATATCATTTCTTAATGATATGTCCTGCTTATACAGAATTGAGATCGAATTATACATGTTACAGCACTTATATAGAAATACTAACAGAAACTGAGGAACATAAAATAAAGAAATTCGCTTCATTTGTATATATTATACAAAGAAACTCAGAAGAAATAACTTAACTAATATGTATTGATGTGCTACACGAGAGTGTACTGTATTCATTTGAATCTCTTATGCATTTATGTATGAATATAAAATGTGAAATTGTTTTGTACTATGGGCCCAAGGCCCTAAAAAATTACTACTATACTACTACTACTACTACTACTACTACTACTACTACCACTACTACTACTACTACTACTACTACTCCTGCTCATACTACTACTACTACTATTACTACTACTACTACTACTACTACTACTACTACTACTACATATTAGAGTGGTGCAAGATGGTATAAAGGGAACTTTGTGTGTTCTTCCTACATTATATAGAGATTAGAGTGGGTTAAAGATGGCATGAAGGGAGGGAACTTTCCACGCTCCTCCTACAGTACACTAGATATAGATTAGAGTGGTGCAAGAAGACATAAAGGGAGCTTTCCGTCTTAATCCTACACTATAATAGAGATTACAGTTGTGGAATATTGCATACTGTACAGAGAACTTTCCGTGTTCTTCCTTCGCTAGATAGAGAATATTGTGGTGTAAAATGGCACACAGCGAACTTTCCGTGTTCCTTCTACACTAGATAAAGATTAGTGTGGTGTAAGATGGCACAAATGGGAACTTTTGGTGTTCCTTCTACACTAGATAGAGATTTGTGTGGTGTAAGATTGCACAAAGAGAACTTTCCTTGTTCCTTCTACATTTAGTCCAGATATAGAGTGGTGGAAGATGGCATACACAGTCCTAGCAGAGCAAGGGTTAATTATATACGGTCACGACAGCACATTAGGTAATTATACACGGTACCAGCAACACTAGGGTTAATTATATACGGTCCTTGCAGCACAAGGGTTAATTATATACGGTCACGACAGCACATTAGGTAATTATATACCGTGCCAGCAACACAAGGGTTAATTATATACGGTCCTTGTAGACAAGAGTTAATTATAGACGGTACAGCAACACAAGGTTAATTATTTTATATATATTGATTCATTGTCTGCCGTAAAAACGACGATGTTACAGCGACTGTGTGGCTCGGCATTTTAATTAACTTTATTTACTTAGACGGCACTTACTATTATGATCATACCTGAAAGGGTTAATTAATTAATTTATTAATACGAGCATTGCTAACTTAGACTATCGATAAATTCAAACAGACATAGGTCAGTTTTAGTTATGCATAATTATTTCACCTATATATCTAAATTCAAAGTTTATTTGTTCTCAATAACATTTAAAAATTTCCAGTGTGCAAAGGGTGTGTCAATTTATTGTATAATTTTATTATTTTCCGACACACATGCAACATTGAAAATATATTATGTTTTTTGTTTTCTAAGTAATGTATTTCGTAGCATATTCAGAGAAATCTATAGTGCTTTAAGTATTTCTGTTTTCAGACACCACAGACTGTTTTTTAATAGGCCCACTTGGGTTATCAAAATGTCTGTCTATGAACATTTGTTCACAAGCAAATGTTCTCAAAGGGATGTAGAAACATTACTTTATGGTAATAAATAATTATTTATTTATGAAGAAAACATTTTCAAAATTTTTAGGACAATAATGTATTTTTGCGTGTTTTCTAGCAGTAAAAAGGTGCTTGAAATAATAAATTCTTATTTTCATAAATTTTTTTCAAGTAATGGTCGGTTAAATATATGTGTTTGGTGCTGATGGATGTTTTGCTGCATATTATTTCAAGTATATATCGATGACCATAACATAAAATAAATATGAATTAAATATGTGATGTTGGTTCACAAAGGGTTAATTTGCCAGATTTGTCAAAAATTTCGTTCTTGTTATCCCCCCTAGCCATAATCTTGAGGTTTTAAGCTTTCCAACGGTATATGATAACTAATGTTGTTTTTTCATGGAAGGTTGCTCATTAAATAACGTCTTTTTGGCGGGTCTGCTGCACACTTTCCCTCAAACATTGTACATTTCTCAAATGTTGGTTCAATGTTGGGCCAGCATCGCATTCTGAAGATGACTGTCGGTTTAAAAATGGTAAATTACAACAAAACTGTGGATGGAATAGCTTGGATTATAATTACTGAATAATTATTCAAACCACAAAAACTCGGGTTTATATTTCTGGATATGATTGATATCAGCTCTGAATATAGATTAATTTTAAAATTTAATGATTTGCCTTCATATCTTAAATTATATGATACATACTTCCCACGTTTCATAATTGTAGAGCGATAAGATATGCATATGGCACTGATTTTTGGTCGATAAAGGCTCAGATCGGTACGCGTCGCCAGATACAGGCCGAGCCGAAGTCGAGTGCCTGTATCGGCGACAAGTTCCGATCTGAGCCTTTATCGACCAAAAAGCAGTGCCATATGCATTTTATCGTACGACCACCCACATGTTTAACTGATAATTTAAATATTGAGACTACAATGCGTCGGTATAACGTAAATAATTCGCAACCGGAGCACAAGTTTTGGTCGATACAGGAAGTTATCAGCACAAGTCTCGTGGTCGATAACACCTGCGGGAGTACGATAATGTGAACGATTCTGTCGAAATTTCCGTTTTAGCCATGTAACTGTAACACTACAAAACCCATGCTGACAACAAAAAAGAGGTTGTCTATATCAAGTCTCGATACACATCTATTGTGTGTAATGAAGAAGGAGAACAATAACGATAGGCTCGCACATCCGAATCTATTCTATCAAATGTATTTTTTCTCCTTTTCCATGTTACATAGAGCTAATTACTTACATCCACCGCATAGTGCATGGCTCCACCGTAGTCGTAAAATGTGCCCATGGTTGTGACCTTGTCCTCTTCCTCCAAGTCAAAGTTATGCTCCTTCCCCGGCTTTATATTGTCCCACAACACTGATAGGTAGTCATCACGGTCGGGGCGTTTCTGTTCATGAGACATCATTAAAGCGTGGCCTATCTCATGAATTGGTGTCTTGGCCTGCACAAAAAATCACATATGCCTCTGATTAATGTGGTAAGGTGGTACAGGCATATTACATCAAATTTAAGTTAAGAAGGATTTTTTTTTATAATGTTGAGAGCTGTAATTGATACAGCATAATTTAAAAGGTGTGGTAAAAATCTTTCATATTAAAATGACGTCCCCTTTTGTCAATATACCGATATTTCTAGCTGACTGATTTGACTGATTTTTCACCTATCATTGTCCATCTTTTACCAATATTCTTCGTGGACTTACAGGTATCCACAGGATAGATTTATTTTTATTTATTGTAAGTGGTGTTGGTCTAGAATATACTAAAACAATGCTTTTAAAATTTCATGGTGAATTATGCTGTATTGGAGTGTATAAATATTTAAAATAATATAAATTAAAGAAAGAATAAAAAATAAATAAATAATAAATAAAGTCAGCTAGACTATCAGGTAAAACTAATTCCTGGCGGGATTTATTCCTGTTTATCCAATTGTTACGCGAAAATATAGCTTTAAATGCCTTATTTTTACATTAGATGTTTAGACTATTTGTTTTAGTTTTTTTTAATGTTTTGACTGTCAGAAGATTGTCATCACTGTCTCAAACAAGATACTGCTCAATGGTGAAGTGAATGCTTCCGGATTTTGTACTTTTGGTGGTCATTTATATGGTTCTGAATATGGAAATCAGGGGCGGCTCCAGGATTTAAAAACGGAGGAGGCGCAGCGGGTTGGGGGGCTCCCCCCCAAGATTTTTTCGACATTTTTAGGCCAATTCAGGTGACATTTTAAATATTTGGCACACAAAGGGGTTGACCTGCCCCCCCCTTCTGGATCCGCGCCTGGAAATAGTTTCAATGTATTATCACACTGAACATAAACGTGTCTTTTCCAGGAATGTATGAATGGGGCTTTAAGCCCTTTGTGCAAATACAGACTAAACTGAACCAGGATTTTATTCAAGAATAATGATATATGTAGATCACCCACGGTGTTCATGCAGTAGTCGCCCAGATTCAATGGTTGAGGGGGCCACACAGCACTATAGTGAACTCTCCCGACATAGCTCCAGCAACTGTGAAACACAACATACAAACAGTCAAATAGTGTAGATCTGCTAATATTTGCGAGGTCTTAATTTCGCGAGTAGGACAAATTAACGTCTTTTATGAATCTCACACAAAATGTTATATAAAATACCCCTACTATCATCGAAATTGAGAATTCGTGAATTCAAAACTTCACGAAAAGTCCAAAAATCACAAATTCGCGAATATCTAATCACGCGGAAATTTCCAGATATACAGTAACTAAAATACTCAAAGTTAAATCTCACCTGTCCAGTATGTTATCAATATTGCTCTACCAATAGAGGTTCTGCAAGATTATAAGTCACTGGCATTTCTCTTTATCAATTAATTCATCACTATATGATACAAACAGGTGATGTCCGTTGGAAAAAATACATTACTGACATTGCATGATTTTTCATTCAGATGCACCTACCAATCCTAGCCCAATTTTACCAGGTTAACAATGTCAATTTACACATTCATATTACAACGTGAAACACGCATCAACAAATAGGCTTGTGGTTTTGCAGTATAAATTGTTTCAAGGAAATAAAACTAATATTGTATGCAGCACGTTACCTTGTGACACTTTTAAGTCATTTAGTTGATAAAATGTATTCACATTGTGTGACGCGTATATCCATACAAATATTATAAATTAACAATTATATAAAATTTTACATCAGCATTATTGTTTTCTTATTACCCTATCTGACGTCTGTAGACGTCGGATTCTGACGTATAAAGACGGTTCCCCGCGCTGAATGAATTAAAAAAAAATTTATAATGGTCGTACACATATAACATGGGTATTCAAATGAATCTGAAATAACTAGCTAAGACATTTATGATGACTTCATATTGAAGAATAACCTTTGATCTTCGGGGTTTATGCAAAACAATTCAGTGTCGTAAGAGTTAAATTTAGAATTCAACGAGTACAAAACGGCAGCTGTAATTTCAATAGCTATTTTGATATTTTTTATCTGTCTTACTCCTTTGCTGTCAACTCGCTATATGGTATTAGCATTATATTAATAATAAAGAGAAGGTGATATTTTTTTTAGTACAGGACTATGCAAACCTTACCCGGTATATAATGTTTTGAATATTCCGATGTGAAGCATACTATGTGATATTGTTAACGTCATTCTGTGTTGAATTTTAGTACCACAGATCGGTTGAATAGCCTCCGGCTAATGTTTTTATGGCTAGCTGTACCATGCCGTTGGAAAAAAATATATATTTTATCTTATCTTATCTTATCACTGTTCTACTCCAGTGCAGGCTGGTCATTTAAATTAAAACATCCAATAGGGAGCTTTCCTTTCCTGCCACCTCCATGTTTCGGTTTCACATCGCCAGTTGTAGGCCCACGATAATATCTCCAAAATGAACATATTGATTTTTTGAGAGCACAATCCCGTCTTCATTCAGGGCGGGGGCCCTAGGGTAGTGGTTAGCACCGCCGCCTTTCACGCCAGAGTCCGGGGTTCGGTTCCCGGTCTCGGCGGTTTGAAAGAAACGAAATTGTTTCTTCCCCATCCACGTGTGAAAGTTAGTATTGTGGGGAGCCTCCGTGACCGAGAGGTAGCGTGCTCGGCCTCAGACCGCCAGGGCTCGAATTTCGAATCCTGTGTCTGGAGGACAGTGTCATCTCAATCATCTCACCATCCTCAGGAGGTTCTCCTGGCCCAGTTTAGCCTATATGTGCACAAAGGTGGCCTAAAGCCCGATTCATTTCATTTCATTTGTCTTCATTCATCAAGAGTTTCCGATTCTGTGTCAATGATAAACCCTTCTTTTTTTTCAAATTAAAAATACGCAATCGCGCAAACAGACTTGGGCCCACCATTTTCGTAGGGGGATTGACAAAAAAACTCGCCAGAACGAAAATTAGCGAAAGAGAAAATTCGTGGGGACGATTTTTTTTTAAAACAAATGAAAAATATTCGTCAAATGAAATTTCGTCAAGAAGAAAATTAGTAAAAAAAGAAAGTGATGTTCTTGGTCAAGAACTAAAAATATAAGGCTAGGACAAAACTTCGTTTGGATGAATTTGTACGAATTTGTACGTAGTTTCCTTTCGCAAAAAACCCACGAAAAGTTTTCACGAATTTTAGGAGAAGTTTATTATGCACTGTAAGCCTACTGTTAGTGCTTTTGCGAGTAAATGTTCGTTGGGCCACCCTATGACCAACTGTATTTTGTTTGTCTTATTTTCCCGATTTTTTAAAAAAATTCTCGGTGGTTGACTTGGGATTTTTAGTTTAAAATATATTTTATTGACCAATTGAAGCAATACAGGATTGTAATACATAGGCTTCGCTCGGAAAAAAAGAAAGTGAGTGATGCTTGCGGAGTCATGGTGTGAGTACTATGGGTAGCCAGTGGGTGTAAATCTCGTTGGCAGAGCTAGAAAATGTCGTCAGGCAAATGCTTGGAAGTGGTATCGTAACATTGTGAACATGATTCATGTTGTCAACATGACTTCATATTGTCAACATGACCTCATATTGTCACCATGGCCTCACTCCCAGCAAACACAAGACAACGACCCAAAGCCAGCCGGATGCTAGACCGACGTTGAAGATGGTGGGTCAACTCTATGGCAGCATTGGGCCGATATCAAGTGTTCAGCGGCGGGATGAGTGATGTCAATGTGACAGCGCTATATCCATGTTATAACATGTAG
Source organism: Flabesymbios commensalis (assembly GCA_964017125.1). Lineage (NCBI taxonomy): Eukaryota > Metazoa > Annelida > Polychaeta > Terebellida > Flabelligeridae > Flabesymbios > Flabesymbios commensalis. Next base: position 68,638,906 of record OZ024916.1, read on the forward strand.
TAATCTCTAAATATATAACATAAAAGTAAGATGGAATAGCGCCATGTCTGACACATCAGCGCCGTTGATAAAGTATAGGACGCCAATAGATTCCTTGCTTACACAAAAAGGTGATTATGAATCTTACTAGTTCTTTGTTAGCAAAGCAAATCGCTTAGTGGCGGTGATAAAAGTATCTAGCAGGGATATCAATTGAAGGTCAAGAAAGCTGTCACGTGTACCATGGAGAAGCGTATCTTAGTTGTAGTTTATACTTATTTGCGTTAAATTTTCTATTAAGACGACTTTGTGTAGATGGTATTGTTGACATTCGATAAGAAAATGGTTGGTTGTTTCGTTACGTCCATATGTACATAGGGGATTATCAATAATGTTCATTGTAAAAAGATGGTGGCTAAGCTCACTGCATTCCATTCTGATTCTGGCCAAGATAATATTAGGTTTCCTTTTGCCAATGTTATAGTATGATTTTGTATTGGGCTTGTTACTTTTTAGTATTTGTTTTAATGAGTTTTTTGATGTCAAGTTTTTTGTAAAATCGTCTAGATTGTTCCAGAATTGGGTGGTGGCAGGAATATGGGATTTTCGAAAGGTTTCTGTGCGAGTGTTGGCTTGGTTTATATTTGAGTTGTTTCATAGGTTGTATCTGCCTTTGCTTGTTTCTTTAAATGTTTGGGGAATAATGGGTTTTAAATAAGAAGGAATACTATCTTGAAGTATATCAGAATAAAGTATGCTCATTTTGTTTTCGAGTAGAGACTGTAGACTTTCCCATGACAGTTCGGTGTAAATTTTAACAGATGTTTTGCCATGTATAGCCCCTGATACTATTTTTCCTGCTCTCTTCTGAATTTTGTCAAAAAGTTCCAGATTTGCTTTAGTTGCTTTTGAAAAAAACTCGTTTTAGTATTCCAGGACGCTTCTGACAAAGGTAAAAACTGAGTGAATTTAAGATATCCAAACGTTTATTGGCTTTAATTGATATTTCCTCAAAGTGTTTGTCCCATTTTAAATTTTGTTGTAAGGTAACACCTAAATGTTTGGAGTAGGGTATATTTTGTAATTCTTGGTTGTACATCTTGAGGTTATTTGGAGGAGTGATATTTCTATGATTAACCACCATACTGTTTGTTTTAAAGCGCTGAAGCTGACAATCCATTGTTGCATCCACGCTTCGAGTTTTTTGAGGTAGCTGCTTACTATTTGCGAATTTATTATATGACAATTTGAAATAGATAAAAGTAAATTGGTATCTGCAAATAGAGTCAGTTTTGATGTTAGGCCTTCTTCCATATCATTATTATAGACCAAAAACAAAAGTGGTCCAAGGACGGAGCCTTGAGGAACTCCAGCGTTTATATCAGCCCAGCAAGACGACTCACCCTGTAACACCACCCGCTGCTGTCTGTCATACAAGTAGTTACTGATCCATGCAAGTAATTCCTTTGTGATTCCCAATTATTGAGCTTGAATAATTGCCCGGCGTGCCATACTTTGTCAAAGGCTTTAGAGATGTCACCAAACACCATCTGTACTTTCTATCCCTTATCGAAAGCTTCAGAGATGCTGTAGTACAAATGTACCAGATGGTGTGTGGGGCTACATCCCGGAAGAAATCCAGATTGATATTTATAAATAAGCTCGTAATCTCTAAAATATTTGTACATATGCTTAAAAATACACTTTTCCATTACTTTGCCTACAGAACTTAATAGGGAAACGGGGCGGTAATTATTAGGGGAGCCTTTTTTAAATACTGGGATGACATTTGCCTGTTTCCACGTATGAGGAACAATTCCGTGTTGGAGGGATAAATGAAAAAGATTATTAACGGTTTTGATATTTTTTTGGCAGTGAGTGTTAAGACATGGGATTAATTCCGTCAGGGCCAGGTGCTTTTGCTGGTGTAAGTGTAACTAGAATATCTTGCACTTCCTTCTCACTTAGGCGTATTGATATTAGCAGCAGGTAGTGTTGTGTCGTCCACTGTGGAATACGAAACGAAGAAATTGTTAAGCGCACTTGCTTTGCTGATATTGTCATGAACAGCTTTACCTGATGGCAATAATAGAGCTGGCATGTTGTCAGATTTTGAGGTCCCAATATGTTGCTTAATTGTTTGCCACCACCCGCGACCACAGATATCTTTTGATTCTAAATTACTGATTTGTTTGTTTTCGTATGCTTCTCTGGACAAAGCCAAACTATGAACATATTCATTTCGAGTTCTGTGAGATTTTGACAAGCTTCGTTGGTGTTTTTAAATTTAGCATGTCCAAATAGTTTGTCCCGCTGACGCCTTTTTGGAGCGTAGAATGTTGGGGTACCACGGCTGGTCGCCCTTTCGAATTGTTACAATTTTGTTGGGAATGAATTGCATGGCCAGATTAATAAAAGATTGTGTAATGAGAGAGATAATTTCGTTAACATTTTGCCGGTCTAAATGTGCTTGCCAATAGTGTTCAGCCCTTCCCTATCTGCTTCTGAGTACTGCCAGAATTGTCGCGATAAAGTGGTTTTGGGAGGCAGATCTATTGATATATTGCAGGAAATTTGGTGGTCGCGAGGGGTAGGGTAATACTTACGTTGACGGCTCGAAGCGTAGGCGTGACAATGAATTGGAATCATGGACATATTGTAATTGGTCCAAAAAAAATAAGACCAGAATTAGGGGGACGGTAACACACACAAATAACAGTTTTTTTACGTTCAGTTACCAACTCTATACAGAGTATTTCCAATGATTTAATTTCAAATTCGGTTTTCCGCTTGGCAATAATATTTTCACTAACATACAAAGCTACTCCTCCCCAAGGTACGTCTCTTTGACCTCTGTCCTTTCTAAATATAGGTAGATAGCCATTGAGTGATAGATTGACTGGGGACTTTTCGTGAAATGTGTAAAGAACCTGTTTTGATGATCTATTAGGTGCTGTAAACTATAGCGAGTAGAGAGTTCGTTGGACCACCCTAAGATCAATAGTATTTTGTTTGTCCTATTTTCTCTAAATTATATTATTTTTCCTGTGTGGCCCACTGGGCAATTTTTGAGAAAATTGTCAAAAACCTATTTATTGTTATGTACGTGCTGTGGAGAATAGGGGCTGCGTTGGGCCACCCTTCACTTTAAACAATAAAGGTTATTCAAAAAGAACCTTTCAGTACTATTACCATGCAAACCCAGGAGAACCCTGCAGGGGTTCCTCAGGGGTTGCATGGTAATAGTACTGGAGGGTTCCTTCTAAAGAACCTATATTGTTTAGAGTGTTGGTCTAATTGTGATGTGTTACTATATTCAGTGGGCCAAGGTACATTGCAAAGTTCTGGATTTGAACAAATTTAGCCTCTACACTGGTAAATGTGCAACACAAAAATTAAAAAAAAACTTACGGAATTATAGTCTATGAACACGCTCACATCATATGTCCATATTAAAAAAACGAGAATAAAAACACAGATTTTTTAACCTGATTGTGTCGCTTTAAATAATATTACAACTTGCCCACTGTCTCTTTGAAGTTGCATGTGCTCTTCTTGTCCAAGATTCAGGTTTTCGTCCACCTCTTGAAATTGCACGCAAGTGACTTTTTCCCATTCTGCAAAGGCTGTATATATCGCGTTCAACTCATCATCTGTTTGATGGACAAAATATGCAATTCAAGAAAAACAGCCAATTAATATACAGTAAGGCATTCAGGAAAATAAAGGCATATTATATAAAGTTGTATTTCTCACTATTATAGATCGGATTTGCCTCTGTGGATTCCAGTAGGTCATTCGTATGAGCAATAATTTTGAAAGGTTAGCCATCAAGCATATCAAAATAGATGTAATAATTAAAGCGGCTCCATGTGACGACGTCAATTTTGATATAATAGTTGCCTATGAAATAGAGTATCCCGCAGATCATGGCTTCATTTTTTATAATTCAGATTTAAAAAAATATTTTTATCAACATTGTTGAGAATCTTTAGTAAACCTAAACAGACTGTTTGTACACCTGAAGGATGGTTTAATGTTAGTACAGCATATGGCCACATGTTTGCTGACGTCGGCCCAGCGTTGGGCAGACAATCGGGGCTGCCTTCAATCGCGAATTCCCCAAACCCACTCTCAACCACGTCGGTGACTTTGAAGTACCCTGGATAACACGGTGTGAGACGGTGGTATAAAGTATTTGTGGTATAAAGTATTGCATAATGCCCACAGTTTTGTTTACATGGCAATATAAGATTTAAAAACGAAACTATTTTAGTCTTTTTCGGTGCTTTTGAATTTTGTTGGTGATCTTTTTACATTATCAGTCAAGTTCAGTGGGCAATATAACTTCATATAACTTGTTTTTTCAAAGTTCCCATGTCATCAAATGAAGCTGCTTTCAGCTCGGAGATTGACTTTTCACGTCAGAATCTGACGTCTGTAGACCGTCTGTAAACGTCAGAATCTGACGTCTAAAGTCGATCCCCGCACTGTAAAAGTAAAACTATTTATAATGGTCGTAGAACCATAACATAGGTATTCAAATGAATCGGAAAAAGCTAACTAAGACACTTATGATGATTTCAAGTTAAATTATGGTTGATATTATAGCATTGTAAGAGTGAACGAGACATACTGTTGTATAGACCAGTTGGTATCTTGTACTTGATTGGCATTGGCCATACGGCGTAGGGATCATAGTTCTCAGTATCTTTCCCAAGAGCTCTTTTTTCACGTGCTGCGTCACATACTTCAGAGTCACAGTCATCATCAACATCCGCTGATTGTCCAGTTTGAATCAGTGCCTACAATGTACAGATAAAATATACATTATATACTGTAGATCTGGTAATATTTGCGAGATTGTTATTTTCCCGAATTCCATTCCGCGAATTCAAGAATCTCGCGAAAATTAATATTATAATAGCACTACTAAAGAAAAATGTAAATTCGGGAATTCTAATTTCCGTGAAAATTTCCAAAATCAGAATTTCGCGAAAATTTAAACACGCGAAAATTACCAGATCTACAATATATATTGACATTAAATATATTGGCAATTCGTATTTAAGCTCTAATATGAATGTCTCTCTAATGTTTCAGCGCCTGCAATGTCCAGATAAAATAGCAAAGAAAGTTCGTCAGAAACGTCATATCACATGTACCAGTGTGACCATTAATCAACAGATTGTATTTAACTATGACCTTTGGTAATCATTTTGTTTTACCTCCTGGTGGTTTTTGAAGGTCACAGAAGCCTACATTACAATTTTAGGCCCAGAAAAGGGTTCCACACTACAACATTAGTCAACAACGACATATTACACTTGATTATCGAATTCTTAATCTTTTTTTCAAAATCGCCGCTGGCGGCCATCTTGGAGTGTTGCCATTTGCGGCGCGAAACGCGACACATGGGGATATCGAGGAGAGTAATATTTAGCTATTAAGTGATAGTCAGGCCACATTTTTGCTCTGACACCCAAATTTCTATATTATCGCTCCTTACTGGTTTATTGTCAATTCGTAATGAATGTAAAATGACACCAGAAAATATGAAAAATGACATATTTATATGTACTTCAAATAATATATTTTTCACCCATCTACTAGAGTGAAGCGTTGATATGTTATTCCAGGGATATCAATGATACGTTTGGCAATGAAAACAATTATGTTGTAATTATTTTGTAATTATAGTGAGATGTATTTTTCTAACAGCATTTTGGTGGTCATATTGGACTGTAATATTGCACAAAGGTAAGAGTTTCACACCCACACTAGGATGTTCAAGTAGACCTTATACAACACTAATCAGCAAGAAAAAAACGGTATAAGAGACTCTGAGGTTAGGGTAAGATTTCCAGTTTCGCAGACAGACTAGCTAGTGGTCTTTATTTCTGTGGACCTAATCCCCACTTTCTGCCAAATCTGCACCTTCTCTCAAATAATCCAAACATATTTAAATAAACATGATACATGTGAATTATTTGAATATCTGAAAGCAAACAATTATATATGTTGACACAATGTTGGTTAAATGTTGACACAACGTCGCAGACGATGGCTCATTATCAGACCACCATGTATCATGTATTGTCAATTACTGAAGAGTGATAGGCCCAGTAGGCTATGTAGTACGATTATTAACTACCTTAATCAGACAAAATAGATAGCCGTGTCGTAGAATAAACTGAATGATACATAATATATCACAGTTTAGAAAGTAGGCTATAACGCAAATAAATTTAGAAAAACATATACATGGAATGGTATCCGGTTTTTTGAAGTAGGGTACAGAAACTGTTTGCAGTAGCTTGAGAAATGTATTTTTCTTTTCTAAATTCCATGTGTGGAAATTGTTAAAATAAATCATTGTTCCGTGCGCACCTTTACTAGAGATAAAATGAAATGAATCGGGCTTTAGGCCACCTTTGTGCACATATAGGCTGAACTGGGCCAGGAGAACCTCCTGAGGATGGTGAGATGATTGAGATGACACTGTCCTCCAAACACAGGATTCGAAATTCGAGCCCTGGCGGTCTGAGGCCGAGCACGCTACCTCTCGGTCACGGAGGCTCCCCACAATACTAACTTTCACACGTGGATGGGGAAGAAACAATTTTGTTTCTTTCAAACCGCCGAGACCGGGAACCGAACCCCGGACTCTGGCGTGAAAGGCAGCGGTGCTAACCACTACCCTAGGGCCCCCGCCCCTTTACTAGAGATAAATATGCCGTGTGAGCTATCTATAGGTATTTAACCCTTTGAGCCCTCACGATGCATTAAAGCATCATTTTACATCCCTGAAAACAGATTTTATTTTCCTACAACAAAGGGTTTAAGAACGAAAATTTCCATGAAACTGGTTTACCAATACGCGTCAATTTTCTCTACTTTTTAAACCACATCAAATCATCTTCATCCACTACAAGTCGAGAATTGCGACAGCAATTTGCGGCTTGTTGTGGATGAAGATGACAATGGTAAATTCCGGGTTGAAAGGGTTAATATGCCGTGTGAGCTATAGCTTTTTAATTTCTAGGGTCACGTTGACATGTGAAAAGTACGGCATATATTTTCTAATTATATTCAATAATTTGAATTCGCTACTTGTTTGATGTCATTTACGAGAGGGATATTCCCGTACAAAATGAGCTGACTGAGAGCCGTAACGCATCGTCTGGAAAATAATAATCAGAACAGAATACTTCTAGACATAATGCAACATGACTTTTAATATTTGCAAATATCTTTTTGTATTAACTGTATTTGAGTATGTTCTCTTCCTGTGAAGGCTAGCAATAAATGCAATGAATGAAATGAAATAAAATATTTACGTTTTCAATCAGTTTAAAACAAAATAAAATGGGATTGAACTTGATAGCGTATGTTGTGGTGGACGCTTTGTTAATCAAATAATTCAAAACAGGAGATGTCTATTTTTATCAGTATAATTATTTTTCCGTCATTTGTAGCTGGAACTTACCAATTTAGCAATTTAAGCTTCAAAATGATTCAAACTACGCGCGAAATTTAATGTCACTGATATGATATACTACTACTGTATATTTATTTATTTATTTATTTATTTATTTAATATTTATTGAGACATATTTATACAGGGTGGACATTATTAGTAGTCAGGCTATTTTTCATATGTGCCCTGTAGAGATTTTGCTATATGAAAAACAAACATTCAATTATATAATATATAATACAAGTGAGCTTTATTATACAGATAAAAACGCTCCAAGGTTAAAACACATAATATAGAAATGTTGCCCGCGCCCGCGATATGCCTATCAATAACCAATTCAACGATGAATTAGCTGTGTATAAACCATCGAAACCAAATGGTTTTTTTCAATTTGAAATCACCATAAATGTCAAAGTTAGCTCCTTCCGCTTCAAGTTACTACATATGTGATGGGTCTACGACCACAATAAACAATGTTTATTCGCACAGTGTGGGGATCGGCTTTAGAGTTCAGAATCTGACATCTACAGACGTCAGATTCTGAAATCTATAGCCGATTCCTGTCCTGTAAGAGTTAAAACCAGGGAAATTATAGACTACTACTGTATATGCCTATCATTAAAAATATAATAGTGTGGCGAGTTAGTACTGTAAAACCTGTAAATAGTCTATGATTTTTCTGTGTTTTAGGCAATCTACAATGAATAAACAATACAGCCGCACATGTAGAGCGCTAAGACGGTGATTAGGACGACTATTGTCGTTTTTAATCTGTTTTTATTAGCAGGTTAAATCACTGTTATCGGAAGGAGGTGACTACTTAAACATCAAATGTTTGGTGTCAAATTTAACAAATATGAGTTATTTTCACCGTCGTCAGTGTGTGGATCGCTGTAGCGAGACACAAGCTGACTAGTGTGAAAATTTAAATGTTTCATATAGCGTTGTAAGAGATAAGTGAATTATTACTGTATATCACTAACTTACCAGGTGAATAAAAAATAGAAATATCAAGCCTCTCATTAATAGTTTCATTGTTCTGTTGTCTGCCACCAATAGGCTACTCAATAATAGTGTCTCACTGATCTGTTGAATGTAAAGGTCACATATGTATGATTGAAACGTTAGATCACTTAACCCTTTAAGCCCTCACGATGCATTAAAGCATCGTTTTACATCCCTGAAAATACAATGTATTTCGCTAAAACTCAGGGTTTTAGAAGGAAAATATCTATGGAACTGTTTTACAAATACATGGCAATTTTCTGTAATTTTTCACCCACATCAAATCATCTTCATCTACTACAAGTCGAGAATTGCGACAGCAATTCGCGGCTTGTAGTGGATGAAGATGACAATGGTAAACTCAGGCTTGAAAGGGTTAGCGGCAGGTTAATAAGGGGAGCTTTGCTTTGCCAGGGAGTATTGAATTCCCTCGCGATATCGTTGAGTCAGATTATTTACATCAGTTACTCACGCTGACATGGCGTATCCAAGTGTATTCAATTACTATTTGTCAACCTCATAATTGAGGGGGAAACAACAAATTGCGTTGTGTAGCCAGTGCAGCTCACCTTTGTATAATATACATGAATGCCGGTATATATATCAAGTAAACTGATCTACTTAGACTCGATGTTATGTTTAAAAGTGTTGTATTTCTATAATGTTGATATTATATTGATATTTTGCATTTTAAATATGTAAATTAATGTCGCTTCTCAGCATTTTTGCATTTCAATTAGATAATTCAAATGTTCACTTCATTTAGGTTTTTATCTATTTTAAACATTAAATCGCTGAAATATTTTCGTATAAACCATGGAGACGTTTTTCAATTTGAAATCATCATAAATGTCTTATATATAGCTCTTTCCGTCTCATTTTAATACCCTTGTTATGGGTTTACGCCAATTACAAATATTTTTGCTCTTACTGTGTTGGAATGGACTTTAGACGTCGGAATCTGACGTCTCCATACGTCAGATTCTGACGTCTAAAGTCGATCCCCGCACTTTAAGAGTTAGGCGTGCGAAACTCTCATACCGTTCATAGCATTGGGTACACGCTTGTAGCATGCAAGCATTCCGCTAGATGTAAGAATATATTCATACAGCATCGTTGGGAAGGCGAGATCGGGCTCATCTCAGCACAAGTCACCACATCAAGCCCGAGCCTTTAGGCGAGGGCTTGATGTGGTGACGAGTGCTGAGATCAGCCCATCCCGCCGTACCAGCGATGCAGTATGTATTTTCTCGTACGAATATCTGTCTAAAACGGCAAAATCAAACTGAGCAGTGAAGCGTTTTGCAGAGAGTTCGAGATGGGCTGATCTCACCATACGTCTCGTAGTTAAAGCCAACACCATGAGTGCGAGAACGCTAAATATAACAACCTTCTTACATATACCGGCGCTGTCAACGGCAAATGTAAGAATTTCACTCTATGTAAGAACTTAAAAAAATGGTTATAGGGTCACTAGGGGTAATATAAAAAAAGTAAAAAGTATTTTGGTTACTATTGATCTACCTCTTAATCACTGACACATGAAGTGCTAGAGGGTTAAGTGGATTTTACTCTGCATCATTGATACATTAGGTACTTGAGTGTAACATATACTTTGCTTTAAATCACTGACACATTAAGTACTAAGGTTACAAACTTCACTCTATCACTGAAACACATACAGTACCAGAGGGCCACATATATTTCGGTCGAAATAACTGACACAATAACTACTTTATGTTTAGGAATCATTTATATGGTGTATTTTGTGGTGAAATAAGCAAGGATTCTTTTTAGAGTATCACATGTATTTTGCATGAATCACTGACACCTTAAGTACTACGGTCACAGGCATTTTTCGCTGTATCATTGACACATTAATCACTTTGGAACACTTGGTGTTTCGTCTGAATCACCGACACATTATGTACTAGAGTTTCACATAGATTTTGCTCTGATTCACTGACACATCAAGTACTAGAGCGTCTCATGGATTTTGCTGTGTATCATTGACACATTTTTAATTATCACATGAATTTTGCTCTATATCACTGACACATTAAATACTAGAGCGTCCATTGTTTTCTTTTGAACTTACTGACGCAATAAGTACTAGAAGGTAGCTGAAAATATGTATTTAAATGTGCATGAAAATGTGTACCAGTCATGTCAATGACATTTTTCATTTATGACTTATTGCCACATATCATGACGGCTGTTGTCCCGGATTTTTTTTTTTTGGCCGCTATGGCCATTTAGGGATGTTTCCGATTTATTTGGTATTAGACGAGGTGGGGCCTTATGGAGGATCTCAGAGATGCTAAGTCAGCTGACTTTATCTATGAGGTCGAGAATGTTTTTTTTTGTTCTATTGCAACTCTGATTATGTGGTATTGATGAGGTCGTGAGCTAAAATGGTACGAATTAATCGCTATAGCGTTAATTAATAGTAAATAATTGCAATATGGTTGTGAATAGCTAATAATCCTGATTATCTTTGATGCAAATTATTATTATTCGGCATTATCATTATTAATACGCACATTTTTTATCTGGAACGACAACACATATATTAATTTTAGCTATTACCGGCTAATATTTATTGTACACTCATGAAATTATATTTATTTTAAAATATCGTCATAATGTTTTAATACGTACATATTAACAGATTAATACATATTGTTTCTTTTTAATTTGTGTATAACCTATTGGTTTCTACGCTTTCTTTTTTGCTACTATTTATAGTAATAGCAGCCATTTATAGCAGCCATTTCACTAACATTCACTGATCTTTAGGCAAGAATATCCTTAGACTAAAGATCATCCAGTGTTCTAAAGATCTTTCTGTCTGACCGTTTCACTAACGCGATCTTTACCTTATATTTTATTCTTTATCGCCAAGTGCCAAATAATTTATGCACGATCATCATATCGCACGAAACACCACAACATCCCTTGTTTTTGACCAATCTGCCGACAGCTGGATGACATCATTGTCTTGTAAACATTCACCAGAGCACGTGTAGTCTACCATAGTATAATGAACCACTACCGGTAGGCATAGTTTCTTTGTTTACAAATGTAATTAAGTCGGTCAAGATTTTAGATAATAATATTAAAGATATATACAATATGATAATAAATAACTTAATGTCGACACTTTAGGCCTAATTATATTCAGATCAAGTTGAATAACAGTAAATGTATATCAATCTTGTTAGACCGTGCGTCAGACCGTGACAGGACAAGAGCACAGGGTAGGCCGATTGGTAAACATGAAGATATCGACGCCTACCTGGTGAAATTATAGATTTAATTATAGGCCTAGGTTATATTGGCTTAACTTTACAACGTGCCACCCCTATAATGTAATTTGCCTAGGACTATATTGTATAGCCTTTGGGAGAAAGGAAAACCAAGCATGTCGCCTGCCTCTATACTAGTATATTTCACATACCAGTAGATACCCCACCATGTAGGCTTAGACTACACAGTATTGTACACACACGGAACTTGTACAATGTGTAGGCCTATACTAGGCTATCTACCAGCCATCGCCACATAGCCAATGCTCTGTTTAGGTTAGGTTAGAATCAAGTATTCTAGGTCGCTATAGACATTTATTATAATGTTGAAAAGGTATAAACAGTAGGCATAGAATAGCGTACATCAATGTTGAAGATAATCAACGAAACTACGAGTAAAACAAATAATTAATTCAAGAAAAAATATAATATCTGATTAGGCCTACAACTTTGATCATTGATGCGCTGTCGTTTGCTAAGCAAATGATACAATACAGAGTCAAATTAATGAATAAACATATGTTAAAGATCGTCTTTGACTGTTTAAGGAGTGCCCCTGACCACTCTTTAAAACTCGTCTTTATAATTAAAGATTTCACCTTAAAGATATTTAGTGAAACGGGTAACTTAAAGATCACTCCTTAATCATCGTTCGTGAAACAGCCAACTCTTTAATTAAGGATAAATCTTTATTTAAGGAGGATTTGGCGTTTTAAAGATCATTTTTGCCTTAAAGATCGCTTAGTGAAACACCACCCAGGACCTAAACAAAGCCTCAGTTATGTGGCGGTAGCTGGTAGATATATAGGCCTAGTATTCCTACCCAGACATTGTACAAGTTTCGTGTGTGTACAATAATGTGTAGTCTAAGCGTAGCCTATATGGTGCAGTATGTGCTGGTAGGTGAAATATACCATAGGCCCTATATCTTACACAGGCAGGCGACATGCTTGGTTGCCTTTCTCCCAGAGGCTATACAATATAGGCCTAGGCAAATTACATTATAGATGAGGCGCATTGTAAAGTTAGGCTAACATAACGTATGCCTATAATTGAATTTATAATTTCACCAGGTAGGCGTCGATAGGCCTACCTTTATATTTACCAATAGGCCTACCCTGTGCTCTTGTCCTGTCACGGTCTGACGCACGGTCCAACGAGATTGATATAAGTTTACTGTTATTCAACTTGATCTGAATATAATTTGGCCTGGAGTGTAGACATTACGTTATTTATTATTCTATTTTATATATCCTTAATATTATTATCTCGAAACTTGACTGACTTAATTACATTTATAAACAAAGAACCTAGGCCTATTGGTGGTGGTTCATTATTCTATGGTAGACTACACGTGCCCCGGTGAATGTTTACAAAACAATGATGTCATGCAGCTGTCGGCAGATTGGTCAAAAACAACGGATGTTGTGGTGTATCCTGTGATATGATGATCGTGCCTAAATTATTTGGCACATGGCGATAAAGATTAAGATATAAGGTAAAGATCGCGTTAGTGAAACGGTCAGACAGAAAGATCTTTAGAACACTGGATGATCTTTAGTCTAAGGATATTATTGCCTAAAGATCAGTGAATGTTAGTGAAATGGTCCCCAGATATATAATTTATCATGTATAGCTCTTTAAATTATTTTAAAGCATTTTATACTTGTACATATATTTACACTATTTTCTATTTTATCATATTATGTACTGTATAATGTAATGTATTGTTCATTTTTAATTACAAATAAGTCTACACCAACTTTCTATCGTCAATTAATATCTATTATATGGCATGTCACCAGAACTATTCAAAGTCGGTCAGATAAATCGGTCCAAATCTTGTATTCTACCCCCGACCAATCGGATAGTGGTTCAGCCTGTCACATGACGAGATCGGCCAATCACCGCCGTCATTCAGTTGTTATTTAAATTAGGGGGTAGAGTACGAGACTTGGGCCGATAAATCAGTACGGAATGACTTCGCTAAAATATAATTATCCAGAATTTCACATTTTTTAATTTTCACACAAATCTAAGAAAGTTGTTACATTTGTTTGAAAAAAATATATCTGTGCTAAATGTAAGAGTTTTCTTACATTTAGCAAAAATTTACCACATATGTAACAATTTCCTCCGCTAAATTAACAACCTTCTCACCGTTTCCCCGCGCATTAACGTGCATGCACTTGTATTTGAAGATGCACTTGGTTTTCGAAAAAAATCGGGAATAAATTTTAAATTCCTTCAAGTTTATTAAAATCGTAATTATTTGATTTCTTTCAATCAAAAACAAACTAATTTTAGTTAATTTGTGGGAGTAACTCCAGGCAATAGGTGTTGACAATACCTGAGCTGTCATATATCACATCTCATTTGTTCACGCTTTTCAGCTATCACACCCATGCACTATGGCTTTGGCGTCTTGAACTTCCGGCGCGTATGTATAATATGGAGCAAATCTCTCCTATTATCTAATCGTTAATAAATAGAAATAATAATAAAGTTTGTGCTTAAGATCAACAACATAAATTATTAAATTATTATGGACATTTACTTGTGATGGTTTCTACAACTCGATACATTGCAATATTATACTCACCTGCAGTGTATGTCTGAGAGTGAAGTTACACAGTTGTGCGCGTTGTAAATTCCGATTATAAGTGCATGCACGTAGTATTCAAATATTAGTGCACGCTCTTATAAATCTAATGAACAAGAATATTTTTGGAGCCATGCCTAAAACAGTGTATGTCACTTATAGGCCCAAAGGGCCGGGTGTATTTTTTCTATTGTATACTGAAAATGTTGTAAAAATATGTACACATGAGACTATAATAAACGATACTACTACTACAGTGTATTTTCACTTATACGCGCATGCGGGGATACGGTACATTTATAATACGTTTTCTTACACTTAGCGTACGGTGGCAACAATAAGCTCTTGTTAAGTTAAAAAATTCAAAAAATCCGAGAAAAACTAGGATTGGTCAGTTTTGTACTATATTAATGGAAAAAGTCAGACAACGTTTATAAAAGAAACAAATAATTTTGTGCAATTATCTGTGAAAATGTGTCAATTTTTTTATGCAACCGCTTTCATTTATGCCAACATTTGGAAAGTCGGCAAAGAGTCAAGTCAGGTGATCAATCAATACAAAATAACTTTGCTGGGAATGGGATGTTTGTCCTGCATTTCAGATTTTCCCACAAAGGTGTCCCCACCCGCATAAACTGTAAAATTAAGTGTAGGACTTACAATAAAGGTAAGTAAGATATATCACAGCCACAACAACTTTTCATTATTTAGATAACTTGGTTTTTACTCACTATGTAATGTACATTATGGTCACACCACTATAGCACACCTGGAAACCCTATGGTACACACCAAAATCATGATTTTTCTTATTTTCAGTCGAAAATGACATCAATTTATTGTTTCACTTTGCAAAAATTATGACATCTTGGATTTTACTCACAATGCGATGTCTAAATTACTCCCTGACTATACCACTATGTCATACATCATAGCGAGAACGTATGATAGACACTTTAATCACGAATCTGTGTTTATTCTGGGAAAAATAATATCAATTTATTGTTTCACATTGTATAAATTGTGACAATCGATACATAACATTATATATATTTAAACGAGTTTAGTAGCATCAAGGCTGAAAGCTGATATGACAACCGATACATAAATAATAATCCTAACTAAGGGGTCTTGTCAAATTAAAAAAATATAAAAATCCGAGAAAAACTCGGATTGGCCAGACAACCCCAACCAAACCCCTAACAGTTGGCACATTATGAAATGTCAGACGTCCAGAAAAATCTGTTATCTCTGAGTAACAGGTTGAGGTTTCAGTGTCAGATCCCAGAGGAATCTGTTATCTCTGAGTAACAGGTTGAGGTTTCAGTGTCAGATCCCAGAGGAATCTGTTATCCCTGAGTAACAGGTTGAGGTTTCAGTGTCAGATCCCAAAGGAATCTGTTATCTCTGAGTAACAGGTTGAGGTTTCAGTGTCAGATCCCAAAGGAATCTGTTATCCCTGAGTAACAGGTTGAGGTTTCAGTGTCAGATCCCAGAGGAATCTGTTATCTCTGAGTAACAGGTTGAGGTTTCAGTGGCATATCCCAGAGGAATCTGTTATCTCTGAGTAACAGGTTGAGGCTTCAGTGTCAGATCCCAAAGGAATCTGTTATCTCTGAGTAACAGGTTTCAGTGTCAGATCCCAGAGGAATCTCTTGTCTCTGAGTAACAGGTTGAGGCTTCAGTGTCAGATCCCAGAGGAATCTGTTATCTCTGAGTAACAGGTCCAGGTTTCAGATCCCAGAGGAATCTGTTATCTCTGAGTAGCAGGTTGAGGTTTCAGTGTCAGATCCCAGAGGAATCTGTTATCTCTGAGTAACAGGTTTCAGTGTCAGATCCCAGAGGAATCTGTTATCTCTGAGTAACAGGTCCAGGTTTCAGATCCCAGAGGAATCTGTTATCTCTGAGTAACAGGTTGAGGTTTCAGCGTTAGATCCCAGAGGAATCTGTTATCTCTGAGTAGCAGGTTTAGGTTTCAGTGTCAGATCCCCAGAGAAATCTGTTATCTCTGAGTAACAGGCTCAGGTTTTTGTTGAATGGCTCGTAGAAGTTGTCCAGTATCTGTCGTGTCTCTGACAACATGTCCCCTTCACCTACAAAGTGAGATTTCCTGGCATTTCCTGGTTTAACCAGCATCAGGTCATCTCGGATGTTCTGTGGTAAAGATTCTACAAAACAAAAGTGATAAGCGATAATAATCATCAAAGCGCTGAATTAATTTTTAAAACACATCGCAACCAAAGGGATTTTTTTTATTTCGAAATCATTGTAAATGTCTTAGTTAGCTCTTTCTGATTCAATTGAATACCTATATTATTGGTTTATGGTCATTAGAAATATGTTTACTCTTACAGTGCGGGGATCGACTTTAGTCGTCAGAATCTGACGTCTACAGACGTCAGATTCTGACTTCTAAAGTCGATCCCCGCGCTGTAAAGGTTAACCCTCGTGTTCCTGAATTGTTCATTTCTATTTTTCATCCATGTTAGTCTACCGAGAATAACTATACGTTTGTTATTAAACCAAGTAACACAAACCACTTTGTAAACATTAAATATTGTAAAATATTTGACGAACATCAGCATTTTGTAAGGTCTAGAAATATCGAGAAAATATTTTTTATGTTAGAGTATAACAAAAAGCATGTTAATAACATTTCCATAACGTTTTAAATTATGTTGAAACTTATTTATAAAATTATAAAAGTGTTTTTAAAACATTTTTAAGGATGGGTTTTGTGTAATAATCAAACAATTTGTTCATGGATATTTTCTAGACTCCACAAATTAAGGGGTTATAACATTTGCGTGCAACATTTTCAAAATGTTTCCTAAATGTTCCCTTGGAGATTTCAAACCTGAGTCAGTCATTTGTGATGTTTTAAAGATAATAACCCTTTATAATCCATACTATATATATCAACATATTAGAAAATCACTTACTCATTCCTAGGAAATCAAATATAGCATCCAGCTCTCTCAGACGGTTTTTACTGTAGGTTTCATGGTGAACGAGGTAGAACTGTCTCATGGGGAAAACTCTCAACCACTGCTCAATAAATATCACGTACATCCCTGCGATAAGGGTGAGCTGGAAATAAAATATCAACACAATCAACTGGCATACCTGAAAAACACTGAGATGTACAGCAAAATCATGAATCATCTTCTATTGTGTCGAGAATTATATCAGTTTAATATTTGAACCTGGCTAAATGGTAGCCATCTTGGAAAATGATAGTTTTGGGTTACGCTACAAATTAAAAGAAGACATTTAGTATATTATGGAAGGAAGAAGTACCTCATACTGATAACGACTATCAAAATCTATGGATATCTGTGGCAGGACAAAGGGTCACAGCTCACTATAAATCTGAACTTTGATCTTAACATTATCTTGTTCCCATTAGAAAAAAATAAACTAAATCTTAACTTTTCTATGTTTCATTAGAAAAGTTAGAATAAATATTAACTTTTCTAATTTCCATTAGAAAAGTTAAGATAAATCCTAAATTTTCTAATGCAAATGAGAAAAGTTAGGATAATATAAAAGTTATAATATGTACTTAGAACCCCCCGCCTCCCCTGACTACTAAGCCCCCACCCCTCACCACATTTATGGACCACTTGGCATATTTTCAATACTATGTGTGGTTTGTCAAGTGAAACAACCCATCACAGTAAGGACGTTCTGGGTTTTCATTGCCTCCGCCATGAAGATTATGGTTTTGGTGGTGTTTGTTTGTTTGTTTGTTTGTTTGTTTCTTTGTTTGTTTGTTTGTTTGTTTGTTAGTTTGCTTGTTTGTTTGTTTGTTTGTTTGTTTGTTTGTCCGTCGGATTACTTGAAAACTAATAAACGTATATGCATGAAACTGTTACCAGAGGTGTGTCTCGAGTGTTGCACCTTCTGACTGACTGTCTAATTTGAAATGTTAAATTTAGATATATTTTGAAAGCAATACATTTCCCTCTATTCAGGATGGAAGGGTGGATGAGGGTATGATAAATGGCTGCAAATGCACATTTAAGCCCTGTAATTTAATCCCTTCTGGTCAAATCTTAATCCTCTGTGTATGTCAAGAGCCATAATAGCTATATTATGATAAGACTTGAGTCAATATTGTTGAGAGATACTGGCGCTATAGAAGTCATCATACATTATGTTATATATGATAATAGTCTTTGTTTTGTCTACCCTTTTTGGTAAATTTGTTTCTTATCAGGGTATTTTGGTTTCCCTACTCTGCCTCAGGATGAAATAACCCTGATAGCAATCAAATGTAGCAACTTGGGTTTCGAATCAATACATTTCTCTTCAAAATATATCCGCGTCCAGCAGGACAACGGGTAACCTTTGTCCTGCTGGACTCATGCATATACGGTTTGAAGCATGTATTAGATCATTAGAAATACCACTTATCTTGATGAAATAGTTTTTCTTAGATGGTTAGTTAATCTAATACACCAATATTAGAGATATTTTTTTTTTAAATAAAAGTATTTTTCCTCATTTGCAGCTGGAATTTGCGTTAGCAATTCCAGCTACAAATGCCGAAAAATAGAAACAGACAATTCAGCAGTCAAGGGCTAACCATGGTAACCCTTTCGCCACTAAGTACGAGTTAGAGTCGACTATAGTATTAGTTTGCAGGCCCGTGCCCAGGAATTTTCGAATGGGGGTGGGTCGAATTTTAGATGGCTGGGGTATTTTCGAAATAAGTTAATTGAACGCCCTGTAAAATACTGCTTGAATTGATATTTGGCATTGATCGAATGGGAAACGCAGACCGGTCTGGTGTGTTATGTTTTAATGACCTGATATAACAAGCTTTCAGAAATTAAATATGTCCCAAATCTGGGATAATCATGTACTTTTTTACTTAAATTTAGCAAATTCATACTAATGGTTAGTCACTTGAAGTTGTGGATCGCGGTAGCGAGACACAACTTCACGTGCTTGGAAATTAAAAATTGAATAGCTCAGAGATCCAGAATTGCTGATTTCTCAGTCAATTCTCAATTAATTTCCCTGATATTTTGCAAGCACTCTTAGCAAGTATTCTGGCGCCTACCCTGAAAACTTTGTGATATATTTGAGACTATGTCAGAAGTTAGACCATTTGACATTTAGTGGAACTTCGCGATTAAAGCTGAATAAAATCGATGGGTTTATACAGGGGTTTCATAAGTCACAATTTAAAATTCAATAGTCAAATGGTCTAACTTTTAAACTATATATTATTATTCTTGACATTTTCAGGGTAGTTGCCGTAAGACTAGACAATAATGCTTGCCAAATTGCATGCCAATCGGATAATAATTGCATGATCAATAAGCACAAAAGATGCACCACAAAAGTGACAGATTAAAGTGACTACTTTCTGGTCGTTTTAATGCCTTTTATTAACCGATCAAATCACTGTTGTTTTTAATAAAATGCGAGTTAAATTTAAAATTTGAAAATGTTTTGTTTCAATTCAAACAGATATGAGTAATTTTCACATACATGAAATATAGGGTTGCGAAACACAACTTCAATGAGTGAAAATTTAAAGTAGATAATTTAGCAGGTAAAAGGTTGATTGTACTAGTTAACTCTAATTGACGATTGGCACTAATTGACAATTGACACCATTTGATTTCCAGAAGATCAAAATACAAAGTTTAACGTCTCAAAGAACTAGCTTTATCTGGAATATTTAAATATCAACGTAGAATTTAACATTTTTTAAATTTTAATGTAGTGCTATATAGATTAAATACAACTTATACTCGCCGTCAAATTGAAATTGATCAACCAGGATCGCATGATTTTAGGCGATTTCTCCGTCAATTTTAAACCGATTTCCTTGAAATTTTGCAAAGGCCATTTTCTATTAAAATCCTAACAGGGGTAAAAAAGCCGCAAATGATATTTAATATTTCAAAAGTTAGACCATTTGCCATGTAGGCCTAATAAAATTCTAGAATTAGTTTAATGGGGTTATAGAGGGACGTCGTAATTTCAATTTACTACATGTCAAATAGTCTAACTTTTGAAATATGATATATATTTTTACAAAATTTTCAGGGCTGTTAGGACTTGAATAGAAAATGACCTTTGTAAAATTTGAAGTAAATCGGTTTAGAATTGAGGGAGAAATCGCCGAAAATCATGCGATCCTGGTTAATTTGACGGCGAGTTTAATGATATGTGTTATATCATTCCATAGTATTTAAAGGGTGCTTTTGTCACTTCCCAACGTGTCAGATGCACCCTGGCAATCTAAAAGTGTGCTATATTTATTTAAAAAACATGTTAATATTATCGTACCTCTTCTTCAATATAGCCTGCATATTGTGCATTAAACACACATTCTTGTAGACTGTACGAAGTCGTGCAATCATTAAACTTATTGACTTCGTGCACGACCTTTGTGTGAAAACTGTGTTTTGTGCATAATATTTTATTACGACATCTGTGGTAAAAATGTGAGTGTAACCTGGAAGTAAAGAGGAAATAAATTTAACAACGGGAAAACAGCATTGTTACTGACAACTTCAAGTGATCACAAAAGCAATGACACAGGTCAAATCGCCAAGATATACGATAAGTATGTGCTTACCTACTTTGAAAGAATCTTGTGGAAAAATTATTTTAGCTAAATGAGTGACATCATACCTCTGGGTTGGGTCTCTGAATATGGCTATTATCTTGGCTTGAGGTGTGATGTTATAAATCAGAGTAGCTGGTGTCACCACAGGTACACGCACGTGTTCATTACCCGGGTAGAGAGGCCACCGACTGTACCACCACAATGTAGAAGGACTGCCATCCACTAGATAAAAAACAACGAATAGTATACACTTAACCGCTCATTTAATTCATTTAAGTTTAGACCCCACTTCTTGAAATATCGCACTCCTCACTTTAGATTTAGAAAACACAACTTCGGATTTGCGTTGTATAGGATAAAGTCCGAGGACTGACTTAAAACACATCCGATCATAATGAGGATCCCTCATAATCAACAGCTCGGTCACACATGACTGATTATAATGCCATAGGCCTACCATGATTATTGGTCTCTACTTGATCAACAATAACTCACCATTCCCGGCTTAGAATGTAGTGGTCACACAAAGAAAATAATGTAGTGGTGTGTTAAAAAAAATATAAATGTTATTAGCATTGCCTGTCAATTTTGTATTTAACTCTTCTTCGTCCAAATTAGCCACAAAAACGTACTAAGTTTTTGTTTAAATCTTGATGTAACATTTAAAAAAAACCTTTGTAAGCAATCATTAGACGCAGCATAATACAACTAGGCACATAAATATATAACCCTCGGGACTTTAATGTGGCATAGTTATAAGTTGACATCAGGCTCATTTCAAGGTCATTTCAAGATCAAATAAAAAGCTGATTTTTTAATGTATTAAAATCTCATTATTTCAAAATTGGGCGCGCATTATTGCAAACATGGGCAAAGAAGTGTTAACCTGTGAACATGTAACACCATTATTACATCTTCCTGTCAGCAAGTCTTGACACAGCGAGGCCGTCAGGCCAAGCCTTGCTGAATTAGCCATACCGTCCACCTATTGGGGTAGGGAGGAAGATTTAGATATTGAATATTCATTAGTTTTTCAAAAAATGTCTTTTTAATGTTGGCCCGCTGTCTGCGACGTTGGCTCACCATTAATCCAACCCTCACGCACGTTTCGGCTCGGGCTTGATGTGTTGACTGAGATAAGCCCATCTCGCCTTCCAAACGATACCGTATGCATATAATACTGCATCTTTAGGTACGTCAAGATGGGTTGATCTCAGCACTCGTCACCCCATAAAGCCTTCGCCTAAAGGCTCGGCTTGGTGTGGTGACTTGTGTTAAGTGTGCCTATAGTTTACACCTCCTCTAGTCAGTACAGGTGATAGTGCTTACGTGTTATGGCCGGATGGTAGCCGTCACTTGTTGTGATGGACTGGATACATTTCGAGCTGGTCCCTGTGTAATTAACATACTGTCTCCAGCTGAAAAGAGTTCTACCACCGGGCGTTCTTTCCCCTGAAACAACCAAAAAAATAAGTATAATATATATAAACAGTGTTCATTTGAGAGCGATATTGGAAAATATAACAAATTTGAGCAGCTTTCAACATCAACTAACTACAGAGACCCTCTGGGGACATACACAATATATTTTTTAAGATGGGGGAACGAGATAGTAAGTCGTTGGAACAAGTTATGTACCTCATGGGAACCACAAAGTCCGGGGACAAGGTCAGTCGTGGGAACGACTTGGTAAATCGTGGGAATGAGTTACTAACCCGTGGGAACGAGCTATGTAAGTGATGTGAACAAGTTATAGTGATAGAGCCAGCCAGCAATAATATTGTTGTTTTCACCAACTCGTTCCCATGGATATGACGTCTACACACGTCAGATTCTGACGACTGCAGTCGATCCCCGTGCTGTAAGGGTTGAAGTGCTAGATAGGAGAATTTGAATTTTCACCGCGACCCACCATTTCAAGGAGACAAAAATTACTCATAAATGCTGTTGAATTTGAGACCAAATATTGCAAATCTTGATGGTTTTACCTGCTAAAAAACATATTAAAACGACTATAGTCGTGCCTAGCACTCGAGGGGTTAATGAGTAGCTTACCTAGAACCCTTTTCGCCCAGAATTCTATTTCCTTACGACTCGAGAAAATGTGTGGATGTTGCAGTAAACTGTGAAACAGATCACTTGTGCCACTTTTATGTACACCTGCTAAGTAGACATAAGGCAGGCAGTAGATGGGATCTAGGTCCTTCGCTCCTGTGTAGGCCTTTTTGCAGGTCCTTTTTATTTTGACCTTTCGATCTCCTTCTTCGCCTTCAGCCATTGGATACCATACATTCTGACAGGGGTTCTTGTAGCTTGAATTCCACGTCAACTGAAATTATAAGTTTATTTTAAAATATTTGAGATCTTGATGTGTTCTTCTGAAAACCATATAGGTCATAATAGTTTCCCACGTGCACGTAAACTGAGAAAATAAGAAGTTTTTTTTCTTTGTGATTTTTTATTGGGTGTCTTCAATTTGTAAAATATATATCATACAACATTTCCAGCATTGAGATAGATGTTTTGACACAATTAAACGTCGTTACTGACGTATCCGTCATAAAAAATATATATGTTTATATACAACATGTAAACCAGGGTTAGATTTGTAAAATCACATGTTAATCGACAGCATACATGTATGTACACTTGTGGGGGCCTGCGCGAAATTAACGTCGATACACTGGTCTCAACCTTAACTCGACGAGACCGCCATTAACGTGATCGCCTGGTCACATTGAGAAGGGAGAAACAATGTTGTTTCTATGAAAACCTCACACGGGAACAGCGGGGTTCCAAACCGGGACGCATGCATGACTGGCGAGGCAGTCAGGCGCTCTAGCCATTGCGCCACGTCCCCTTCTCTTTTGTATGTACACTTACACAATCAGGCTTGCCATTTATATATTTAATCAAGCACAGGGTATTTACGCTATGCATCGTAACTACATAAAGATAGTTTAACAGCAAACAGCAGTATCTCATTGGGGTCATACATGTTCTCTGCAGCAAAACCAGTAATGAAAAAGCTTCTGTATGTTATTCTACATTGCAAAGCTCTTGAAAGCGTTGCAAATCTAAGAATTACATACGAAATTACGTTTGTTCCAGGGTAAAAAAAAATTCCTAAGATCTATGCGGTCGTTAGAAGAACATGTCTTAGCAATTTTAAACTGTAGAGGAATTAAACAATAATTATAATTAACCCTTTGAAGCCTGAATTTACCATGTAATCTTCATCCATTACAAGCCGCGAATTGCTGTCGCGATTCTCGACTTGCAGTGGATGAAGATGATTTGAAGTGGGTGGAAAAGTAAAGAAAATTGCCATTTAAACCAGTTTCATTTAATTAACCCTTTCAAGCCTGAATTTACCATTCTCATCTTCAAGCCGCGAATTGCTGTCGCAATTCTCAACTTGTAGTGGATGAAGATGATTTGATGTCGTTTAAAAATTAAAGAATATTACCGTGTATTTGTAAACCAATTTCATGGCAATTTTCGTTCTAAAACCCTTGCTAGTGGGAAAATTAAGTCTGTTTTCAGGGATATAAAATGATGCTTTAATGCATCGTGAGGGCTTAAAGGGTTAAATAAAGCACTGATAAATACTAAATAAAGCCTGTGTAAGATTTATACACACAGTCAAACAATAACGTCAAATACTTAGCGTATACCTTGATAGTCACGACATCTACGAGTATTATTATTATAGATCTGTTTTCTTCAAGCATTCAAATGAAATGATTCTTCACACAGACATTGATGAAAAAAATATATTTTTGGTCTCCATGGTTTATACACAGATAGTTCAGCGTTGTAACAAATAATATCATACCAACTTTTGGGAAGGAGAGAGCATCTTTCACTTGTTGTCTGAGCCGCGGGATTTCAGATTTATTCAGTGGGGTGTTAAATTTCTTGGATGCAGCAGTTAATATCCTGAAATGATAGTCCATGATATCACTGTCTGATTTATTATTCAGATTGAAACGATGCTGATCAATGTTCCTGATGGGTCCGTACATGAAATGAATGTCACTCAGATGGTTATTCGCGGAAATATTATCCACAAAGATATAGAATCCAACCACTATCAGTAAAAGCAAAATAACTGATGCCACATACTTTATCGACGTCATTTCGTGATCTGCAGATAAATGGATAATCACACATATAAGAAGCAAGTTTTGATAATATCCATGAAGCTACACAAAATAAAGGAAGTTTTATTAAATAATATGTCGATAGAGATCTTTTTCCAGCAAAAAAAAATACCTATAATTATGTTAGTATACATTTACATAGTAGGAAAAACGACACTCTAGAAAGAGCAAAAAATCGTCTTTTTCTAGACTGTATTTAAGCGTCATAAAAACAATAATCAAATATTATATATGATATTTAGTAGAGCACTTCTAGAAAATCTAACAATAAATTGTATTTCGTCACTTACTGATCACTCCATTCGTCACGCCAGTCAAATGATCATAAGTAGCACTGAATCACAGTTATAAACTGAGCAAAAACCAGTCATGCCCTACCACCACGAGGTTCTGCTTCACAAGAGCGTAACTACGATCGCTGGGGCGTCATATTATATTATATCAACAACATCTTGGCTTTTTCTGTTTCTCCATCGTCTATTTGGAATAATCTTAAGTTTTAGACGTAAAATTAACCATCAAAGAATTATATTGTACTGTGTGTTTTTTACACACTTGAACACTTCACATGCTTGAAAATAGTTATTTATATACATATTTACTGCTCATTTCTATATCTCTTTTTTTTTAAGTACAAACAGAAAGATTAAAACACGGTGGTTATAGTCGAGCTGAGGGCTTTTAATTAGCCAAACATGACATAAATCAGCAAGATTTAAAAATAGGTGATTTTCATTTTGTCAAATTTTGAATAATATTCACACACTCGAAATTGTGAATCGCGTCAGCAATACGCAACTTCAAGTGGGTGAAAATTCCAATTAAGTAACTTTTCGCTTAGATCTCTAAAGGTTGACTAGCATATTTTGATCAGGCAATCCCTCTGGGTCTCACACAGAACTCATGACTCATGACCTCCCGACCAAACCTAGACGCAGCTTTCTGGTCAACGCCATATCGTGCAAGGCCTTGTAGTTATCATCTCGTCTGGGCATATGATTGGATGTATGATTGAAGTTTAAGGTCTCATTTGTGTACATATAAGCTAAACTGGGCCAGGGGAACCTCCTGAGGATGGTGAGATGAATGAAAAGACACTGCCCTCTAGACAGAGGACTCGAAATTTGAGTCCCCGTCGGTCTGAGGCTGAGCTCGCTACCTCTCGATTACGGAGGCCCTCCCACAAAACTGAATCTTTACCAGTGAGCTGTAAAGAAATGTATATTTTTTTTAACTTGAATGCCTGTGCGAAGGACGAGGCCGCGATCCCCGAATTTACCAGCAGGCAGCTTCAACCACTACCCCCGCCTAGTGTAGCCGTTTTAGGGTTCCACCTTCTCCGCATGCCGGAGGGTACGTTTTTTCTATTCAATTCAATTTAGTTTTTTCAGAATTTGCGCATCACGGTCAACGTTAACATTTATGTAAATATTATGGATCAGTGAAGCAAAACGACCGAACTGCTGTAAATTTAAAATAGTTCAATAAAATGTACCAAAAAAACAACGAAAATTTAGCAAGCTGCAGTATATTTATATATTTATAAAATAGCAATATATCAATTTTTGTGAATTTTGGATTATAATAGTCCAAACATATAAATTATGATTATTTTATAAATTTCCACGATTATGGGTCTAGCTCAATGTCAGTTTTTGACTGAGGTAACCTGAACAGGGGGGTAATCTGAAACTGTTACACCACCTCGCTCAGACCTTGACACGTCTTTCTGGTCAACGCCAGATTGCGCAATGTATTCATGTCCTGATCCTCAGGAGTTGAACAAAAGCTGAATGACATGGTAGAGCCTAAAAAAAAATATTGTTTGTTTCCGATTTCCGACCGACCCTATCAAAACATGTGTGACCCAAATTTATTTTATGGATTTCCTAAAAAAAAAAAAAAAAAAATTTTTTTTTTTTTTTTTTTTTTTTAGGAAATCCTTAAGTTAAGGGATGAGTTACTGGCTGTAGTCAAAGTAACTAAAAAACGTTACTAAAAGGAGAGGAGGGGTCAAAAAACATACAAAAAATTGTTACATAATGTACAGATAAGGCATGCATGGAAGTGAATTTGGCGCCAAATAAAATAAAAAATAATTCTTACCTACCGATTGGTTGAAGTGACAAAAAATAAAATAAAAAATAAAATAAATTTCCTACCTACCCACTGGTTAAAATGACAACAAATCGGAAACAAACATATATTTTTTTTTGGCCTAGGCCTACACATTACGTCATATAGGAGTTATCATTAGGTAAGCGAGACGTTACGCTCTGAGCATCATGGTTTAATAGACACATAGCACATATTGGCCAGTTCTCTGGCAGAGGGACTAACTCGCTTTCTCCTGCTTGAATGCCCCCATATTAACCAGTAAAGTGATATGGTAAATATATTACATTGTCACCCACTTGAAGTTGTGTTTCGCTACCGCGGCCCACAGGGCGGGGGCTCTCGTGCATTGGTTAAAGCCACCTGCTTGGAAAGTCGGAGATCGCGGGTGATCTGGCATTTAAGCGAAAATAAACAACATATTCCTTCCCCGCTCACTCGTAAATAGCAAATATTGTAGAGAACCTACGTGACCGAGATGCAGCGTGCTCGGCTCAGACGGCAAGGTTACGAATTTCGAATTATGTGTCTGGAGGGCAGTGTCATCTCATTTACTTCTCCCTGAAACTCCATTCTAAATAAATAAATACAGCGACCCACAACTTCAAGTGCGTGAAAATAACTCATATGTGTAATAATTTGAGACCAAACATTTGCAAATCTTAATGTCTAAAGACAAATTTCATTCCCAATAACAGACTTAACTCTTACAGCGCGGGGATCAACTTTAGTTGTCAGAATCTGACGTCTGTAGACGTCAGATTCTGACGTCTACAGACGTCAGATTCTGACGTTTAAAGTCGATCCCGCACTGTAAGAGTAAACATATTTATAAGGAAGTGTCTATTTACCCCGTCACGGGGTGTGCAAGAAGATTAAAATCCTTATTTAACCCGACAATGACAACCAATCAAAATCGTTCTTTCAATGCCCTGCTGTCAATGTTTGTTTTTTGGCGCTCATTCACGGAACTGAATAGCCTACACCAAGACCTTATCAAAATGAACAGGTAAGTTATGCTGCGTAAAATAAACTTGTACAAATGTAAATATATCCCTGACTCCTGACAACTATTATCGCTTGCAACATTTACAAAAGATATGAAAGCTGGATTACTACCAAATATTATGTGAATTGGCAACTACACGTATTATCGTCCGTGGCCGCATTTGATTTATGCTAAATTTCCATACAAACAGTAGTCGCAACAGGTTTGATTACGACGCCCGCTGTGCATTTTACATTGCTTAGTATCTGAGACATTTACCCAAGGTTACTTTATTGTTGGTCCACCGTCTACGACACTGGGCCAGCATTAAACCAACATTGGGTAAATCTATAGTCAACTTAATGACGGGGAATGTCGGCCGCAGGTCCAGGCGGGGGAGGGGGGACGGCCCCGTTTTTTTCGACACATTATTTTAAAAAGCCACCTAAATCGGCCTTAGCATACCAACAAAAACTTGAGGGCCGGCACCAAGCCCCCCCCCCCCCACGTTTTTAAATAAATCATGAAAAACAACCCGGGCTAAATAACAGTAAAAACTTTCTTATATAACCCACATAAAAACAAGTGGGTCATAAAGCTGTTTCATTCTTCGTCTTCAACCCACATAAAATCACCCGGAATAATATGTGGCCTACTTATTTAACGCACAACAAAGCATCCAGGCTAAATAACTATTTCCACATCAAACAACCCGGGCTAAATAACAATTCCGACCTTCTTATTTAACCCGCAATTAGAATCCAGACTATATACCTATTTCAACCTTCGTATTTAGCCCACAACAAAGCATCTGGGTTATAAACGTTTACAGCCTTCTTATTTAACCCACAGAAAAGCAGCTGGGTAATAGAGAACTATCTCAACCTTCATATTTCATCCACACAAAATCCCCCGGGCTAGATAATTACCCCAACCTTCTTATTTAGCCCACAGAAAATCACATACTGGGCTATTTACCTATTTGAACCTTCTATTTAACCCAAATAAAAGGTAGTAGGTTTTATATCTTTTCAACCGACATATTTAACCCACAGAAACATCCCGGACTAAGTAACAATACAAACCTTCTTATATAACCCACATGAAACAAGTGGGTTATAGAGCTATTTCAATCTTCGTCTTCAACCCACATCAAATCACCGTGAATAAATAACTATGTCAACCTATGTACCTATGTACTTATTTAACACACAACAAAGCATACAGGCTAAATAACTATTTTCACACCAAACAACCTGGGCTAAATACCAATTCCAACCTTCTTATTTAACCCGCAATTAATAACCCAGATTATATACCTATTTCATCCTTCGTATTTAGCCCACAACAAAGCATCTGGGTTATAAACATTTACAACATTCCCATTTAACCCACAGAAAAGCAGCTGGGTAATATATACCTATCTCAACCTTGATATTTTATCCACACCAAATCCACCGGGTTAGATAATTATCCCAACCTTCTTATTTAGCCCACAGAAAATCACCTACTAGGCTATTTAACTATTTGAACCTTCTATTCACCCCAAATAAAAGCAAGTAGGTTTTAGGCCTATAACTTTTCAATCGACATATTTAAAGGTACCCAGATTGAAAAAATGATATGTTCCATTTGTGTTAGTCTACATAATAAAATTGTTAAAATTTGATTTTTTTAGTTTTAAACATGTTCAAATTATTTTTTTTATTAGATATATTTCTATTTCTCGCTAAATAGGGATAACAATTGTGTAAATGGGGCGTTTCTGTGATGAACGTCACAGATTTCGTCACATTATATTTACACAAATGTTCATTTATGGTAACATTAAGAGTACCAGTTCACATGTACACCCCATTTTCAATAATAATTTGCTATGCTGAAATTTTTGTTCCCATGATAACCAGATAAAAACATTTCTCACAATGTTATAAACGAAAATGTTTATAAACGAAAAGCAGCTGGGTAATATGGAACTATCTCAACTTTGATATTTTATCCACACCAGATCCAACGGGTTAGATAACTATCCCAACCTTCTTATTTAGCCCACAGAAATCACCTACTGGGCTATTTAACTACTTGAACCTTCTATTCACCCCAAATAAAAGGAAATAGGTTTTATATCTTTTCAACCGACATATTTAACCCACAGAAACATCCCGTGCTAAATAACGATACAAACCTTCTTATTATAACCCACATAAAACAAGTGGGTTATAGAGCTATTTCAATCTTCGTCTTTAACCCACATCAAATCACAGTGAATAAATAACTATGTCAACTTATGTACTTATTTAACACACAACAAAGCATACAGGCTAAATAACTATTTTCACACCAAACAACCCGGGCTTAATAACAATTCCAACCTTCTTATTTAACCCGCAATTAATAACCCAGACTATATACCTATTCCAAACTTCGTATTTAGCCCACAACAAAGCATCTGGGTTATAAACATTTACAACATTCACATTTAACCCACCGAAAAGCAGCTGGGTAATATAGAACTATCTCAACCTTGATATTTTATCCACACCAAATCAACCGGGTTAGATAACTATCCCAACCTTCTTATTTAGCCCACAGAAAATCACCTACTGGGCTATTTTCACACCAAACAACCCGGGCTAAATAACAATTCCAACCTTCTTATTTAACCCGCAGTTAATAACCCAGATTATATACCTATTTCAACCTTCGTATTTAGCCCACAACAAAGCATCTGGGTTATAAACATTTACAACATTCCCATTTAACCCACCGAAAAACAGCTGGGTAATATAGAACTATCTCAACCTTGATATTTTATCCACACCAAATCAACCGGGTTGGATAACTATCCCAACCTTCTTATTTAACCCACAGAAAACATCCCGGGCTAAATAACAATACAAACTTTCTTATATAACCCATATAAAACAAGTGGGTTATAGAACTATTTCAATCTTTGTCTTCAACCCACATCAAATCACCATGAATAAATAACTATGTCAACCTATGTCCTTATTTAACCACAACAAAGCATCCAGGCTAAATAACTATTTCCACATCAAACAACCCAGGCTAAATAACAATTATAACCTTCTTATTTAACCCGCAATTAATAACCCAGACTACATTGTATATACATGTTTCAACCTTTGTAGCTTTCAGACCACAGAAAATCTATTTAACCCAAACAAAAGCAAGTAGGTTTTATAGCTTTTGAACCGACATATTTATTTAGCCCACAGAAAACAACCCGGGCTAAACAACAATTCCACTCTTCTTTATGCCTACACATAATAAAGCATCCAGACATATTTTAACCTTATTTAGCCCACTACAATGCACCTGGGTTTTATAATTTTACAACCTTCTTATTTACACACAGAAAAACAGCTGGGTTTCAGAATGATTTTCCAATCTTCATATTTAATCCACAACAAATACACCGGGCTAGATAACTATCAGAACCTTCTTATTTAACCCACAGAAAATCACCTGGGCTATTAAACTATTTAAACCTTATTTAACCTACAGGAAAAACAGCTGGTTATAGAAATATTTTCGTATTTAATCCACACCAATTCCATTGGGTTAAATAACTATTCCAACCTCTCTCATTTAAACCACAGAAAAGCAGCAGGGTTATTTCAACATGTCTGAGCAAGTTAATCTACAGTATATCTGGTGCAAAATGCTCGCTATGAGCGCTAGAGCATAAATCGTTGTTGCTACACAGTACACCTACGTAGCAGAATTGCGTTCTCGTAATTATTAAATTGTGCTATAGTGATATTTGTTTTTGTTTTCTTTGTACAGGATAAAGGTACAGCAATACAATTTTTAGATCATTCTCCTGGAGACACGATTGCCCCGTGTACAGATGATACAGTAGTGTATGAGAGATAAATGTAGGTATGACTATGTACCTAATTTATGTGTTACCCAACACATATTTTAGTTCTTGTAGTTATTATATTGTATTTTTTTTATCAACATATTAAATGCAAATTTCAAATTTAATCACCACGAATAGAACATATTAAAAAAATAATTATGTTTCATTGATCCACTCATTATTTTATTTTCAGCGAGACGCCAGTGGTTTTAGAAGAATATATATGAACACTCTATATGAACACTCAAAGTCACTGGCTATTTTTGTTTTATCTGTATAAGAAACATAAACAAGATCTACATTATTTTATGTGTAATATGATTTTCTTCGTGTTTAAAATTTAATAAATGCAATTGCAACATTTGTAATTATTATTATCTCATCATTAACTTTATAATTGAATGTGTTCACATGGTCGCAGAGTGACACAAAAGTTATCCACAACAAGATTACCTACTTCTTGTCTGTACATTATCAAATTCTCTAGTAGCTATACTGACTACCATAATTAGTCCAGGAATTTTAGGCATTTTCAGAGCTAAAGATGGAAAAAAATAATATAAAGCTGAAAATTTCAGAAGTTGTTCAGATGGTCATCCTTAATAACCTGTAAAAAGTCCCAAAGTTTCCCAGGAGCGGAACATGGTTTTTTTCGCGAAAATCCAAAATGGCCGCCAGAGGCCATTCAAAAATTGCAACATACGAAGAAGTTAACATATATTCCTGTGTAATACCTCTTTTTCACTTAATTTTTTACGGGGAACTCATTTCAGGTCTTCTTTTTAAGTTTTAGAGCCTCATTCGTGTTTTATTTGCAAAAATCCAAAATGGCCGCCTGATACAATACTGAAACTGTAACTGATGAAGAAATTCTAATATATTCCTTTGTAATATCTTTTTACTGCATAATTTTTCACGAGAAACTTAATGTTGGTCCTATTTTAACATTGTAAAGCTTATGTCATTCCACAGTTCAAAATGGCCGCCTTTGAGGTAGAAGAACAATTTCAGAAATTATGTTATTTTATGTCTACATAATTTTTTATTTGGAAACATAGTGGCAGTAAAAAGTATCTCTAGAAGCAAGGGTGGTAATGCTATGTCATTTAGTCCAGTAAATTGTCCTCGGTGTTGATCCAGCCTTTCATGTGATAATATTAATTATAAATTAAGATGCATGAAATTATTACGATGACAACAGCGTGCGTTGTGCCATGTCACAACAGCTTACCACACCAAGACGGCTCAACGTGTCCCTGGTACTACTAATTTTTTTTCAGCACTAAACTCCCTTTAACAATTCAGTATATTTTCAAAGGAAAGATGATTTAATAAATTAAATAATGTATGTAAATGTGTATCTGTTATTACTCAATATAATATGATTTCGTCATTCATAACAGAAACACGGGAAGCAGGGACACAATAAACATAATTCACAAAAAAAAAGCAATTTTACTAACGAGACAAATCAATTACATCCAAAGCAGACATCAATCAGATATAAAAAGGATTTAAAAAAAAACGATTGAGATTGGAAGCAAGAAATTGGAATGCATTTTTGCGGACATGTGTTCAGTGTGGTGACTGACAAGTATCTATTGAACGGGTCAGTTTAATAGCAGCTGGCCTATTATTACATATTATGGTGGTCATATTGAAAAATCACGGTCATTTTGATTTAGGGTTTGACTAACATGCTGTTCTCACAGTACCCTCAGGTGCATACACAGACCAATTTTGGTGCCGTTATCACCATTCATAAATTGATATTACACGTTTATATGTCCCATGTAAAGTTTTAGGATATAGACCTTCCCAGCTGAACCACACTACAAAATATCTGTCATCTATACACGTGTCGTTATTTCAAGTGAATATTGTTTTACGTTGCTTTCTGCACAATCATGGCAATATCGTGAAAGAAAGAAGGGACTATGCCCTAGTCTTATCGAATAACTTCAAGGGCTCTTTATAGTGCCCAGTGCCATAGACATCACTGCAGACTCCATGCCTTTGAACAGTTTGGAGCACTGTATAGGAACAACCTCGATGACTAACATCCGACCCGACCAGGATTTGAACCCAGTAGCTCTGAGCTTCGAGCCACAGCAGGATCGAATGGGCCATCGGGACGGCCTCGTTATTTTAAACACAAACAAACTTATTCGGGTTCCTATTAATGTTGCATCGAATATATATAAACATGATAAATAGGGAATAGGACCTTCCCTAGGATCCTGCAGGCTCGGGTATGATACCTTGCATTGGACCCTTATGCGCGCATGTGAGGTGTGAGATCTTGCCTAGGACCATAACGGGCTAGGTGTGAGTGCTTGCCTATGACCCTGTAGGCTCTAGTGTATGACCTTGCCTGAGTCCTAGCCTAAGACCATGCGGGCTCATGGTAAAACCTTGCCTATGACTTGTAGGCTCGGGTTTGAGACCTTGCCTAGGACGCTGCGGGCTCGGGTGTGAGTCCTTGCCTAGGACCTTGGCGGCTCGAGTGTAAGTCCTTGCCTAAGATCACGCGGGCTCACGCTAAATCCTTGTCTAGGACTTGAAGGCTTGGGTTTGAGACCATGCCTAGGACGCTGCGGGCTCGGATGTGAGTCATTGCCTAATACCATGCGCGCCTGTGGTTAATCCTTGCCTATGACCTCTAGGCTTGGATGTGAATCCTTGCCTGAGACCTGTAGGGTCAGGTGTTATACCTTGCCCAGGACCTTGTGGACACAAGTGTGAGTTCTTGCTTAGAACACTACGGGCTCGGGTGTGATTCCTTGACCATGGACCATACATGTGTGTGTGTGAGTCCTTGCCTATTCACTGCGGTCTTGGTGGTGAGACCTTGTCTATGACATGTAGGATCGGGGGTGAGTCTTTGCCTAGAACAATGCAGCCTTGTGTGTGAAACCTTGCCTATGACCATGTGGACTCGAGTGTGAGCCCTTGCTTAGGATATTTACTTAGGACCCCAGTTGAAGCAGTAGTAAATAACATGTATCACTAACATATCAAAATGTACAAGAATTCCATGGCAACAGAATACCACCAACAGGATGGGGATGTCAATTTTAAAATAAAAACCTGTAACCAGTTTTTGGGGAGCTTGATGCAGCACCTCCCAAATTATTGAAAATGATTAGGTGTGAAATTCAGATTGATGATTAGGAAAAAAAATGGCACAACTCTCTCAGACTAACGTTGTTTTATTGATTGAATATGATGTTTTGGCTATAATGTATTATGAAATAAATACATTAAAATGTGTACTGCATATTTCTTTTGGATGTAGAGTTATTTGTTACTGGTCATAATTTACTGGTCATTTATAGATTTAAAAGCGTATATGTATCTATGTATCTCGAATACGAATGACAATTGCTCCCAATGAAACCTTAAATGGCGGCCATCTTGAATTTATTCTTTAGCGAAACCTTAAAAGGTTCTAATAACTTCAGAAATGAATTCAGCATTAAAAAGCATGTGGAAATGAGGTATTACATTAAAATAAATGTTTAATAGTTCCCGAATTACAACTTCAACATAGCGCTTGGCGGCCATTTTGAATTTTGTCAGAAAAATATGTTCCACTCCGGGAAAAACCTTGGCACTTTTTACAGGTATTAAAAGAGGACATACTGGTAGTCTATAGACTTAAAAGCTTATATGTATCTCAAATACTAATGACAATAGACTTACTCCCAATTAAACATAAAATGGCAGCCTTTTTGGATTTATTCTTCAACGAAACCCTAAAAGTTACTACTAGCTTCAGAAATGAATTCAGCATTAAAAATCATGTTGAAATGAGGTATTACATAAACATATATGTCAAATAGTTCATGAATTACAACTTCAACATGGCTCTTGGCGGCCATTTTGAATTTTGTCAAAAAAAGGATGTTCCGCTCAGGGGAAACTTTGGGACTTTTTACAGGTAATAAAGGAGGACATAATGAACACTTCCTGAAATTTTCAGCTTTATATTATTTTTTTCCATTTCAAAACCTAAAATTCCTGGACTAAATATCGTTCCGGGACAATTGTAAACAAAACACTAAATTCTAATACTTCCATTTGTATCAATTGAACAGGATAGTAGGCCTACCCCCTACACTTTTCGCCACCCGATAGAATACTAGTAAATGTACACAGTAGTAAAATACAGAAAATATGTGCCCCTGAGCCCTTGTTGAAAGGAAAATAAGATGTGTTTTCGCTATGAGGCAAAAATGAATGCATCTCTGCCAAGTATTTTAATTGACAATCACTACAAATCATTACGCTATGACCAAAACCTTTTCATTTCGTACAAAAGTATGAGGAATACGGACTAGCGGTACTTGGGATTACGCGTTCACAAAGTATTTTTGACTTTTTGGAAAAAAACAAATTCACCATACATTCTATAGTTCCTCAAATATTATTATAAATAAGTATAATTAACATAATGCTTTTTGGTAAATCATAAATGGTACCTTGGATAAAGGCAATAATAACTAAATTTAAACAACCGATGATAATAATGTTCACTTTGCCTTAATCAGCCTTAATACAAGGACAAATTGAACAGATTGTTACTACTTCCAGAAACTAATAGTCGTCACAGACAGGAGGAAGATAAACCATGGGCCTACTCATAAAACAGAAGGCGAATAATATAAATTAATTCACAAATATGTATTTTTTTGTTTATAACTAAATGTAATAATGATAACAGTAATTTGAAACATGTATTGCAGTTATATCGTGCGCTCACTGTGTGACCTCAGGAAAAAGTCATCGCCATGAAGTGGTATAAAAAAAATATACTTTAGGACTAAAATCTGATTTAACCCATCAACATTGCCTAGTTGAAATCAGGTCAGACGTTTCACTAACTGATTAAAAATATTCACTTTTGATGGCCCACATACCTTATAACGTTGGCAAAATAAATATGAATTCATTAATGTCTAGATGGTTTAACACTTACAATGCTGAAATATTTGCGTATCAACCATGGAGACCAAAGAGTTGTTCCAATTTGAAATAATCACAAATAGCTCAGTTAGCTCTTTCTGCTTCATTTGAATATATATGTTAAGGGTCTATGGCCATTACAATTTGCTAATTCCTTCAGCGCGGGGGTCGTTTACGTCTATAGACGGTCCCCGCACTGAAAGGGTTGAGAATAATTTAGGGAAAATATCACGGTAAAATATAAGCTCCGAGCGTCCCCACCATAGCAGGTATAGTGGCCAAAATTAGACAGTATGTCAAAGCTAGTAGGCTATAGACTAAACCAACTGAGAAGTTTCGCTCACTTATCAATAATATTTACCTTGACGACCCCAGCCTTAGAACCATACTGCGCATGCGGGTGGTCCTACGACATGTGTTCAGTAAATAGTGCCGACTCGCCTACTTTAATATTGGGTGGTCGGCGTTGCAGATGCTGAAATGCCTACTGGTCGTGTTCGCTGGGAAGAGACGGATGGAAGGAATAATGTAGGTGGGTCGTTGTGATTCGCTGAGTAAACATTTGGGGCGCCTGATACAAAGACAGGCATGCGCAATAAGGTCAACTTCGACAGGAGTGGGTCTATCGCAACCTAAATATTTTGATTCAGTGAAGTATAGCAACCCACCAACTTTAAATCATAACTGACATGTGAGTAGACTGAATAATAATCGGATAGGATAGATTATTTTATAGGCCTACACACATACTTGACCTCGCTTAGTATTGGTTAGTTTTGATAATATTATGTAATATAACATAAAAAACACTTAATTATCATATTCCTGGTTATTATCAGATGAGTGGACAGGCATGTACATCGATCGAGAGATCATCCACAGTCACTCGTTATACGGACCCTCGGGCCAATGCACAGGCCCACGTCTTAGTGCAGAAGCATTTATTATTTAATTCGAAATAAACATATTCAGTGTGTAACAAGCCCCGTCTTCTCATCCCTGAGAGATGAGGTTTACCCGGTGTGCAGTGGGCCCCTCGTGCCAAACTGGGCCTAAAATATGAGGTTTACCCAGTGTGCAACCAGCTTCTCATCCATCCTAATTATCGTATCCCTGCGCATGCACTTATATTCGAACATAGAGATAAATTTTAAATTTATTCCAATTCGTTAAAATCGTAATTATTTGATTTCTTCCAATCCAAGGTTAACTGAGTTAACGCTAGTTATCACTGGGACATTTACTTTGAAGTTACCTTGCAGGAGTGACTCCGGGAAATAGATGTTGACACTACCTGAACTGTTATATCACACCTCATTTGTCCCCACTTTTCAGCTATCATACCCATACCCTATGGCTTTGACGCCTTGAACTGTTGGCGCATATCTGTATTATGGGGCAATTCTCTCCTAATATCTAACGTTACCCGTTAATGAATAATAAAAAATAATATTGTGGTTTGGGTTTACGATCAACATTTTTTTTAAATTATTATGGGCATTAACTAGTAATAGTCTATAAGTCAATATACTCATATTATTATTATTCTCACCTGATGTCTTGAGTTACACCGTGGTACGCGTAGTAATTTTCGAACATAAGTGCATGCACGTAGTATTCGAATATAGTTGCATGCACTTATAAACGAACAAGAATATTTTTGGGGAACTGACATTCGAATTTCACTTATAAGTGAATGCACGTTTATGCGCGGGGATACGGTAAGGATGAGGTTTAGCCAGTGTGGAATGGGCACCTCACCCCTTCTAATATATGAGGTCTACATAGTGTGCAGTCAGCCCCTCATTCTTGACACTGCATCGGAGATGATGTTTACCCAGTGTGCAGTGGGCCCCTCATCCCTGAGAGATGAGGTTTACCAGTGTGCAACCAGCCCCTTCTAAGTATTAGGTTTAGCCAGTGTACAATGAGCCCCCCCCCCCTCCCCCCTGAGAGATGAAGTTTACCTTCTGTGCAGTGGGCCCCTCATCCCCTCCGAGAGATAATGTTTACAAATCCTAGTGTGGAGTTGACCCCTCATACCCACCTGAGTGTTGAGGTTTACCTAGTGTGCATTGGCCCCTCATCCCTCCTGAGAGATGAGGTTTACCTAGTGTGCAGTGGGCACCTCATCCCTGACTCTGCCTGAGAGATGAAGTTCACCCAATCTGCAACCAGCCCACCCTACAGCCCCTACTTCTCCCTGAGATGAAGCTCACCAGTGTGCGACCAGCCTCTCATCCCTCCTAAGAGATAAGGTTTTTCCAGTGTGCAATAATAACACAATAATAAAACAATGATTTTTAAAACTTTGATTACTATCAAAGTATTTTGCTAATTTTCTCTCTAACTCCCATTTATCCACCTAGCTTTTCTAGCGTAGATAGCGCTGGGCCTAAGTTTTGTAAATATCTGCTTTTAAAATTCATCTGTCTAAAAAATATTTCAATTTGTAGTATTTGCTGGGTCTAGCTACAGAAGAAAATATATCATACACATGTGTGGCACCAGATGGTTAACATGGTACATATGGGAGCAAGTTCATACTCTAGCCACCAGAAGATTATTATATGAGACAACACTTCATACTCCAGCCTCCAGACAGTTAAAGCGACGCAATCAGGCTAAAATCATAAACAATCCTTAATTTTATTTTGGCTTCTTAATATGGCCATAATATGTGAACATGTCCATAGACTAGTATTGAGTATGTTTTTTTAAATTTTGTGTTGCGCATTTACCAGTTAAGCGAGAAATAAATACGCAATTTAATTTCAGACATGCATGTTTAAAATAAGAAATACATAAATAACTGATAAACGGGTTTTCCGCAACCTTGCTACGTTGCCACAGCAACCCAAAATTTAATAGACTTCCGTAATTCTAGTCTATGGACATCTTCACATATGAAGGAAGTATATTAAGAAGCCAAAATAAAATTATTGATTTTTGATGATTTTAGCCTGATTGTGTCGGCTTTAATACATGGACATGTAATACGCTAGGCAACAGAAGGGTAACATTAGATAAATATAATAGTCTAGTCGCAGAAGATTAATAGTTGAGACACGTGATACCAGAGACCCCAGAGGATTAATACATGTGTTACTCTAGTCCGGAAAGGATTAATAAATAAAACATATGCTACTCTAGGTATGATAAGGTTAATATAGAAGAAATATGGTAATCTAGTCCACATCGCAGTAATACACGAGACACACGTGATACTATCGACCCTCTGGACCTCAGAGGGTTAATACATGTCAAACTCTAGCCTATAGAGGGTTCAGAAATAACATCTATGAAGCTCTAGGCATGAGTAGGTTAAAAAAGATAAACATGATGAGACATAAGAAACGTGATACTCCAGAGGGTTTATACTTGCGAAAGTCAACAGAGGGTTAATAAATAAGACATGTGATACCCCAAACACCAAAAGGTGAATATAGGAGCAATTTGATAGTCTAGTCTACAGAGGGTTAGTATTTGAGACACGTGATACTATCGACTCTCTGGACCTCAGAGGGTTATTACACGCAATACTCCAGCCTATAGAGGGTTAATAAATAACATGTGATGAACTAGGTATCAGTAGGAAAAATAAGATAAACATGATAGTGTAGTCCACACAGGGTTAATATTTTAGAAACGTAATACACTGGACCACAGAGGGTTAATACTTGAGATAGTCTAGTCAACAGAGGGTTGATAAATAAGAAATGTGATACTCTAGATATCAAAAGGTTAATATGGAAGAAATTTAATAATCTAGTCCACATAGGGTTAATATTAGAGAAACGTGGTCCTATCTACTCTCTGGGCCTCAGAGGGTTAATACATGTCGAACTGTAGCCTATGGAAGGTTAATCAATAGCATTTATGATGCTCTAGGCATCAGTAGGTTAAAATAAGATAAACATGATAGTGTAGTCCACAGAGGGTTAACACATTAGAAACGTGATACTCTAGACCAAAGAGGTTAATACGTGTGATACTCTAGTCCACAGAGGCCTAATAAATAAGATATGTGAACCTCTAGACATCAGAAGGTTAACGCAGAGAAAATATAGTAGTCTAGTCTACAGAGGGTTGACACATGAGACATGTCATACTCTAGACCACAGAGAGGTAATACATGCGATACTCTAGAATGGAGAGTGTTAATACATAAGATATGTGATATTCTAGACATCAGAATGTTAATATAGGGGACATCTGATAATCTCATCTCTTGGGGATGAGGGGCTCACTACACACTGTGTAAACTTAACCCTGAGAGAGTGAAAGGATCGCTACACACTGGGTGAACCTCATCTTTCAGGCCCAGTTATGGGTGAGGGGCTCACTGCACACTGCCGCTTAAATCTCATCTTCAGGGTGGATGAGGGCTCGCTGCACACTGACTAGACCCTAATCTCTCAGAGGGGATGAGGGGCCCACTACACGCTAGGTACACCTCATCTATTAGGAGGAATGAGAGGACCACTGCACACGCTAATCCTCATCCTTAGGATGGATGAGGGGCTGGTTGCACACTGGGTAAACCTCATCTTTCAGGGCCAGTCAGGGATCAGGGGCCCACTGCACACTGGGTTATCTTTATAGCAGAGTCAGGGATGAGGGGCCCACTGCACATTTGGTAAATCTTATCTATCAGGCAAAGTCAGGGATGATGGGCTCACTGCACCATTGATAAACCTCATCTCTCAGGAGGGATGAGGGGTCCACTATGCACTTGGTAAACCTCATCTCTTAGGAGGAATGAGGGGCCCACTACACACTTGGTAAACCTCATCTTAGTATCAGGCAGAGTCAGGAATGAGAGGCACACTGCAAAATCGATAAACTTCATCTCTCAGGAGGGATGACGGGTCCACTGCACACTTGGTAAACCTCATCTCTTAGTAGAGATGAGGGGCCCACTGCACACTAGGTAAACCTCATCTCTGAAGAGGGATGAGGGGCCCACTGCACACTGGGTGAACCTCATCTCTCAGGAGGGATGAGGGGCCCACTGCACACTAGGTAAACCTCATCTCTCAAGAGGGATGAAGGGCCCATTGCACACTGGGTAAACCTCCTGTCTGAAGAGGGATGAAGGGCCCACTGCACACTAGATATAAGCCTCCTCTCTCAAGAGGGAGGAAGGGCCCATTGCACACTGGGTAAACCTCCTGTCTGAAGAGGGATGAAGGGCCCACTGCACAGTAGGTATAAGCCTCCTCTCTCAAAAGGGAGGAAGGGCCCACTGCACACTGGGTAAACCTCCTCTCTCAGGAGGGATGAGGGGCCCGCTGCACACTGGGTAAACCTCCTTTCTCAAGAGGGATGAAGGGCCCACTGCAC
This sequence comes from Flabesymbios commensalis, assembly GCA_964017125.1. Lineage (NCBI taxonomy): Eukaryota > Metazoa > Annelida > Polychaeta > Terebellida > Flabelligeridae > Flabesymbios > Flabesymbios commensalis. Next base: position 68,681,346 of record OZ024916.1, read on the forward strand.
ATTGGGTAAACCTCCTCTCTCAGGAGTGATGAAGGGCCCACTGCACACTAGGTAAACTTCCTCTCTCAAGAGGGATGAAATGCCCGCTGCACACTAGGTAAACCTCCTCTCTCAGGAGGGATAAGGGGCCCACTGCACACTAGGTAAGCCTCCTCTCTCAAGAGGGATGAAGGGCCCACTGCACACTAGGTAAACCTCCTCTCTCAAGAGGGATGAAGGGCCTACTGCACACCGGGTAAACCTCCTCTTTCAGGGGGGATAAGGGGCCCACTGCACACCAGGCAAACCTCCTCTCTCAAGAGGATGAAGGGTGCACTGCACACTGAGTAAACCTCCTCTCTCAAGAGGGATGAAGGGCCCACTGCACACTGGGTGAACCTCCTCTCTCAAGAGGGTTGAAGGGCCCACTGCACACTAGGTAAACCTCCTCTCTCAGGAGGGATGAGGGGCTCACTGCACACTGGGTAAACCTCCTCTCTCAGGCGGGGCTCGCTACACACTGTATATGTTTATTTCGAATTGAATATCAAATGCTCCCTACACTAAGATGTGGACCTGTGCATTGGCCCCTCGGGGCCGCATGACGAGTAAATGTGGATGATCTCATGATCGATGTACAAGCCTGTCAGCCTCGGAGTGCCAGATGGAACATATTCCACTAATGGATGTAGTTGCTTTTGAAAATTAGAAATGCGAACATATTTATTATGCTAGTCGAATGGACCCAATGTAATGCTTCCTTTGACAACCAATAAGAAACCCCGTTACATCATTCACGGGGTGCCCAAGGACACTTTATTTATCTTGCATACACCGCAGCAGGCTGTATAACTCTAATTTTCCTTTATTTCGGCCGCCACGGTGTATCGAAGGCACAAAATCAGCGGTTCCACGCCCCGTCACGGGACATGGAAGAAGATTTAACTGTTATTTGCCCCGTCACGGGTTATCCAACACACTTTTCTTGTCTTGTGTGCCCCGTGACGGGGCAAATAGACCCGGCCTATTTATAATGGACGTAGACCCATAACATAAGTATTCAAATGAATGGGAAAGAGCTAAATAAGACATTTATAATGATTTCCAATAGAAAAAACCCTTTGGTTTCAATGTTTTTTACAAGAATAATTCGACGCTTAAAGGGTTAATAGACTAATAAAACAGATTAAAAACAACTATAGTGGTGCTTAGTGCTTTAAGGGTTATAATTGTATGATTACTCACGTGTGTGTAGTCTTAGTGGCTGGTAGCGTAATAATTACCCTGTTAATAAAACAGATTAAAAACGACTATAGTCATGCCTAGCGCTCTAAGGGTTAACCCTTACAGAGCGGGGATCGACTTAACCCTCTGACCGCCGGTCCCGCATATATTCGGGTTTTCATTTTCTATTAGCAAATTAAGTACCATCTCTTAAACATGTTAAAGATAAAATGTGACATCAAACAGCAATATTTGAAAACAGTTGACCTCCATATTGTCAAATCTGAATAATTTTTACTCACTTGAAGTTGTGGATCGCGTCAGCGAGACACAACTTGAAGTGGGTAAAAATTCCAATTGAATACTTTGGCGATGAAAGGGTTAAACGTCAGAATGTGACGTCTGTGTCAGATTCAGACGTCTAAAATCGATCACCGCACTGCAAGATTAGTTTTTTTATAATTGCAATAGACCGATAACACGTGTATTTAAACGAAGCGGAAAGAGCTAACTAAGAAATGTATGATGATTACAAAATTTCAAAAAAGACTCTTTGTTTTATACACATATATTTTCAGAGTTCAAAGGTTAGATAGCACTAACCTGTTTAATATATATATATCAGGGTCTGATAGAGGGTTGATGCTTGAATGCCTTGAATATATTACCATTGTTACCGCTATTATCCTGATGACTCCTGAAGGTTTTAAGCGAATGCGCTGATGAATTAGCCCCATCTCTAACAAACCCTTTTAAACTCTCAGTGTGCCAGCTTGTACATTACCTGAGGTACATTACCTGAGGAGAATTCTAATAAAAAAAACATAAATGCAATGTCGACAATTACAGACCAATATCACTCCTCAACAATTTAAGTAAGGTTATGAAACGACTTGTACTTATATTAATTACGCATGAGTGCAGTGAAGCACATCAGGGTCAAGTGATACACAGCTATTGTATAGCGAATCATTCTGTTCATGAACACCCCACTAGACACATGACGTGACATCGTGTGTCCAGTGGGGCTGAACAATAAATTAGATAACTACAAAATTACTTAATATACTATAATAGCTGACTAGAAGTTGATGTTATAAACCTGTATAAAGATTTTTCTTTTCAAATAGGGTAAGTGGAATTTAAAAGCTACACATATTAGCAATATTCTCTGATAAAATCAAGGTGCCGATTTAAAAAGGGCTAGTACCGTCAATTAGTCGCAAATGCACTGGCAGTTTATTCCACACGAGTAGGGAAACATATGTGCATATATTTAACACCGTCCCTACGTTGTGGAGGCGAGATAAATGAGATATTTCTCTGAAAAAGTATCTGCCCCAAGCGAGGATTAAACACACAAGATATACGACAGGCATAGCAAAGGGCCACGCTCCATCAAGTGTCACAGCCTTCTCCAAAACCTAATACAGTCGCGAATTAGACGTTTAAATAAAAGTTTTGAGAAGCATCTAAATCACATGATAAACTAGAAGTATATAAATCGTTTGACATCTCTTGCAAAAGTAAATATACTATTTCTGTCACAAAAAACATACATCATATATAGAGCTTTGCATATCAGGCCGGCCTAATGGACAGAAAAAATGAGCATAAAAATACACTTAAAAATATAAAAATTACCACAAATATGCATTATCTCAATATGTAACTGGAGTAGTGCCTACGAAATAACCTCAGTCGGATTGTAACATGCATATCCAACAAACATAATATAATTATAATGACAAGTATTAAAATGCAATATATTTATTTTTAACAGTAGTTTTAAAATAACATCGCTTTAAAAATATATAAACGGTAAACTAATAACATAAATAACCATGCACATAAATAAAAATCGCGCTTCTGAGCTTGGACCATCCATGATTGTAACGTACAAAAAGTTTAATTTGAAATCGTTTTGACTATAAGCAATGACATGTTTCTATGAAACGCCATAGGTGTCACGTAAATAAGATAATTATTTCCCAGTAGACATGTATATTTGTAAGATGAGGTGTATTTTTCATGTCATGAAGTCCGCAACATCCTGTGTGTTGAATAAAAACAAGTCATATTCATTCACCTTTAGATGGAAATAATCTCCAAGTGAATGAAAATGAAGACAGCTATCTGGGTATGAGGACGTTCACAGAAGTCACTTGTAGTTAATTCACACCACTTTTAAATTAGCAGATATTAAAGGGACTAAATCAAGCTAAAATCATAAAAAATCGGTGATTTTATTTTGCTTCTTAATCGACCATATGATTAAAAGTTTTTTTAATTTTCGTGCTGCACATTTACCAGTTAGGATAGATATAGAGACGAAATTCCCGTATTTCTTATTTTGGACATGCCTGATTGAGTCCCTTTAAACATTCAGCAGATGTATTTTCTCTGGATATTTGCCCTATATATACTCGAACAAAATTGCAAGTGAGTTTTCCCTAAGAAAGTAATGTGGTATGATATTATAATGAAAATACTTAATTGTAAGTACAAACCACAAAATTGTAACATTATGTAGTATTCTACAACGAATGCTTGACCCTTAGAGCACTGAAATATCCTGATAAATATTGTGTAAGCCAAAGGTTTTTCACTTTGAAATCATCATAAATGTCTTAGTTAGCTCTTCCGTTTCATTTGAATACATATGTTATGGGTCTACAACTATCGTAAATGTCTTACAGTGAGGGGAGCTACTTTAGACGTCAGAATATGACGTTCATTGACGTCATATTCAGATGTCCAAAGTCTATCTCCGCGCTGAAAGGGTTAAATCTTTTTTCTAATTCAAATCAAACTGAGATTGTGTTTTTTTTCATATCACAGAGGGCGTATTCTCTGATACAACAGGCTGTCATCTTGTGATTTTCTCGTCATATTTCCAACCAAAGCGTGTATCCTCCAGATTGAATGGAGAATAAAACGCATTGAGCAGTGTTCGTGTTTCATCAAGCATAGCTCCCTGACCACCAAACGTGGGTTTTCTGGGGTTTCTAACTTTTGTATTGGATATAATTTTTCTACTTTTTTTGGCATTAAAAATAAAGAAAATAAAAAAAAATTATTTAGCAAATTGAATTTTCTTATCACAAATCAAAAACATTGTTATTTGCCTCTATTTTTTATTCATTCGAAGCTGGAATTGCTAACACAATTTCCAGTTACAAATGACGAAGAATACTTACATTTATACAAAATATAACACCTCCAATATCGAATTATTGAATTAGGTGAGCATCTGGCACAAACTATTATATCAAATTTAGTGAATCTAAAATGCTTGAAACCGTATATATATAAGGCCCACTGGTCCAGCAGCACAAGTCACAACAGTTACCAACTGGTAATGTGTAGAATATCGATAATACCTACATCGCATAACAACACACTTCTGTAAATATGATCCGCTGGTGAGTAAAGGGTGGCTTCTACTTTACACAGTTTCAGATAACACCCTTTAACCCTTAAAGCGCTGAATTTAATCGTAAAACACATCGCAACCAAAGGTTTTTTTCAATTTGTATTCATCATAAATGTCTTAGTCTTAGTTACATAAATATGTTGATTCTTACAGTGCGGAGATCGACTACAGACTAGACGTCTATTCTGACGATTATTGTCGATCCCCACACTTTAATGGATAACCCTTACGGCACGTTTGTTAAGATATATTTAAAAACATCATAGACAATTTCGAGAAACAATGGCTTACAAATACATAAATAATCGACATTAACATGGCTTGGAATGTGTTTATTCTAAAACAGTCATCTCATAAACAAATATAATCTGTAGGTCATTTAAAAAAAATGAAATTATTAAATTGGAGCACATTTTTTTCTGTTGTGCATCAATTAATTTAATTTGACCAAATGATTGTTTTGAGCTTATCAACTAATTATTTGAATTGTTTGGTGCACACAAAAATGATATGGTGCGTCCCAATGTGGTATTTTTATTACAATTAATTTTCTTGCTTGCAATGTCACTTACAATAACAACAGATATATACTTACTGACGCCTATAAAACTAAGGATTGCATCCAATTCCTTAAGGCGGTTCTTTGAATAAGTCTCGTGGTGAACAAAGTACATCTGGTTTCTGGGGAACACTGCCAGCCACTTTTCTACGTATATAGCGTACAACCCACCTGTTAGAGTAATCTGGAAGGTAAAAGTACAATAATATGAGTTTTCAATGTCAAGTCGTTAAAGATACTCCACTCCAGAAGAGGCCACCATCAGACAGTTTAAAATACTTGTGTCAGAGACATAGATATATATTTCACTTCAACGGAAACTGGCAAACTGTTTGAAATGAGAACAAGATGAACTTACCAGTCTATAATGTTGGCCTACTTTAAAAGTACATTTAATGAGAACATAATGAACTTAACAGTCTATAATGTTGACCTACTATAAATATACATTTGATGAGAACCTAATGAACTTACCAGTCTATAATGTTGGCCTACTCTAAAAGTACATTTGATGAGAACCCGATGAACTTACCAGTCTATTATGTTAAACTACTTTGAATGTACATTAAATTAGAACTCGATGAACTTACCGTTGGCCTACTCTAAAAGTACATTAAATGAGAACACGATGAACTTACCAGTCTATAATGTTGGCCTACTCTAAAAGTACATTTAATGAGAACACGATAAACACCATGAACTTACCAATCTATAATGTTGCCCTACTCTAACAGTACATTTAATGAGAACACCGATAAACACGATGAGCTTACCAGTCTATTATGTTGGCCTAATCTAAAGTACATTTAATGAGAACACGATGATCTTATGTCTATGATGTTGGCCTACTCTAAAAGTACATTTAATGACAACACAATGAGCATGATGATCTTGCCCGCCTATAAGGTTGGCCCGCTCTAAACGTACATTCTTTTGCAGTTCCGTTCAATAAACAGTTATTACATTTTTCAACTTCATGTTTTGCCTGAGTATGGAACATATAATTTGTACAGTTTTGACTACCGCAGCGATGATAGAAATGCAAGTATAATCTGAAACAATGACAAGAGCATACAATATGAACATACAATTTAGCTGATAATATCAACAGTCCCGAAATATTTATGTAAATAATCAAGATATATCTAAAATATATATATATTTATTTATTTATTTATTTATGTATTCATCATGTGGATATTAATTCATTCACTGGTTCATTTATTCACTCAATCAATCTTATATTCATTCATCCATTCATTCGTCGTTCGTTCGTTCGTCCTCTAATTCATTCATTCATTCATTCATTCATTCATTCATTCATTCATTCATTCATTCATGCATTCATTCATTCATTCATTCATTTATTTATTCATCCATTCATCAATTAATTAATTAATTAATTAACTAATTAATTAATTAATTAATTGATTAATTAATTAATTAATTAATTAATTAATTAATTAATTAATTAATTAATTAATTAATTAATTAATTAATTATTTAATTAATTAATTAATTAATTAATTAATTAATTAATTAATTAATTAATTAATTAATTAATTAATTAATTAATTAATTAATTAATTAATTAATTAATTAATTAATTAATTACCAGTCTATTATGTTAAACTACTTTGAATGTACATTAAATTAGAACTCGATGAACTTACCGTTGGCCTACTCTAAAAGTACATTAAATGAAAACACGATGAACTTACCAGTCTATAATGTTGGCCTACTCTAAAAGTACATTTAATGAGAACACGATAAACACCATTAATTAATTAAATAATTAATTAATTAATTAATTGATTGATTGATTGATTGATTGATTGATTGATTGATTGATTGATTGATTGATTGATTGATTGATTGATTGATTGATTAATATTAATTAATTAATTAATTAATTAATTAATTAATTAATTAATTAATTAATTCATTCATTCATTCATTCATTCATTCTTTCATTCATTCATTCATTCATTCATTCATTCATTCATTCATTCATTCATTCATTCATTCAATTATTCATTCATTCATTCATTCATTCATTCATTCATTCATTCATTCATTCATTCAATTCATTTATTCATTCATTCATTCATTCATTCATTCATTCATTCATTCATTCATTCATTCATTCATTTATTCATTTTTATAACACGTCTTGTGTTTGCCAGGCTGAATGCTTGGTTTCTTTAAAACCGGAAAGAGCAAGGAAAAAACTCACAAAGCAGACGTGGCAGCATTTAGCATTTACAAAAACAACTGATAAATATCGTTATATAATGGTTTTCTGTACATAGCTATTATATTACCCTGATGAGTGATATCTTACCTTTGTTGTAAATATATTTATTTAACGAGGATATACAAATAGCTACAAATCTTAGGTCAGTGTCTCCTCAGTGCAGGTGCAAGTTCAAATAAAAAAGTGTAGTATGAAACATGTAACGGTATTTATATCCAAGCATATTAAATAATCATATTTTTATATTAAACATCGGCACCTCCATACAATGCTATTATATGACTAAGCAAATGTGAATACACACAATAAGCAAATACATAAAATATGCCTTCAAGGCAGCCTAAAAATAACATTATATATTCACATATTTTAAAATAATGACGATGACGTCCATATATAAATCAGAAATACAGTATAATTATGATGAAAAAAAATAAAAATAAAAATGAAATGAAATGTTTCGTTTATAAAAAAGAGTACAACATATTTTAATATTGATTTCCGACGGTAGTGTTAATGATCCCGAGACAATAAGTTCGTACTCAATTCTAATTTCTGGAGGAAATAGCAAATATAGTTTTTCTAGCATAGCAACGCGATGAAAAGTGTAATTGCTGCAGTGAAGAAACTAATGACTGGCAGATTCGATTTGATCAATTTGATCACGTCTATTGCAGTATAAAAATTGATTGGGTACTATGGACCTAACTTTCAGGTAGGCATCCAGTTTACTTTTAAATAGAGTTTTTTTGAGAACAGCAACGTATGCTGGGCGGTAGCAGGTTCCATAAATGTGTACTTGAAGGCAGAATATAGTTATTACCTTGGCTTGATATGCGATATCTCACCTTCGAGTTAGATCACTTAATATAGTTATTACCTTGGTTTGAGGTGCGATATATCACCTTTGAGTTAGATCTCTTAATATAGTTATTACCTTGGCTTGAGGTGCGATATCTTACCTCTGAGTTAGATCTCTCTATATAGTTAATATATTGGCTTGAGGTGCGATATCTCACCTTTGAGTTGGGTCTCTGAATATCGCTATTATCTTGAGGTGTGATTTTATTAATCAGATTAGCTGGTGTGACCACAGGAACATTGCCATTCTGATTTCCCGGGTAGAGAGGCCATCGATCATACCACCATAATGTAGAAGGACTGCCGTCAACTGTAAATATAAATATTTACACAAAATTATTATCAGTAGCAGTATAGATTGACTTGCGCTGAAATCAGCCATATCGCCTTCCCAATGATTTTGCAGGCATGTATGCATATTCATAAATGACTTTAGGTAGACAATTGTCAAGTTTGAATCCCTATTTTACAGTAATATTTAATAGGTCTGCTATTATTAAGAAAGATGACTTATTTTTTTCGTTAATATTCGAACATTGTACACGAAGCAGGTTGAATGACTGATCAACATGTACTCTATACTCTGTAACAACTTCTCCAAAATTGACTTAAAAGTTTATGTAGTCCTTAGACCTACTCGGCACAGAGTCATTCTTCAGTATATTTTAATCAATTTTAAAAAAAGTGTTCGGCCTCACGCTTCAACCCACTGTGATCGCCTTCCCCAAATGGTGTTCATGCCTGGCTGGTTATAATAATTATGTTTTTGAAATACTGACTAAACTAAATACAAACACTTGTCCAAATTGAATAGATCTACAGCACTACAAATGATGGCCGTCACAGCGACCACTCTTGGCCAAAGTTTACCATTGACTGAACCTTCATACACCGTCCATTCAGGCTTATTTATTTATTTATTTCCTTACTTATTTACTTAGTTACTTACTTATTTACACACTCACTCACTCACTCACTCACTCACTCACTCACTCACTCACTCACTCACTCACTCACTCACTCACTCACTCACTCACTCACTCACTCACTCACTCACTCACTCACTCACTCACTCACTCACTCACTCAATCAATCAATCAATCAATCAATCAATCAATCAATCAATCAATCAATCAATCAATCAATCAATCAATAAAACTTCTATAGCGCCTATATCCTCAGCGGACCGAGCTCAGAGGCGCACAAATCTTTAGCGTGATCATATGTCATAATCGAGGCCAAAGAAGGTTCGTCAACAGGGAGCCGGGCTGCTGAGGGACTAGGGTGGAAAAGCCAGGTCAAATAGGTGGGATTTAAGTAATTTCCGAAATGTTAAGATTTTTTTGGCATTATGTATTGGCACAGGCAGGGCGTTCCATAAGGCTGGACCAGATATATAGAGAAAGCTCTTGACCCAGTCTTAGTCTTTATACGAGGAACAACAAATCTATTTGAATTAGTGGAGCGTAGATATTTTGAGCATTTCCGCCGAGCAAGTAAATCAGCCAGATATGCAGGTTGATTTTCTTTAAGGGTTCGGAGAATTATTGCGCATATTTTTAAATGAATGCGAAACTTGACAGGAAGCCAATGTAATCGTTTTAGAATTGGAACGGAACGACTAAATCGTGGGGCCTTCGTTACTACTCTCGCAAGGCAGTTTTGAACGCGTTGTAATCTAGCGATATCCTTTTCCATGTTGTGAAAAAGTTACAATAATCTAACTTACTACTGACGAGTGCCACTGCAAATTGCTTGGCAACATCAAAGGACAGACTTTTTCGAATTCGACGCAGGTCACGGATATGATAGAAGCATGCCCTACATGTTCGGGATATGTGTTTTCGGAAATTCAGGCGACTGTCGAATAGTACACCAAGATTTTTAGCTGATGTAGATGGATTTGTGTCTTGACCTAGAAGTAAGCATGGGAAATTATTCAATAATTTTTCTCGCTGAAGTTTGGTCCCTATAAGAAGAAATTCTGTCTTGCTAGGATTTAGCTTCAGCTTAGATCCTGTCATCCAGGCCGACACACCCATTAAACAATGTTGCAAGAGATTCCTTCGCGTTTGAAACTGATAGAGACATGTAAATTTGAGTATCATCAGCATAAAGGTGGTGGTTTATGTCAAGACTAGAGCTAATAGCGCTGAGTGGTGTAGTGTATAAAGTAAAAAGCACTGGTCCTAGCACAGAGCCCTGTGTAACTCCATCGGAGAGTGTGACTTTATATGAAAAAGTGTCTTCAATTTTTACGGACTGGTGCCTATTTTGCAAATATGAAGAGAACCAAATTTGAGCCTGGCCAGATATTCCATACCAATCAGAAAGTCTATCTGTTAATGTGGCATGGTCAATGGTGTCGAAAGCGGCCGACAAGTCAAGCAAAGTTAGAGTCGTAACTTCATCCTTGTCCATACTAATAATGCTATCGTAATGTACTTTCAGTAGAGCCGATTCTGTAGAATGATGTTTCCAGTTGACAGATTGTAATGGATTAGATAGATGGTTATTTTTCATATGAGCTTGCAGCCTATTGGCTACTATCTTTTCTAAGATTTTGGAAATGAAACTTAAGTTGGATACAGGCCTGTAATTTTTCAGCTCGTTTTTATGAGATGTTTTTTTCAGTAGTGGTCTCACATGAGCTTCTTTGCAATTTTGAGGAAATGTACTAGTTTCCATTGAAATGTTAATTATGTCAGTGATGGGAGTTATTAATATGTCAAGACAATTTTTCAACACGCTTGTAGGAATGGGATCCAGATCACATGATTTTGACGATGAACTCAAAATAAGCTTTTTAATTTCATCTTCTGACGCACGTTCAAAAACGTTAATTTTAGATCTAAATTATGTTTTTTGCACTTGTGGAATATTCTGTACTTTATCTGGACATTTGGAACGGATATTTTTAATTTTATCCACAAAATACCTAGAGAAATGATCACAAAGTGATTTTACTGATGTGAACTCTGGCAGAGCAGGAGGTGGAATTCTATGCAGAATGTTATTTATTGAATTCCAAAGGCAACGGGGATTGTCCGAATTTTCTGCAATAACATCAGCTAAATATTTCGATTTAGCTTTTGTCATCATTCCATTACACAGGTGGCATTGATGTTTGTAACGAGAACGATGTGTGCGAGATCTGCGCCATGTTCGTTCAAGATTGTGGCGAAGGGTTTAGCCTTCATTATTTCCGGAGTCATCCATGGAGCGTGTTTACAGGAGCGTGTTTGTCTAAAATAGAGCTGAGAACAGAATCATACGGTTGACAAAGTGCCGAGAGATTTTCCTCTGGTTTCTCTATTAGATCCGAACTGAGAATATCTGAATGAAACGATTCATAATCAATTTTGTTTATTTTTCGAAACAATATTTTTTCTTTGTTCTAGTGGGGGCTCTTAAGTCAATATTTGAGATGAAGTGTGCACTTCTGGATAAAATTGTGAATTTTGGCACACAGATAGTTAAGATCTTCCTGTACAGGAATTTTAATGGAAGCAAGTTGGTACGTCTAGTTTTTGGCCGCCATCTTGGTTTTCAAAATGGCCGCTACTTGGGACCTATATTCAGCAATATTTCGAAAAGGAAGACACCTAGAGAGCTCATAACAAGCTTATTTTTTCAGGAAAGAACCCTATCGGTATCTAAATAAACATAGTAAGCGTTCTAAAAAATCATTCTCAAGCACTCTGACATATTCAAGATGGCGTCCAAGATGGCCGCCAGCGTAAAGTTATATTTGGTAAATAGCGTAAATGATCGATTTTAGCTCGATTTTCTTTTGTAATACACCATTTCAAATAGTTTCGTGGTCAGTAAAGCTAAATAGACTACTACCAGCAATTTTGCAACCATATTTAACCCTTTTATCCCAAGAGGCGTTTTAGCGAACGCCTCTGTAATTTCTATTGGGACAACTTTATTATGTATAATCAATTAATTAAGTGTTAATGGTGATGTATGTTGGTGTCAGTAATACTATATTAAAGGCATATTAAAGGCACGCTTATATTGGTCACTTAATTTGTATTTTTAGTTATTCAAAATGGCGTCCAAAATGGCTGCCAGTGTATGGGCAGATTTAGGAAATTGAGTAAATTCTTCAATTGTATATCAATTTTCCTCTGTAATACATCATTTCAACGAGTTTTATGGTTTGTGAGTCCATCTAAACTACTCCCAGATAACGTTAAGCAATATTTACACACCTTAACATGAGAGTTTTTAATTAGCGACATAAAATATCAAAAATGTAATTGGTTAACCACTTAGCCCTTAAACTTTTCGAGCCGTTTTTCAGGTGTGAAACTGATTTATGTTTTTTGCGTAAATTGATAGATTTTAGCTCAATTTTCTTTTGTGATGGACAATTTGAAATATGATCAGTAAATCTATATAGCCCTACCCCATCTATTTTGAAAGACACATATGTTGTATTTCTATGATATTTATATTATATTGATATTATGTAAATATGTAAATTATTGTCGCTTTTCAGCATTTTGGCATTTCAATTAGATAATTCAAATGTTCACTTCATTTAAGTTTTATCTATTTTAAACATTAAATCGCTGAAATATTTTCGTATAAACCATGGAGACGTTTTTCAATTTGAAATCATCATAAATGTCTTATATATAGCTCTTTCCGTCTCATTTTAATACCAATGTTATGGGTTTACGTCTATTACAAATATTTTTACTCTTACTGTGTTGGAATCGACTTTAGACGTCGGAATCTGACGTCTCTATACGTCAGATTCTGACGTCTAAAGTCGATCCCCGCACTTCAAGAGTTAAGCGTGCGAAACTCTCATACCGTTCATAGCATTGGGTACAAAGCTTGTAGCATGCAAGCATTCCGCTAGATGTAAGAATATATTCATACAGCATCGTTGGGAAGGCGAGATCGGGCTCATCTCAGCACAAGTCACCACATCAAGCCCGAGCCTTTAGGCGAGGGCTTGATGTGGTGACGAGTGCTGAGATCAGCCCATCTCGCCGTACCAGCGATGCAGTATGTATTTTCTCGTACGAATATCTGTCTAAAACGGCAAAATCAGACTGAGCAGTGAAGCGTTTTGCAGAGAGTTCGAGATGGGCTGATCTCACCATACGTCTTGTATTTAAAGCCAACACCATGAGTGCGAGAACGCTAAATATAACAACCTTCTTACATATACCGGCGCTGTCAACAGCAAATGTAAGAATTTCACTCTATGTAAGAACTTAAAAAGATGGTTATAGGGGTCACTAGAAAAAATATAAAAAAAAGTAAAAAGTATTTTGGTTACTATTGATCCACCTCTTAATCACTGACACATGAAGTGCTAGAGGGTTAAGTGGATTTTACTCTGCATCATTGATACATTAAGTACTTGAGTGTAGCATATACTTTGCTTTAAATCACTGACACATTAAGTACTAAGGTTACAGACTTCACTCTGTCACTGAAACACATACAGTACCAGAGGGTCACATATATTTCGGTCGAAATAACTGACACAATAACTACTTTATGTTTAGGAATCATTTATATGGTGTATTTTGTTGTGAAATAAGCAAGGATTCTTTTTAGAGTATCACATGTATTTTGCATGAATCACTGACACCAAGTACTACGGTCACAGGCATTTTTCGCTGTATCATTGACACATAATCACTTTGGAACACTTGGTTTTTCGTCTGAATCACCGACACATTATGTACTAGAGTGTCACATAGATTTTGCTCTGATTCACTGACACATCAAGTACTAGAGCGTCTCATGGATTTTGCTGTGTATAATTGACACATTTTTAAGTATCACATGAATTTTGCTCTATATCACTGACACATTAAATACTAGAGCGTCCATTGTTTTCTTTTAAACTTACTGACGCAATAAGTACTAGAAAGTAGCTGAAAATATGTATTTAAATGTGCATGAAAATGTGTACCAGTCATGTCAATGACATTTTTCATTTATGACTTATTGCCACATATCATGACGGCTGTTGTCCCGGATTTTTTTATTTTGGCCGCTATGGCTATTTAGGGACGTTTCCGACTTATTCGGTATTAGACGAGGTGGGGCCTTATGGAGGATCTCAGAGATGTTAAGTCAGCTGACTTTATCTATGAGGTCGAGAATGTTTTTTTTTTGTTCTATGGCAACTCTGATTATGTGGTATTGACGAGGTCGTGAGCAAAAATGGTACGAATTAATCGCTATAGCGTTAATTAATAGTAAATAATTGCAATATGGTTGTGAATAGCTAATAATCCTGATTATCTTTGATGCAAATAATTATTATTCGGCATTATTATTATTAATACGCACATTTTTTATCTGGAACGACAACACACAGGCGCACAAATCCTTAGCGTGATCATGTGTCATAATCGTGGCCAAAGCAGGGAGCAGGACTGCTGAGGTGCTAGTGTGGGAAAGCCAGTTCAAATAGGTGAAATTTACGTAATTTGGCATAACGTATTGGCACAGGCAGGGCGTTCGATAAGGCCGGGCCAGATATATAATTTATCATGTATAGTTCTTTAAATTATTTTAAAGCATTTTATACTTGTACATATATTCACACTATTTTCTATTTTATCATATTATGTACTGTATAATGTAATGTATTGTTCATTTTTAATTACAAATAAGTCTACACCAACTTTCTATCGTCAATTAATATCTATTATATGGCATGTCACCAGAACTATTCAAAGTCGGTCAGATAAATCGGTCCAAATCTTGTATTCTACCCCCGACCAATCGGATAGTGGTTCAGCCTGTCACATGACGAGATCGGCCAATCACCGCCGTCATTCAGTTGTTATTTAAATTAGGGGGTAGAGTACGAGACTTGGGCCGATAAATCAGTACGGAATGACTTCGCTCAAATATAATTATCCAGAATTTCACATTTTTTAATTTTCACACAAATCTAAGAAAGTTGTTACATTTGCTTGAAAAAAATATATCTGTGCTAAATGTAAGAGTTTTCTTACATTTAGCGAAAATTTACCACATATGTAACAATTTCCTCCGCTAAATTAACAACCTTCTCACCGTTTCCCCGCGCATTAACGTGCATGCACTTATATTTGAAGATGCACTTGGTTTTCGAAAAAAATCGTAAATAAATTTTAAATTCCTTCAAGTTTATTAAAATCGTAATTATTTGATTTCTTTCAATCAAAAACAAACTAATTTTAGTTAATTTGTGGGAGTAACTCCAGGCAATAGGTGTTGACAATACCTGAGCTGTCATATATCACATCTCATTTGTTCACGCTTTTCAGCTATCACACCCATGCACTATGGCTTTGGCGTCTTGAACTTCCAGGGCGTATCTATTATATGGAGCAAATCTCTCCTATTATCTAATCGTTAATAAATAGAAATAATAATAAAGTTTGTGCTTAAGATCAACAACATAAATTATTAAAATATTATGGACATTTACTTGTGATGGTTTCTACAACTCGATACATTGCAATATTATACTCACCTGCAGTGTATGTCTGAGAGTGAAGTTACACAGTTGTGCGCGTTGTAAATTCCGATTATAAGTGCATGCACGTAGTATTCAAATATTAGTGCACGCTCTTATAAATCTAATGAACAAGAATATTTTTGGAGCCATGCCTAAAACAGTGTATGTCACTTATAGGCCCAAAGGGCCGGGTGTATTTTTTCTATTGTATACTGAAAATGTTGTAAAAATATGTACACATGTGACTATAATAAACGATACTACTACTACAGTGTATTTTCACTTATACGCGCATGCGGGGATACGGTACATTTATAATACGTTTTCTTACACTTAGCGTACGGTGGCAACAATAAGCTCTTGTTAAGTTAAAAAATTCAAAAAATCCGAGAAAAACTAGGATTGGTCAGTTGTGTACTATATTAATGGAAAAAGTCAGACAACGTTTATAAAAGAAACAAATAATTTTGTGCAATTATCTGTGAAAATGTGTCAATTTTTAAGCAACCGTTTTCATTTATGCCAACATTTGGAAAGTCGGCAGAGAGTCAAGTCAGGTGATCACTCAATACAAAATAACTTTGCTGGGAATGGGATGTTTGTCCTGCATTTCAGATTTTCCCACAAAGGTGGCCCCACCCGCATAAACTGTAAAATTAAGTGTAGGACTTACAATAAAGGTAAGTAAGATATATCACAGCCACAACAACTTTTCATTATTTAGATAACTTGGTTTTACTCACTATGTAATGTACATTATGGCCACACCACTATAGCACACCTGGAAACCCTATGGTACACACCAAAATCATGATTTTTCTTATTTTCAGTCGAAAATGACATCAATTTATTGTTTCACTTTGCAAAAATTATGACATCTTGGATTTTACTCACAATGCGATGTCTAAATTACCCCCTGACTATGTCTAAATTACTCCCTGACTATACCACTATGTCATACATCATAGCGAGAACGTATGATAGACACTTTAATCACGAATCTGTGTTTATTCTGGCAAAAATAATATCAATTTATTGTTTCACATTGTATAAATTGTGACAATCGATACATAACATTATATATATTTAAACGAGTTTAGTAGCATCAAGGCTAAAAGCTGATATGACAACCGATACATAAAAAATAATCCTAACTAAGGGGTCTTGTCATATTAAAAAAATATAAAAATCCGAGAAAAACTCGGATTGGCCAGACAACCCCAACCAAACCCCTAACAGTTGGCACATTATGAAATGTCAGACGTCCAGAAAAATCTGTTATCTCTGAGTAACAGGTTGAGGTTTCAGTGTCAGATCCCAGTAGAATCTGTTATCTCTGAGTAACAGGTTGAGGTTTCAGTGTCAGATCCCAAAGGAATCTGTTATCCCTGAGTAACAGGTTGAGGTTTCAGTGTCAGATCCCAAAGGAATCTGTTATCTCTGAGTAACAGGTTGAGGTTTCAGTGTCAGATCCCAGAGGAATCTGTTATCTCTGAGTAACAGGTTGAGGTTTCAGTGGCATATCCCAGAGGAATCTGTTATCTCTGAGTAACAGGTTGAGGCTTCAGTGTCAGATCCCAGAGGAATCTGTTATCTCTGAGTAACATGTTCAGGTTTCAGCGTCAGATCCCAGAGGAATCTGTTATCTCTGAGTAACAGGTTCAGGTTTCAGTGTCAGATCCCAGAGGAATCTGTTATCTCTGAGTAACAGGTTGAGGCTTCAGTGTCATATCCCAGAGGAATCTGTTATCTCTGAGTAACATGTTGAGGTTTCAGCGTTAGATCCCAGAGGAATCTGTTATCTCTGAGTAACAGGTTGAGGTTTCAGTGTCATATCCCAGAGGAATATGTTATCTCTGAGTAGCAGGTTTCAGTGTCAGATCCCAGAGGAATCTGTTATCTCTGAGTAACAGGTCCAGGTTTCAGATCCCAGAGGAATCTGTTATCTCTGAGTAGCAGGTTTAGGTTTCAGTGTCAGATCCCCAGAGAAATTTGTTATCTCTGAGTAACAGGCTCAGGTTTTTGTTGAATGGCTCGTAGAAGTTGTCCAGTATCTGTCGTGTCTCTGACAACATGTCCCCTTCACCTACAAAGTGAGATTTCCTGGCATTTCCTGGTTTAACCAGCATCAGGTCATCTCGGATGTTCTGTGGTAAAGATTCTACAAAACAAAAGTGATAAGCGATAATAATCATCAAAGCGCTGAATTAATTTTTAAAACACATCGCAACCAAAGGGATTTTTTTTATTTCGAAATCATTGTAAATGTCTTAGTTAGCTCTTTCTGATTCAATTGAATACCTATATTATTGGTTTATTGTCATTAGAAATATGTTTACTCTTACAGTGCGGGGATCGACTTTAGTCGTCAGAATCTGACGTCTACAGACGTCAGATTCTGACTTCTAAAGTCGATCCCCGCGCTGTAAAGGTAAACCCTCGTATTCCTGAATAGTTCATTTCTATTTGTCATCCATGTTAGTCTACCGAGAATAACTATACGTTTGTTATTAAACCAAGTAACACAAACCACTTTGTAAACATTAAATATTGTAAAATGTTTGACGAACATCAGCATTTTGTAAGGTCTAGAAATATCGAGAAAATATTTTTTATGTTAGAGTATAACAAAAAGCATGTTAATAACATTTCCATAACGTTTTAAATTATGTTGAAACTTATTTATAAAATTATAAAAGGGTTTTTAAAACATTTTTAAGGATGGGTTTTGTGTAATAATCAAACAATTTTTTCATGGATATTTTCTAGACTCCACAAATTAAGGAGTTATAACATTTGCGTGCAACATTTTCAAAATGTTTCCTAAATGTTCCCTTGGATATTTCAAACCTGAGTCAGTCATTTGTGATGTTTTAAAGATAATAACCCTTTATAATCCATACTATATATATCAACATATTAGAAAATCACTTACTCATTCCTAGGAAATCAAATATAGCCTCCAGTTCTCTCAGACGGTTTTTACTGTAGGTTTCATGGTGAACGAAGTAGAGCTGTCTCATGGGGAAAACTCTCAACCACTGCTCAATAAATATCACGTACATCCCTGCGATAAGGGTGAGCTGAAAATAAAATATCAACAAAATTAACTGGCATACCTGAAAAACACTAAGATGTACAGCAAAATCATGAATCATCTTCTATTGTGTCGAGAATTATATCAGTTTAATATTTGAACCTGGCTAAGTGGAAGCCATCTTGGAAAATGATAGTTTTTGGGTTACGCTACAAATTAAAAGAAGACATTTAGTATATTATGGAAGGAAGAAGTACCTCATACTGATAACGACTATCAAAATCTATGGATATCTGTGGCAGGACAAAGGGTCACAGCTCACTATAAATCTGAACTTTGATCTTAACATTATCTTGTTCCCATTAGAAAAAAATAAACTAAATCTTAACTTTTCTATGTTTCATTAGAAAAGTTAGAATAAATATTAACTTTTCTAATTCCCATTAGAAAAGTTAAGATAAATCCTAAATTTTCTAATGCAAATGAGAAAAGTTAAGATAATATAAAAGTTATAATATGTACTTAGAACCCCCCGCCTCCCCTGACTACTAAGCCCCCACCCCTCACCACATTTATGGACCACTTGGCATATTTTCAATACTATGTGTGGTTTATCAAGTGAAACAACCCATCACAGTAAGTTCTGGGTTTTCATTGCCTCCGCCATGAAGGTTTGTTTGTTTGTTTGTTTGTTTGTTTGTTTGTTTGTTTGTTTGTTTGTTTGTTTGTTTGTTTGTCTGTTTGGTGTTTGTTTGTTTGTTTGTTTGTTTGTTTGTTTGTTTGTTTGTTTGTCCGTCGGATTACTTGAAAACTAATAAACGTATATGCATGAAACTGTTACCAGAGGTGTGTCTCGAGTGTTGCACCTTCTGACTGACTGTCTAATTTGAAATGTTAAATTTGGGTATATTTTGAAAGCAATACATTTCCCTCTATTCAGGATGGAAGGGTGGATGAGGGGAGGATAAATGGCTGCAAATGCACATTTAAGCCCTGTAATTGAATCCCTTCTGGTCAAATCTTTATCCTATGTGTATGTCAAGAGCTATAATAGCTATATTATGATAAGACTTGAGTCAATATTGTTGAGAGATACTGGCGCTATAGAAGTCATTATACATTATGTTATATATGATAATAGTCTTTGTTTTGTCTACCCTTTTTGGTAAATTTGTTTCTTATCAGGGTATTTTGGTTTCCCTACTCTGCCTCAGGATCAAATAACCCTGATAGCAATCAAATGTAGCAACTTGGGTTTCGAATCAATACATTTCTCTTCAAAATATATCCGCGTCCAGCAGGACAACGGGTAACCTTTGTCCTGCTGGACTCATGTATATACGGTTTGAAGCATGTATTAGATCATTAGAAATACCACTTATCTTGATGAAATAGTTTTTCTTAGATGGTTAGTTAATCTAATACACCAATATTTAGAGATATTTTTTTTTTAAATAAAAGTATTTTCTTCATTTGCAGCTGGAATTTGCGTTAGCAATTCCAGCTACAAATGCCGAAAAATAGAAACAGACAATTCAGCAGTCAAGGGCTAACCATGGTAACCCATTCGCCACTAAGTACAAGTTAGAGTCGACTATAGTATTAGTTTGCAGGCCCGTGCCCAGGAATTTTCGAATGGGGGTGGGTCGAATTTTAGATGGCTGGGGTATTTTCGAAATAAGTTAATTGAACGCCCTGTAAAATACTGCTTGAATTGATATTTGGCATTGATCGAATGGGAAACGCAGACCGGTCTGGTGTGTTATGTTTTAATGACCTGATATAACAAGCTTTCAGAAATTAAATATGTCCCAAATCTGGGATAATCATGTACTTTTTTACTTAAATTTAGCAAATTCATACTAATGGTTAGTCACTTGAAGTTGTGGATCGCGGTAGCGAGACACAACTTCACGTGCTTGGAAATTAAAAATTGAATAGCTCAGAGATCCAGTTTTTTGCTGATTTCTCAGTCAATTCTCAATTAATTTCCCTGATATTTTGCAAGCACTCTTAGCAAGTATTCTGGCGCCTACCCTGAAAACTTTGTGATATATTTGAGACTATGTCAGAAGTTAGACCATTTGACATTTAGTGGAATTTCGCGATTAAAGCTGAATAAAATCGATGGGTTTATACAGGGGTTTCATAAGTCACAATTTAAAATTCAATAGTCAAATGGTCTAACTTTTAAACTATATATTATTATTCTTGACATTTTCAGGGTAGTTGCCGTAAGACTAGACAATAATGCTTGCCAAATTGCATGCCAATCGGATAATAATTGCATGATCAATTAGCACAAAAGATGCACCACAAAAGTGACAGATTAAAGTGACTACTTTATGGTCGTTTTAATGCCTTTTATTAACCGATCAAATCACTGTTGTTTTTAATAAAATGCGAGTTAAATTTAAAATTTGAAAATGTTTTGTTTCAATTCAAACAGATATGAGTAATTTTCACATACATGAAATATAGGGTTGCGAAACACAACTTCAATGAGTGAAAATTTAAAGTAGATAATTTAGCAGGTAAAAGGTTGATTGTACTAGTTAACTCTAATTGACGATTGGCACTAATTGACAATTGACACCATTTGATTTCCAGAAGATCAAAATACAAAGTTTAACGTCTCAAAGAACTAGCTTTATCTGGAATATTTAAATATCAACGTAGAATTTAACATTTTTTAAATTTTAATGTAGTGCTATATAGAATAAATACAACTTATACTCGCCGTCAAATTGAAATTGATCAACCAGGATCGCATGATTTTAGGCGATTTCTCCGTCAATTTTAAACCGATTTCCTTGAAATTTTGCAAAGGCCATTTTCTATTAAAATCCTAACAGGGGTAAAAAAGCCGCAATATTTAATATTTCAAAAGTTAGACCATTTGCCATGTAGGCCTAATAAAATTCTAGAATTAGTTTAATGGGGTTATAGAGGGACGTCGTAATTTCAATTTACTACATGTCAAATAGTCTAACTTTTGAAATATGATATATATTTTTACAAAATTTTCAGGGCTGTTAGGACTTGAATAGAAAATGACCTTTGTAAAACTTGAAGTAAATCGGTTTAGAATTGAGGGAGAAATCGCCGAAAATCATGCGATCCTGGTTAATTTGACGGCGAGTTTAATGATGGGTGTTATATCATTCCATAGTATTTAAAGGGTGCTTTTGTCACTTCCCAACGTGTCAGATGCACCCTGGCAATCTAAAAGTGTGCTATATTTATTTAAAAAACATGTTAATATTATCGTACCTCTTCTTCAATATAGCCTGCATATTGTGCATTAAACACACATTCTTGTAGACTGTACGAAGTCGTGCAATCATTAAACTTATTGACTTCGTGCACGACCTTTGTGTGAAAACTGTGTTTTGTGCATAATATTTTATTACGACATCTGTGGTAAAAATGTGAGTATAACCTGGAAGTAAAGAGGAAATAAATTTAACAACGGGAAAACAGCATTGTTACTGACAACTTCAAGTGATCACAAAAGCAATGACACAAGTCAAATCGCCAAGATATACGATAAGTATGTGCTTACCTACTTTGAAAGAATCTTGTGGAAAAATTATTTTAGCTAAATGAGTGACATCATACCTCTGGGTTGGGTCTCTGAATATGGCTATTATCTTGGCTTGAGGTGTGATGTTATAAATCAGAGTAGCTGGTGTCACCACAGGTACACGCACGTGTTCATTACCCGGGTAGAGAGGCCACCGACTGTACCACCACAATGTAGAAGGACTGCCATCCACTAGATAAAAAACAACGAATAGTATACACTTAACCGCTCATTTAATTCATTTAAGTTTAGACCCCACTTCTTGAAATATCGCACTCCTCACTTTAGATTTAGAAAACACAACTTCGGATTTGCGTTGTATAGGATAAAGTCCGAGGACTGACTTAAAACACATCCGATCATAATGAGGATCCCTCATAATCAACAGCTCGGTCACACATGACTGATTATAATGCCATAGGCCTACCATGATTATGGGTCTCTACTTGATCAACAATAACTCACCATTCCCGGCTTAGAATGTAGTGGTCACACAAAGAAAATAATGTAGTGGTGTGTTAAAAAAAATATAAATGTTATTAGCATTGCCTGTCAATTTTGTATTAACCTCTTCTTCGTCCAAATTAGCCACAAAAACGTACTAAGTTTCTGTTTAAATCTTGATGTAACATTTTAAAAAAACCTTTGTAAGCAATCATTAGACGCAGCATAATACAACTAGGCACATAAATATATAACCCTCAGGACTTTAATGTGGCATAGTTATAAGTTGACATCAGGCTCATTTCAAGGTCATTTCAAGATCAAATAAAAAGCTGATTTTTTAATGTATTAAAATCTCATTATTTGAAAATTGGGCGCGCATTATTGCAAACATGGGCAAAGAAGTGTTAACCTGTGAACATGTAACACCATTATTACATCTTCCTGTCAGCAAGTCTTGACACAGCGAGGCCGTCAGGCCAAGCCTTGCTGAATTAGCCATACCGTCCACCTATTGGGGTAGGGAGGAAGATTTAGATATTGAATATTCATTAGTTTTTCAAAAAATGTCTTTTTAATGTTGGCCCGCTGTCTGCGACGTTGGCTCACCATTAATCCAACCCTCACGCACGTTTCGGTGAGATGTGGTGGTCTGTGTCTGAGACGTTTCCGGTGAGCTACTCCGCCAGCAGACATGTGTTGTTTAATGTAGGGCCGGTGTCGCAGACAGTGGCCCCACATTAAAACAACACTCATGCCAGAGATCAAACTTGGGTCAAACAGAAAAAATATTTTTAGAAAGTCCCCACTCCAATAGGCGGATTCAACCCTGTTTCAGCAAGGTCGGTCTACGACCTCAGGAATAGCCAGCCTTGCAGAGGAAGATGCATTATTACCACGTTATTGTAATGATATACGTCTTTCTCACACTCATGATGTTGGCTTTCACTACGAGACGTATGGTGAGATCAGCCCATCTCGCACTCTCTCCAATACGCTGTACTGCATAGTTTAATTTTGCAGTTTTAGAGAGATATTCGTACGAGAAAATACATACTGCATCGTTGGGTACGGGGAGATGGACTAATCTCAGCACTCGTCACCACATCAAGCCCTCGCCTAAAGGCTCGGGCTTGATGTGGTGACTGAGATAAGCCCATCTCGCCTTCCAAACGATACCGTATGCATATAATACTGCATCTTTAGGTACGTCGAGATGGGTTGATCTCAGCACTCGTCACCCCATAAAGCCTTCGCCTAAAGGCTCGGCTTGGTGTGGTGACTTGTGTTAAGTGTGCCTATAGTTTACACCTCCTCTAGTCAGTACATGTGATAGTGCTTACGTGTTATGGCCGGATGGTAGCCGTCACTTGTTGTGATGGACTGGATACATTTCGAGCTGGTCCCTGTGTAATTAACATACTGTCTCCAGCTGAAAAGAGTTCTACCACCGGGCGTTCTTTCCCCTGAAACAACCAAAAAAATAAGTATAATATATATAAACAGTGTTCATTTGAGAGCGATATTGGAAAATATAACAAATTTGAGCAGCTTTCAACATCAACTAACTACAGAGACCCTCTGGGGACATACACAATATATTTTTTAAGATGGGGGAACGAGATAGTAAGTCGTTGGAACAAGTTATGTACCTCATGGGAACCACAAAGTCCGGGGACAAGGTCAGTCGTGGGAACGACTTAGTAAATCGTGGGAATGAGTTACTAACCCGTGGGAACGAGCTATGTAAGTGATGTGAACAAGTTATAGTGATAGAGCCAGCCAGCAATAATATTGTTGTTTTCACCAACTCGTTCCCATGGATATGACGTCTACACACGTCAGATTCTGACGACTGCAGTCGATCCCCGTGCTGTAAGGGTTGAAGTGCTAGATAGGAGAATTTTAATTTTCACCGCGACCCACCATTTCAAGGAGACAAAAATTACTCATAAATGCTGTTGAATTTGAGACCAAATATTGCAAATCTTGATGGTTTTACCTGCTAAAAAACATATTAAAACGACTACAGTCGTGCCTAGCACTCGAGGGGTTAATGAGTAGCTTACCTAGAACCCTTTTCGCCCAGAATTCTATTTCCTTACGACTCGAGAAAATGTGTGGATGTTGCAGTAAACTGTGAAACAGATCACTTGTGCCACTTTTATGTACACCTGCTAAGTAGACATAAGGCAGGCAGTAGATGGGATCTAGGTCCTTCGCTCCTGTGTAGGCCTTTTTGCAGGTCCTTTTTATTTTGACCTTTGGATCTCCTTCTTCGCCTTCAGCCATTGGATACCATACATTCTGACAGGGGTTCTTGTAGCTTGAATTCAACGTCAACTGAAATTATAAGTTTATTTTAAAATATTTGAGATCTTGATGTGTTCTTCTGAAAACCATATAGGTCATAATAGTTTCCCACGTGCACGTAAACTGAGAAAATAAGAAGTTTTTTTTCTTTGTGATTTTTTATTGGGTGTCTTCAATTTGTAAAATATATATCATACAACATTTCCAGCATTGAGATAGGTGTTTTGACACAATTAAACGTCGTTACTGACGTATCCGTCATAAAAAATATATATGTATATATACAACATGTAAACCAGGGTTAGTTTTGTAAAATCACATGCTAATCGACAGCATACATGTATGTACACTTGTGGGGGCCTGCGCGAAATTAACGTCGATACACTGGTCTCAACCTTAACTCGACGAGACCGCCATTAACGTGATCGCATAGCACATATCGGCCTGTTCTCTGGCAGAGGGACTAACTCGCTTTCTCCTGCTTGAATGCCCCCATATTAACCAGTAAAGTGATATGGTAAATATATTACATTGTCACCCATTGAAGTTGTGTTTCGCTACCGCGGCCCACAGGGCGGGGGCTCTCGTGCATTGGTTAAAGCCACTTGCTTGGAAAGTCGGAAAACGCGGGTGATCTGGCATTTAAGCGAAAATAAACAACATATTCCTTCCCCGCTCACTCGTAAATAGCAAATATTGTAGAGAACCTACGTGACCGAGATGCAGCGTGCTCGGCTCAGACGGCAAGGTTGCGAATTTCGAATTATGTGTCTGGAGGGCAGTGTCATCTCATTTACCTCTCCCTGAAACTCCATTCTAAATAAATAAATACAGCGACCCACAACTTCAAGTGCGTGAAAATTACTCATATGTGTAATAATTTGAGACCAAACATTTGCAAATCTTAATGTCTAAAGACAAATTTCATTCCCAATAACAGACTTAACTCTTACAGCGCGGGGATCAACTTCAGTTGTCAGAATCTGACGTCTGTAGACGTCAGATTCTGACGTCTACAGACGTTAGATTCTGACGTTTAAAGTCAATCTCGCACTGTAAGAGTAAACATATTTATAATGGACGTAGACCCATAAAATAAGTATTCAAATGAATCGGAAAGAGCTAAATAAGACATTTATAATGATTTCCAATAGAAAAAACCCTTTGGTTTCCATGTTTTTTACAAGAATAATTCGACGCTTAAAGGGTTAATAGACTAATAAAACAGATTAAAAACAACTATAGTGGTGCTTAGTGCTTTAAGGGTTATAATTGTATGATTACTCACGTGTGTGTAGTCTTAGTGGCTGGTAGCGTAATAATTACCCTGTTAATAAAACAGATTAAAAACGACTATAGTCATGCCTAGCGCTCTAAGGGTTAACCCTTACAGAGCGGGGATCGACTTAACCCTCTGACCGCCGGTGCCGCATATATTCGGGTTTTCATTTTCTATTAGCAAATTAAGTACCATCTCTTAAACATGTTAAAGATAAAATGTGACATCAAACAGCAATATTTGAAAACAGTTGACCTCCATATTGTCAAATCTGAATAATTTTCACTCACTTGAAGTTGTGGATCGCGTCAGCGAGACACAACTTGAAGTGGGTAAAAATTCCAATTGAATACTTTGGCGGTGAAAGGGTTAAACGTCAGAATGTGACGTCTGTGTCAGATTCAGACGTCTAAAATCGATCACCGCACTGCAAGATTAGTTTTTTTATAATTGCAATAGACCGATAAC
Organism: Flabesymbios commensalis; assembly: GCA_964017125.1. Taxonomy (NCBI): domain Eukaryota; kingdom Metazoa; phylum Annelida; class Polychaeta; order Terebellida; family Flabelligeridae; genus Flabesymbios; species Flabesymbios commensalis. The sequence goes on from OZ024916.1 coordinate 68,708,284, forward strand.
ACGTGTATTTAAACGAAGCGGAAAGAGCTAACTAAGAAATGTATGATGATTTCAAAATTTCAAAAAAGACTCTTTGTTTTATACACATATATTTTCAGAGTTCAAAGGTTAGATAGCACTAACCTGTTTAATATATATATATCAGGCACTGATAGAGGGTTGATGCTTGAATGCCTTGAATATATTACCATTGTTACCGCTATTATCCTGATGACTCCTGAAGGTTTTAAGCGAATGCGCTGATGAATTAGCCCCATCTCTAACAAACCCTTTTAAACTCTCAGTGTGCCAGCTTGTACATTACCTGAGGTACATTACCTGAGGAGAATTCTAATAAAAAAAACATAAATGCAATGTCGACAATTACAGATCAATATCACTCCTCAACAATTTAAGTAAAGTTATGAAACGACTTGTACTTGTATTAATTACGCATGAGTGCAGTGAAGCACATCAGGGTCAAGTGATACACAGCTATTGTATAGCGAATCATTCTGTTCAGGAACACCCCACTAGACACATGACGTGACATCGTGTGTCCAGTGGGGCTGAACAATAAATTAGATAACTACAAAATTACTTAATATACTATAATAGCTGACTAGAAGTTGATGTTATAAACCTGTATAAAGATTTTTCTTTTTAAATAGGGTAAGTGGAATTTAAAAGCTACACATATTAGCAATATTCTCTGATAAAATCAAGGTGCCGATTTAAAAAGGGCTAGTACCGTCAATTAGTCGTATATGCACTGGCAGTTTATTCCACACGAGTAGGGAAACATATGTGCATATATTCAACACCGTCCCTACGTTGTGGAGGCGAGATAAATGAGATATTTCTCTGAAAAAGTATCTGCCCCAAGCGAGGATTAAACCCACAAGATATACGACAGGCATAGCAAAGGGCCACGCTCCATCAAGTGTCACAGCCTTCTCCAAAACCTAATACAGTCGCGAATTAGACGTTTAAATAAAAGTTTTGAGAAGCATCTAAATCACATGATAAACTAGAAGTATATAAATCGTTTGTCACAAAAAACATACATCATATATAGAGCTTTGCATATCAGGCCGGCCTAATGGACAGAAAAAATGAGCATAAAAATACACTCAAAAAAATAAAAATTACCACAAATATGTATTATCTCAATATGTAACTGGAGTAGTGCCTACGAAATAACCTCAGTCGGATTGTAACATGCATATCCAACAAACATAATATAGTTATAATGACAAGTATTAAAATGCAATATATTTATTTTTAACAGTAGTTTTAAAATAACATCGCTTTAAAAATATATAAACGGTAAACTAATAACATAAATAACCATGCACATAAATAAAAATCGCGCTTCTGAGCTTGGACCATCCATGATTGTAACGTACAAAAAGTTTAATTTGAAATCGTTTTGACTATAAGCAATGACATGTTTCTATGAAACGCCATAGGTGTCACGTAAATAAGATAATTATTTCCCAGTAGACATGTATATTTGTAAGATGAGGTGTATTTTTCATGTCATGAAGTCCGCAACATCCTGTGTGTTGAATAAAAACAAGTCATATTCATTCACCTTTAGATGGAAATAATCTCCAAGTGAATGAAAATGAAGACAGCTATCTGGGTATGAGGACGTTCACAGAAGTCACTTGTAGTTAATTCACACCACTTTTAAATTAGCAGATATTAAAGGGACTAAATCAAGCTAAAATCATAAAAAATCGGTGATTTTATTTTGCTTCTTAATCGACCATATGATTAAAAGTTTTTTTAATTTTCGTGCTGCACATTTACCAGTTAGGATAGATATAGAGACGAAATTCCCGTATTTCTTATTTTGGACATGCATGTCCGAAATAAGAAATCGGGAATTTCGTATCTATATCTAGTCTAGCTGGAAAATGCGCGACACAAAAATCAAAAGACATTCGCAGCTCTAGTCTATGGATATGCTTACATCATATGGTCATATTAACAAGCCAAAATAAAATCACCGTTTTTTTATGATTTTAGCCTGATTGAGTCCCTTTAAACATTCAGCAGATGCATTTTCTCTGGATATTTGCCCTATATATATACTCGAACAAAATTGCAAGTGAGTTTTCCCTAAGAAAGTAATGTGGTATGATTTATAATGAAAATACTTAATTAATAGTACAAACCACTAAATTGTAACATTATGTAGTATTCTACAACGAATGCTTAACCCTTAGAGCACTGAAATATCCTGATAAATATTGTGTAAGCCCAAAGGTTTTTCACTTTGAAATCATCATAAATGTCTTAGTTAGCTCTTCCGTTTCATTTGAATACATATGTTATGGGTCTACAACTATCGTAAATGTCTTACAGTGAGGGGAGCTACTTTAGACGTCAGAATATGACGTTCATTGACGTCATATTCAGATGTCCAAAGATCTCCGCGCTGAAAGGGTTAAATCTTTTTTCTAATTTAAATCAAACTGAGATTGTGTTTTTTTCATATCACAGAGGGCGTATTCTCTGATACAACAGGCTGTCATCTTGTGGTCTTCTCGTCATATTTCCAACAAAAGCGTGTATCCTCCAGATTGAATGGAGAATAAAACGCATTGAGCAGTGTTCGTGTTTCATCAAGCATAGCTCCCTGACCAGCAAACGTGGGTTTTCTGGGGTTTCTAACTTTTGTATTGGATATAATTTTTCTACTTTTTTTTGGCATTAAAAATAAAGAAAATAAAAAAATGATATATAGCAAATTGAATTTTCTTATCACAAATCAAAAACATTGTTATTTGCCTCTATTTTTTATTCATTCGAAGCTGGAATTGCTAACACAATTTCCAGCTACAAATGACGAAGAATACTTACATTGATACAAAATATAACACATCAAATATCGAATTATTGAATTAGGTGACCATCTGGCACAAACTATTATATCAAATTTAGTGAATCTAATATGCTTGAAACCGCATATATATAAGGCCCACTGGTCCAGCAGCACAAGTCACAACAGTTAAAAACTGGTAATGTGTAGAATAGCGATAATACCTACATCGCATAACAACACACTTCTGTAAATATGATCCGATGGTGAGTAAAGGGTGGCTTCTTCTTCTTTACACAGTGGCAGATAACACCCTTTAGCCCTTAAAGCGCTGAATTTAATCGTAAAACACATCGCAACCAAAGGATTTTTTCAATTTGTAATCATCATAAATGTCTTAGTCTTAGTTACATAAATATGTTGATTCTTACAGTGCGGGGATCGACTAGAGACTAGACGTCTATTCTGACGATTATTGTCGATCCCCACACTTTAATGGATAACCCTTACGGCACGTTTGTTAAGAAACATTTAAAAACACCATAGACAATTTCGAGAAACAATGGCTTACAAATACAAAAATAATCGACATTAACATGGCTTGGAATGTGTTTATTCTAAAACAGTCATCTCATCAACAAATATATTTTGTAGGTCATTTGGAAAAAATTAAATTATTAAATTGGAGCACATTTTTTTCTGTTGTGCATCAATTAATTTAATTTGACCAAATGATTGTTTTGTGCTTATCAACTAATTATTTGAATTGTTTGGTGCACACAAAAATGATATGGTGCGTCCCAATGTGGTATTTTCAGTTACAATTAATTTTCTTGCTTGCAATGTCACTTACAATAACCATAGATATATACTTACTGACGCCTATAAAACTAAAGATTGCATCCAATTCCTTAAGGCGGTTCTTTGAATAAGTCTCGTGGTGAACAAAGTACATCTGGTTTCTGGGGAACACTGCCAGCCACTTTTCTACGTAATCTGGAAGGTAAAAGTACAATAATATGAGTTTTCAATGTCAAGTCGTTAAAGATACTCCACTCCAGAAGAGGCCACCATCAGACAGTTTAAAATACTTGTGTCAGAGACATAGATATATATTTCACTTCAACGGAAACTGGCAAACTGTTTGAAATGAGAACAAGATGAACTTACCAGTCTATAATGTTGGCCTACTTTAAAAGTACATTTAATGAGAACATAATGAACTTAACAGTCTATAATGTTGACCTACTATAAATATACATTTGATGAGAACCTAATGAACTTACCAGTCTATAATGTTGGCCTACTGTAAAAGTACATTTGATGAGAACACAATGAAATTACCAGTCTATAATGTTGGCCTACTCTAAAAGTACATTTGATGAGAACCCGATGAACTTACCAGTCTATTATGTTAAACTACTTTGAATGTACATGAAATTAGAACTCGATGAACTTACCGTTGGCCTACTCTAAAAGTACATTAAATGAGAACACGATGAACTTACCAGTCTCTAATGTTGGCCTACTGTAAAAGTACATTTAATGAGAACACGATAAACACCATGAACTTACCAATCTATAATGTTGCCCTACTCTAACAGTACATTTAATGAGAACACCGATAAACACGATGAGCTTACCAGTCTATTATGTTGGCCTAATCTAAAGTACATTTAATGAGAACACGATGATCTTATGTCTATGATGTTGGCCTACTCTAAAAGTACATTTAATGACAACACAATGAGCATGATGATCTTACTCGCCTATAAGGTTGGCCCGCTCTAAACGTACATTCTTCTGCAGTTCCGTTCAATAAACAGTTATTACATTTTTCAACTTCATGTTTTGCCTGAGTATGGAACATATAATTTGTACAGTTTTGATCACCGCAGCGATGATAGAAATGCAAGTATAATCTGAAACAATGACAAGAGCATACAATATGAACATACAATTTAGCTGATAATATCAACAGTCCCGAAATATTTATGTAAATAATCAAGATATATCTAAAATATATATATATTTATTTATTTATTTAATTATGTATTCATCATGTGGATATTAATTCATTCACTGGTTCATTTATTCACTCAATCAATCTTATATTCATTCATCCATTCATTCGTCGTTCGTTCGTTCGTCCTCTAATTCATTCTTTCATTCATTCATTCATTCATTCATTCATTCATTCATTCATAAATTCATCAATTAATTAATTAATTAATTAATTAATTAATTAATTAATTATTTGATTGATTGATTGATTGATTGATTGATTGATTGATTGATTGATTGATTGATTGATTAATTAATTAATTAATTAAATAATCAATCAATCAATCAATCAATCAATCAATCAATCAATCAATCAATCAATCAATCAATCAATCAATCAATCAATCAATCAATCAATCAATCAATCAATCAATCAATCAATCAATCCATTCATTCATTCATTCATTCATTCATTCATTAATCAATCAATCAATCAATCAATCAATCAATCAATCAATCAATCAATCAATCAATCAATCAATCAATCAATCAATCAATCAATCAATCAATTAATTAATTAATTAATTAATTAATTAATTAATTCATTCATTCATTCATTCATTCATTCATTCATTCATTCATTCAATTATTCATTCATTCATTCAATTCATTTATTCATTCATTCATTCAATTCATTCATTCATTCATTCATTCATTCATTCATTCATTCATTCATTCATTCATTCATTTTTATAACACGTCTTGTGTTTGCCAGGCTGAATGCTTGGTTTCTTTAAAACCGGAAAGTGCAAGGAAAAAACTCACAAAGCAGACGTGGCAGCATTTAGCATTAACAAAAACAACTGATAAATATCGTTATATAATGGTTTTCTGTACATAGCTATTATATTACCCTGATGAGTGATATCTTACCTTTGTTGTAAATATATTTATTTAACGAGGATATACAAATAGCTACAAAGCTTAGGTCAGTGTCTCCTCAGTGCAGGTGCAAGTTCAAATAAAAAAGTATAGTATGAAACATGTAACGGTATTTATATCCAAGCATATTAAATAATCATATTTTTATATTAAACATCGGCACCTCCATACAATGCTATTATATGACTAAGCAAATGTGAATACACACAATAAGCAAATACATAAAATATGCCTTCAAGGCAGCCTAAAAATAACATTATATATTCACATATTTTGAAATAATGACGATGACGTCCATATATAAATCAGAAATACAGTATAATTATGATGAAAAAAAATAAAAATAAAAATGAAATGAAATGTTTCGTTTATAAAAAAGAGTACAACATATTTTAATATTGACTTCCGACGGTAGTGTTAATGATCCCGAGACATTAAGTTCGTACTCAATTCTAATTTCTGGAGGAAATAGCAAATATAGTTTTTCTAGCATAGCAACGCGATGAAAAGTGTAATTGCTGCAGTGAAGAAACTAATGACTGGCAGATTCGATTTGATCAATTTGATCACGTCTATTGCAGTATAAAAATTGATTGGGTACTATGGACTTAACTTTCAGGTAGGCATCCAGTTTACTTTTAAATAGAGTTTATTTTAGAACAGCAACGTATGCTGGGCGGTAGCAGGTTCCATAAATGTGTACTTGAAGGCAGAATATAGTTATTACCTTGGCTTGATATGCGATATCTCACCTTTGAGTTAGATCTCTTAATATAGTTATTACCTTGGCTTGAGGTGCGATATATCACATTTGAGTTAGATCTCTTAATATAGTTATTACCTTGGCTTGAGGTGCGATATCTTACCTCTGAGTTAGATTTCTCTATATAGTTAATATCTTGGCTTGAGGTGCGATATCTCACCTTTGAGTTGGGTCTCTGAATATCGCTATTATCTTGAGGTGTGATTTTATAAATCAGATTAGCTGGTGTGACCACAGGAACATTGCCATGCTGATTTCCCGGGTAGAGAGGCCATCGATCATACCACCATAATGTAGAAGGACTGCCGTCAACTGTGAATATAAATATTTACACAAAATTAATATCAGTAGCAGTATAGATTGACTTGCGCTGAAATCAGCCATCTCGCCTTCCCAATGATTTTGCAGGCACGTATGCATATTCATAAATGACTTTAGGTAGACGATTGTCATGTTTTAATCCCTATTTTACAGTAATATTTATTAGGTCTGCGATTATTAAGAAAGATGACTTATTTTTTTCGTTAATATTCGAACATTGTACACGAAGCAGGTTGAATGACTGATCAACATGTACTCTATACTCTGTAACAAATTCTCCAAAATTGACTTAAAAGTTTATGAAGTCCTTAGACCTACTCGACACAGAGTCATTCTTCAGTATATTTTAATCAATTTTAAAAAAAGTGTTCGGCCTCACGCTTCAACCCACTGTGATCGCCTTCCCCAAATGGTGTTCATGCCTGGCTGGTTATAATAATTATGTTTTTGAAATACTGACTAAACTAAATGCAAACACTTGTCCAAATTGAATAGATCTACAGCACTACAAATGATGGCTGTCACAGCGACCACTCTTGGCCAAAGTTTACCATTGACTGAACCTTCATACACCGTCCATTCAGGCTTATTTATTTATTTATTTACTTACTTATTTACTTAGTTACTTACTTATTTACACACTCACTCACTCACTCACTCACTCACTCACTCACTCACTCACTCACTCACTCACTCACTCACTCACTCACTCACTCACTCACTCACTCACTCACTCACTCACTCACTCACTCACTCACTCACTCACTCACTCACTCACTCACTCACTCACTCACTCACTCACTCAATCAATCAATCAATCAATCAATCAATCAATCAATCAATCAATCAATCAATCAATCAATCAATCAATCAATCAATCAACCAATCAATCAATCAATCAATCAATCAATCAATAAAACTTCTATAGCGCCTATATCCTCAGAGGACCGAGCTCAGAGGCGCACAAATCTTTAGCGTGATCATGTGTCATAATCGAGGCCAAAGAAGGTTCGTCAACAGGGAGCCGGGCTGCTGAGGGACTAGGGTGGAGAAGCCAGGTCAAATAGGTGGGATTTAAGTAATTTCCGGAATGTTAAGATTGTTTTGGCATTACGTATTGGCACAGGCAGGGCGTTCCATAAGGCTGGACCAGATATATAAAGAAAGCTCTTGACCCAGTCTTAGTCTTTATACGAGGAACAACAAATCTATTTGAATTAGTGGAGCGTAGATATTTTGAGCATTTCGGCCGAACAAGTAAATCAGCCCGATATAGAGGTTGATTTTCTTTAAGGGTTCGGAAAATTATTGCGCATATTTTAAAATGAATGCGAAACTTGACAGGAAGCCAATGTAATCGTTTTAGAATTGGAACGGAACGACTAAATCGTGGGGCCTTCGTTACTACTCTCGCAAGGCAGTTTTGAACGCGTTGTAATCTAGCGACATCTTTTTTCATGCTGTGAAAAAGTTACAATAATCTAACTTACTACTGACGAGTGCCACTGCAATTTGCTTGGCAAGATCAAAGGACAGACTTTTTCGAATTCGACGCAGGTCACGGATATGATAGAAGCATGCCCTACATGTTTGGGATATGTGTTTTCGGAAATTCAGGCTACTGTCGAATAGTACACCAATATTTTTAGCTGATGTAGATGGATTTGTTTCTTGACCTAGAAGTAAGCATGGGAAATTATTCAATAACTTTTCTCGCTGAAGTTTGGTCCCTATAAGAAGAAATTCTGTCTTGCTAGGATTTAGCTTCAGCTTAGATCCTGTCATCCAGGCCGACACACCCATTAAACAATGTTGCAACTTCTCAAGAGATTCCTTCGCGTTTGAAACTGATAGAGACATGTAAATTTGAGTATCATCAGCATAAAGGTGGTGGTTTATGTCAAAACTAGAGCTAATAGCGCTGAGTGGTGTAGTGTATAAAGTAAAAAGCACTGGTCCTAGCACAGAGCCCTGTGTAACTCCATCGGAGAGTGTGACTTTATATGAAAAAGTGTCTTCAATTTTTACGGACTGGTGCCTATTTTGCAAATATGAAGAAAACCAAATTTGAGCCTGGCCAGATATTCCATACCAATCAGAAAGTCAGAAATGTACTAGTTTCCATTGAAATGTTAATTATGTCAGTGATGGGAGTTATTAATATGTCAAGACAATTTTTCAACACGCTTGTAGGAATGGGATCCAGATCACATGATTTTGAAGATGAACTCAAAATAAGCATTTTAATTTCATCTTCTGACGCACGTTCAAAAACGTTCATTTTAGATCTAATTTATGTTTTTTGCACTTGTGGAATATTCTGTACTTTATCTGGAAACTTGGAGCGGATATTTTCAATTTTATCCACAAAATACCTAGAGAAATGATCACAAAGTGATTTTACTGATGTAAACTGGCAGAGCAGGAGGTGGAATTCTATGCAGAATGTTATTTATTGAATTCCAAAGGCGACGGGGATTGTCCGAATTTTCTGTAATAACATCAGCTAAATATTTCGATTTAGCTTTTGTCATCATTCCATTACACAGGTGGCATTAATGTTTGTAACGAGAACGATGTGTGCGAGATCTGCGCCATGTTCGTTCGAGATTGTGGCAAAGGGTTTTAGCCTTCATTATTTCCGGAGTCATCCATGGAGTTGGTGGTTTTCTGGGCGGAGTGTTTGTACTTAGAGGAGCGTGTTTGTCTAAAATAGAGCTAAGAACAGAATCATACTGTTGACAAAGTGCCGAGAGATCTTTCTCTGGTTTCTCTATTAGATCCGAACTGAGAATATCTGAATGAAACGATTCATAATCAATTTTGTTTATTTTTCGAAACAATATTTTTTCTTTGTTCCATTTCGTCTTACAGCAGTCAATTTCTAGTATGACCGCAAGATGGTCCGAGATACCTTCTACCGAAAAAACTGATTTGATAGAATTAGAAACTCGTTTGGTGATTAGCAGATCTAGCCAATGACCATGAACATGAAAATTAACATGCTGCTTCAGATCGAAACATGTGAGGATTTCATTGAATTTGTTGTTTCCATTTGAGTTATCTAGATGTAAGTTGAAATCTCCCAATATATACAAATTGTCATGCAGTGAGATTATGTTATCTAGTAGATCTTGAAATTCATCAAAAAATTGACATGTACCGTTTTGAAGCCTATACAGGCAGACAACGAAACCACTGAACAAACTGTTCCCGATACGTGCAGAGATCGCTTCGATTGTTTTAAATGATGGCAGAGGATGAATGTCAGTTTTTAATTGGTCAGACACTAGTATGCCTACACCTCCTCCTGCCCGCTGATCTGCGCGGGGTTCGTGAAAAAACGAATAGCCAGGAGGTGAGATATTAGCTATCGTTGATTTCGTTTCATCATGTTTTAATCATGTTTCTGTCACTGCCACAATGTCCAGATTTTTAGATGTTACATACTCGGAGAAGGGGGCAGTTTTAGGTTCCTTTATTTATTTATAGTATTTGGAGCACTGTATATGCACCAGGCTTGGGGCGAGTACTGGACAAAAGTACTCGAGTACAAGTACAAGTACTTGAAAAAATGACGAGTACAAGTACAAGTACTGAATTTTCAAAAGTACTTGAGTACAAGTACAAGTACTTCGAAAAGTACTTGAGTACAAGTACTGAGTACTTTGGTTGTAAACTCTTATAATTTATATGAAATTTAATAAATAAATAATTGATTTTAATATATGTTACTTCAAGTTGATATATGTGACCCGATCTGGCAACATGAGTTTTAAGTCACACTTGGCAAACGATTATCATGATTATTAAGAAAATAGAGTGGAAATGAATATGTTTTCTATTTATTTTATTTTAATACAATTGTGTGGTATTTTCCAAAAGTGCTCAAATTGCCTTTTTGAACTTCAAAATGACGAAATTTCAGACTTTATATTTTTCTGAGTTTGTCGACTCATATTTTCGGAGTTAAACACGCTACAGAGTTGTGTGACATACCATTTTAAAGATAATTTTGTGTAGGTGTGGGATATCTTAATAACACCAATATGCGACTTACGATTCATTTCGGGCCACATATAGATATATATGAGTGGTAAAAATAATATTTTATGGGACAGGCCTATTATTGATATTGCATTTCTGATGCCATGTCCCAGCCAATAGCATAATATTGCATTTTCCTATCAGTGTACAGAGTATTGTATGCTACATGCTGGCCTACCATTTGGCGAATCATAATAAATAAATATGTACATACTAGTATACAAATTGTCTATGTCTAAAACTTTACGTTGAAAACACGCTAGCTTAAAAACTTGCAGTAGTCCTTATGATGGTAAAATTTTGGACCAGTGCCGCCAACATTTGGCCGCCACTGTAATATACGTTTAAATGTGCCTGAACACACATTGTGCCGTGGAAAAGATCAAGGCTATTAAAGGTACACGTATCACAACTCTGCCCTGAAAATCCAAAAGGCAGTATCTGCTTACTTGTAAAGTAAACAGACCTGCTTTTTGGCTTTGCACGGCAGAATTGTTTTGCGATAACAGGCCCACTTTAGTTGCTGGTGACTGTGATATCAAATCAAATGTATTACCATAATACATTTATATCCGTAGAAGATTTAGCCCGGGCATACGCTGATGAATTAGACTAATAATATTAGTTTAAAAATATATTTGTATGCAATTTATAGGAGGAGCACCTCACTGTTGTATCTATTTTTATACTCGTCCGTCATCACATTTAGGGGACGGAAAGGGTTATAGAAAGTCGCCGTGGGCCCACAAGTGACTCGTTATGTAACCTCACACCTTTAACCCTTACGCGACAATAACAATTATATGCTCAATTGTATTTTTTTCTAATTTGCAACTATAATTCCTGACTCAATTTCTAGCTTCAAATGACAAACTACATAATCACGATATTAAAAATAGACAAATAAAACACACACAATTTTTTTGACTTACCTGTTGCTTACTGGTGACCTGACGAAATGTATATATTGCACATTTCAAGGTAGTTTAGTTCGCTAGACACCTGACGTCATGTAAACTTGTGCATAATTTTGTCTACTTTTTTTCTTGTTTTTAGTGTGTACAGCGTTCTGCATTTTTTGGCTGAACCGCTTTATAAATGATTTGTAATAATGATATATCAAAAATAGTGGTGTCCCGCAGATAAAGGGTGATGTTTGCCGTCTAATTACTTTTGTTATCTTTGTTTGAACAGTACTGTTATATCGTGTGTTAATCCTACGTACTTGTTGGTTAATACTTGGCCCAATGTCTTGGACATTGACCCGGCATTGCAAGGTCACTGTAGAAAAGACGTCGCGTTGTCGCGGTCGTGTTTTTTGGTACTTACACAACATTGGTATCGAGTTGTATGAGCTATGACAGTTGTAATATTAATGCTTTATAAGAGAACAGTTATAAACTACTTGTTCACTTGTTCACTCAAGTGACATTATATTTGTCCGGTGCTGCTAAGTATCTACGCAATTGGGCCAATATTGTGCAAATATTATGCAAATACCGATCGATCGTCCCAACAAACACGCGAAATTGAACCTATAGTAATCTTAGTGCACAGTCGTCAACGTTGGCCCAACATTATACCACCATTGGTTCAATGCCTCGTGTTTTCTGGGGCTTAGCTGCCAAGAACGAGGTGCTGTAAGTGTGATCTTTAAATAGCGCGACATCATAGTTGAAATCACGCCTCCCCCCCTTCAATGATTACTAGTCCTTCGGTGTAGTATATAGTCACTTGTAAATGTTATATATCAACATATATTCCTGTTTTCCAATGAAACGTATCTTGTCCTTTTTTTAAGAATATCCATTTAATTATCTTGTGAACTACACGAGGATACATACTAGTATATACAAGGCAGAACAAGCAATTAGCAGCATGATATTGTAAAAAAGGCGCACTTTTGTTATAAGTTGGTGTAAGTAATTGAACTAGTTTTGAGATAATCTCAAAGTATTTATTAAATCATTTTTCAATGTAATAGTTTAACGGATGGTAAAAGAGCCATTAACTGAATGTTCCATATCCCGCTATAATGATTTATGATTTGTCTGTGAGCTATTTTGAATCCATTTAAGACGACTAGTACTCGTAAAGTACTCGTAAGTACTCGTTAAAAGTACTTTTATTTTTAAAAGTACTTGAGTACAAGTACGAGTACAAGTACTTTTTAAAAGTACGAGTACTGAGTACCGACGAGTACTGCAAAATCGGTACTCGAGTACCAAAGTACCGAAGTACTGAGTACTTTGGCCCCAAGCCTGATATGCACAACCACGATGACATATATCCGACCGACCGGGATTCGAGCATGGTACCACCAGGTTACAAGCCTCAGTTGATACAAATGAGCCATCGGGGCCGGCTAGCAGGCGAAGTACCCACCGGGATTTTTATTATTTCATTTCAGATAATAACTTAGAGTAAGTCTGCTAAAACATTTGCCAAGTCAGAGACTTGTTCATTCCCAGGAAACACAAAACATTTGTACGGCATTTATACAATGTTGGTCCAGCGTCGAAGGTCAGGCTGTGGTATTTACTTCTCCCGTCTACCCACCGGCCACAGCTGGGTGATCTCCATCATCTGTGGTAACGGCCTGAATACATTTAGACGTCTCTTTCATGCAATCTACATACTGCTTCCAACTGAACACTTCTGATGCGCGGTTAGATCCGGTCCCTGAAACATATGTATAATTAAAAGACACCCGTGACGTCAGTCTATTGTTAAAACAGTAGATTCGGATCTACGAATCTACTGTTTTTTTGTATTGGTCAGGTCGGGCACAATATACGGGTTTAACCATGAAACTGCATGTGTAATATTGCATGGTTTAGCCATACTGACAATGAAATTGAGGTTTTTTATAGAACATTTTGGAACACCTGCACATATTCTGTCTATTTTAAGTCGGAGAAAGAACTCAATTACAATAGATTCGTAGATTCGAATATACTCGGCGCTTCGCGCCTCGTACATTCACATCTACGAATCTATTCAATTTCGCTCTTTCTTCTTGACATAAACCATGTAAGCACACAACGCTCAACCAATGTTTAATATTGGGCCAACGTCGCAGACAGTTGTGCAGCATTATAACAACATTGGGTAAACGTAACATATACAGTCTTGTTTAATTGGAAATTGTTAACCCATAAAGTGATGATTTTTTAAAAAACTAATTTTTTACCCTCTTGAAGTGGCTAAAAGCCTATATCTGTACAATTTGTATTAATATACATGTATATGACAATCTGGCGATTTTGATGTTGATGTCTCTGATAAATGTTTTTTTTAAGTACAAACATAATGGTTAGTTCCCTTAACATTTTATACAAACTATGGAGACATAAGTGTTGTTTTTTTCCATTCGAAATAATCAAAAATGTCTTAGTCAGCTTTTTCCGCATCATTTGAATACCTATGCTATGGGTATACGACCATAATAAATGTTAATTCTTTCAGTGCCGGGATCCACTCTAGACGTCAGAATTATAAAGTCGACCCCTGTACTGAAAAAAATAATCGTTGTACCACTCAATTGTCTGTTGGTAGTGTTCATACAATTGACAAACACAAATTTCAGCTTCGAAAGATCAACGACGTTTATATTGAAGAAAATTGACATCTCCCATCCCCCCCCCCCCCATTCCCCTGGCCAGTGCATTGTATTATAAGAACAGCCTTGGCTTGTCAACCCCTGTGGATTACTTGCTACCTATTTTATCAACATACGGAGCAAGTACGATCGCTCCGGTGGGGTTGCCCAAGGGACAAAAAAATCCGGATAATTTATTTTATTTTATTCCATAGAGCACAAAATCAGAATTATTTACCTTATATTGTAGTACGTGCTTCAAAAAATGTGAATCGATGTTCAACTTATTTCTTTTTTGATGCTATATCATTAGTCCTTATATCATTAAAGAACACATATTTAATATCACTATTACCCATTACAGCGCGAGGACCGACTTTAGACGTCAGAATATGACGTATGTAGGCGTCATATTCTGAAACCTAAAGTCGACTAAAGCTGATCCCCGTACTGTAAGAGTAAACATATTTATAATGTCCGTAGACCCATAACATAGGTATTCGAATGAATCAGAAAAGGCTAACTAAGACATTACTGATGCTTTTAAATTGAAAAATATCATTTTGTCTCCATAGTTTAGACAAAAGTTTTTCAGCGCTTTAAGGGTTGATTGCATTTTTCAGGAAAAAAACCCGGTGTTTTACGCTAATCGACTTCTAATAATCCATAGAAATGACACAAAATAACAAAACCGTCGGTAAATTTTATAACACGATAAATCCGTAGCAAAAGACGAAATCCGTTCAATGTGTGACATTGGGCGGTCTCAGGCCGAGCAATCTATCTCCCGGTCACGGAGGCTCCCCACAATTTAAATGGGTGACACACCAGCCTGTCATTGGTCCGTACACACACCAGATATATTAGTGTATTGTGGGAGCGACCTTGTGCGGGCTACACATATGGATTAGTTCGATCGCGCACGCGCAAACATCTGTAAAAGCGAGACAAAGAGAGGTGTAACCTTTAAAATCACGTTATTAACCACTACAGCGCGGATTTATTTTTGTTTAAACCATGGAGACCAGCGGGTTTTTTAATTTGAAATCATTATAAATGTCTTCGTTAGCACTATCTGGCTCATTTGGATACCTATGTTATGGGTCTACGGCCTTTATGAATATTTTAATTACAGACGTCAGATTCTGACGTATAAAGTCGGTCCCCCGCACTGGAAGGTTAAGTACTATATAGACTATTATTATCACTAATAGTAATATTTAAATAGACTAGATCACCACCTAGTGGCTATTAGGGTAGTCAGCTGTATAAACAGTTATTCTTAAAATACCTTACTCTCAAGCCGTTATGTTAGATAATTTATATTTTCACCCACTTATCTAGCCTAGCTGGTGAATGCGCGGCACAAAAATTAAAAACTTTTGCAGTTCTAGTCCATGGACATGTTTACATCATAATGGTCATATTAAGAAGCCAAAATAAAATCACCGATTTTTTGACGATTTTAGCCTGATTGAGTCCCTTTAAGTTTTCACCCACTTGAAGTTGTGTCTCGCTACCGCGACCCACAACTTAAAGTGTGTGAAAATTACTCATAATTGTTTAATTTGGGACCAAGCATTTGCAAATCTTGATGTTTCAAACACATTTCGTTCTTCAACCTCACAGCGCGGGGATCGTCTTTAGTCGTGAAAATCTGACGTCTGTAGACGTCAAATTCTGACGTCCAAAGTATATCCCCGCAGTGAAAGAGTGTAAGATTTTTATAATGGTCGTAACCCCTAACATAGGTATTCAAATGAATCGGAAAGAGCCAACTAAGACATTTGTGATGATTTCGAATTAAATAAACCCAATTCAGCGCTTTAAGGGTTAATAGGAGTGATTTAATAAAATAATAAAATAGATAAAAATGCCTGTACTCGTGCTTAGCGCTCATAGGGTTAAAATCCTAATAACATGTTAACCTTTGTTGTACTAAGCGCGTATATTCATATATGGTCTGAAGCTAATGTCAGACCACATTTAATGCCTCTAAGATTTGTAAAATGTTAAAGGTGATCCGCTCATCACACAAGTCATTCTATTATGGGATGTGATTACTTTAAATAAGCACAAATATTTTGGCGCGGGAAACATATATTTTGTATACAAAAATCTGTATACAAAAATATATTTTACACTTTAACTTGAATTCAAGTGCATACAAAATTTTATCCTTGGTGTCAAACATAGTAAGGGTGCTGGTCACCTGTATTTGAAATCCAAATGCACATACTTTTACTTACAATAGGCCTACTAGTAATGCATATTTGTACAATATTACTGTATATATTTGTGTATATTATAAAGGCTAATAACTACATTTATTGCTATTTGAGCACTACCTCTATGACCCGGAGAATCCCACCACTACTGAGTAATCACATTTGGGCAGAAAAGACCATATTGTGTTTTCTATGATACCTTAAAACCAGAGTGGATGCGAACCAACACGCACCGCCGTGACAGGCGTACAGCGCAACCCCTACACCAGGGCTCCTCCCACGACTCAGAAAACAGCTGACGTCAAACCAGTGTTGGCTTATTGTCTCCTTAACGTCTGCGATGCTGGCCCAACATAAACCGTTTCGCATTTGCTGGGGTGCTGAGGACAGAAGTGGTAATTATAAACATTGATGCCCCCCCCCCCCCTCCCCTCGCTTATAGTTCACTCTATTATAAGAGCGAGTCACACATAGTGAGGGAGCTGGGATCGAGCCCGAACATAAAGCACATAATCTATGGCAGCGAGTCTAGTAGAGCGTGTAGAAACACCATATTAAATGCGATATTGATAATATCGGCTATTAATTCTCTCAGCGAGTGGATCGAGTTTAGGCTACTATGTTTTCTTTCTCTGTTACTTAAATAAGCGCGCGCATTAGATTTAGGCTGCGCATTACAAAAAAAAACATGTTTTTTTGCTGCCCAGCGCGCGCATTAGATTGTTTCCGATTTCCGAAAAAAACAGTTAATTTCGGGCGATAAAAAAACATTTAACAAACAAGTTTATTTCGGGAGATAAAAAAAACATTTTTGCAGCTATGTTTTTGTTTTGCTTGTTTTTTTCCGTCGCCCTCATTAACTTTTTTCTAAATGGGTCAATTTTTTTTTAATTTGTCGCCCTCATCAACTTTTCTAGTAATTTGTCCAATGTTTTTTTTTATTTGGTCGCCCTCATTAACTTTTCCAAAAATAGGTTCAATGTGTTTTTTATCGCCCTCTCTCATTAGATTTTGGATTTTTTCTGTTGTAAAACAGATAAATTAAACATAGTGGCCTTAGCCGTCAGAATGTGATGTCAATAGACGTCATATTCTGACGCATAAAGTCGAGCACCGCACTGAAAGAGTAAAACATATTTATAATGACCGTTGCCACATAACATATTTATAATGACCGTTGCCACATAACATAGGTATGAAATGAATCAGAAAGAGTTAGCTGGGGCATTAAACCCTTTGGTCTCTCAGTTTATATAACACTATACCAGCGCTTCAAGGCTTAACCCTTATAGCGCGGAAATCGACTTTAGTCGTCAGAATCTGACGTCTGTAGACGTCAGATTCTGACGTCTAAAGTCGATCCCCGCGCTAAAAGAGTAAACATATTTATAATGGCCGGAAACCCATATAGTGGGGGCTCTTAGGTAATTGGGTGTGCACTTCTGGATAAAATTGTGAATTTTGGCACACAAATAGTTAAGATATCGCTGTACAGGAATTTTGATGGAAGCAAGTTGGTACGTCCACATTTTGGCCGCCATCTTGGTTTTCAAAATAGCCGCCACTTGGGACCTAGATTCAGCAATATTTCACAAAGGAAGACAATTAAAGAGCTCGTAACAAGCTGATTTTTTTATGAAAGAACCCTAGAGGTATCTAAATTAACATAGTAAACGTTCTAAAAAATCCTCCTCAAGCACTCTGACATATTCAAGATGGCGGCCAAGATGGCCGCCAGCGTATAGTCATATTTGATAAATAGCGTAAAATGATCGATTTTAGCTCGATTTTTTATTGTAATACACCATTTCAAATAGTTTCGTGGTCAGTAAAGCTATATAGACTATCCCCAGCAATTTCGAAAACATATTTAACCCTTTTATCCCAAGAGGCATTTTAGCGAATGCCCCTGCGATCTTTATTGGGAATTTTTTTTTATTTATAATCAATTAATTAAGTATTAATGGTGATGTATATTGGTTTCAGTAATATAGATATATTAAAAGCACGCTTATTGGTCAATTAAGTAGTATTTTTAGTTCTACAAGATGGCGTCCAAGATGGCCACCAGCGTATAGTCATATTTGATAAATAGCGTAAAATGATCGATTTTAGCTCGATTTTCTTTTGTAATAGGCCCTACACCATTTCAAATAGTTTCGTGGTCAGTAAAGCTATACAAACTATCCCCAGCAATTTTAAAACATATTTAACCCAAGAGGCTTTTTAGAGAAAGCCCCTGCAATCTTTATTGGTGATGTAGGCCCTATATTGGTTTCAGTAGTATAGCTATAACAAAAGCATGCTTATTGGTCAATTAATTAGTATTTTTGGTTATTCAAGGTGGCGTCCAAGATTGCTGCCAGTGTTTGGGCAGATTTAAGAAATTGAGTAATTTTTTCATTTTGTTATAAATTTCTTTTGTAATACATCATTTTAACTAGTTTCATGGCCTGTGAGTCCATCCAAAATACTCCCAGACAACGTTAAGCATATTTAGCACCTTAACATGAGGGTTTTTAATTGGCCTACTAACCAGAAACTTACTCTGTTTATCACATTCTGATCACATCGCTGGCTTAGGGAAGGTTGGAAAGATCATTTGAAGATATACTGCATATGAGCAGAAATGCATAACAATGTTATGTATTTCTGATGTAAGTGACATGGGACTGCATGTAGGTGATATGTCACTGCTTGCCTACAGTCCTCATTTGGGGGACACCAAGTAGAATTTTTGTCTGAATGAAAACTATCATTTGAATGCATTCCCCTGGTAATAATGTCACCATACACATACTTGATCACAAACATTATCAGCAATGCATGTAACTTACGAATATAAATGTGTTTTAATACATGCACTGGTATGTCAATCAATTGCTGCTGGAAAGGTGGTGTATTTAGATATAATGACTATAGGGTGTCTATAGGGATATTGTGTGATAAAGGTCCTAGATACGGGTCTATTGGTAGAGAATACTTGATAGATTATCACCCAATTTAGTGCATATGGTCCTCAGGGGCTCTAGATGTACCTTTTTTAGCTACTGTACTTAAATATGTTGCGCTCTTGTCCTTGGCATAACTTTGAAACTATTGGTTTAATGGACTATCACCAAATGTTGTACAATGATTCTCAGGAGCTCTAGATGTGCTGTTCGTGGTTTCTATACTTTCGTCCACTTTCTATACTACTTTGACCTAGTTTACTGTGTTTGACCTTGATGGATCCAGTAACTCTAGGTGTATCTGCACCTTCGTGGTTATTTTCCTTTAGTTTACTTTTAGTATTGTACCTACGACTCAGTTAAGTGTCTTTGACTTGACTGTTCTTTTCTGGGACATATAAGGTAAAATACCTGATCATGCTGATGGATTGCTACCATCCTGTTAATCCTTGAGTAAATCGGGATGTAAAAATGTGATTTACTTTTGCACTTTCGTGTGACAGGTGGTATCGACGATGTTGTAATAGTCAGCGCTCGGGTGGTAATTCTTAAATAATGTGAATTCTTATGACACATCAAATAGTAATAACAAGAAATTCAAAGAGTAAAAGTGAAGAAAAATAACAGTGATGAGTTCTCTTCCAAAGCCATCTTTCTCCATTTGAAAAGCCCTATATACACTGTCATTATAAATACACCACCTTTCTAGCGGCAATTGATCGACGTCGACATACCAGTGCATTAAAGCACCTGTATATTCGTTTAAGTTACATGTATCACTGATAATGTTTGTGATCCAGTATGTGTATGGTGACATTATTACCAGGCGGATACACTGACAATAAGTGGTTCACTCAGGAAACATCACACTTACATGCAATATATCATAAAATGATCTGTCCAACACAAATCAATGTCACACCTGGAAAACAGCTGTAAAATTTTATGGGCCAAGTGGCTCACCAATTACACATTTGTCGCCAAATGAAAACTCTCATGTTAAGGTGTTAAATATTGCTCAACATTGTCTGGGAGTAATTTAGATGAGCTCACAAACCATAAAACTAGTTGAAATGATGTATTACAAAACAAAGAAAATTGAGCTAAAATTGACATTGGATTTGCACAAATTCTTATATGTGTCTTTCAAAATAGATGGGGTAGGGCTATATAGATTTACTGATCATATTTCAAATTGTCCGTCACAAAAGAAAATTGAGCTAAAATCTATCAATTTACGCAAAAAACATAAATCAGTTTCACACCTGAAAAACGGCTCGAAAAGTTTAAGGGCTAAGTGGTTAACCAATTACATTTTTGATATTTTATGTCGCTAATTAAAAACTCTCATGTTAAGGTGTGTAAATATTGCTTAACGTTATCTGGGAGTAGTTTAGATGGACTCACAAACCATAAAACTAGTTGAAATGATGTATTACAGAGGAAAATTGATATACAATTGAAGAATTTACTCAATTTCCTACATCTGCCCATACACTGGCAGCCATTTTGGACGCCATTTTGAATAACTAAAAATACAAATTAAGTGACCAATATAAGCGTGCCTTTAATATGCCTTTAATATAGTATTACTGACACCAACATACATCACCATTAACACTTAATTAATTGATTATACATAATAAAGTTGTCCCAATAGAAATTACAGAGGCGTTCGCTAAAACGCCTCTTGGGATAAAAGGGTTAAATATGGTTGCAAAATTGCTGGTAGTAGTCTATATAGCTTTACTGACCACGAAACTATTTGAAATGGTGTATTACAAAAGAAAATCGAGCTAAAATCGATCATTTACGCTATTTACCAAATATAACTTTACGCTGGCGGCCATCTTGGACGCCATCTTGAATATGTCAGAGTGCTTGAGAATGATGTTTTAGAACGCTTACTATGTTTATTTAGATACCGATAGGGTTCTTTCCTGAAAAAATAAGCTTGTTATGAGCTCTCTAGGTGTCTTCCTTTTCGAAATATTGCTGAATATAGGTCCCAAGTAGCGGCCATTTTGAAAACCAAGATGGCGGCCAAAAACTAGACGTACCAACTTGCTTCCATTAAAATTCCTGTACAGGAAGATCTTAACTATCTGCCAAAATTCACAATTTTATCCAGAAGTGCACACTTCATCTCAAATATTGACTTAAGAGCCCCCACTAATAACATAGGTATTCAAATGAATCAGAAACAGCTAACTAAGACATTTATGAGGATTTCAAATTGAAAAAAACCCTTTGGTTGCGATGTTTTTTTAAAAATTATTTCAGTGCTTTAAGGGTCAGCCCTAGAGCGCCGAGGTCGCCTACTGTAGCCTATTGTATGTGTTTCTATTTGCAGTAATGTACAACCATCCGTTAAGAGTAAAATATGTCTGGAACATTTAAAGAGTGTTAAAGCTAGTTCTCAAGTAATTTTCAGTGATTTGAAGTTGTAGCGAGCCACAACTTCAAGATACTCAGATGTTTTATTTTTTAGTTTATTTTTTATAGTTGGTTCTAATAATAATAGTAATATCACTTATATTACTGTGTACCATGTAGTTCACTCTTGCCCTGTAGAAAAAAGGTCACAAACGGAGGGTGGTGAGAAAGATTATCACTAGCATACATCCTTAAAGGTGATCTATCACCCCTTATATGGTATGAATAATTATGTCCTTATATGGGGTGATTGGCTATCATGTGACCCTCTGAGAGGGTCACATGATAGCTAATCACCTTATATAAGGAAACACTTGGGCCCCATCTTGTGGCAACTTTGATTTATTTGTCACAAAATTATTTATACTATATAAGGGGTGATAAATCACCTTTAAAGCCCTAGATTAATTTTTTTTTCACCCACTTGAAGCTGTGTCTTATTTCTGCGAATCACAACTTCAAGTGGCTGGAAATTACACACATTTCTTTTAATTTAAAACCAAACATTTGCAAATCAAGGGTGTTTAAACACGCGTGTGGTTCCCGATAACAGTGATTTAATCGGCTAATAAATCGGATTAAAAACGACTATAATTGCGCTTAATAGCGGTGGAAGGTTAATTAATATTTATGTTATATTATCAGAAAAATCATAAGTGAACTTATCATACTATAAATACATACGTTCTGAATCGTTATTTAAATGTCTTTGAAAAAAATTTCTAATTCACTAATAAAAAATATTCAAAACGCCTGTCCGTGTATATTTTTGTCCACGGACAGAGTTCTGCGATTTTTGTATATAATTTTACACGGATATGATTTGGAAGACGTACTCACCGTGAATATTATTCAAGGACATGGTCAGACAAACACGACACGATCAGACATCCTCAGCGGACCGAGCTCAGATCAAATGGGTGAGATTTAAGTAATTTCCGGAATGTTAAGATTGTTTTGACAAGTACGAAAGTAGTACGAAAGTACAAAACTGCGAAACTGCGAAATTATAAAACAACGGAAGTACGAGAAAACGAAACAACGAAAGTACGAAACAACCAAAGTACGAAACAACGAAAATGCGAAACAACGAAAGTGCGAAACTGCGACACAACGAAAATACGAAACAAAAAACAAGGAAAGTACGAAACAACAAAAGTACGAAAGTACGAAACAATATTGAATCTTTACGCGTGAGCACGGAAATGTCTTTAAAATATATACACATTCTTTTGCTGGTTTTTGTCAATATATTAAAAAATATTATCTTGCCAAGTATGATTCCACCTGCATTATTCAAAATTGTTATGTATGTCAAAAAATTAATACCTAATTTTTCTCACCTTCACTCATTTATTTCACACTTGAAAATATCTTTACAGCTAGTCTTTTTCTGTTTATTTTGTATTCACACATCAATTTTTTCTACATTTAACAGTGTTTAAATGTTACTGGTATGTTAAATTATTGTGTCTTTTTTTGTTTGTTTGTTTGTTTGTTTCATTTCTACTGCCGCACTGATAATAATTATTTATTTTCATTTTTCACTACAATGTTTTAGGTGGCTATCATGTGAGCGACTTTAAAAGTCTTAATGATGGTCTCCTGCTAAATTAATCATATATGCTTCTTATTATTACTGTGTTTATATGGCAAATAAATGTTATGTTATGTTATGTTATGTTATGTCTTTAAAACCAGAGTACCAGAGGGGGTTCGAGCCCGCGATACCGCGATACTGCGTTTTGGTTTTGTATCCTTTTGTGCTACATATAGCGGATACAAGTAAGTAGATACTGCATGGCATGAAGGCAAAAGGCGGTATATGCTTATTTAAAAACATATTTGAAAGTCAAATTTTGAATGTTTCGAATATCCAATAAGTAACCAACTTCACGGCGAATGTCAAATAGCGAATGTTCAATATGAAAAAACAGCCCAGATTCACCTTCAGATACTGCGTTTTAGTTTAGTGTCTGCAAGCATTACATATAACAGATACACGTAAGTAACCAACTCACGGCGAATGTCAAATAGTGAAATAGCGGATACAAGTAAGTAGATATTGGCTTTTGACTATGCATGACATAAAGGCAAAAGGCAGTATGTGCTTATTTCATCAATATCTGAATATTAAATTTCGAATGTCCATTGTTTCGAATATACGATTTTAAAGTGACCAACTTCACGGCGAATGTTAAATAGGGAATGTCCATTGCCAAAAATCAGGCCACATTCACATTCAGATACTGCGTTTTGTTTCTGTATCCTCTTGTGTTACATATAGCAAATACAAGTAATTCGATTCTGTATTTTTACTATGCATGGCATCAAGTCAAAAGGCGGTATTTGCTTTTTAAAAATATATCCTTATGTCAAATGTTGAATGTTTCGAATATCTAATAAGTCAACAACTTCACGGAGAATGTTAAATAGCGAATGTCCAATGTAAAATACAGGCCACATTTAGATACTGCGTTTTGGTTTTGTATCTTCTTGTGTTACATATAGCTAATACAAGTAAGTAGATACCGTCCTTTGAATATGCATAGTATCAAGGCATAAGGCAGAATGTGCTTAGTTAAAAAACATCTGAATATCAAATTTTGAATGTCCAATGTTTTGAATATACAATAAGTAGCCAATTTTACGGCGAATGTCAAATAGCGAATGTCCAATATCATGAACAGTCCGAATTCACATTCAAATACTGCCTTTTGGTTTTGTGTCTGCCAGCATTACATATAGCAGATACACGTAAGTAGATACTGTCTTTTGACTATGCATAGCATTAAGGCAAAAGGCCGTATGTGCTTATTTAAAAAATATCTGAATATCAAATTTTTAATATTGAATGTTTCGAATATTCATTAAGTGACCAACTTCACGGCGAATGGCAAATAGTGAATGTCCAAGATCAAAAACAGTCCGGATTCACATTCAGATACGGCGTTTTGGTTTTGTATCTTTTTGTGTTACATATAGCGGATACAAGTAAGTAGATAATGTTTTTTGACTATGCATGACATAAATGCAAAAGGCAGTATATGTTTATTTCACCAATATCTGAATATCAAATTTCCAATGTCCAATGTTTCGAATATCCAATAAGTAACCACCTTCACGGCGAATGTCAAATAGCGAATGTCCAATATAAAAAAAAACAGTCGAGATTCACATTCAGATAATGCGTTTTGGTTTTGTATCATCTTGTGTTACATATAACGATTGGTTTAGTATCTTCTTGACTAACAGATACAAGTAAGTAGATACCGTCTTTTGATTATGCATGGCATCAAGGCTAAAGGTAGTATGTGGATTTTCGCCAATATTTGAATATCAAATTTCGAATGTCCAATGTTTAGAATAGGCCTATCTAATAAGTAACCAACTTCACGGCGAATGTCAAATAGCGAATGTCCAATATAAAAAAACTGTCCAGATTTACATTCAGATATTGCGTTTTGGTTTTGTATATTTTTGTGCTACATATAGCGGATACAAGTAAGTAGATACTGTATTTTTACTATGCATAGCATCAAGTCAAAAGGCGGTATGTGCTTATTTTAAAAATCATGTGAATTTCCAATTTTGAATGTTGAATGTTTCGAATATCCAATAAGTAACCAACTTCACGACGAATGTCAAATAGCGAATGTCCAATATAAAAAAACTGTCAAGATTCACATTCAGATACTGCGTTTTGGTTTTTGTGTCGTTTTGTGTTACACATAGCTGATACAAGTAAGTAGATACTGTCTTTTGACCATGCATGACATAAATGCAAAAGGCGGTATATATTTATTTCACCAATATCTGAATATCAAATTTCGAATGTCCAATGTTTCGAATATCCAATAAGTAACCAACTTTACGGCGAATGTCAAATAGCGAAAGTCCAATATCAAAAACAGTCCGGATTCACATTCAGATACTGCGTTCTGGTTTTGTATCTTTTTGTGTTACATATAGCGGATACAAGTAAGTAGACACTGTCGTTTGACTATGCATGACATAAATGCAAAAGGCAGTATATGTTTATTTCACCAATATCTGAATATCAAATTTCGAATGTCCAATGTTTCGATTATCCAATAAGTAACCAACCTTACGTTTTGAATGTCGAATGTTTTGAATGTCCAATAAGTAACCAACTTTATGGAGCTCTACAAATCTATGTGTAGACACCAGAAACAATCTTCTAGGTGCATTTAAAAAAAAAAGTTATGAGCAGACATAGATTTTTCATGTAAGTCAGGCGGCCATTTTGAAATTCTGTACAGTGTATTGCTTTGAGGTTTTTTGTTATTATTTTCTTTTTGAATTCCTCATACCTAAAAACCTAGGTGTGGACACCAAAATGAATCTCCTAGGTGCATTTTTTTGAAAGTTATTATCAATCATGAATTTTTCACGTGTGCCTGGCGGCAATTATGGGTCTATTTTTTTAAAAGTCTACCCTGGTTATTTTGATAGCCACATGACCCCAGTACATGAATGTAAAGTCCAAGTCTCTGTCTCTTTCATTGTATACGTGGTACTATGACAGAGCCAGGAGTATATTGATTGCATGGGAAAATATGGCTGATGGAGAAAGGGAATTTAAATTTTAAATAAAAGCCATTTTCGGACTAAAAACAGCAAGTAATTATATATAATAGCGAAGTTCACGTAAAATTTTGTAAGACACTAAATACAAGTTTCCAGAGGAATTGAACGAATGAGAAAAGGGTGAAGGGGCAAGTTAGTTATCAGGCATCATTAAAATATAGTTTTAGTTAAAAAACATGATTACCTGTGTAATAATTACATTTAATTTTAAGAGATATATCTCATGGGAAGTATCACTAAAATACAGACATTAAATTATTATGAAGTGGGACTATATTGCATGACAAAATACGGCTTAAGGGGCAAGGGAATTTAAAAGTGCGAATAAAAGCTGTTTTCATGCTAAAAATAAAATAACACGGAGGTAATTGGATATAATTGCAAATGCCCTTATTTCATATAAAATTATATAAAAATAGGAAATACATTATTACAGAGGCACTGAAATAGATATAAATTGCACGAGAAAATATGGTTGGAGGGGCAAGGAAATATTAAAGCGTCAACAGAAGGGATTTGCATTCTGAAAACAGCACAATCTGAATCTTAATCTTAATCTGCTCTGATGTAATTGCAAAGGCCCCTATAGTCCATGTAAACAATACGTCGAGTATGATATAAGATTTAAAAGTTAAAGAGGCACTGAAATTGTTATAAATTGCATGATCAAGTACGGCTGAACGGGCAATAAAAGTTAAATCTTCAATAAAGCTATAAAACCGAAGTAATTAGCGTACATGTACTAGCAAAGGCACTTAGTTCATTTAAACGTAAGTCAAATGGGAAATAGAATTAAAAAAATACAGAAGCACTACAATGGGCGTAGATTAAATGAGGAAATACGGCTGAAGGGGCAAGGTAATTTTATATCCTTAATAAAAGCGATTTGCATGCTAAAAACAGTAAAAACGAAGGTAATTTAATATAATTGGAAAGACACCTTATTCACTGAAATTATCTAAAATAAGAAATTGAGTTATGTCAGAGGTTTACAAATAAGGCTTCATATATCTTTTTAATAGTTTTGTTGAAATGCCATCATGGACATGGCTGTCCTTTGAACTCAAGTAGAAATTATTTTTCTTACGCAATCTTCGCTAGAAATTCGAACTTAAATATACTCCTCTGTTTTTATTGATATAATTCTTAAAAAAATTGTGACTAGGTTTTTTAATTTGAGATGCCAGTGTAGGGCCTAAATTAATAAAATATTCATTGAAATTGTTCAAAGTATATGTTTATTTTTAAGTAATTTATTATTAAAATAGAATAACTCAGGATAATTGTCAGCTTTATGATAATTTCCCATTACTTCCTTATCCCATTCCATGTCTTTTTATTATTAGTTTTTGGCTTGCTTGATATTATGTTTTAATATATTGTTATATGTTAGTAGATTTGTTTTTAATGTGCTATATTCTCCTGAGCTCCTATGTGTTCTCTTTAAAGTAGAGTAAAGCTTATCTCGGTATTTTATTGAACGAATAATACCTCCAGTAATCCATTTAGATATTTTGTGTTTTTGCAATTTGATTGTTTTTGAAGGCATTATTTCGACTCTAATATCTGTGAGAGTTTGGATGATAAAATTATTGTTTTGATTAGGGTCTGATGAAATGTTTGTATCTAATTTGTCATATATATTGGCATCACCAATTTTATCTTTATACGCTAGTATAGTTTTCATATTCATCTTATTTATTTACGGCAAGTGATCGGAAATATGTGAGGTAATGACGTATGGCTCCTAGAAGTTGCTTGTGCACAACAACGGCCACACCGGGATACTGCGTTGGCTCACAGGCTAGACTAGGCGAGAATAGCATACAGCGAGATTCTGTATATCTGAATCCCCATTCGTGTATGAAGTTAACCAGATGTCATCTGAGAGATAATGTCTACTACAGGAAGAGGAAGAACACTTCAATAGGCAACAGAAATGGAGAATAGGGTGATTGTGCAACCAGGGCACACTAAAACTCGACATGTGGTTCAGGATTGGCTCACAAGTACGCACAGAACTAGTGTCTATACCTGATGTCTCTAGTCGTAGTTTTAATCCTGGTGTCACAGATTCTATCCAGCAAACCCTAGATGTAGTTTTATAGTCGCACCTGAATTGCCAGGATGTGCCAGCGCGGGAGAGCGGAGCAAAGGATAATGGGGGCTGCAATTATATCTAATGACTTTTAATTCTATCTAATGGCTTCTAATAACTTCTGATGATTAACTTGCCCCTTCAGCCGTTTATTTCTCTGACATAACTCAATTCCTTATATTAGATAATTTCAATGAACAAGGGGTCTTTTCAATTATATTAAATTACCTTCGTTTTTTACTGTTTTCAGCATGAAAATCGCTTTTATTGAGGAATTAAAATGTCCTTGCCCCTTCAGCCGTATTTAATCATGTAATCAACGCCCATTGTAGTGTTTCTGTAATTTTTAAATTTTATTTCCCAGTTGACTTAATTTTACATGAACTAAATGCCTTTGCAGGTACATGTATGTCTAATTACTTCGGTTTTATAGCTTTATTGAATATTTAACTTTCATTGCCCCTTCAGCCGTACTTGATCATGCAATTTATAACAATTTCAGTGCCTCTTTGACTTGTAAATCTTATATCATATTCGACGTAGTTTTTACATGGACTAGGGGCCTTTGCAATTATATCAGATCAGATCCATTTCAGTGCCTCTGTAATTTGTATAATGTATTTCCTACTTTTATATAATTTTATATGAAATAAGGGCATTGGCAATTATATCTAATTACCTCCATGTTATTCTATTTTTAGTCCGAAAATGGCTTTTATTCAAGATTTAAATTCCCTTTCCCCATCAGCCATATTTTCCCATACAAGCAATACCCTTTTCAGTTTCTATGTAATTTTTAAACTTTATTTTCAATTTGATGAAAATTTACGTAAACTAACAGGTTTTGCAATTATATCTTATTATTAGCGATTTTACATTTCCTTGCCCCTTCAGCCGTATTTCCTGATGCAATCTATGCCAATTTCAATGTCTCTCTAATTTTTACCTTGTATTTCATACTTTTCATAATTTTATATGAAATAAGGGCATTTGCAATTATATCTAATTACTTCCGTTTATTATATTCTGTTTGAAAATAACTGTTATTGGCAATGTTAAAATCCCTTGCCCCTGGAGCCGTATCTAGTCATACAATAATTAAGACTTGTTATCATAATAACTTGAAAATATATATTTTGTTGATTTGCTTACATAATTTTAAATTAAATACAACATTTCCATAAGTTTTGATTCCTGTTTCTTTTAATAAAAGGTATTTAATGACTCCTTATAGTTAACTTGCCCCTTTAGCCGTTTATTCCTGATTTCATCGGTTAGAGTTATTTTAATTTTGTTTACCATTTTACATGAACTAAGAGCCTATGCAATTCTATCTCATTATTTTAGTTTTTCGTCTTTTTCTAGCATAAAAATAGCTGTTGTTGACTAATTAATTTCCTTTGCCCCTTCAGTCGTATTTTGCAATGTGATCATTTCCGATTCAATTCCACTGTAATTTTAATTTATTTACTATTTGACATGATGCTACATGAAATAGGGGTCACTGTAATTATATATAATTACTTCCATTTTTCTGTTTTTAGTATGAAAAAAACTGTTACTTATAATTTTAAATTCCCTTGCCCCTTCAGCGGTATTTTGTCATGTAATCTTTACCCATTTCGCAATAATTTTAAATTCTATTGATTTTTTACATTAGATTAAAATTAAATGGAATAATTACATACGTTTTGCTGGCTGTTTTTTTTGTTTTAATGACGCCTAATATTAAACGTGTTTATTCAGCTGTTTCTTTCTCATTCGGTAATTGTTATTTTATTTACTATTTTTATGTTTTTACATCAACTAAGGGTCTCTGATTAAGTTAGTTTTTTTTTAGCAGTTATAGACAATTTGATATTCCCTTACTCCCTCAGGCGTATTCTGTCATGCAATCTATACCCATTTTATTATAATTTTTCTCATATTTTACACAAATTTACATGGTATATATTATATCTAATTACTTTTGTTTTTTAGAATGAAAACCTTTTATTTACGATTCAAATATTGATGCCCCTTCAACCATGTTTTCCAGTACAATCTGTCCCTATTTCATAAAAATTGAAAATTCTACATTTTATTGTTTTTTAACATGAGATATATATCTTAAAATTAAATGTAATAATACGTTTTGTTTTAATGACCTCAAAAATTAACTGACCCCTTCAGTCGTTTTATATGCGTTCGGTCAGTTCCTCTGGTCATTATTTTCCTTAATATTTTACATGAAATAAGTTTCTTTAAAATTACATGTAATTACTTCCGTTTTTAGGGGTCACAATGCCATTTTGCAAAACTATTTTAAAAATCCCCTATGTTGGCCAAAATATGCCTTAAAAAAACTTGGGGCAGGCCCCCGCAGCCCCGGCACATCCCTTTGTTCAGATCCTGAATCCGCCCATGGCTTATGCGTGACTGAGTGAGTGAATATTGCTTCACGTCGCTTTCTGCACAATCATATCAATAGCGAGACAGAAGGAAGCCCGATGCCGGGACTATGCCCTACTCTTATTTCGAATGACTTCAAGGGTTCTTTATAGTACACAGTAGCATAAGCAGCACCGTACACTCCAGGCCTTTGAACAGTTTGGAGCAATGTATATGCACAACCACGACAAATATCCGGCCATACCGGGATTCGAGCCTGTTACCTCCAGGTTACAAGCCCCATGCTGTCGATACGAATGAGCCATCAGGGCCGGTGTAGCCGTTTCAGCGTACCCCCTTTCAGCATACCGGGGGGGGGGTACGTTGAAACTAGTTTCAGCTTACCGGGGGTACGTTGAAACTAGTTTCAACGTCCCCCCCCCCCGGTAAGTTGAAACTAGAAAAAGGCCAGTTTCAAGTTACCCCCTAGTTTCAGATTACCCCCAGGGGTACGTTGAAACTACCGTTAGACCTAGATTAGAGTAGATGATTCGCTGAATACACATGGTGGGCCCAACCACATGCGCAACATGGTCAACGTTCACAAGAGTGGGGCGCCGCCATGTATATACTATGGTTCAGTCAAACGACCAAACTGCTTAAATTAAAATTAGTTCATTTAAATTTATCTGCTCAAAAACGCAATCAAAATACAGCAGACTGCAGCATAATATTTATCATTTACTTATAATAGTCAAGGCATATAAATAATGTTATGAATATTGTATAAATTTGTCCGATTATTGGTCTAACTCGGGGTCCAACGCTACCGTTCGATTTTTCTTATGTGCCGGAAATGTGGTTGTGATGACTGGCATCGCGTATATTGTAACCATGCGGGCAAGATAGGCCCCTATGCATATATCATCTGTATTAACCACTTAAGCTCCCTTATTTCTTACATTAACCTATTACTATCCCTGGTCATCTGCATTAACCCATAAACACCCTCGTTATCTGCATTAACCCCTTAAGCTCGATTTATTTGTTATTTTATCACTAGAAATAATTATAGTCCTACGAAATAAACAGTGGCAACAGTCTTTAAAACAGGCGAAAACATGACACACGTTACATATGCCATCTAGATAGCTCTATAGATAACAACGACAGCGCGAGACTATTTTATTTCGTCAGATGACCCTAGGGATCATAAGGTCATATGGAGAATAAAGGGTTTCCAGACATCGTGCTAATAACATTTGATTTCGCTAGTCGCCATAGAAATCAAATTGTTACATGGAGATTCAAGTGTTTCAAAACCTCGCGCAAACAGTTGTTTACGTTAGTTTCAGTAGGGGTCGAAGGTTTATATAAAGATTAAAGTGCTTTGAGATCCCGCGCTAACAATTTTTCTCGTTAGTTGTCATTGAGATTAAAGCGTTATATGAAGATTAATGTGATTTTAAACCTCTTGTCAACATATTTTTTTCCGTTAGTTGCCTTAGAGATCAAAGGGTTATACTTATGGAGAATAAAGTGTCTCTAAGAAATGTCCCAATGCCATGTGATCAAAATATAAAATATAATTTATTGTTTTCATTAAAAATTGAGGGGGTGATTTGAAACTTGGGGGGATAACTTGAAATTAGTTTCAGATTACCCCCGGGGGTAACCTGAACAGGAGGGTAATCTGAAACTGTTACACCGGCCCCTATGGCTTATGCATAAATTAAACCATATGGCCATTTTACTCGGAACCCCACGGAAGATTTAGAGGTCAAATCATAGGCACTCCACACCCACCCCTCCCTCCGTATTATACAATATAGCGCAAATTTTCTATATTTATCCACACACTTACAATAATTTCTTGTTAACCATCAATGGGCACTTTCAGAATTTCAGTATGTACATAATACGTATGTAGAATTGATAAAATATGCATGTTACAAAATATAAGCAATTAAATACGTTTTCAAATATATTTTTTTAATTTAAAAAAGTCGATTGTTCTTGCTCTTCATATAAATCTTTTTAATAATAACTGAAAAATTGTATTTTTGTGTAAAGAAACCGTAAAATGGTAAATTATCGTTGTAATTTTTCTTGAAAAATGTCGAATAAGTAAGACTGAGTCTGAGTCTGGAGAGTGAGAGTTAGGTTGAGCACCGAGGACTAGTGCCAGGAGTCAATTCAGAGGATGTGGATGACCTCTGAAACAAAAGCACTACTTCTACTGGACCTTCTACATCCCATGCTAACCCACCATAGCCTTGCATGTTACTCCGTATGATAGCTGCTAGTTTGGCATATTATTTTCGTTAAAAATGCCACAACACCTACAAATTATCTTTTATAAGGCTTTAAAGTAGTACGTTCGGCTTCTGCGTAGTTGAGAACATATATTTTGAGCCCCAAATCATCTAAATCGATCAAATGAGTCAAATTTTATGGTGAAAAATAGATTTTGTGGACCGCTAATGGCGGCCATCTTGAAAAAAATGGCGGCCATCTTGAATTTGTGGGTGGCTAACGGTTTTTTAAGGGTGGCCCCTGGGGAGTGTTTGTGCCAATTTTAGTGCTTGTATCACCATTTGAAAGATTTCATAACAATGCAATTTATGTATTTTATTTAGTTTTTACTCTTAAAATAAATACAGTAGGGCCTAATTAGGCCTAAATTAGTTTTCATGCATGGTTTTTACGCGGGTGTTTTTAAGGTAAAATTATATTTTAATGACTTTTATTTACACTTTTTTAATTACTATCCTTTTCACCCGAATTTTCTCATACAATAGCGATAGGCAGTATTTGTTCACTTGTAAAGTAAGCAGATAATGCCTTTTGGCTTTGCACGGCAGCATAGGCTACCCAGTTCGTAATAATTAAAATTCTACATTTTATAGTTTTTTTCATGATTTATATCTCTTTATATGTCAAAATTATATACAATAATCGCATAGCTTAGGTTTTGATGCACGTTTTTGGGTGTTAAGTTAGGAAAGACACGATGTTTGTTTGCTGTTTGGCATCGCTAGCCCTAAAACCAGGCTGCGCGGGCCTTTCGATAATTGTTTGTTTGTTTGTTTGTAAATAAATATAATTAGTCAGTGAGACCATACTGATTTCGAATGAGAAAAAAACTTGGCTGAAACTGGTTTGAGTGGAGAGAAGTGGTGTACCACCTAGCGAGTAACGGCGGACGGCCCAATACGGCGGAAGGTCCGCGACATACGTAAGTGCAGCTAACCACGTCTGATAAGAGTATCAATATTTTTTTAATCTATGTATACACATACATATTGAAGATAATTATATCAATTTATTAGGGCATTCTAAGAATTTGTTTGGTCATTATATATTCAATTGTGACAATAATTCCCAGTAATAAAAACAGTAACCATAGTAACATTTGTAATTAAAATAATAATGACGATAATGCCTATTAATAAGACGAACACAACAATATACAAATAAATAACTTAATAATTTGACTTCATAGCTTACATTCCTTATTTTATCTTTACCCAGTTCTTCTTACTTGCATGGACTGTAGCTGGATCACTGCAACTGGTGGCTCTACATGTAGAGATGGTAACCATAGCACCACCATCACAGACTGCGCCGCCTGCGAGAGTGTGCAGAACTTTGCTGCAGGTCAGATATACACTGAGAACAAACTGTTTTGCAAGTTTTTTTTTCATATAGATAGATAGATGTTTTATTGACATCATTTAAAGTCAATGCTGACTTATTTGTCATAAAAAATATATCTGTATATACAACATATGCAGCAGAGTTAACATGGATAATTCTGTAAATTACATTAAAATAATAATTATGTTAAAATCAGACTATTCATTTATATATTTAATTAAGCACAGGGCATTTAAAATATACATTATAACTACTTTAAATAACGTTAACAGCATACAGCATTATTATAATATATGTACATGAGGGGGGGGGGGGTATGGGGGCAAATAATTATTTTCCCCGCAGTAAAAAAAGATATAAAATAGCTACTATTTGTTATTCGACATGGTAGCAAAAGAGATTATGGTAATTAAATTTAAATTTTCGCGAATTCCTGATTTTATGACTTTTAACAAAATTTAAAATTCGCGATTTTTTATTTTTCCTAAATAGCGCTATCACAAAAATAATTTTCACAAGATTCTTAAATTCGCGAATTTGGCTTCCTCGCGAAATTCGCAAAAAATAAAACCTCGCGAATATTACCAGATCTACAGTATTACTATGTGGAGAAAAAAGTCATTGAAACACTGTATAGAACATGTACAAAACATACTAACTTTACATCGCTGCACTTGTATCATTTTTAACTTAATAAGGCGCCATTAAAATATATTTTAATATGAATAGGCATGCCTAGAAAGCGAGCGGAAATTATTCTGAACTAAAGTAGGGGTTCATGTAATGAGTCTATAGGCCTACAATAAGTATTAGTCAATGTAACGTAAAGATAACATGTGGCTAACAAATGTCGGCCCTGCCGTAGGGTGTTGAGCGATCCATATATTGTCGGAAGGCCCAAACCGCCCACTTGCTAGCTAGCTAAACTCTATACCAAACAAAGAAGAAACAGGGCCCTGTGACACTGATTTCAGTTAGATTAGTTATTTACACTACTATTTACAGAAATGTAGTGTTATCTAAATCGTCAATGTTTAAAAAGAAGAAAATGAATCTGATGAAAATACGAATGCCGAAAATTAGACTACTCTGCCAATAGGTCTACCCACAATTTGATGAGTCGTAGGGGGAAATGTTCATGCGGCTATAGATTAGTGATACACATCAACTGTCCTACCCACTCGCTAGGTGGTACCACAATCACATGGGCGATAAAACGGGAAAAGGACGATGAGAATATCTGTCTTAGTATGAGACCAACAGAAGCTGACCTTTGACATCTGAACAGAAAATAAACAAACAAGATGTCAGCGCCCATGAACATGATCAGAGGCATGTTGGACCACGAAATATCAGTCATAACACTGTGTCTGTGTCTGTAACCTGGGTTAAAAATCAAATCTGACCACACACGTTGCTGTAAGAGCTCGCTCCCGCGAGCTGGGGCCCTTCGGGCCCCAGCTCGCGCGTCCGCTCGCTAATATGAATAGGCATGCCTAGAAAGCGAGCGGAAATTATTCTGAACTAAACTAGGGGTTCATGTAATGAGATAGTCTATAGGCCTACAATAAGTATTAGTCAATGTAACGTGAAGATAACGTGTAGGCTACAAATGGCGGGCCCAGCCGCAGGGTGTTGAGCGATCCATATATTGTCGGAAGGCCCAAGCCGCCCACTTGCTGGCTAGCTAAAGTCTATACCAAACAAAGAAGAAACATAGGGCCCTGGGACACTGAGTTCAGTTAGATTAGTTATTTACACTACTAATTACAGAAATGTAGTGTTATCTAAATCGTCAATGTTTAAAAAGAAGAAAATGAATCTGATGAAAATACGAATGCCGAAAAATAGACTACTCTGCCAATAGGTCTACCCACAATTTGATGAGTCGTAGGGGGAAATGTTCATGCGGCTATAGACTAGTGATACACATCAACTGTCCTACCCACTCGCTAGGTGGTACCACAATTACATGGGCGATAAAACGGGAAAAGGACGATGAGAATATCTGTCTTAGTATGGGGCCAACAGAAGCTGACCTTTGACATCTGAGCAGAAAATAAACAAACAAGATGTCAGCGCCCATGAACATGATCAGAGGCATGTTGGACCACGAAATATCAGTCATAACACTGTGTCTGTGTCTGTAACCTGGGTTAAAAATCAAATCTGACCACACACGTTGCTGTAAGAGCTCGCTCCCGCGAGCTTGGGCCCTTCGGGCCCCAGCTCGCGCGTCCGCTCGCTATAAATATTAAGAAATAATTGTGCATGTATATGTCTAAGTAATCTATGTTGGATAATTACAAGAACGCTAAAAATGGCAGTATATTTATCAATGTAGCTATTTTTTATTGTGAATGTGATAGCCTCGTAAATTTAACAGGGTAGAAACATCAATATTTCTCTCAGAATGAAAAACTAACCTATCCTAACCTATCAAACAGACAGTGTTGATACAGTGCTGGATTAATTCTAGTCCACCGTTTGCGACATTGGCCCTACATTAAACCAGTGTTGGGTGAATTTATAGTGTTTGCTTAGTATTGTATGTAAAAATCAAGTTAACTTACGCAACTACGTACTGCTGAAGCGAAATCAATTGTAAAATTGTTCAATACGATAAAACATTAATACGTCCCCTTGGATATAAAAGGGTGTATCTGCCACTTTGCAAAGTGGCAGATACACCCTTTCATATCCAAGGGGACGAATAAATAACGATATTTATTTCAAACCTTTATATTTATTTATACACATTTTTATTTTATCTTAATTATCATTATTAAAATGATTCAATTAATGAATGAAATACACTTGACACGAAGAACATATTTGTATTTACCCAGGAACATTGGCGTCTGTGTCTAGAGGATGCGCTAAGTATGGTGTGAGTGCCGCATGTGTGAACAGTGGAGAAACCAGGACTTGTACATGTGATACAGATAACTGTAACACCAACTCTGGTATGTTCACTGCTTTTTTTTATATAATTGTGATTTATATATTTTAAACATTGAAACAATTGTGTCATTATGGGTTAATAAATAAAAAAAAATTAGTAGCGACACAATTTCTATTTAATGTCATTAGCCATCGTGATAAACCAGCATTTATTATCAATTTCATTCACATTGTGTTGTGATTTAGTACCGTAATTCCCACCTTAAGGTTATGTAAAATTATTTAGTTTAAGACAATACGCCAGTGTGATAAGTCCAAAGAAACCCGAGAACCCTATTTTGATAGATTATAGCACAATGTTATTCAACTAGCTTCAATCAAAATATGCCATGTGAGAACACATGTGAAAAGTTGCCGAAGTAGCTAAGTATTCATTTTACCCTGCTGGGCCAATTAACTCATACAAGTTACGATATATTATAGGCTTCGGATTGGTCCAATCCGAAGCCTATAAACATCCCAGAATAAGCTCGACAACGTTTAATATGACGCGGTACTTGCACTGCTGGATCGCTTGAATTACATATGATGTGGCAAGGCGTGATAGCTTAGTGTGTACTTCATTCACCAGAGGGCTCTATCTTTCGCTACAAAATATTTCCATTTTTTCCAATAAAAATTACATTAGTCATTATTTGTTTTTTTTAATGCAACCTGTTATCTGATTTGGTTAGCGGGAGTTAATTTGTACATAGTGATTATATCTGTTGCAGATTCCCTGACATGCTACTCTTGTGACTGGGGCGCTGTTACATCGACTACTGATGTGTGTAGAGTAGGAGGAGACAGTCCTCCAGCCTCAAGTATCAAACCACTATGTGCCACCTGTAGAAGGACTGATACATATGTAGAAGGTACGCTAAGATCTATCATATTGTCTACCTTTTTCCAGTTTTCCGGCGCTGGCCTACATTGGCTGGCTGTATTATTGTCGTTATGCTCCCCCAGATACCAATTAGTTCGCAGAGTGCATATCATAATAATTTGGTCAAACGGTATGCCTTTGCTATTTATTTCTTAGATACAAACCCATTTTAGCCCTTTATCATGATCATATATTATGTATAATTAACAGTTTATGAATAATCTTCTTGTGGTAAAAAAATGTCGTCCAGCGAAATACCCCCCCCCCCTCCCACCCTCATTTTTCATAATTGATAAGTTTGGCATATTACTTTTCTTTGAATGACATAGGATGTTGCTTTTTTATAACTGCAGCTCGTAAGAAGCATGTAAACTGTCAACGTTGGAACAATGTTGCGTTATGAAGTGTGTAGTTACAAGGCACTACACCGCCACGTGCTTCACCACACTGCAATGAGTACATGCACTGGGTGAATATCAAATCAAAGCAAATTTATTTGCACAACAATTAACATTGCATCACATACATTTACATGTACTAAAACATTATATAGTCATATTACAAATACATGGCTATATAAAATAAAATATCACTCAAAGAAGTCTGTATACATTTACATGTACTAACAACATATTATATAATGCATGGACATATAACAAATGCATGGTTATATAAAATAAAATATCATTCAAAGACATCAAAAACGTAACCCAATTTTTTCACCTTTTATGTCCAAATAAAAAATTTCTTCATAGGCTTTATAGGATAATTTATCAGGGGATTTAAGAATTGTATCCAGAATTTTATACTTAGAGTTATGACATTAATGTATAGAGGGAAACGCCCCAGTTCTGCTCTAGGAGCTACGTTACTTATATATTTACATTGTTTGTTCTGTATTTGATCAAATGTCAATCGAACTAATTTATTAATGTATTTTGATTTAAATGCCAGTAATTCCTGGGCTCACACTTGACTCCCGTAGAAGAGGATTGGCTTAACCATGCTCTCGAATAGTTTTAGAGAGACAATACGGTCAATTATATTTTGAGATTTTGATATGCTAATTTATTGTTAATGATCGTGTTTGGTGTAAAAACCCTACAAATTTAGTTGATTTTTTAGATGTTCTGGCCATAGTATCTCGTGGATGTGGTACAATGGCAGCTACAGATGAATGTGATGATGAGACCATTCCTAACACAGTGACCTGCACCTGTAACGATGGCAACCTCTGTAACAACGACTCTGGAGCACCTCCTGTCTCCATGGAAACAACATGGTTGTTCATAGCTACCAGCAGTCTGATAGTCAGCATCTGATTTTAATTAATCAGTTTTCTGCCTATAGCTCTGTGTTCATAATTATAATTATATTTTAAAATTATTTTTGTTTTTCAAATGTTGAACAAATTTGAGAATTCCATATTATTTGAAATAACTTTTTATCTCCTATTCTGTGTATTTTTGTGTGAAACGTCAATATTGGATGATATAGACAGTTTCACAGAAACAGGAGATATGGATCAAATGTTGTATAAATGTTGGACCATCGTCGCAGACGATGGTTCAACATTAATCCAGCATGGGATTAATGTGCCGTACTGTAGCCGTGGTTATTTTTCTGGAAATGGAAGTCGTTGTCGATTTAACCACCATGTCACAAACGATGGGTCATTTATGTATAGAGGTAAAGGTGTAGATTTTTTCATAGTCTGATGTCAAGTCTGAAGACCTATCCTCTTACCCCCTGGTCGCTGGACCTGTTCATTCATGTGCCATTTCAACTCCCTGGGGAGCATACAGTCCTGCAGCCGTTTCGGCGCATTGAACTTATCGTACACATTGCAATCTCTGTCCTACCAGGTACTCTTTTCACCTGAGTCAAGAGAAGCATTTGAGGGTGAAGTGTCTTGCCCAAGGACACAACAACTTAACAATGACCCAAGATTGAGACGGGAGAAACATGATATTTCTCTGAAAATCCTGCACCAAGCGGGGTTCGCAACCGCACGACAGGCAGCAACATCGGCAGTCTGAAGACCTATCATCTTACCCCCTGGTCGCTGGACCTGTTCATTTATGTGCCTTTTCAACTCCTCGGGGAGCATACAGTCCTAACCATTGCGCCATGTCCCTCTCAAACATATATCTGAGTATTAACTGACACAGAATGACAGAGGTTTCTCTTGAGAGTGTTAGCTGATAAATAGTCCAAGATGTGTTGATTAATCAAAAATACGGTAAAAGTGTAAATCTTATTTGCTGTAAATTATTAATATTTCTACCAACAAAGAAAGAAAGATTTGATTTCAATTTCGATGTCCGATTTGAATATTTTAATGTAAAGCTAAGGACCCCTTTTCCTTTCAATGTCCATGCTTTTCAACTATTTTATATTATTTGATGTACTTATATATGTGTACATATTTTACAGAAAAGGAGTTGATTTGATTTCAATCCGCCGACATATCTAATGTTGAAATGATTCCATGGTAACTTAGTTCTGTAACCCAACATATACACGAACCATTGCCCAAAGGCTGGATTAATCTAAGATTCAACGAGCCCTGGGTTAATGGTTGGTCTTGGTCGGTGAATCATTATAAGGTTTGTGATGTACAGCGTCAGTAGACACGTTCTACTACACGTTGTATGAAGAGACTTCTCTGAGAAACATTCAGGATTCTGTAATGATTGTATCCCTGATAACACAATGGACTGATGGTGGGTTGATTTCGGGCTAGCGTAGGTGACGGTGGGACAACATTAAACCAGCATTAGTTCAGTATTGTGTGCTTAATAAGATTGCTTTCTTGCAAACACCAGACGTTGGAATTTATGGTAATTTACCATCGGGTCAAAGTCGCAGACATCAAACATTAAACTAACACATTAATTTGCCAGAAAAACTAAAATTCACCATCATTTAAACGACAACCAACACATGTAGTGCAATCAGCTACCATATGTAAATATATAATGTATTTCGATTATTTTATTACTATAGTGCCTACTCTTCATTTCTTCAATTTTAATTCATATTTTCATAATATTGTAGTGTAATCAGTCGATACGTTTAATAAAGTTATGTTTTATCTGTTTCCCTTGCTATATATTCTTTTTTTAAATGTTATACTTCACGGCTCATATTTGACAAGACGTGAAATATGGAGATACCATATAAAACAACCTAAAATAATATGTCAACATTCATATATGGTTTATTAATTGCTATCAATCGTGAGAACAGAGACAATAAATATATTATTAATAAAACACTTTCTGGTTCAGAAAAAAACTCGTAATTGGAAAATTTAAATAAGAAATATATAATAAACAAAATTGTAAGTAAAGTTAAGTAAATACATTTCAAGAAAAGCATGTCATAATATATTTATAGCTGTTTTATTTCGTGTTTATTGGGATATTTATGGAGGTCATCAGAAAGCAGTGGTCATTTTGTGGAGACCGTTTATGTGTGTGACTGGTCAGTAACTTATGGTGACAGCTGGTTTGGTTGCAAGTACACCTATCAATATCCAGACTGACACCCAAGGAAAGATGAGGCCTTGAGCCAATGTGGGCTTAATGCTGGGCCAGCGTCGCAGACAGTGGCCCAGCATTGAGCTAACATAGCATCAACGACTCGTCATATATAGATACCTGTGAGCACAGTGCGTGACAGGCACCGCTCATCATCCTCACACCTGACACATCATAATAGATACCTCACAGTGACACCATCACCACACCTGACTCATCATAATAGATACCTCACAGTGACACCATCCTCACACCTGACACATCATAATAGATACCTCACAGTGACACCATCACCACACCTGACACATCATAATAGATACCTCACAGTGACACCATCCTCACACCTGACACATCATAATAGATACCTCACAGTGACACCATCCTCACACCTGACACACCATAATAGATACCTCACAGTGACACCATCCTCACTACCAACACATCATAATAGATACCTCACAGTGACACCATCTTCACACCTGACACATCATAATAGACACCTCACAGTGACACCATCCTCACACCTGACACATCATAATAGATACCTCACAGTGACACCATCCTCACACCTGACACACCATAATAGATACCTCACAGTGACAC
Organism: Flabesymbios commensalis; assembly: GCA_964017125.1. Classification (NCBI taxonomy): domain Eukaryota; kingdom Metazoa; phylum Annelida; class Polychaeta; order Terebellida; family Flabelligeridae; genus Flabesymbios; species Flabesymbios commensalis. The sequence goes on from OZ024916.1 coordinate 68,751,105, forward strand.
CATCCTCACTACCAACACATCATAATAGATACCTCACAGTGACACCATCTTCACACCTGACACGTCATAATAGATACCTCACAGTGACACCATCCTCACACCTGACACACCATAATAGATACCTCACAGTGACACCATCCTCACACCTGACACATCATAATAAATACCTCACAGTGACACCATCCTCACACCTGACACATCATAATAGATACCTCACAGTGACACCATCCTCACACCTGACACACCATAATAGATACCTCACAGTGACACCATCCTCACACCTGACACATCATAATAAATACCTCACAGTGACACCATCCTCACACCTGACACATCATAATAGATACCTCACAGTGACACCATCCTCACACCTGACACGTCATAATAGATACCTCACAGTGACACCATCCTCACACCTGACACATCATAATAGATACCTCACAGTGACACCATCCCCACACCTGACACATCATAATAGATACCTCACAGTGACACCATCCTCACACCTGACACATCATAATAGATACCTCACAGTGATACCATCCTCACACCTGACACATCATAATAGATACCTCACAGTGACACCATCCTCACACCTGACACATCATAATAGATACCTCACAGTGACACCATCCTCACACCTGACACATCATAATAGATACCTCACAGTGACACCATCCTCACACCTGACACATCATAATAGATACCTCACAGTGACACCATCCTCACACCTGACACATCATAATAGATACCTCACAGTGATACCATCCTCACACCTGACACATCATAATAGATACCTCACAGTGACACCATCCTCACACCCGACACATCATAATAGATACCTCACAGTGACACCATCCTCACACCTGACACGTCATAATAGATACCTCACAGTGATACCATCCTCACACCTGACACGTCATAATAGATACCCCACAGTGCTACCATCCTCACACCTGACACATCATAATAGACACCTCACAGTGACACCATCCTCACTACCGACACATCATAATAGATACCTTACAGTGATACCATCCTCACACCTGACACATCATAATAGATACCTCACAGTGACACCATCCTCACACCTGACACATCATAATAGATACCTCACAGTGACATTATTCTCACACCCGACACATCATAATAGATACCTCACAGTGACACCATCCTCACACCTGACACATCATAATAGATACCTCACAGTGACACCATCCTCACACCTGACACATCATAATAGATACCTCACAGTGACACCATCTTCACACCTGACACGTCATAATAGATACCTCACAGTGACACCATCCTCACACCTGACACATCATAATAGATACCCCACAGTGATACCATCCTCACACCTGACACATCATAATAGATACCTCACAGTGATACCATCCTCACACCTGACACATCATAATAGATACCTCACAGTGACACCATCCTCACACCTGACACATCATAATAGATACCTCACAGTGACATTATTCTCACACCCGACACATCATAATAGATACCTCACAGTGACACCATCCTCACACCTGACACATCATAATAGATACCTCACAGTGACACCATCTTCACACCTGACACGTCATAATAGATACCTCACAGTGATACCATCCTCACACCTGACACATCATAATAGATACCTCACAGTGACACCATCCTCACACCTGACACATCATAATAGATACCTCACAGTGACATTATTCTCACACCCGACACATCATAATAGATACCTCACAGTGACACCATCCTCACACCTGACACATCATAATAGATACCTCACAGTGACACCATCTTCACACCTGACACGTCATAATAGATACCTCACAGTGACACCATCCTCACACCTGACACATCATAATAGATACCCCACAGTGATACCATCCTCACACCTGACACATCATAATAGATACCTCACAGTGACACCATCCTCACTACCAACACATCATAATAGATACCTCACAGTGACACCATCCTCACACTCGACACATCATAATAGGTACCTCACAGTGACACCATCCTCACACCTGACACATCATAATAGATACCTCACAGTGACACCATTTTTCTACCTGACACATCATAATAGATACCTCACAGTGACACCATCCTCACACCTGACACATCATAATAGATACCTCACAGTGACACCATCCTCACACCTGACACATCATAATAGATACCTCACAGTGACACCATCCTCACACCTGACACATCATAATAGATACCTCACAGTGACACCATCCTCACACCCGACACATCATAATAGATACCTCACAGTGACACCATCCTCACACCTGACACATCATGTGACATGTTACATCACACTTAACATGACCCGTTATCTCACACGTCAACTGACAAACCTGTTCACCTGGTCAACACATAAACAAAACACATACGGCCTTGCCAAATGGCTAAAAGCAAATTAAATTTACTGTATTTATTGATAGATCCACCCCTGTGCGGGACACAGACTGTTTTGTTTTTCTCAAAGCCAAAAACATCTATTGTGCTCTTTATTTCTTTTTTTCTGGCTTTTAAATTATCATTTATAGCATTGGTAAGGTCGAATAGGCTTGCAAACAGTAGTATTTTCCACATTTTTAATCAGATTTCACTGAAAAGAGCCTATGTCTCCTGACTTTCTTGTTTTATCGCCCATGTCATTCACAGTTGTTGTTAACTCACTTTCAACTGGGGCCCAGGGCCACATTTGTTGTTATACTCACTCTCAACTAGGGTCAGGGCCAGTCATGCCTTTTTGTGACTGGCGAGTGTACACATAAATAATTATATCCATGTAGTAACATACTGTTTGCTGCACGCACTATGAGATCTTTTTGTCATACACTATATGTTTCTGCCTGTTCTGTTTGCGTGCTACAGCAGTAAACATATCGTTCATCATCATTTCCATCTACTAGAAACAACAGTAGGAAGGGTTTGTCATTTCATTATCTTTTACTAATATGCCTGACTGGTCCACTACGTGTTGTCAAGACCTGAGCACTGAGTAGGCCCAGTGACGAAGATCAACATACCACATGTAATACTAACAACTTTACACGGTAATCCCTGTGGTGTTCAAATTCATACTTTTTTGTGTTTACCAGCTGTTTCACGTATAGTAACACAGTAATGTCTAGCAGGTTTAGGACTACAGTTTGTTTTTAAATTGTAAATATTTCACGCTCATCCGGAACTCATACTGTCAGAAGACCAATTGTTTATCTCGAGGCCTGTGAAAATTGTCTTTTTATAGGGTCGGACTCAAAATGTCTTTTTTGTACCTCTTCCTGTTATTTTTTATGTCATCTTCCGCCATAAACAGAGCCACAGATTACGTGTTGTGTGGTACGAAGAAGGCATGTCATCCGCATCTGCTGATCGGCGTGTCCAATCCAACACTGAACAAGCTACCATGCCTGTTCGTGTGCACACATCGAAAACTTTTCAGTCCTACCATCTACCGACCTAGACCAAATCTATTCCTGCCTCTCATCCTCTTGCTATAAGGGGATGTTAGTTTAAACCCGGGTCAAACAATTTCAAATCGCATTAGGATGGCGACGGTAAATGTAAGATCGATACGCTAGAAATCTGCATCCTTTTCCGATTTGGTGACCACCAAAAGTCTGGACGTGGTAGCGATTAGGGAGACGTGGCTAAAAGCTAAAGAAACATCGGCATTCCTTGCTGACATAACACCGCAGGGCTATAGTTTGATACATGAACCACGCCGAGGTAAACAGGGCGGCGGCGTGGCAATTATGACCAATAATAAGTTTGATGTATCACCTTGCAAAATTTCACAGTATACCAATTTCGAGTCAGTAGGTTGCAAAATATCAGCCCCGCTTTTTAGTGCACATGTAGTATGTATTTACAGACTGATTGAATATCCACTGGTTTTTTCGATCAATTTCAAAATCTGCTCGAAAACCTTTCATCCATCCCAGGAAAATTGATAATTTTAGGTGATTTCAATTTACATTTAGACATTCCATCACATCATACAGAAACGTTCACAGATATTTTAACGTCTTTCAGACTTCTTCAGCACGTCAATTTCCCAACTCACATCCACGGCCACTGGTTGGATCTGTGCATCACGCGATCAGCTAGTCAGATATTATCTTCCATTTTCCCATCTGATGGCTTATCTGACCACTTAACAGTTATAGTTGAACTACAGAGCGATCTGCATCGTCATACTGCCAATAAACAGATAACATACAGACAAATCAATCAAATTGACATAAATGACTTTTGTTAAATCACAACCCATTACAAATCCAAAACTGTCTGCTGACAGTCTTTATAAAAAATTACACGATACATTGTCATCCATTTTGAATACTCATTATCCTCTCAAAACAAAATCTCCTAAATCGCCTAAACTGCCGAATCCTTGGATTACATCAGCAATTCAAGCAGCCAAACGGACACGACAATATCTTGAACGCGTCTGGCGGGAATCTCGTTTTCCATCAGATAGATCAAAATATGTTAAGCAAGCCCACCTGTGCAATAGGATGATGGAGAGAGCTAGGCGAGAACATATTGCAAATTACATTCATGAAAATGAGAATGAAGCTGGAAAACTTTGGAGGGCGGTCAACTCGGTACTACACCGAGTTCCTAATACATCAATGCCTTCCACAAGTGATATCACCACACTTTGCCACAGTTTTTCCACCTTTTTTGTAAACAAGATAGAAAAAATAAGAATGAAATTTTGCGACCCTAAACTTAATGTGCCTCATATTCCACCACCAGAAATTAATTTTCCAATGACATCATTCGAACCAGCCACTGCAGATGAAGTTAAGAAATGAATCTTTTCTTCCCAGGACATGTCCTGTGTTCTTGACCCATTGCCTACCATCACGAACACTGTCAATTTGTCTTTGGAATCCGGCTCTTTCCCAGACGTTCTGAAAGAATCACACATCACACCCTTATTAAAGAAACCATCACTGTCTAAGGATGACATGAAAAACTATAGACCAGTTTCGAACCTAAATTTCATTTCTAAAATAATTTAAAAAATAATTTCAAATCGTATCCGGTTTCCTCTAGACAAAAACAGCCTATCAAACCCCAATCAATAAACCTCTTCATTCTACAGAAACAGCCTTGCTAAAAATTCACAATGACATCTGTATGAACATGGACAGTGGCAAGACCACAGCATTGGTCTTGCTGGACCTTTCCGCAGCCTTTGACACCTTGGACCATAACAGCATCATTGAGCTCTTGTCCGGGTGGTATGGTATTTCTGGAACAGCTCTACATTGGGTCCGTTCCTTCCTATCAAATCGGGTGCAAAGGGTTAAACTTCTGGATGAACTTGGGGAACCGTTCAAGACGGATTATGGTGTCCCCCAGGGTTCTGTCCTGGGACCACTCCTATTCACTCTATATAAAGGCCCCTGAGTAGTGTGATCAGTAGGCATAACATCTGCCACCATCTGTACGCTGATGACACACAGATTTATCTTTTTCTTTACAAAACAGATCCTGAGATGTCACTGTCGCTGGTCCAGCAGTGCTTACAAGACGTCTCCGCCCTCAGACAAAGCTAATGGTGGCGACCTTTCAATTTATTAGCTGCATGTTAAATGCACAAACTTTCAAACTATACAATATTTTTAATGACATTTTCAGGGTAGTCTAGAGGATAGTGCTCGTAAAATTCCATGACAATTGGTTCAGAATCGAATGCAAAAATCACTCACCACGGTTAATGCGAATCAGATTATATAATTGTTCACATTTACAGAACACGTCGCATATTTTCATTTGAGTTGAAATTGTAAGATTAAAAATATTCATGTATCATTCACCTATTAGCTATTATTGTTGGAAATTTTCTATAGGAACAACTATCTAGGAAGTTATTATACTTTAATGAGTTTGTTTTTTCAGTTAGTTTACCCTTTCAGCGCGTGGACCGTCTTTATAGGTCAGAATATGACGTTTATAAACGTCATATTCTGACGTCTGAAGACGGTCCACCCACTGAAGCAGAAAAATATGAATAATGGCTGTATACCCATAACACAGCTGAACAGAACTGGGCAAATAAATCATGTATGATGACTTCAAATTGAAAATAACCCTTTGATCTTCATCGTTTACATACAAATATTTCAGCGTTGTGAGGGCTAAGGGGTCACACAGAGAAGACATCCAGCTGACAAGACCTCTGACATATAAACTGCCGTGTTTTATGTCTCTCTGATATTATCAGGTTTTGCCAACTTTCTCTTTTTTGATTCCCTCTCTTGTGATAATCATAAAAAACTACAAGGGTTTGTATGTTAAGTGACAGAGAGTGTGGTCATGTCAGTACGGCACAAATATCATCAATAACATTTTTTTTCCTGCGCCTTCAACAATATGATCTTTGAAGTACGATTGCGGAAGCAGTTCGCATTTAAAGCCAAGAATTTAAATGAAAATTACCATATTTTATATGAAAATATATTAGTAATAATAAATCAACGCCTATAAAACGCGAAAATCTCATATGGATTTTATGAGACCGTTCGGTGCGCTGCACATATTTAACATAATATTTGTCTCAAGTGTAATATCTCATATTTTCATATTTATGTAAAAACTAATGACATCCTCATTTCAAGGAGATACATCGTTTTTATGTACTTATTTGTATTTAAATATGCCGGATGACGCATATATACGGCACTAGGAAATAAACAGTTAACGTGTCAAATGATCAACATGTTAACCTGGACAACACACCTACAACACAACGCTTCATTATCTACAACATTATATGGCCACTTGTTCAGTGCACACATTTCTGCATTACATTTCTCTAAAAGCTTGTTTTAATTTTATTCCACTATCATACTTTGATATTTTTTTTATTTTAGCACCCAATATTTGTGTTTTAATCCTCATTCACCTTGAGTGTATCCTATGATTGTCAAGAAAACAACATATAGGAGACGTAAAAGTGGTGAGTCGGATTTATACTATAGTCAGATTCACATTAAATTCTCCAACCAGGGTGAATGAATTTCGCGGATTCCTCAGTCAATTCTCAACCATTTTTCACATTATTTTCCATTCCCGTTGTGACTACCCTGAACATTTTTCGAACGTTTGATAAGTATTACAAAAGTTAGACCATTTGACATATAGTGAAATTCTTAGACAAAGCTAATGGTGGCGACCTTTCAATTTATTAACTACATGTTAAATGTACAAACTTTCAAACTATACAATATTTTTAATGACATTTTCAGGGTAGTCTAGAGGATAGTGCTCGTAAAATTCCATGACAATTGGTTCAGAATCGACTGCAAAAATCACTCACCACGGTTAATGCGAATCAGATTATAGTTGAAATTGTAAGATTAAAAATATTCATGTATCATTCACCTATTAGCTATTATTGTTGGAAATTTTCTATAGGAAGAACTATCTAGGAAGTTATTATACTTTAATGAGTTTGTTTTTTCAGTTAGTTTACCCTTTCAGCGCGGGGACCGTCTTTATAGGTCAGAATATGACGTTTATAAACGTCATATTCTGACGTCTGAAGACGGTCCACCCTCTGAAGGAGAAAAATATGAATAATAGCTGTATACCCATAACACAGCTGAACAGAACTGGGCAAATAAATCATTTATGATGACTTCAAATTGAAAATAACCCTTTGATCTTCATCGTTTGCATACAAATATTTCAGCGTTGTGAGGGCTAAGGGGTCACACAGAGAAGACATCCAGCTGGGACAAGACCTCTGACATATAAACAGCCGTGTTTTATGTCTCTCTGATATTATCAGGTTTTGCCAACTTTCTCTTTTTTGATTCCGTCGCTTGTGGTAATCATAAAAAACTTTTATGGGTTTGTATGTTAAGTGACAGAGAGTGTGGTCATGTCAGTACGGCACAAATATCATCAATAACATTTTTTTTCCTGCGCCTTCAACAATATGATCTGAGGGGTCGCAATTCCTATACAGAATGTCGTGAATTGATTGAATGACAAAATGATATATCCCTACACAAAATGTATCGCTATTCTCATTTTGTAATCGGGTTATTTTATGAAAAAACTGGATTTTTGTATGCACCGTGAATTGGAATTGCAAAAGGTGAATACAAATGATATTAATATACCTATAAGGGTTGTTTTACCTTTATAGGTCTAATCGCGACTACTGTAGTTTTTTGTACGTTTTATTGACATGTTAAATCACTGTTATTGGAAACGAAATGTGTGTTTAAACATCAAGATTTGTAAATGTTTGGTCGCTAATTAAACAGATATGAGTAATTTTCACCCACCTGAGGTTGTGGATCGCTATAGCGAGACACAGCTTTAACCCTTTAAACCCTCACGATGCATTAAAGCATCGTTTTGCATCTCTGAAGAATTACTTAATTTCCTGCATCTGGGGGGTTTTAGAATGACCATTTTCATGGAACTGTTTTAATAATAACAATATTTTTTTTTCATTGTGTCACCCACTTCAAGTCATCTTCATCCACTACAAGTCGAGAATTGCGACAGCAATTCGGGCTTGTAGTGGATGAATACGACAATGGTAAATTCAGGCTTGAAAGGGTTAGGTGAGTGAAAGTGTAAATTATTTAATTTAGTTGTTTAAGGGTTAATTACTTGTAAATAAGCCGTTTTTAACATTTGCAAGTGGACTCAACATCCGATTGTAAATATATATTATGATTCAAATTACACAGACTCAAGTATTTATAACAAACTTAAAGTTATGAGTGACAATTTAAATTAGGTAACTTAGAGGCCAAAGGGTTAATGAAAAATACGCAAATTATACAGAGAGGCGACAACATCAGAAAATGATAAATAATATGTGATTTTAAATAATGTGTGGAGCATCAGGAAAATACAGTTTCAAATCATGATGTAGGCTACGTGGTAGTTATTTGACAAACCAATTGGTGCATTTCAAATCGTATGAAACGCCTAATAATTAAATAAGGCATGTGAAGAACGCTATTTTATCCTTTTAAATGCATTCCTTGCTAGATGCATTCCTTACAAATGTTGCATATAACAAGGAAGTGTCGTAGTCTTTTTTTATAATTTTAATCATATTATTAAAGTGGTGTGTTATTAATGGTGTAAATCCAAAGTGGCTGTAAGGTGCGGTGACGTTCCATCCTTTTAGAGGTCTCGTGGGCAAGCCCAGGGGCTTCATTTTCATGGTTGCGTGGCATTCTAGCAAAATGCTAGTCAAAAATAGGAATGAACTTACTATACAGGTTTTGAATTAAAAATAGTTTGAGCTATTGCAATTCATTCGATCAAATGAAATGAATGTATAAGGTTTTTAAGCCACCTTTGTGCACATATAGGCTAACCTGAGCAAAGTCATTCGATCAAAGACCATCCGATACACATGGAATGGCGTTCCTCGAAAACGTTCTGAAGAGGAGTGGTCAATAATCACATAAAACCGAGCTCTCGTGTGACTTCCAGAATAACGCGTGAGTCTGTAACATTTATATAATGATATAATACCACGCGAGTACCTGCTCAGCAAATGCGAAGAATTGAAACACTGTTGCCTTAATGTTGGGCCACTGTCTACGACGCTCTCCCAGCATCTCGTGTGTGCTGGGAAAGCCAGCAGACACAAAAGCATTAGGTGTGTGAATATCAATCCGTTTTGATATTACCTCTTTATTTTGTACCTGTGACACTAATCAGCTTATTTAAAATGGACACTAAATTGTTTATTTCAGGATGGTTAAATATCGTAAGGAATAAAATATCGTCATATTTTCAAATTATTGTTCACATTGTTGATGTGACTTTATGTGACTTTCTGCAACAACGTTTAACCCTTGTCCTGCTGAATTGCTTCAATTGTATTTTTCTTCATTTGAAGCTGGAATTGCTAACGCAATTTCCAGCTTCAAATGAAAATGAAAAAAAATGAAAAAAAGACATGTCTAAAATTAAATTATTGGATGAACTAAGCATCTACTAAATACTATTTTATCAAAATTAAGTGATATTTGTATTGATCTAAAACATCCTTTCTGGGTATATATCCGGGCATAGCAGGACAAGGGTTAATTGTCACCACCCCATTGGCTTATTGCAATTTGTTTTGATGGTCCTTACATCGCTAAGCACGGCTATTAGTCGAGCAAATCACTGTTATTGGGAATGAAATCTGTGTTTAACCCTTTAAGACCCCACGATGCATTAAAGCATCATTTTAAATCCCTGTGAACATATGTAATTTTCTCACAATTAAGTGGTTTGGAATGAAAATCTCCATGAAACTGGTTCACCAATGCATGGTAATTTTGTTCAATTTTTAAACCACATCAGATCATCTTCATCCACTACAAGTCGAGAATTGCGACAGCAATTCGCGGCTTGTAGTTGATGAAGATGACAATGATAAACTCAGGCTTGAAAGGGTTATAGTCCCTGTGAAGTGATTTCAGTTGACCAATATCATTAAAGTATATATCACAATGAACTATCTTCTATCTTAGCAGATTATTTTAGTCTACTAGCTATCAGTTATTTTCAAAAATAAAAACTGAAAATGTGCACATTTTCTGGGCTGGGCGGATCTCACAACTCATGACTTCACGCACAAAAAACGCCCATTATTGAATCTGAATTACCATTAAAACTGCATCGGGTATATGTTTCATGTTTCTTGTATTTGGACATGAGCTGAACCAGATTTCTATTCATTTCAATATGCCCGCATCGACAAGGTGAACTAGGGGTGAGTGAATGCTGGACGCTGGTCTGGAGCGGTCGCGGTGATGACCATCAATTCTAGTGCTGCACCTGCATTCAAGCAGCGTTGGACTGGCGTCCCGTGTTGACTCTGGTCAATTTTATAAAATCATACAGTACATCATCAGCTACATGTATATGTACTTTTATCATAACAAGCCTAGCATGTCTCCATCTTGGAAACTCACGAATTAGCTCTGCCCCCTACTTTTGCCTTTGGGGAAATCGTTCCCAGTGGTATAAAAATGGGAGCTGAGCACTTTAGTTTCTAAAATAGTATGAAATATGACATTATGCAGAGTAGGTTTGGGGACTACATGGGGTCTTTAAACATCAAAATTTGCAATTTGTGTGTCCCACATTAAACAAATATGAGTAATTTTCACCCATTTCATGTTAAAGTGCAGTTACATCTCATTAGAATAATGCCTTAACGTGGGGACTTAAAGCCCTGTCTTTATAGGTGAATTTATCATCTAAATAGGTGTATGCCACATTTTTCATGAAATGTTTGGTCTCAGCGTACACTGACCACCAGCATAGAAAACCACAGCTTTTGCTGTGCTGTCAATCTCTGACGTTGAACCATGCTGTTCACGTCAAGCTCGGACTAACTCTACCTAGTCCTCGTGGACTAGCTTGTCAGAGCTGTCAGCCGTTCTGTCACCAGCTACTTCATTTACATCAAACATCTCATTCTGGACAACGGCCAGACACATAACCAGATATGACCTCAACGCTAGGTCAATGTCTCACTTCAGGTTTTGCGTAATATTGACTTCATGTTAGAGCGGCGTGGTGGACGTGGCTCAGGGCGAGGGCCCTGGTGAAGTTGTTAAAGCTGCCTGCTTGGGAAGTCGGAGATCGCGGGTTCGAACCCTACTCTGGCCTTCAAGTTTTAGAAATCAGACTGCCAGGGCTTGAATTTCAAATCCTGTTTCTGGAGGGAAGTGTCATCTCACCATCATCAGGAGGTTCTCCTGGCCCAGTTTAGCCGATATGTGCACAAAGGTGGACTAAAACCCATCCATTTCATTTACTAATGATGTCGGTCCACAACCGAGCTGATTGAGTCACTGAGGAAGACATTTGATATCTAACTAGGATTCCAGGAAATCATACTAATAAAAAATGTACCTTTTGTATATATTTCTGAAACAAAAAGATACCTTTTAAGATTACCCCATCAAGTTGACAAGTTGATATTCTTTATTTAGATTTTTCTAAGGCGTTTGAGTACCACATCACTTACTGTTACTCAAAATGAAATTGTATGATTTTAATAGTAGCTTGCTTTGTCAACAATCATGTATAGAACTTCAATCTGATATAGACCCAATGTACAATTGGTTACAATTGTGGCAAATGGATTTCAATGTTTTTAAATGTTATATAATTTCCTTCCTAGATCTAAAGATCTTATTTTACCCAATTATAAAATAAAGGATGTGCCCTTGCAAAGAGTAGACGAGATACGCGACTTGGCCGTTACAATAACCAGTTCACTTTCTTGGAATAGTCATATAGACACATTATACGTAAAGCAGCTCGCATAAGTGGTTTAATCAAGTAAGCGTACGTTAGAAAGGCATGCATCTTTGCAAACGAAGTATCTAATGTAATGCTCACTAGGTCACCCATTATTGTAATATTGTACTATACTATGGAGTGGCACTAGGCGTAAAAATATAAAAAAAATATTGAGAAAATTCAGAGGTCAATGACCCGATATGTTTTTAATTATGCTGAAGTATTTTAAATATTGACTACTAATGACGAACATTCTAACTTTAACTATGCGTCGTGAATATACTGGGTTTGTTGTCTTTTGGAAGTGTTTATACGGTAATTATGTTTTTGATGTTAACGATTTTGTTTTTCCTCTGATGGTGGATGCTCCTCTTGATTCTGGATTTCTGATGGCATCGCCCTTGTGTTGTACAGACTGCATCAAAAATAATAGTTCCTATGTAGAATTATTGACCATCTAATGTACGTGTTATCACTAGTTGTATCTAGTACACTGAGTAAACTGATATGAATATTAAAATAAATATTCAATTGAATTTAAACTATGTCATTTCACATTTTTGGTAGATATTGTATTAATCAGGTCCACTGCATATACGTATAATGCATACTTTTTTCTGTTGCGGTACATCTAGCTGCTCTAAATTATTATTTCAATAATGATCATTCCTGCTTCATAATTGAAAACAGAAAAATTGTAGAAAAGTAATATTTTGTTAAAAAAAACAAATAAACTTTTGACACTGAACATTGCCTCACGATCACGATTATATAGTGTCCAACTTAGTTAAAAATGTTCTTTCCGTGTGTAACGTAAGTTGTGTGCCGCAATTAATGCATATATATTACATGGCCTCCGGGCTCAGTTTTTAAGACCTTCGTCAATTCTCAAATATATCGTTTAGTTGAAATGACATTACAAATATATTGTCAAGTCAGAAACAATGGATTATATTGAAATGTATTTTGCTAGTTTATCGCCTGTAAAATATAATCATTTAGTGACTAAATTAAGAATTTTTATGAGAATGATCTCCACAGGAGTGAAAGGGTTACACATACCAATGTCTAATGATATTCAATATAGCGTGTATTGTACCTTCAGTTTGATATAAAGACATGCATGCCACTTGTTGGACCATCAGAATGTGAGTTAGTGGAAGAGATGAAGTGAGTGAATGAGCGCGTGCTGTGATAAATTCACCTGTATACACTGGTTTCAAACTCAACTCGGTGAGGCCGTCATTACCGCGATCGCCTAGTCACAATAATTGGGGAGGAATAGGGTCATTTCATGAGAGACTAACGCAGGATTATTGTGGTCCGAAGCCGGGACGCATGCATCACTGGCTTGGCAGCCAGGCGCTATACCAATGCGCCACATCCCCCGCTTCAGGTAAGACTTATTTTACTTTGCTATTAGGGGGCCAACATTCAATCCTAGAAGGGGGGGGGGATCTGGGAATTTTAAACTGGATAAATTATTTGTTTCACCTCCTGTCTGCAATATTTCATTTATTTCACAATCTGCCTCAAGGATTTTTTTTTTTTCTGTTTACAAAGCTGGATCATAGATTAGGCTTAGCATTGATGTGGGGGTTAAGGTGACGAGCGAAGCGAGGCTTTACAAATTGAAGTGTCTTAATGATGCCGAGCTAAGCGAGACATTTTTTTTAAAGGGCCATTAAATATCTATTCACAACAAGTCCTTCATACATTTTTTTATTTCATGAAAATTCAAAATAGCCTCAAATCAGCATTTTGACAATTGAAAAATATATGGGTTTTTTATGATGATTTTAGAACGAAATTTAACAATGTTTTACATTGTCACCCATTTGAAGTGTCTCGCTACCGCGACCCAATACTTCAAGTGGCTGAAAATTACTGCTATTTGTTCAATTTGACACCAACCATTTGCAAATCTTGATATTTAAACACTCATTTCATCCCCAATAACAGTCATTTAATCGACCCAAACAATGATTCAAAACGACTGTCGTGATTTCAATGGCAAAGTCGGGCTTGAAATGAATATATGTGCTATGATAACGATGTTTATTCTACTGGGGTATAAAACAATCAAATACTCGTACGTAGTATATTATTTGTAATGACAGTGCTGTGCGATATTGAATAATAACTATATACGTCTCGAATCGTCTCGAACATACATGTAACTGGAAATTGATATATCATTCAAAGTAATGGAATGCTTTTTCATTATCGCCATGATTTCGTTTATTTCTTAAATATTATTTTTGAATTGCCTTTGAATAATTGAGGAATTGAATGTAAATATCAAAAACGAATTCTCATTGTCCCTATATCCTATGTTTTCTCTGTTTTAGGCATCATAGATAATACTGACGAAGATGCCTGAAAGGCCTGCCAGATGCCTGTTAGATGCCTGACAAATATCTGCCAGATGCATTTTAAATGCCTGTTGCATCATCGCTAACATTCCTGTCTCTCTTATTGGTTATAATGTGTTGTAGTGTTGTAGAGATACAAGATGTCACCAAAACTCTTGTTCCTCATATTAGTGATGTTATGTATAACAGGTGTACTTATACTAACACACATGGATACACCTGTGACGTCACTACCCAGACCTGCTCATTACCAATGGAGCATCCGCCACCTTGTCAACGCCAGCAGTAGCGCAGTGTCTAACATGGTGGGCACGATTTACAGATATATATTCCAGAAAGATTATAATGTGAAGAAGGTAGTTCTGTTCTGGAGTCCTAGGGGTCGCTCTGCTCTGATTGAGCATGGATGGACAATGGAGTCTTGTCCTGAATGGAAGGACCAGTGTGAGTTGGTGTATGACAGCAGTTATCTCAGGGTGGCTGATATGGTAGTGTTTACACTCAGAACTCTACCGTCTAATCTCACTAAAATATACAGCCTTCACAGCGACCAATCACAGAACATTCTCAGGCACAGCGACCAATCACAGAACATTCTCAGGCACAGAGACCAATCACAGAGGTGGGTCATATACTCCAGGGAATCACCACAAAATGAACCTAATCACAAATTACTCGTATCTCAATTTGATGGAATATTTAACTTGACAGCTCACTATTCTAAAAAGGCAGATGTGTATTATCCATATGGACGATGTTATAATAAAAATAAAACTGTGACAGACAATCGAATTATACATAACAAAACTCGTTTGATAGCCTGGGCGGTGGGCGACTGTCATCCATTCAGTAAGAGAGATAAATATGTCTGGTTGCTCAGGCAACATATACATGTGGATATTTTCGGTGCGTGTGGTTCTCTCAGAGCTAAACGAGACACGTTTGATGAATTGCTCTCTCAGTATAAGTTCTACTTGTCGTTTGAGAACAGTTTTTGTGCTGGTTACATCACTGAAAAGTTTTATAAGATAGTGAGTCGACCTGAGCTGCAGGTTATACCCATCGTCCTTTGTAAATGTTTGGTTTCAAATTAAACAAATATGAGTACTTTCCAACCACTGGAGGTTGTGGGTCGCGGTAGCGAGACAAGAGGTTGAACAATTACATCAATTAACTAAGCAGGATAATGATGCATAACATTGTCGTTTTACTTTCCTTGAAGATGATTCAATTCCCTACCGACCCTCACAACGAATTAACTATAAAGATCGTAGCCATGGTTTTAGAACTAATAATTTCATGGAAATATTTTAACATATGCCACCTTTTTTGATTCGTCAATCACTACAAATAAATGTCAACCATTGCATATCTATAATCATTGTGACAGCAATGTGTGGCTTCTCTTAACCCTTTGATATCTCCTTCCCCTAGTGGAAGGAGATATCAAAGGGTTAAGAGATCGGGTGAAGCCGTTAACCCAGCGAGGGGATCGACTTTAGACGTCAGAATATGACGTCTGTTGACGTCAGATTCTGATGTCTAAAGTCGATCCCCGCACTGTAGGAGTAGTTATTTCTGACTCATGACATGGGTATTCAAATGAAGCGAAAACAGCTAAATAAGACATTTATAATGATTTCGAATTAAAAAAAACCCCTCCGGTCTCTTTTTTAACACAAAATATTCCAACGTTGTGAGGGTAAATATGCATATCTTTGTTCACAAACAGACAGCTGACTAGGCGGTAATCACCAGGTGGGGTTGATGTCTCAACAGGAGTAGCGGAATGACATCACAGATTCGCTGATCTGCCAGTGAGAGGTGAGATCCAGTAGAGACCTTAGTTACTCTACATCCCTTTCACGCCGGAGCTTACAGGTTCGTGACCCGTCCTAGTATCCAGCTTTCAAAGGAACAAAATGTTTCTTCTCTACCCACTCGTAATGATGCAGTAGGCCGTATAGTTGTTTTTAATCTGTTTTATTAACATATTAACAGGTTGAATCACAGGTCAAGATTCACAAATGTTTGGTCACAAATTTAACAAATAACAGTAACTCACTTACATTGGTGGGTCGCGGTAGCGATACATAATTTCAAGTGTGCGACAATTTTAAAAGAGTTTATAATACATATAAAATAGCGACAAAGATGTTGAATGCGAAACAAGAGGGAATCGTAACAATAGTGGCTAAATAAAGAAGATATGAATAAAATTGATAAAAAATAAAGCTCAAACGATAAAACAAAGGGGCGAGGATGTTCGAATACAATATACGAAAGTTTGCTTTGGGGGGGGGGCAAAACAAAAAAAAATACATTATCTCCTAACCGACCTAATAATAAAATATATTGAAGGTAGAATCCATGAGACCACTATTTTACATAATTGCCCTGACTACACCTCTGTGTAACATACACAACGTGGATAATTCAAATTTAAGTTAATAATTGTAATTAAAAGCTGTTTTAATGTTTGTTTGAAAACATTACACACATCAATATTCCTCACAATGTCTGGTAAACTATGTTTGTTGGGATACTTATAGCGTCATCAGAAAGTATTGGTCATTCCGTGGTGTCAGACCGTTTATATAATAATGGTTTATTGATCATACTCTGGGTACATAGCAAATGTGTGACTGGTCAGTAACTTATAGTAACAGCTGGTGTTGTCACAAGTACACCTCTAAACATCCAGACTGACACGGACATCATATAGATACCTGTGAGCACCGTTCGTGACAGGCAGCGCTCACCATCCTCCAACCTGTCATCATATCACATGTTACATCACACTTAACATGACACGTCATGACACACGTCAACTGACAACCTGTTCACCTGGTCAAAGCACCCACAAAACATCTATGGACATGGCAAATGTTTAATTTAAATATTTTCTTCCAATTTTATTCTATTGCTTGATTTTTTAATCTTGCAAAACCTTCTAATTTAATTGAAGCCAATATATATATAACCATTATATTAATTTGTTTTCTAATTCTCACTCACCTTCATTGTATCTTACGGTAATCCAGAACTAACAGGAGACGTGGTTATCGAGATTTTTACCATTAAGCGTGGTGTTCGCATTTTTCATTTTTCATCTATAACGGAATTATTTTACTTTAATTTCGAAGTGAATTAAAACGAGAACATAATAATAAATTTTCCAGGTAGTTAAATATTGCAGCGCGGGGACAGTCTTTAGACGTCAGAATCTGACGTCTGTGGACGTCAGATTCTGACGTCTACAGACGATCCCCGGGCTGAAAATGCATAATAGCCGCATATTACCCATAACACAGCTATTCAAATGGATGACTTGGCTGACAAATCATTTATGATGACTTCAAATTTAAAATAACCCTTTAATCTCCATGGTTTACATCCAAATATTTCATCGTTCTAAGGGATAAGGGGTCAGAGAGAAAACAGCCATCTGGGACAAGACCTCTGAAATATAAACCACCAGTCTGTAGGTGGTACGTGTATTATATCACTCAGACATTATCAGGTTTTGCCAATTTTCTCTCGTTTCATTCCGTTGCTTGTGGCAATCATATAAAAACTACAAGGGCTTGTTAGGTGACAGAGAGTGTGGTCATGCCAGTACGGCACAAGTGTAACCAATAACATGTTTTTGTTGTTTCGCCTTCAGCAATATGTCTATCTAAGGACTTGCAATTCCTATACAGAATCTCCTCTATTGATTGAATGACAAAACAAAGTTACCCCATCACAAAAAGTATCGCTACTAGCTTTCGTGTCATTTTGCAATCGGGTTATTTTACAAAAAAAACATGATTTTTCCATTTAACTAGAAATGGATTTGCGGAAAGTGAATAAAAATGATAATATTATAGCTTTTAGTGTCAACTTCTAAAGCTCTAAACTCGACTATAGCAGTTAATAATAAGTTTATTGACGAGTTAAATCACTGTTATTGGAAACGAAATGTGTGTTTAAACATCAAGATTCGAAAATGTGAGTCGCTAATTAAACAAATACGAGTAATTTCCACCCACTTGAGGTTGTGGATCGCGGTAGCGATACACAACCTCAAGTGGATAAAAATTAAAGGTATTTAATTTAAGGGTTTACTGGTCAACCCTTTAAGCCCTCACGATGCATAAAAGCATCATTTTACATCTCTGAAAACATATTAAATTTTCCTACAACTGGGGGTTTTTGAATGAAAATTCCCATGAAACTGGTTTGCCAGT
This sequence comes from Flabesymbios commensalis, assembly GCA_964017125.1. Taxonomy (NCBI): domain Eukaryota; kingdom Metazoa; phylum Annelida; class Polychaeta; order Terebellida; family Flabelligeridae; genus Flabesymbios; species Flabesymbios commensalis. The sequence goes on from OZ024916.1 coordinate 68,770,048, forward strand.
ACATGGCAGTTTTCACTCACATTAAATCATTATTATTCACTACAAGTCGAGAATTGCGACAGCAATTCGCGGCTTGTGGATGAATATGAGGAAACAGTTTTTACCATTTGTGCCCTTCATTAAAAAAAAACAGAACAAGTTAACTCAACATTTTATTTTGAAAATACATGTTGATTCAAAATACACAGACACAAGTGTTTATAACCCACTTGAAGTTATCAGTGGAAATTTAAATTGGATAAAGGTTTAATAAAAAATGAGTCAAATCATACAGGGAGGCGACAATGTCTAAAAATGTAGAATAAATGATATGTGGTATGAACATATGCGTGGAGCACATCTACGATAGATATAACGCATAATCTTTTAATAAGGCAAGTGAAGTACGCTATTTTTATCAATATTAAATACATTGTTTGCTAGATGCATTCCTTACAAATGTTACCAGTTTATAACAAGAAATAGTTGTATTTTTTATAATGTCAAATATATTAATAATAGTAGTGCACTATCAATGGTGTAGATCCAAATTGACGTTCCGTCCGTTTAAAGGTTTTATGGCCGTACCCCTTCATTTTCATAGTTGAGCGTCATTCTAGCCAAATATTCTTGTCAAGATGTGAATGAACCTACAGATTTTCAATTGAAAATAGTTTGAGCTATTGCAGATCACTCAACCAAATACCTCTAGATGTCATGTAGTAGCCATACTGACAGTGTCAGACTTAGTTGTTTTTAACGAATACATCTGAAGACTGCAGGATGGAACTGGCGTGCCTCGTAAATATTATGAAAAGGAGTGGCCAAATAATCACATAAAACAGAGCTCCCGTGTGACATCCAGAATATAGCGTGAGCTCGTCTATAAAATGTATAGAATGATATAATAACACGCCAGTACCTGCGCAGCTAACACGAAGCATTGAAACAGTGTTGGCTTAATATTGGGCCACCGTCTATGACCTTGGCCCAGCATCTTGTGTGTGCTGGTAAAACAACCAGACACAAAGGCATCAGGTGTGACGGTATCAATCACGATGTCACCTGTTTTAGCGCATTTAGAACAGGCTGCGCTTATCAGCTTATTAAAAATGGAAACTAGAATGTATATTTCAGGATGGTTAAAAATTATACGACAAAAAAATATTGTTATCTCTTCAAATTATTGTAATGTGAATGTGACTTGTTGTGACTTTATATAGCTATAAGTGACTTGATTTGACTTTATGTGACTTTTTATAACATTAAACAGCTTTAAATCACGACAATAGTTCGTTTTCAATTCAAAGAGATTCGAAATTCGATAGATTCGTAGATGCGAATGTACGAGGCGTGAAGCGCCGAGTATATTCGGATCTACGAATCTATTGCAATTGAGTTCTTTCTTTGACTTAAAATACACATAATATGCGTAGATGTTCCAAGATTTGATATAGAAAACCTCAATTTCATTGTCAGTATGGCTCAACCATGAAATATTAACATGCAGTTTGATAGTTAAACCCGTATATATTTGTGCCTGACCTGACCAGTACAGAATAGCAGTAGATTCGTAGATCCGAATCTACTGTTTTAACAATAGACTGACGTCACTGGTGTATTTTAATCAATGTTATTAGCTGGTCATATCACTGTTGTTGGGAATGGAATGTGTCTTAAAAAATCAAGACTTCTTATTTTTTAGTCTAAAATTGAACAGATTTGGGTAATTTTCACCCACTTGAATTTGTGGGTCGCGGTAGCGAGACACAAATTCAAGTGGGTGAAAATTTTAATTATTTAATTTAGTGCTTTAATGGTTCAATTGGGCCAGCGTTTCGTGTTTTACGAGTGCCACGTACTTGGTTGGCTTCCACGCCAGCGACTATTCAGTTAAGTGGAAATCTCTCGTTCTCTACTTTTTGTATAAAAGATTTGTTTTTTTAACAATACTACTATGTAGAAGACAAATAAATAAATGATTCTGGGGCTATTCTGTGAAAGTCAAGAGCCTTGACGTCCAATGTTTTCACCGATAAATCTAATACAACGATGCATGGAGGGGGAGGATTTATATAACATGGTTTCAATGAGTACCATTCAAAGCGGTTTCTGCTGACGTCATTGCGTTTCACAGAATTAAACTGTATAACAGTTTTGCTCACACCATACACCACTTGGCAATCTGTATCTAGTCCACGTGGACCAGCTAGTAAAAACTGACAGGCGTTATGTCACCAGCAGCCTCATTTACAGCAAACATCTCATACTGGACAACGGCCAGAGCATAACCAGATGTTGCCTCAACGCTGGGTCAATGTCTCATTTTCAGATGTGGCGTAATATTGACTTCATGTTTCCTTTGAGTTGTACAATGGACGTGGCTTTACTCCGCTTTCTGCCACAATTATGTGAAACTCAAAAGCCTTGATCTCCAACATTTTCACCGAGCAAGCTAATACAATGAAGAATGGGAGGGGGATCTTTTATAACATTATTCTCACCGAATAGCCATTCAAAAGTGTTTTTGGTCACGTGACTACGTTTCACAGAATAAGTGGTCTTTAGGACTTATTATGCAGTCTACGATAGCACTATATCGCGATAAAAGTATACAGCCACCCTAAACAGATAAATTAAATCTTTTACATTTTCAACCACGTCAGATTGTGTCTCGCTACCGCGATCCACAACCTCAAGTGGGTAAAAATTACTCATATATTTGTTTAATTTGAGACAAAATATTTGCGAATCTTGATCTTTAAACACACATTTCGTTTCGAATAACAGTGATTTACTTGCCAATATAACGTATTATAAACTACTATAGTCGCGCTTAGAGCTTTAGGGTTAAATAACACTTTTTGTTATCTTTTTTATTCACCTAATGCAATTATATTTCAAGGTGAATCAATGCTACTTATATTGTGGTACCATTCATCGCGGTCTGTGTAAATTGGCGGTACTCATGAATTTGATCCACAACCGAGCCGAATGGGTGACTCAGGAAGACATTGTCATAGGAAAAAATCGATTTGCGTATTGATAACTTTTTTTGCAACTGATGATGCTCTAACATTGCCTCACGATCAAGATTATATAGTGCCCAACTTAGTTTTAATCGTCATTTCCATGTGTAACGTAAGTTGTGTGCCGAAATTAATGCAAATATATTGCATAGCCTGTGGGCCCATTATTTACGACCTTCTTTAACTTTAATGACACTATAAATACATTCTCAAGTCAGATGCATTGTATTATAATGATATGTATATTATTTTGTTAGTTTATCGCCTGTAATATATAATTAGTTTGCGATTAAATGAAGATTTTTTTATGAGCATGATCTCCACAGGAGTGAAAGGGTTACACATACCAATGTCTAATGATATACAATATAGCTTCAGTTTAGATATGAAGACATGCATGTCACATGTTGGACAATAAGATTGTGAGTTAGTAGAAGAAAAGAACTGAGTGGAGCGCGTGGCCCTGTGAGAGATTGACCTCAACGCACTGGTTTCATAATTAACTCGACGAGGCTGTCTTTAACGTGATCGCCTAGTCACATTGAGAAGTGAGAAACAAGGATCTTTTATAAAAGACTAACGCAGGATCAGCGGGGTTCGAATCCGGAATGCATGTATGACTTGCGTGGCAGTCAGGCGCTCTACCAGTGCGCCACGTCCCCAGTTTCAGGTAAGACGTATTTTGCTTTGTTATTAGGGGGCCACCATTCAATTTCTAGGTGAGAGGCTGGATTGTTTAAACTTTATGTCACCTCCTGTTTGCAACATTTTATTTATTTCACAATCTTGCCTCAAGCCAAATATTTATGTCACTTTTTTACATATTTTTTCTGTCTACTACTTGAATCCTAAACTAGGCATAGTATTAATGTGGGGGTTAATGACACGAGCGAAGCGACGCTACACTATTGAAGCGTCATTTAATGATGCCGATCGAAGCGAGGCAAAATGTTTTTTAAGCGCAACTGAATAATTATTTGCAACAAATCCTTCGGACAATAATTTATTTAATAAAAATTCAGTCTCAAAAAAAATATTTATTTTAAAAATACTCCAGCCCCCCTCCTTATTATATAAACAAATATGAAGCCACGTTTATGGCAGTGGTGAGATGCAACATGCAAAGAGAATATATTTACTATCAAAAAGGGTTATATATTTATTTGCCAAATTTTGCTGCCACATTAATTATAAGACGCAACCAACTAATAAATGATGACAACAAGATGTCGTCCCCTTGGAGTGTAGCACCTTTAAACTCCAAGGGGACAATGTGTATCGTACAAAACGCTTAACCCTTTGAACCCTCATGTTGCCTCAAAGCATCATTTTAACCCCTGAGAAATATATGTAGTTTTCCTTCAGCGGATGATTTTAGAACGAAATTTAACAATGTTTTAACCTTTATCCTGCTAAGTTGAATTATTACATTTTCACTCACTTGAAGTTGCTTCTCGCTACCGCGACCCACAACTTCAAGTGACACAAATTACTGATTGTTTGTTTGATTTATGACCAAACATTTGCAAATCATGAAATTCAAACACTCATTTCATTTCCCATAACTGTGATTTAATCAATTAAATAAAACAGATTCAAAACGACTATAGTGGTAGAGGGTTAATATGTCACTCACTTCAAACCATCTTCATCTACCACAAATCGGGAATTGTGAAAGTAATTCACGGCTTCGTGGAATCAAAGTTTCAATAGAAAATTCATGCTTGAAATGATTAAATATGGTTTGAAAACGGTGTTTATTCTAGTATGGTATAAAACAATCCATTCGTACGTTATTATATTCTTTGCAATGACATCGACTGATAACTATATACGTCTCGATTCGAAAATAACTGGAAATTGATATATCATTTGGATTAAATTTATGTTTCATTATTGCAAGGATTTAGTGTATTTATTCAATAATAAGAATTGTCTTTGAGTAATTAAGGAACTTAATGTTAACTTTCAGTAAATATCAAAAACGAATTGCATTCCCATTGTCCCTATATCCTGTTTTTTTTGTGTTACAGGCATCACAGATAATACTGATGAAGATGTCTGAAAGGCCTGCCAGATGCTGTTTAGATGTTTGTTACATCATCACCAAAACTCCCTTTTATTGATTAATATGTGTTTCAGTGGTATTTCTATTCTAACACACATATACCACGTTTACAAATACCATAAATAATATTGATAAAGATACAAGATGTCACCAAAACTCTTGTTCCTCATATCAGTGATGTTATGTATAACAGGTGTACTTATACTAACACACATGGATACACCTGTGACGTCACTACCCAGACCTGCTCATTACCAATGGAGCATCCGTCATCTTGTCAACGCCAGCAGTAGCGCAGTGTCTAACATGGTGGGCACGATTTACAGATATATATTCCAGAAAGATTATACTGTGAAGAAGGTAGTTCTGTTCTGGAGTCCTAGGGGTCGCTCTGCTCTGATTGAGCATGGATGGACAATGGAGTCTTGTCCTGAATGGAAGGACAAGTGTGACTTGGTGTATGACAGCAGTTATCTCAGTGTGGCTGATATGGTAGTGTTTACACTTAGAACTCTACCCTCTAATCTCACTATATATAGTCTCCACAGCGACCAATCAGAGAACATTCTCAGGCACAGCGACCAATCACAGAACATTCTCAGGCACAGAGACCAATCACAGAGATGGGTCATATACTCCAGGGAATCACCACAAAATGAACCTAATCACAAATTACTCGTATCTCAATTTGATGGAATATTTAACTTTACAGCTCATTATTCTAAAAAGGCAGATGTGTATTATCCATATGGACGATGTTATAGTAAAAATAAAACTGTGACAGACAATCAAATTATACATAACAAAACCCGTTTAATAGCCTGGGCGGTGGGCGACTGTCATCCATTCAGTAAGAGAGATAAATATGTCTGGTTGCTCAGGCAACATATACATGTGGATATTTTCGGTGCTTGTGGTTCTCTCAGAGCTAAACGAGACACGTTTGATGAATTGCTCTCTCGGTATAAGTTCTACTTGTCGTTTGAGAACAGTTTTTGTGCTGGTTACATCACTGAGAAGTTTTATAAGATAGTGAGTCGCCCTGAGCTGCAGGTTATACCCATCGTCCTGGGATCAGGATCTTATAAAGACATCCTTCCTCCTGGATCTTACATAGATATCAGGGATTATTCAAGTCCTGCTGCTCTAGCAAAACACCTGCAATATCTGGACGGGAATAACTCCGCCTTCGTGGAGTATTTCAGGTGGCATGATTCACAGGCATGCGAGGAAATACCCTGGAAGTTACAGTGCTTACTGTGTGATAGGGCTCATCAGATATTAAAATCACCCAGAAGAATCAGTAAACAACAACTCCAATATGTGTTTGGAGAAGATAATTGTACTTTACCAGAAAAATATTACTGGAATGTAGAGGGAATGCTTTGAATTGTGGTTTAAAATAAGCATATTTGATTAACTGGGCTGCATACTTTCAATAAAACCATATGTATAAAGTGTGTAATCAAACAAATAAATGTCTATGCAAAATACATTGTGACCATACGGTAATAAACTGACGGAAATAATTATTGGATAACGGGAATTTATTGGCCATATATTTTACCTTTGATTAGATTACGTCATTGGACCAAGTATGTTATTCTACCCCCGATTATGAAAGAGTGGCTCAAAATGTCACATGATCAGATCAGCCAATCACCGCCGTCATTTAGTTGCCTTGGGCCAAGTCTATTACCATGTTTAGTGTACATTAATATAATTATTATTATTTACCTTAAAGTATAGATTTATATGGGTGACATCATGATTTCCATTTAATTGTCAAATAAAGGAGAGGTTCGTCCCCGCTCTGGCATTCAAATTTAAAAGAAGCAAAATGTTTCTTCTAGCTCACTCGTAAAGATTAAATATTGTTGGGAGCCTCCGTGACTGAGAGGTAGCGTGCTCAGCCTCAGACCGGCAGGGCTCGAATTTCAAATCATGTGTCTGCAGGGCAGTGTCACCTCATTCATCTCATCATCCTCAGTAGATTATAGTGGCCCAGTTCTGCCTACATGTGCACAAAGATAGACTAAAACACCATTAATTTAATTTGGTGCTGTGAGGACCCTGGAAAATATCTGAATGATAAATTTAGAAACAAAAAAGTTTTAGGAAGATGCTACTGCAAATTAAATAAAACTATGTCAACAATTAAACAATATCACGATTTTGACGATTTTGCAATAAATATGGCGCAAAAATAATAATTGTTTTACAATGTATGTAATGAAAGGAGCAGAGAGAGGTTGGATACAGTTACGCTATATCTCTGTCTCGCCGGGGCTTGGAGGTTTGTGCCCTGTCCTGGTATTCAGCTTCCAAATAATCAAGATGTGTCTTCTCTGTCCACTCGTAATGGTTCAGCATTGTGGAATCTCTGTGACCGAGATGTAGCGTGTTCGGCATCAGATCGCAAGCTGGTCAAATATGCCCCTGGAGGCATCTGGTTGATCTCACCATTTTCAAGGTTTTCTCGTGGTCCAGTTTAGCCTGTATAAAAACTAAAGGTGGCTAAATTCATTCATTATTTAATTTTGCCAGTGAGAACCTACCATTTTCATATTTGTCATGTACATTGCATTGTCGATTTTTTAAACATATTATCTGCCAGGGAAAAATTACAATAATTTACATTTTGCTCTACAAAATTAATGTACCCCTAAATTACTCTACATAATTAATCTCTTGACGTGTTCCCGTGATGTCCACCCCGCAATGATCAGCTGATCTCAATACGTAATGTTACAGACTCAGCCATCGGTTCATTGGTCATGTTGGTCTGGGGTAATATTATATTTCCTACTTCATTTCCTGTTACGCCAGTTCATTGTTAAAACAGTAGATTCGGATCTATGAATGTATACTAATTCTAGCTATTTCTGACCATGAAATTGGGGCTGTCTATTAATGATAGTTATGATTCATGACATGGAGGCCCCAACACACACTTCACCATGTTAACCAGATGGTGATTGAACTGTAAACAGTGATGGTCCACGTGTCTGTTTGAGATTATTGTGTGTATTTGAAGTCAAATAAATAATTAATTTACGATAAATTCGCAGATCTAAATATACTCGGCGCTGCGCGCCTCGTACATTCGGGTCTACAATTCTATCGAATTTCGTCCTTTCTCCTAGACATAGGGCCTAAAACTGTGCTCATTCGAAATATGTCTGATACCGCATGTTATGCGCCCCTAGCCTTTAAAGTGTTAAATTTGACATGGGATTAAACATAATAACACTAACAATAACTTCTTAAAGTGTGACACAGTTCGTTGTACTCCAGACACTTATATGTCAAGTGCCTGAATAAATAAATGTCAAGTCTCACCCTTTGGCGGCTAGTGGCTGAGTCAATACATTAGTCTAGAACTGGCGGCTGGTATTTAAGAGAAAAAATCCAGGGTAACCCTTTGCCGGTTAGGGGCTGCGTGAATTAATACCAGGTCTAACCCTTTGCCGTCTAGTGGCTGAGTAAATAAATTTAAGGTCTGACCCTTTGCTGCCTAGTGGCGCATATAACTGTCATCTCAAATATTTCAATGGGTGCAATTTCACAAAAAAATTCAACAACTCATGGAAATATCTAAGTCTATCTATATGTTTATATTCTGGATTAACCGTTTCAATGCTCAAATACTTTTGTATAAGCCATGAAGCCCAAAAGTATTTTTTCAATTTGAGATCATCATAAAATAATGTCTTATTTAGCTGTTTCTGCCTCATATGAATACCTATGTTATGGGTCTACGGCCATTACACATTGTTAGGCCTTTCAGGGCAGGGATCGACTTTAGACGTCACAATCTAACGTCTACAGACGTCAGATTGTGACGTCTAAAGTCGATCCCCGCGCTGTAAGGGTTAAATGTTAGGAGAAGTAACCTGAAGTGTTAAAGGTGACATATCACCCCTTATATAGTATGAATAAATTCGTGACAAAAAAATCAAAGTTGCCACAAGATGGTGCACAAGTGTTTCCTTATATAGGGTGATTGGCTATCATGTGATCCTCTGAAAGGGTCACATGATAGCCAATCACCCCATATAAGGACATAATTATTCATACCATGTAAGGGGTGATAGATCACCTTTAAGCCATCCTGCGTGCAGGGTGTACTTGTCTTCCCACTACAGTGTGAGAACGATTACAACTGAAGTCTCTACAGGGTGCTTTAAGCGGACAAGAGGAACCAGAGTACTTACAAGTACCCTCTACCTGAACAAACAAGGGTACTTAAAAGTAGCACTTACCTGCCGATTTAACGGTTTGATGGCCAATCACAGATAGATATTTATTGACAATAGGAAGTCTAATAACACGTATATGTCATAGTAATACATGTGTTATTGGATAAAGAGCAATAGTAAGTTATATTCAACATTATAAGGCATATGTTTAAATAATAACCCGCTTTTGTGACACATTAGGTTCGTAATTTCCATAAAGTCAGGGGTCCATCCCACACAAAATTTTAAAATTAGGATCATCTTAACTTTCTCATATTTTCATTAGAAAAGTTAAAAAGATCTTAACTTTTCTAATGCAAATAAGAGAAAAATAAAATGATCTTAATTTTAATATTCATTGTGGGATGGACGCCTGACGTCTAAAGTCGATCCCCGCCTTAAAAGGGTTAAACCAATATTGGTGAAAAATCTATAAATACTGATAAAATAATATAAATACTGGTGAAACAAATATATATATGAGTTACTTTAAGTATTTTCTTAACACATTGAATAACGGCTTTGGGATGAAATTTTTGGTTAAAGGGACTCAATCAGGCTAGAATAATAAAACAAATCGGTGATTTTATTATTTTGAACATGCATGTCCGAAATAAGAAATCAGTAATTTCGTCTCTATATCTAGCCTAACTGGTAAATGCGCGGCACAAAAATTAAAAAAAAAATCTAGTTCTAGTCTATGAACATGTTTACATCATAAAATCATATGAAGAAGCCAAAATAAAATCACCGATTTTTTTTATGATTTCAGCCTGATTAGGTCCTTTTAATTTGCAAGAATGGCAAAATGCAAGCATGCAATCGAAGATATATGTGTTCTTTTACTGACTTGGTAGCGAGACACAACTCCAGTTAGCATAGATTTAAATTCAATACGTTGCGCCTAGAGTGTAAAACATAATCCTTTTTCCTCAGTGACCTTGAAGGTAAACCACACAATGCACACAGCACCATCTGTATTTGACTTTCACATAAAAAGCACAGCTATTAGCAAGGAATGTGTATTGACTATTGTGCGGTATTAGTATCAAATTACAAATAGTATTTTCTTAGCTCACCTATGTTTCTTGTGCCCTCGGTAATATTTAGCTACGGTTATTTTTTGAGCAAGGTATGAGAACCTATCCGCTCAAGTATGGTATTATATACCCAACAATTTAAATAGTAACTGAATAACGGTGTGTGTTAGCTGATCTCGTCATGTGATAGGCTTTCGTTGATCGGGGGAATAACACTGCACTTGTTCCACCTAATATTCCAAATATTTATTCGTATGAAAAGGAATTCGCGAAAAACAAAACTGATGTTTGCATAACATACAAATAAGTTATAGCCATTAATTCCCAATGCCGTTTCCAGCCTTCCTCAGACGTAAATATTATTATCACTACTTAAAATAAAGGATATAAGTGATGATATGTTAACCTTTTCAAGCCTTAATTTACCATTGTAATCTTCACCCTCTACAAGCCGTGAATTGCTGCCGCAATTCTCGACTTGTAGTGGATGAAGATGATTTGAAGTGGGTATAAAATTGAAGAAAATTGCCATGTATTGGTAAACCAGTTTCATGGAAATTTCAGTTCTAAAGCCTTGGTTTTAGGAAAATTATGTCTGTTTTCAGGGATGTAAAATGATGCTTTGATGCATCGTGAGGGCTTAAAGGGTTAAACTTTACCAATAAACTAAAACAATACATTCACTTATATTTGTGTGTCACGGTAGCGAAGATTGTAAGTGGATCAAAATTTCCAATATCTAATTAAGAATTAATGACATAGTTAAATTAATCATGTTAATACGTCAAGCAAATGATTCTGTTTACGGCCAGATTGATGACATATATATTTCCTACTAATTATAGTGTCCAGTGCACCTGAGCAGAGCCGTCTGATACCACTGATTATCCGGTTGACAGTAGATTATTAGCTCTCTGCCACATACGCTGAAACGGCCTACTCAACTCTTGAAGCGCTGGAATTTGTTTATGCAAACCATAGAGAACAAAGGGTTGTCAATATAAAATCATCAAAATCAAACCATAGAGAACAAAGGGTTGTCAATTTAAAAACACCAGAAATGTATTAGCTAGCTCTTTCTGCTTCATATGAATACCTATGTTATGGATCCACATCCATTAGACATTTGTAATTCTTTCAGTGCGGAAATTGACTTTGAACGTCATAATCTGACGTGTAAAGTCGATCCCCGCGCTGAAAGGGTTAATGATATCCCGGGGGTGCTACTTGATTTATTTCTTGGTTCAGCTATTGGTCTAAAATACCAGACCAAATATTTATTAATATGGGTAATACCAGTTTTGAAAGTATTGACAATATATTAACGGACCTACTTTATAGCAGCTTGAGGATATTATAATATTGATTTATAAGAAAAGCTATTGTGTCAAGATACCAGGTCAAAATATTCGTAATAATTAAACGATAACAAAAGCAAGTAAATGTGTGTATACTTGTGTTAAGGATGATATAATGTCTTCCATTGTGTTACTCATCCCTTGTGATGCTGAATTGTTTGTTGCTATTTTTCGGGATTTGAAGCTGGAATTGCTCAGGCAATTTCCAGGTTCGAATGACGAAAAATATTTAAATGTGTGAAAAATAGACATCTCCAAAATTGCATTAGTTGATTAACTAAGCACCAACACCTATTTTATATAGTGATATTTCTATTGATCTATATAAAAAAAATTATCACTGTTGTATATATGCGATGCATGTACATATGACAAATAAGTCAGTAATGACTTTAAGTCATTGTTTCTTATTTATTTTCATGAGTTTAATTATAAAGTCTACTTTGTAGTTTGAATTGAGATGAACGATGTGAAGGAGCGCGTAGCGCGGGGCACTGTGCGAAATTAACGTCGATACACTAGTTTATATGTTAACTCGACGAACTCGCCATTAACGTGATCGTCCAGTCAGATTGAGAGGAGAGAAACAAACAAATTTCAAAGAAAGACCCAAAGAGGATCAGCGAAGTTCGGGGAACAGTGAATATTGCTTTATGTCGCTTTTTGTACAATCTTTGGCAATATCGCGATAGGATATGTTTTACTCTTCTCGAATGACTTCAAAGGCTCTTTATAGTGCACACTATCATAGACAGTACTGCACACTCCAGGCCTTTGAGCAGTTTGGAGCACTGTATTTACAAAACCTCGATGACAAACATTCAATCCCAGCCGGGATACGAACCCAGTACCTCTGAGCACCGAGCCACAAGTGGACAGAATGAGCCGTCGGGGAAGGCGAGCCAGGTTTGAACCTTGGACGCCGGGATGACTGGTGTGACAGTCAGACGTTGTACCAATGCGCCACGCCTACCCCCCCCCCCCCCCTGGGGTGACCGTCCACGTATACGCCCCTTTTATCTATCATCTTAGATCGCGACAGGGAACCCGGAAGTGGCCAGGTCGCTCAATTTGCCGCGCTAATCTGTGGCGCGTGTCCACATGGCGGGACATCGGCAGTACTCTCTAATTAATCCTTGAAGCCCTATGGGTCAATATTAACCTTTAGATCTCTGATACAATCAATTGATCAATCTAGTAAAAAATTGTAATTGTGCTTTGCATATTTTCAAATTTCTGAAAATAACATTGATTTGTGACATTAAGGTCAAGACGTTTATTAATGTTCCGAATGCAAGAACTTATCTCACTTCTCAAAACTGATTTTGTATTTTCATAAATACTTGTATAATCAGTACTGCAGAGGTTATAAGTGTGAATCACGACAATGACTGAGTTCAACTATTTTTATCAGCGAATCAAGCAAAAGTAAGAAATATGTGTTTATATTACATATCTTACACACTTATATGTTCGGTTTCAAATTAGGAAAATTTAGCTTTTTTCCTCCCTCAATATTATTTTTGCATCGCGGCAGCGATACACAAATTGAGATGATTTGACGTGATCGGTTTAACCCTTCTGTTCCTGAATTGCTTCTCTTTTCGTCATTTGAAGATAGAATTGCTATCGCAATTTCCAGCTTCAAATATAGAAAAATATTTATATTTTTGGTAGAATATAATTATACATCTTCTAAATTGAGTTTTTGGCTAACCGAGCATCTATCACAAACTATGTTATCAATGTCGGTGATATATCAAATAGTTTAAATCTGACTGAAACCGTACATATACTGGCGTAGCATGACAAGGGTTAGGGGTTTTGTCAAGTTAAAAAAAATTTAAAAATCGGAGAAAAAATCGGATTGGCCAGACACCACCCACCCACTCCCATATCCAATTTTTATTTTTTTAGAAACATGTACAACAGCAAAAAACAACACGAAAAACACACAATTTCCAAAAAAAATTCGAGTTGGGGCTTGACCCACCTACCCACTTCCGAATTTTTCTCGGATTTTTGTCTTTTTTTTAACTTGACAAAACCCCTTAAACCGTATATATACGGGCGTAGCAGGACAAGGGTTAAACCACGGTTTGTCCTAAATTACTCTCTGAACAAAAAAGGTTCTTTAAAAAGAACCCTTCAGTACTATTCCCATGCAATCCCTGGAGAACCCTTGCAGGGTTCTCCAGGGATAGCATGGTAAAGTTCTCATAGGTTCCTTCTAAGGAACCTATATTGCTTAGAGGGTAGTATCTCAAACGTTACGCATTCATAAGCCAGATATGTTTTGACAGGTATATATATTAAAACATTTCTCATTAATTGCTGAGCTATTTAACTCATTTTGCAGGATTTATTAATTTATTACATTTTCTGATTAAAATGTATTGAAAAGGTATAGTCCACCAGCGACATTTGTCCAACATTGTTTGAATATGGCGTGGTGCGTGGGGTCACCTTGGAGCTTAACGGCCACAAATCCCACCACTATTAACCTGAGTCACAGGGCGTGAAATGAGGGTGCCAATCATTCAAATAATGGCGCCACTCACGGGAGATATCATTGTCAGCTCATAGAGTGACACGCTAATTAGTTAAATGTGGTCCCTGACAGGACATCATATGCAGGTGTTGGTTTAGTGTTGGCCCAGCGCTGTAGACTATAGCCCAACATTGAACAGACGTTGATTTTGTGCATCGTGTTCACCCGGGAATTCTGATTCATAAGTCAGTGTTAACTGGCCACAATATCTGCATGCAGTGTCTACTACTGCAATGTATTATTAAATTGTGGGTGACACTGGCATAAATAGCACTTGACTTTAATTAAAACACCGGATGAGTGAAAAGAGAGAGGCACTATAAGGTTTATACCAGAACTAGTGCATAATCTCGCGTCAGCTATCGCGCTGCGCGCTCCTATGATTCTAAAACACCGGATGCTGTCTCAATGGTGATTTATTGCTGGACCAGCGTCTTAGACGGTGGTCCAGCATTAACTCAACATTGAGCCAGCCTGTTTACGAAGTAAATAATTGGGTTTTGTAACGAAGACCAGAACATATCGTTTTTGCTGGGCAGAATCTGAGCTGGGCGGGGGCCCTAGGGTAGTGGTTAGCACCGCTGCCTTTCACGCCAGAGTTCGGGGTTCGGTTCCCAGTCTCGGCGGTTTCAAAGAAACAAAAATGTTTCTTCCCCATCCACGTGTGAAAGTCAGTATTGTGGGGAGCCTCCGTGACCGAGAGGTAGCGTGCTCGGCCTCAGACCGCCAGGGCTCGAATTTCGAATCCTGTGTCTGGAGGACAGTGTCATCTCAATCATCTCACCATCCTCAGGAGGTTCTCCTGGCCCAGTTTAGCCTATATGTGCACAAAAGTGGCCTAAAGCCCGATTCATTTCATTTTTAGAATCTGAGCTGCAGTATTTCATTACCAAGTATTTTTCTTTATTCTAGGTGTGTATTGCGACATCCTTCACACATCAAAGTAATAAGGGGAAATTCAAGGCTGTGTGAGGCTTCACAAATAAATTGGTCAATCATAAATTATCTGATTTTATCAAAATGAAGAACAAACCTTGCTGTCTATTGCACGCGCTTACCAAGAAACATGTCCTAAAAATATATACAGAAAACTAGAAGCATAATTAACCTTTATATCTCTATTTTAAATATTTTAAATTTTCACTTCCTTGAAGGCGTGTCTCGCTACCGCGACCCAAAACTTTAAGTGGATGAAAATTACTCATATTTGTTTAATTTCACACAAAAAATTACAATAAAACAAATTTTAACAGAATATGGTCGTGCTCAGGGTCAAAAAAAAGATGAATAACGTTGATAAGGTTACTAAAATATGATACTTAGATATTAATATTCCCAGTGTATATACATGTATTTGAAAATGAGTAGACGATGGCAAGTTTCAATTATTAATGCGCTTACAACCTGATCATCTGGTAAGCGAAATATCGCAGTAAAAGACGGATTATGACGCGCTCTGATACGATTTTTTTAAATTAACGTGTGGCATATAACTTACCAGAACCGCCAAATACCCAGTCAATCAATCAAAACATCATTCCACATAATATAAGTTTTCGACCAAGTTTCCAAGAAAAATCTTAATGCTTGTGAAATAGATAAAATGTTTTTGAGCTATACACGATCAATCATATAATTAGAGAGAGTTTATTTTTCAAAAATCGTAATATTATTTTTCGTCATTTGAAGCTGAAAATTGCGTCAGCAATTTCAGCTTCAAATGGCGAAAAAAAGCAACAATTAAAGCTGCCCCTTGGGATAAGAATTTTTAATTTTGTCAAATTTGAAATTTTAATTTATATGAAGCTATATAACCTACTGATCTTAAATAAAATATTAAAATGTGAAAAAACGTACCAAGGCACTGGAAAAAAGACGAAACAATCTCTATTTACAAGACATATACTGTCATGTAAAGAAGTTTGTTTACAGCATACCACAATATAGACGGCAAATACTGACCATATCTGACGACATGTTCAAAGTAACCACATAGTTACATCAATAGCTGGCGCCCTTAATTGCTGTGGGAGCTGGTTGATCAGGGGGGTTCCTCCGCAGCACCGAATGTCTGCTCAACGCTGGGCCGACGGCAACAACATGTGGCCCAATGCTGTAGGAACATTCAAACGTCCTTTAGCAGGTGTTTAGGTATACAAAAAGTTTTTCGGGTTACAGTCGAATTCATAAAAGTGTGAATAAATAATATTTAAAAAAATCTAAAATCTCTGAAAAAAAATTATGATCTGTCGGATGCACTACTTCATTACAAAATATAAAACGAAAATTGATGTCATCCCAAGGAGCTGCTTTAATTTTACATGAAAAGGGGCAAATGATCGACTTGGGGAATCAGGCTGTAGTACAGAAGAAGTTAGCGTGTGGGCAGTGTAGTGGAACAGCACCCAAGGTAAACAAGCCTCGGTGTCATTTTTACCCTTATACACCAGGGGTATTTACCCCCGGGGGTTAAAATACACATCACCCTTTGGAGTCCAGAGTCACCAAATACAATCCGTCATGGATTTTTATTCTTCACATTGTTTCAAATCATATCACAATCCTTAAAGTGTGTGAACGATTAAATACGTTCTTTAAAGAAAATCGAAGCAACGACTGTACGCTTTAGCCCTTTGAGCCCCCACGATGCATTAAAGCATCATTTTACATCCCTAAAAACAGACTTAATTTTCCAACAACTAAGGGTTTTGGAACAAAAATTTCCATAAAACTGTTTTATCAATACATGGCAATTTCTTGTAATTTTTAAACCACATCAAGTCATCTTCATCCACTACAAGTCGAGAATTGCGGCAGCAATTCGCAGCTTGTAGTGGATGAAGATGACTATGGTAAATTCAGGATTGAAAGGGTTAAATACGCTTGAAACATGCTGAACTTCAGTTTAGAACACTATAACGTAAAAAAACAAAGAATAGTAAATACAATTTATCCCTTACCTTTTATTAAGCTTTCTAACAACTACCTATGCTCAATTCAACTTGAAATAAAATGAATGGGCTGCTCTCCAGATACAGTATACGAAATTCGAGCCCTGACTGCCTGAGGCCGAGCACGCTACCTCTCGGTGACGGAGGTTCCCCACAATATTGAATCATTACAAGTGAGCGGGGAAGAAACATTTCGTTTATCTGAAACTTGAAGGCCTGAGCGGGCAGCTTTAGACTTTTTATGTCACCCTTACAGCGCGGGGATAGTCTTTAGTCCTTAGAATCTGACGTCTGTAGACGTCAGATTGACGTCTCAAGTTGATTCCCGCACTGTAAGAGTAAAAATATTTCTAATGGTCGTAGATCCATACTATAGGTATTAAAATGAATCGGAGAGAGCTAACTAAGACTTTCATGATGGTTTCAAATTGAAAAAAACTTTTGATCTCCATGGTTTACACAAAAAAATTCAGCGCTTCAAGGGTTAAGCACTGCACAGGACTCCCACCCTAAGCCACCTAGAGGTGTACATTAATATTACCATTCCCACCTGAAGGTTAATGGCATGAGAATAAAATGCCCAATACAAGTGGAATATGTCGAGCGAACGCTATTAACAGCGTGTTTTTTGTTGTCCGCTATACTGCTTTCCATTTATTGGTCTGAATCTTTAAACTATGCGTTTTGGTGCGTGTATGCGAGAAATGTGTTTTAATATGACTGGAAAGCTTAAAACTGTATGACTAAACGTAAGTTTACTTATACATTTTTGAAAATAATATTCATAGAACATTCACCGAATAGTGTTGAGTAAACATCAATGCTGTGACAGTACTTATAAATGGGGTATTTTATTTCATTAATATCATTCCAGGCGAGGTGCAATTCTCCATCCCCTGGATATTGAATGGTGGCCCCCTAAGTGAGCGTTTCAAACACCCATAGTCAGTCATCCATGACCATGTGTGAGAAAAAATATTTCAAAAAAATGATATTTCTGACAATTGAGCGCGGTCTCTTGGTGCGAGGCATTCCGTGGGTGGTTTGTGACCAGAAAATAACAAAAGTTGACCCTGGTTTGGGTATGTTTACTCAGGTATCACCTGGGCCAGAAAGTGAATGGCGCTCACACCTCACCTCTACATCAATTCTACTTATCTGCTCTTCTATTACTCTACAAACAACATTAACAGGCCATGTAAATATCCGTGTACAGGGGAACGTGTATTACTAACTCAGATATAAATATTACATTGACCTGTACAAAATACAGTACATTCAATCCATTTTATTATTTGGTATTTTATTATTATTATTATTATTATTATTATTATTATTATTATTATTATTATTATTATTATTATTATATTTTTTTTATTAATATTATTCAGGTAATTCAGATAAACACTACAGTAATGATCAAATTAGCATTATTATTAATTTAGTACATACTTCTGACAAGTGATTTATATATTTCAATATATCATAAAAAAAAGAAAGACATGATCCTAAACTGAAGCAGCTCTACAACCTAATACTTCACCAGTCGTTGAGCTGAGCAATCGAGTCAAGGAGGCTATGATTATAATAACAAAAGTAGTTAACTTTATATTTTATTTATACTCTAATATATCAAATCTATATCTATTTTTTAATGTTTCTGGATTTGTTTTGAGTTTTTTAAAATTCATGCTCCATTCCATAATAACCAATTCAATTTTGTGAGGTTTAAATAATACATCTGACTGTCTGCCTGAAATGACGAAATACTAGAACACTAGATGCTACGCTATCGCCAAACACGATACGACTAGAGCACATTTTTCTAGAGCAAAGTATACGATTTCAGATCTGACCGAATAAGATATGCGGAGTGCCGAATTGAATGAGTGTAATTATACAGATGGTCAGCCAAGAACCAGACACCACAAGGCAATTACAAGTCGTCTACTGATTAATTGTAAACACTTATATAGAGTAATAATTACAATTGCTAATTTTGTTGGCATCATATATCTTGGCCAGGGGTAAGTCATACGTGTATTATAATGGTGATATCTACAGCTTATGTCTGTCAGTGCGGAGATCGTCTTTAGACGTCATATTCTGAAAAGACGATCCCCTCACTGAGGGAATTGTAAACCCATAACATAGGTATTCAAATCAGTCGGAAAGAGCTAACTCAGACATTTATGATGATTTCAAATTGAAAAAAACCGTTGGCCTCCATAGTTTATACAGACATATTTCAGCGTTGTAAGGGATAATTCAAGGTTTGTTTTACTGTTAAATACATGAGTAGCAAAATGTGAATATAAAACACTCGTAGTAAGACGTACACAACATCAAATAATGATATATTGGATTAAGTAAACGACCAGAAAGTATTTCTTCTCTGTAGACCTTTTTAAATTTTACACCGGTGGTCCTTGGTGTGTTATGCAGCAGTAATACAATTACAACTTCGGTAGAAAAAACCTCTAATTGTAAATATAATGACTGATTCAAAATCGACTTTAGTTACAGTTTTACTATCATAATTTTATCTCTATTTTGAAAAAGTAAAAACATGGTTTGATTTTACTGATGAAACATAGTTGAGATGTTGTATTATTAATATAACTACAACTACATGGTGCCTAAAAATACTTAACTACAAAAGTTTTTTTGCATTCGAGCGCGAATAATATTTTTTATTGTTATTATTTATTATGTTTTCTATAGACAAATGTATACAGTAATTGTACAAAAATGCAATGTACATCAAATTATGTACTAATCCAATTAGAACGTCAATGCCAGGTTTCCAACACCCTTACTATGTTTGCAATCCAGGATAAAATTTTATGTGCACTTGTATTCAAGTTGAAGTGTAAAAGATAATGTTTATATACATATGATATAAAATATATGTTTCCCGCGCCAAAATAAACGTGGCACTGGCAGTGATAGGGTGCTAACAGAGCTAGCTGGTATGATGAGCGTTGAACACGTCACATAATACGTCATCCGTGACGCGCGCCACGTATCCGTGACCGCGCGTCAACCAAAACCTTTCAGACAACAAGTGCTAAAACAAGGGTCGCCTTTCAACCTGTTCCCAGCGTCTGAACGAGCCGCAGCTGTGGGGCAATGTTGGGCCAGCGTCGTAGACGTTGGCCCGTCATTGAGACAAAGCTGCGGTGATGTTGTCACGGCAAGCAGCATGTTGTTGTGTTTCTTTTTGTATTCGCTAGGCGGCGCCTTGACTTACAGGGTGTAAGATGACGTCACGCATGAAAACACAGGGTTTGCTACAGCGGGGGGGGGATTAGGAGGGGTGCGTTCTCACGGAGTTCTAGGGCGTCAAGGGTCATTTTCCGCATGCTGCGGCGTCTGACATATGCCGTAAGACAGGAATATTTTTTTTCAAATATATTTTTCATTTTATATTATGTGTCATGTATATTTAAAAACTACTTCACAAAAGAAATCCTGCTTAGCCTGATATTAAAGATGTTTATCATGCATTTATTGAAAAATAATTTCACCAAACTAACCTTCTGTATGTTTATGTCTTGTTTATGAGAAATGAATCAGAAATGAGTTTTTACTATGACAATAAAATATCCCATCTGAATAATAAAGCTAACTACTGTCGCAGAAATCATGAACAATTAACCCAACGCTGTTTCAACGCTGGCCCAGTACAACATTGAATAAGGACTGGGACAACGTCTCGTGAGTGCTTTGATGTGATGGTGATGTTTCGTAAACTTGCATTTAATTTAAGCCCGCATCTGTCTTCAAACAGCTTTAAAATTATAATTTAAATCATCTGTATAATATTCATTATAATCAGGTACATTAGAGACGTAAATTCTATCTCTTTTTTTCAAATATTTAATAAAAAGTAAGCTTACAGTAAATGAACGAATAAGAATCAATCAAAGTTTCATTTTTAGTTGCAACTTATCTTTTCATCAAAACATGTAAAAATATGATTTTAAAAGTAAACAAAAGCTTCACATTTACATGGGAGACACTGAATATGACCAAGGAAATTAATCACTTTATATTACGCGAAAACATTCCTGGTGCAAATTTTCCTTGGTTTACACGTGTCCTAACGGCATTGAGTGGAGACTTACGCATACAATCACAGTGCCCTGGTGTAGTACTAGTACATGTATACTGCCTGCTGTGTGCGCACAATAGGGACAGAGACCGACAAACTGCGCAACCATCACAAACAACATGCACCTGAGCAGGACCTGGTAGTGATTCCAGGTGGATTCAGTGAGATATGGACTCTCTGACATATAGGATGTATCAGCGGGAATGACAGGACTTGAAACAGGTGAGTGACAATGTGTACTAGCACTAGTGTTTGCCGGGCGTGCATTCCACGCGGTCGTGTGGTTGAAGTCCCCCAGTATAACATGTTGTCTTTCTCACCACTACCTGTTTACATGCCACGAGGAAGTGAGCTCTGCCGGTACTTGTTACCAATCGTAAGTACCTGACAAAGACATCTCCTAGCAAACACGATGCACTCAACCAATGTGGTTTGAATGTTGGGCCAGCGTCACCGATTTTGGATCAACATTAATCCAGAATTGGTTTTAACATCTTGTTGTTTTCTGGAATAGTGTCAGTTCAATTTCTACCCATTTTGGTCCTACATTGAGCCAACAGCTTTTGTGTGTGATACACGTGGCTATATTATCAGGGAAGACAATTTTACGAGTGAACTGCTGATAATTAACGTCTTCCTGTTTCTGTTCAGTTAATGTAACATTCATCTTCAAGATTTTTCAATAAAATAAACAGCTGAAGGGCGTAGAAAAAAAGACATGTTTTTATAATTATAACTATGTAAATATGTATCGTCATAACCACCGCTAATAGCACAAACTCATTCAGAGAAGCTTCCGATGAGCACGAATCGTGTAATAATGAAAATACTCTAAATATCACACTTAACGACCAATAATATAACGACGAGACCGTCATTAATGTAATCGCCTAGCAGCGAGAGATATTAAATGTCTACTTTCTCTTTCACAATAAAATACGCGTTGGGAAACAGTTAGTGGGCAGTGTATATCAAGCAATGCTACCTATCTAAACACATGAAATTTAAGACTGCCAATGCTGAAGCAATTGTCGTATGATGAAAAATATCCAGCAGTTAAAACATGCAAACAAACTCAAGATATATTATATATTTCGATTACTACTTATTTCGACAGATTCACATGCACTGATTACGGCAAGTCTAAATTCGTGTCAGGAAAAAAATTGAGCGCTGTTCAGTCCTGGGCCTGCCGAGTCAATTAGTATTTGTCTATTTATTATAAATTAAGCATTTCCGAAATTGAGCCGCTTATTTAAATTTTCTTCCACCATATATCTATTTCATTGATTTCGGTGAGTTTTATCCTCAAACTAGCTTGACGATATAATACATATAATCTATATATGGAAAGGGTCTAGCAGGTCAAGCTTTAACCCTTATCATGCTATGTTAATTTATTTAGATTTTTACTTGAAGTTGTGTCTCGCTACCGCGACCCACAACTTCAAGTGGGTGAAAATTACAGATATTTGTTTAATTTGAGCACAAATATTTGCAAATCTTGATTAAAACGACAATAGTCGTGATCAACATAATAATGGTTAAATGTGTCGCTCGCATTCAAATGGTGGACAATTTTGTTTAAAAGAAACGTGAAAAAAAAGGTCCATCGGCATTCCGCAGTATATCTCACGCTTTTATATGTCGTCATCTTTATCTGATCGCTCATTGAACTCACCTCATACGTAGAACAGGTTGTTTTTGGTTCTTATTAGCCTCACATCGTGACCTCATGAGCGGCATTTTGATCTACTCGCATGATCTATGTTTGTATATATCGTTAATTTATTTTTAGAATTCCTATCCCCAGTTTACCTTATCATCACCACCACAAATCTGATATCACACTAGCCACTAGAGCACTGGGCTGTTCAATTAAATTTTCAGTCACTGGAAGTTGTGTCTTTCTACTGCGATCCACAATAATTTCAGGTGACTGAAAATGTATGTGATTTGCGAAATGTAAGTCTAAATATATATCAGCCTTTTCAAATTTAGACATACTGTATATCTGGTAATTTTTGCGTGTTTAAATTTTCCTGAATTTCTGATTTTGGGACTTTTCACGCAGATTAGAATTTGCGATTTTTTTTTCTAATAGAGCTGTTATAAAAATATTTTTCCGAGATTCTTGAATTCGCGAATTTTTCCTCCTTGCGAAATTCGCGAAAATTAAAACCTCGCGATTATTACCAGATCTACAGTATTTCACTTTAAGCAACTCGTTATGCAGGTGCTACTAAAATAATAACAACACAGTATGACTACTGTAGTGGACATCAGTGATCATGGGGTTAACACTTTATACATGGGTCATATTGTCCAGTACGAACGCCGTATATTAACCCTTTCAGCGCGGAGAGCGCCTTTATACGTCATAGTCTGACGTCTGTAGACGTCAGATTCTGACGTGTAAAGACGATCACCGCTCTGAAAACAGTAGAATATTTATAATGGTCGTATACCCTTAACATAGGTATTCAAATGAAGCCGTAAGAGCTAACTGAGACATTTATTATGATTTCAAATTAAAAAAACCTTTGGTCTCCATGGTTTATGCAACCATATTTCAGCTGTTTCGAAAAAAAGATTTGCAAATGTTTGGTCTCCAATTAACCAAATATGGTTTGTTCAATCCACTTGTGTTTGGCGGTTTAAAGGTTAATTCAATACTCGGGGCGAAGAAGGGATTTGTGAACAAACCTTCCCTGGAAAATGAGATGAAAAATAAAATGAATCGGGATTTAGGCCACCTTTGTGCACATATAGGCTAAACTGGGCCAGGAAAACCTCCTGAGGATGGTGATGATTGAGATGACACTCCTCCAGACACAGGATTCGAAATTCGAGCCCTGGCGGTCTGAGGCCGAGCACGCTACCTCTCGGTCACGGAGGCTCCCCACAATACTGACTTTCACACGTGGATGGGGAAGAAACATTTTTTGTTTCTTTCAAACTGCCGAGACCGGAAACCGAACCCCGAGCTCTGGCGTGAAAGGCAGCGGTGCTAACCACTACCCTAGGGCCCCTGCCCACCTTCCCTGGATCCGAACTCTCTCATTAGATGACATCTAATCACGAGCTATTATAGGTAACATAAGTGCAATATCATCTCATATGATTGATTACATTAACCCTTAAAGCGCATGAGCCCCCAGAGTGCTACATTATACAATTTATATTTTCACCCACTTGAATATGTGGATCGCTGCTGCGATCAACATATTCAAGTGGGTGAAAATTGATAAAAATCTGTTCAATTTCAATAAAAATATATACCAGTCTTGCAAGTTCAATGTACATTACTTTTACTAATTTTTATTAAAGGGGAAACGAGAAACGACTATTGACGTGATTAGCAAGGTTAATTGCATAGTTGTAATCGCTATAATTACCCTGGCCTTATGTATTAACTAGACCTCGCTCTACTGCATCTACCAACCCTAAATCTGCTAAGCGCGAATATAGTCATGTTTAACCTGTTTTATTCAGTGATATTTAATCGTTTAAATCATAGTTATTGGGAGCAAAATGTGTGCTTAAACATCACTATTTGCAAATTTTTGGTCTCAAATTAAACAAATATAATTATTTTCTATCCATTTGTGGGTTGTGGGTCGCGGTAGCGAGACACATCTTGATTTAAAGTATGCGAAAATATAATTTATTCCATTTAGCGCTTGAAGGTAAAGGTGATGAAGCCTCTTGCTAACGCCGTATGATAATGATTATCTGTTAATATTAATTTGGCTACGATTGCACCAATGCTATTTATTTCAGTACATCGAGACCTTTGAAAGGCTCTGTATGTAAAATACTTTGACTGTATAATGTATAACAAAACTTGAAAAAAAAATCTCGAGTACCAAAACAGATTATCAATGCTGCTGCACACGTTTACATGGTAAACAACACGCAATACTTCTAGGCACATTTTATATCACTACTAATGTATTCAAATGAAGCACAAATAGCTAACTAAGACATTTATGAAGATTTCAAATTGAAAACCCCTTTGTTATCCATTGTTTATATAAAAATACTTCAGTATTTAAAGGGTTAAGAGACTGTGTTTAGTTATCATACTTTATATTAGCTGAGTCTTACCAACGATATATCATAGACTGCAGTACCGAGGGACTGAACGTAAATTAAAATAACTGTTTGTGTAAAAATCATCTGTGTGCAATATCGCGTGCATAGTAAATAAAGTGTTATAGTCAGATTTCAATGGATTCAAGGATAGTGATCACTGATAATAGACATGGAATGTACGCAGGCACTCCACAACATATGTCATAACAAATCCCCAGGCCAACCCAGCTAATACAAAACATTTGAATAACAATTATACAACGTCGGTCCAACGTCCTTGACGTTGGTCCAACATTGTACAAATGTCATACAAACGTTTCGTGTTTGCTAGGAAGCACTCAGTTACTCTGAGGGCATGTTGTCAGAGCTGAAACTCTGCCAGATACAAATAGATACAGTCATGTTTTATTGGCAAAATCAAGGGCAATAGACTGATTATGTGTTTAGTGGCACAATTTAAAAGTCATTACTGACTTATTTGACAGAAACATATGCTCATATGCTAGGAACATATATATGTACATGTATATACAACAGGGTTAGTTCTGCAAATCACATGAAAATCGACATGATTTCTACTATCAAATAAAGATTACCATTCTATACTTACCCTCCTTCAAAACGTTGAATTTGGTTATAAAAACATCGGAGGCAAAAGGGTTTTTTTCAATTTGAAATCATCATAAATGCCTTCGTTAGCTCCTTCTGATTATTTTGAATACCTATGTTATGGGTCTACGACCACTGGAAATATTTTTATTCTTGCAGTATGGGGATCGACTTTAGTCGTCAGAATCTGACGTCTACAGACGTCAGATTGTGACGACTAAAGTCGATCCCTGCGCTGGGTTTTAAACACAGGGTTTTAAAAATATGCATCATAACCACTTAAAATCAAATTTAACAGCATTGTCATGATATTAAGCGCTTAGACTAGTTGCAATTCAACTAATAAGCGCTCTACAAAAACTGACTATTATTATTATTATTATTATGTAGATGGGGCATATAAGTTTCCGGCACCTAATAGCTACTACATATTATTTTTCATAATAGCGTTGATACACTAATACAATTCGAATTCTTGGCAGAGAGTAACCATTTCACTTGGAATAAGTCATAGCGTATTTATGAGATGACGTTGCCAAGTCCTAATGGGATACATAATAATTAGTGTCATCACACCCAAGGCATCACAGCAATATCCGATGCTGGAATAATGCTGGCCCACCATCTGTGATGCTGGCCCAGCATTAAACCAGCATTGGGTTAAAGTATCATGATTGCTAGTACGGTTTCTTATTGATAGAGTGTTACGTCATCAAACGTCAAGTCAACGTATTAGCTAGAATTACACGAATCAGCCTTGTACATTCAATATACATTGAGGGACGCACCATTTGATATCTGGGGAGAGGGGGGGAGGGGGGGGCAGAGTTTTTGTTGGTTGCAAACTTTTACTTCTCCTGTACAATAATTTTTTATCTGCGTTTAACTTCAGACAATTTTTTTATGTTTATTCCAATATAACACATTTGACAAATGTTGGATAAACGACCCAAACATTGTATCATATTAGGGGTATGAATAAATATTTAAGCAGTTTTACTCTTAAAAGGAAAAAACATGGGATATTTACGTGCAGATGGCGTAATAATATATATATTATATAGTTATATAGTAGAACCCCCATACGCAGGATTCGAACTTAGATCTCAGCTTTTCGATAACATACAATTTACCTCCTGTCACGTAACTGTTGCGAAAAACTTTGTATTGATATTTACAGTATAGACGAAGTGTGAAAACACGCAGCACATATAAATAAACACACGTGTATACCAAGTCAACACGTCAAGACGTTAAGACTATTCTGGTTTGTTGTTGGGCCGACGTTGCAGACGTAGGACCAGCATCTAAACAGTATAGGTTCTACATCTCCTGTGTTCCGGGTATTTATCTATATATGTACTGATCGAAACACATTAGCTTCCAACCGAAGAATGTCTGATGTCCAAAAATCGTATCCTCGCACTGTGCGCTAATTGAGTGAGTGAGTGAGTGAGTGAGTGAGTGAGTGAGTGAGTGAGGGAGTGAGTGAGTGAGTGAGTGAGTGAGTGAGTGAGTGAGTGAGTGAGTGAGTGAGTGAGTGAGTGAGTGAGTGAGTGAGTGAGTGAGTGAGTGAGTGAGTGAGTGAGGGAGTGAGTGAGTGAGTGAGTGAGTGAGTGAGTGAGTGAGTGATTGAGTGAGTGAGTGAGTGAGTGAGTGAGTGAGTGAGTGAGTGAGTGAGTGAGTGAGTGAGTGAGTGAGTGAGTGAGTGAGTGAGTGAGTGAGTGAGTGAGTGAGTGAGTGAGTGAGTGAGTGAGTGAGTGAGTGAGTGAGTGAGTGAGTGAGTGAGTGAGTGAGTGAGTGAGTGAGTGAGTGAGTGAGTGAGTGAGTGAGTGAGTGAGTGAGTGAGTGAGTGAGTGAGTGAGTGAGTGAGTGAGTGAGTGAGTGAGTGAGTGAGTGAGTGAGTGAGTGAGTGAGTGAGTGAGTGAGTGAGTGAGTGAGTGAGTGAGTGAGTGAGTGAGTGAGTGAGTGAGTGAGTGAGTGAGTGAGTGAGTGAGTGAGTGAGTGAGTGAGTGAGTGAGTGAGTGAGTGAGTGAGTGAGTGAGTGAGTGAGTGAGTGAGTGAGGTGAGTGAGTGAGTGAGTGAGTGAGTGAGTGAGTGAGTGAGTGTGAGTGAGTGAGTGAGTGAGTGAGTGAGTGAGGAGTGAGTGAGTGAGTGAGTGAGTGAGTGAGTGAGTGAGTGAGTGAGTGAGTGAGTGAGTGAGTGTGAGTGAGTGAGTGAGTGAGTGAGTGAGTGAGTGAGTGAGTGAGTGAGTGAGTGAGTGAGTGAGTGAGTGAGTGAGTGAGTGAGTGAGTGAGTGAGTGAGTGAGTGAGTGAGTGAGTGAGTGAGTGAGTGAGTGAGTGGTGAGTGAGTGAGTGAGTGAGTGAGTGAGTGAGTGAGTGAGTGAGTGAGTGAGTGAGTGAGTGAGTGAGTGACTGAGTGACTGAGTGACTGAGTGACTGAGTGAGTGAGTGACTGAGTGACTGAGTGACTGAGTGAAAACATCAGTAGTCTCTTCTATTTTATTATTTTAGACAAAACAACCTTTTTAGAATACGTATTTCTTGTATGTTTCCGTGAATATCATATTGTGGGGCAATGATAAAAAATGAATCGGGCTTTAGGCCACCTTTGTGCACATATAGGCTAAACTGGGCCAGGAGAACCTCCTGAGGATGGTGAGATGATTGAGATGACACTGTCCTCCAGACACAGGATTCGAAATTCGAGCCCTGGCGGTCTGAGGCCGAGCACGCTACCTCTCGGTCACGGAGGCTCCCCACAATACTGACTTTCACACGTGGATGGGGAAGAAACATTTTTGTTTCTTTTAAACCGCCGAGACCGGGAACCGAACCCCGAACTCTGGCGTGAAAGGCAGCGGTGCTAACCACTACCCTAGGGCCCCCGCCCGTGGGGCAATGATAATAAAGTCTTAAATATTGACACAGCCCCAAATATAGACACACTATGAGTTTATATGGTAGTGTAAAAGTAAAAGTGTTGATAAGTCATTTGGCACGTTAGCACATACCTGGGGTTGGTCCAAGCTAGGGTTATCACGGACTCAACATAAGTAAACAACCATCAGCGATTATATTTTTATTAGTATGCGTCAGAAAGCATACGTAGAATTCCTCGTGGTCAATGTTAATCGGGGACGACATGGCGCTCCGACCTACTTCAAAGGATGACGACGGGGCTAATCGTTTTTTAAATCCTCTTTAATCTGAGGTCAGACCATAATATGGGGGCAGGTGACACCAAACATTTTATTGACACATCATATAACAGTAAGGTTAACCCATTGCCTGCTAATCACGACAATAATAGTTTTAAAACCGTTTTATTAGCCGATTAAGTCACTGTTATTGGGAATTAAATTACTGTTTAAACATAAAGATTTGTAAATTGATTGCTTGCAAAAAATAGACATGTTTAAAAATAGATTATTTTAATAATGAACATCTATCACATCACACGTCATCGGTTATATTTTAGATGATAAACTTAACGGATGAGTTCATTTGTTTAATTTTTCAACCACATGAGGTTGTGTGTCGCGGTAGCGAGACACAACCTCAAGTGGTTGAAAAATATATTTTCTCCTGGCCCAGTTTAGCCTATATGTGCACAAAAGTGGCCTAAAGCCCGATCCATTATATTTTCATTTTGAAAAATATATTTGCTTTAAAAACGTGTTTAAAACCGTATATATTTTGCTCTAGCAGTATTGTTGTTAATAAAAGGTACTCGATCGGAAAGAAATAACATTTTTCTAAAATGTAACCCTTTTCTCACTTGGAGATTTATCCTATTTTTATTCACTATGAGGTGCGACCGTGGATGAAAAAAACACTTTTAAAACTGATAAAGAAAGTAACTATTTCTACGCCTGAATTATAATGACCGTCAATTAGAGAGCGTTATTCCCTACATGAGGTTGCCTATAGCGGCATATTTTTTTTTAAATCATGTACTGTTAGCTAGGGCCATTAACCCTAACAGGGCGGACATCTGACGTCTGTAGACGTCAAATTCTGACGTCTAAAGACGATCCTCGCACTGTAAAAATTAAAATATTTGAAGTGGCCGTAGACCTATAACGTAGGTCGCGGAAAGACATATTAAGACATATATGATGATCTAAAATTGAAAATAACCCTTTGGTCTACGTGGTTTACGGAGAATATCTCAGCGCTTTAAGGGTTAATATAATGCTTGGGTGTTTTATGTATCATTTAATCTCAATATGTCCTGATTTGAACCCTTTAAGCACTAAGTACGACTATAGTCGTTATTAATATGTTTTATTGTCCGATTAAATCACAGTTATATTTTAGAGAAGGATATCACTGTGTTTAAACATGAATATTTGCAAATGTTTGGTTCAAAGTGGGTGAAATTTCAAATAATTACCTTAACTCAAGTAGTTGAAAATTACTCACCTTTGTTTAATTTGAGACCAAGCATTTATAAATGTTGATGTTTATACAGTCGTTCTATTCTCAATAACAGTGATGTATTCGGCTAATAAAACGGAATAAAAACGACTATTATTGTACAATGGGTTACCTTATTTATAAATGGGCCAGTTAACTTATTTATTATTTTGGCCTACACGAAAGTAAAATTTGGCGCACAGCCACTTTCACAATTTGACATTTGCATTACCATGGTTACGGAGTACGTAATGAAATACGGCCTACGTTTA
This sequence comes from Flabesymbios commensalis, assembly GCA_964017125.1. Taxonomy (NCBI): domain Eukaryota; kingdom Metazoa; phylum Annelida; class Polychaeta; order Terebellida; family Flabelligeridae; genus Flabesymbios; species Flabesymbios commensalis. Next base: position 68,800,783 of record OZ024916.1, read on the forward strand.
ATGTGGTTTTGGTATTGCCGTCTTCTTATGATTATAACACCAGTGTTAATTTTAATTGGCTGGGTGATAGTTATATCACGTATGCAGAGCCTATCAATCACTTGGATTGATACAGTATATAATGTTATCTGATCATATTTGTCAGATTGAATCTAAACTGACGACATTCTAATAACATACTTTCTATTAGGGCATAGACATCAATATAACCTCCTCTGACATACGTTTAGAAATTCGTTGACTGAGGAACTCTGATATCGTTGTACATGTAATATACGTTTCAATCCTTTACTTGACCTGCTGAAGTATTCATAAACAAGCGTAATTCATTTGAAGCTGGAATTGCTGACGCAATTTCCAGCTTCAAATAACGGTGACTTGATACAATGCCGCGAGCGGCGCGCCCTTTGTGTAAATTAACTAATTAAGAGGTGTGGACATTAATTTGACAAAGAAATAATCACTTGTGTAACATATACCATTATGATCAGCGTCATTCAAATAACAATATTTATATTGTCCTAGCAGCTAAATGACGATGTAAAATCCTTTTTGAAAGCAATTTTCATCGAATATTTCGGACCCACTCGTTCGTCAGTGTAGCCATCTTATTGGCAGACGAGCTCCAGTCAGTACTGAGAGAAATATTCTGAGGTATCATCAGAAATGCATTTCTGGTATCATCCTATACATTTGTATGTGTAAAAACAGTTCCTACAGAAGCTATTAAATGTGAGGTGTGGTACCTGAACGTTTTCAGTCGGGTCCTTTTGAAATAAATTAAATCACTTGTGATATCGACTGAATAATTTACTGAACGTTAAAGGTGATATATCACCCCTTATATGGTATGAATAATTATGTCCTTATATGGGGTGATTGGCTATCATGTGACCCTATCAGAGGGTCACATGATAGCCAACCACACCATCTAAGAAAACACTTGTGCCCCATCTTGTGGCAACTTTGATTTATTTGTCACAAATTTATTCATACTATATAAGAGTTGATAAATCACATTTAACATGGTTAAGATGTTTTTTTTACTTCTGACACGGTGCTCAACCCTTACAGTGCGGGGAGCAAAATTAAACGTCAGAATCTGACGTTTCGAACTTCAGACTCTGACGTCTAAAGTCGATCCCTGCACTGCAAGAATAAACATATGTATAATGGACATAGACCCATAAAAAAATTCAAATCAAGCGGAAAGAGCTAACTAAGACATTTAAGATGATTTTAAATTGAAAAAACCCCTTTTGGTCACCATGATTTAGACAAAAATATTTCCGCGCTTTAGAGGTTAAGCAATAATACGATCGTCAGAATCACCGGGTGTACAACCTGATATTGATATGAATACTGCGGTGTCTGTGTAGAGGAGAAAGTAAACGGAAACAGAATGCTGATATGTATAAACCTACTGAGTATCAATGACACATATTATTACGGGGAATTTGTATGTATGTCAGAGAGCAGTGAAAACCGCCCACGGCGACCAAGGTCACCTCCAAGTAAATACGTGACTTTAAACTAATGTTAGTTTACTGTTGTGCCAACGTTGGATGCATTAGTCCTACATTAATCAAGCATTGGGTGAATGTCCCGTGTATGCTGAGTAGGAATCCACTTGTAAGACAAAGGGGGCGTTTCAAATATTCCACAAGTAAAAGTGTACCTGAATTTAGTAGTAAATGTAAAATGATTTATTTGCGTCACGTGATTGTGATGAAATCAAATCAATAGGGTTGTAGGCCACCTTTGTACACATATAGGCTAAACTGGGCCAGGAGAATATCCTGAGGATGGTGAGAAGCATGAGATGACACTGCCCTCCAGACACAAAACTCGAAATTCGAGCCCTGGCGGTCTGAGGCCGAGCACGCTACCTCTCAGTCAAGGAGGCTCCCCACATTATAGAATATTTACGAGTGCAATTGGAAGAAGCATTTTGTGGGGTTTATTCCCGCGATAGAGGGTTGTCAGTGGGGCTCCCCCCCCCCCCTGACCCCTCCCCCTCCGGATTCGCCACTTACAATATTCCGACAGTGGGGTCAAACCCCCCTGACCCCACCCCCTCCGGATTCGCCACTTACAATATTCCGTGTTTTTTTTTTGTTTTTTTTTATTTCTATAAACATATTTTATTGAGAAATTGAAACAGATGCAAAATAGTAATACGAGGTTTCGTTCGCTGAGTGGTGACATGATGACTGGTTTCGTGCAGGTTTCGTGCAGGCTGCTGTAGTTGGTGCGGGGGTGGAGGGGGCGCAGCGCTCCGTCTTGTGATTAAAGTCAGTGTAGATCCATTTAAGTGGAAATCAGGGCAAGAAAAAATGTACTGTGACAGTATGAAACAGTTATAACCACTGGGTACCGTCTCGCGGCCGAAGTGAATCGGCAGCACTCGGAGTGTGTGTGTATATAAAGACTACACACACACTCCGAGTGCTGCCGATTCACTTCGGCCGCGAGACGGTACCCAGTGGTTATAACTGGTTCACCGAAGACAATGTGGCGTTTAGAACTGAAATATGACAGCAGCTAGTCTATTAACTGAGCATTGCGTTAAGTTACATACGCAGGTAGTAGACAAGATGCTGTCATATGAATAATGATTGAATATAAGGTAAAGGTATATATCAAAGAACACTTGGAATACACGCTGCTGGCATTTACACAGCGCAGCGTAAAATATGATAACTTGTAGGTTGCAGCTCGGACATGAAATTATACCAGCATCGACCACGACCCCGATGTTGCAGCGCGCTGCAGACTCAGATACCAGACATGATGCTGTCATATGAACAACCTAATACAAAAAGTGTAACGTACTAAAAAGCAACTTGAAAATGAATATGCTTGCACCATGTCTAGCAAAACCATGTTGCAGCGGGCTGCAGACCGAGATACCAGACATGCTGCTGTCTATAAATATAATAAGAAAATATTAGAAGCACAGCAAGACAATGAATTGTCTATACCAAATAAATTGCTAGTGCATTTGTTGCACAACATAATGTTTAATTATGTTACATCGGTGTGAATACAGCATGGCAAGGCAGAAAACTGAAAAACATTTATACAGTGTCACTCACATAAACTGTACTTAGTATAGAAAACCGTTGTGTTCCACATATATAGGCCCTATTGTTCAATTGCAGTAAAGTTTTGGTCATATTTTTTTGAATGTCACCATAAAGAATTTTTTTAAAGACAAGGGAGCTTTAGTATTTTGAAAATATGCAAGTAAAATGTATCTGTGAGTAAAATATAATGGACATTCTAAAAAGTATTGTTGAGGCGTTTCTATACATCTAGGGCGGGGGCCCTAGGGTAGTGGTTAGCACCACTGCCTTTCACGCCAGAGTTCGGGGTTCGGTTCCCGGTCTCGGCGGTTTGAAAGAAACAAAAAATTGTTTCTTCCCCATCCACGTGTGAAAGTCAGTATTGCGGGGAGCCTCCGTGACCGAGAGGTAGCGTGCTCGGCCTCAGACCGCCAGGGCTCGAATTTCAAATCCTCTGTCTGGAGGACAGTGTCATCTCAATCATCTCACCATCCTCAGGAGGTTCTCCTGGCCCAGTTTAGCCTATATGTGCACAAAGGTAGCCTAAAGCCGGATTCATTTCATTTCTATACATCCACATAAACAATTAGGAGTTTCTGATACATGATTGATATACAAGTGATATTTTAATTCACTGCAGTTCATTCCTAATCTAGACATTATTATATTTACTTTTCTTGAGAATTTATAGAAATGTGGATTTTTCTTAGGGATTAGAAGTTTTATTTTAGATAAAAGTATATTATGATCGTCGATTAATCTGATTGATTCATCGGTAGTGTTCCAGGTATTCAGGGTGAAAGGGAAAAATGAATTACGGAATGTTTCTGTTCTGGGCCTGTAGTTGGTTAAATTGGCATTATTTCTCAGTTGGTAGCGATTGTCAGTCCTGGTTTGTACGGAAGGAGGCAAGTCGTCACAAAGATAGGATGGTGTATGATTATCGGAAAAGAATAATAATTGTCTGCGGTTACGTCGAACATTCAATGGTTCCCACCCGAGTTCGTTAATTATTACATCATATGAGGTACCTTTAATAGCACCAGATACAATTTTACCTGCCCGTTTTTGAACTTTTTCCATTTTAAGAGAATCAGTTTCAGTTAAATTTGTTAAAAGTACATCGGCGTATTCTAGGATGGGTCTGATGAAACTGAAGTATAAAGTCTCTAAGGTTGTTCTATTTAATTTAAAAGATAATGAGTACATATTGCATATTCTTTGTTCAGCACGAATACATATATCATTTACATGGATAGTCCATTTTAAATCGCTGCTGAAAGTGACACCGAGATGTTTGTGTGTGGAGACGGACTTCAGGTGGCTACCTGAAAATGTTAGAGGATTTGGGGGGTCGAAACTTGGCCTTATAGAGAGAACCATGTCACAAGTTTTTTCTGCGCTAAACATAACCTGCCATTGTTTAGACCAGGAGTCAATGCGACACAAATCTCTGTTTTACGCCAAGTTACATTTTTGAATATTGTTAGAAAACTTACAGAAAAGGCTGTCATCTGCATATAAACTCAGAGTTGACTATAAACTGTATTTGATGTCATTAAGAAAAATTAAAAATAGCAGAGGACCTAGAACCGACCCTTAAGATGAAGTAAACCCGTCAAGTACTACCCTCTGTTTACGTTCAGAAAAATAGCTTGAAAACCAGGAATTAAGTTCACCGGTTATACTAATATTATTTAGTTTATGTATAACGCCAGCATGCCACACTCGATCAAAAGCTTTCGAAATATCACCGAATACTAACCTGCCTTTTTGTTTATTGTCTAAAGCTTCAGAGAAAACATGGTATAGGTGGACAAGCTGATGGGTGGTGCTATGACCAGGCATAAAACCGGACTGTAAAGTATGTAATAAATTATTATCTCTGATAAAATAAAAGTGTGTTTGAAAATAGCCTTTTCCATAACTTTGCTTACTGCACTAAGCATTGATATTGGTCGATAGTTGTTAACTAGGGAAGCGTCACCTTTATTATAAAGAGGAGTTACGTTTGCGTTCTTCCAAACAGACGGATATATCTTTTGCTCTAGAGAAATATTAAAAAGGCGTGTGAGAGAAGGGTAGATAGAGGAAGCAGTATATTTTAACATTCAGGGGCTTATCCCGTCTGCCCCACTGGCTTTGTTAAGGTCAAGAGATTTTAGGATATCACAAATTTCTAGTTCACAGCATTTAATGCTGTTTAATCGAGATTCTGTCTCGTAATGTATTGGAGGGAGAGTGGCGTTAGTAGTGTCTAGATTAGAATTACTTATAAAAACAATTATTAAACATCGTAGCTTTGAGAAAAGGGTCGTTTGTAACATTACCGTTGGGCAGTTGAACTGATGGAATGGAAGAACGTTTACTTTTACTTTTGCCACCATGATCTTGAAGACCCTGGTGCAAAGTTATTTATTTTGTCAATTTGACGCTGTTCATAGTTTAGTTCATAGTTTAGCCTGTTTAATTTCTTTTACATATAAGTTTCTGGCCTAACGGTATAGTTCCCAAGCAGTGAAAGTGGCTGTACGCTTGGCCTTTTTGTGAAGGCGGTCGCGCCTTCTGCGTAGACGGCGGTGTTCTGTGGTATACCAAGGGTTATCTCACGGTCTAATAGAAATTATTTTGTTTGGAATAAACGTACGCTCAAGATTTATAAAAGTTTCTGTCCATTTAAAAGTGCAATTATCAATCTCAGTATCTGTAAAACATAAATCCCAATTAAAAATACTCAGTGCGAGGTTTAGACCTTCCTAGTCGGCTTTGTCGTATTGCCAAATAAGGCAGTTGTACGTGGATGATCTGTGTACTCTTATTATAGGTATTTCGGCAGGAATTTAGTTATGATCGCTGTTACCCAAAGGGGGGGAAATAGATATATTACAGATTGGTAGGTTTTTCGAATTTACAATTTGATCGAGTGTGGTAGCTGACGTGGCTGTTAAGCGCGTTACCTCGCTAATACATGTTTTTAAATAGTTAGATCCACAAAGATATTGCAATTTGTTCCATTGTGTCTTAAGAGTATTTGGGTCGGCATTTAGGTCCCCTGCTATAATTATTGTTTCATAGCCAGCCTGCTTTACAGACAGACAGACAGATATTTTATTGACAGAAATAAAAGTCATTACAGACTTATTTGTCATAGTGATAAGAGAGATATATGTACATGTATATACAAGAATTTTAGTTTGTTAAAATCATATATGACAATAGACATGATATGATAAACAACTAAAATCATGTTAGGTGGCATTGCCATAATAAAAACTGGGTATTTCGGTAATATATGTATTTCATTAATATAAATACATTATCTATAGATTCCTGTAAGTCTTCCCAAAATTGAGTGCTATTATTAGGTGGCCGATAACAGACACAGACAGCATTTAATTACATATTCCGTGTTTACTGGACCTTAAGAATATGCGTCATACCGATTATCTGATCTGCATTCAAATGTATTAACATTTCACTTCTGTGAAAATTGGTGTTAGAACATGAGAAATAGTAGTCCTTAAGCTCATACCGTTGACATTGGTGATGTATTTCCTCAAACATTAGCATGTAAATTGGTTAAAAGGGTTAAAGGGGGCTCCACTTATATCGAATGCATTTACCCCTTTAAGCCCTCACGATGCATTAAAGCATCATTTTACATCCCCGAAAACTGACTTAATTTTCTACAACCAAGGGTTTATGAATGATTATTTACATGAAACTGGTTTACTAATTCATGGCAATTTTCTTCAAGTTTTAAACCACATCAAATCATCTTCATCCACTACAAGTCGAGAATTGCGACAGCAATTCGCGGCTTGTAGTGGATGAAGATGATTGAAAGGGTTAAAAGATTGAAAGGGTTAAAAGTAAACATCATCACACACAAAATGTATCTCTGATGAAGAATATGGTGTTGTGGACATTCTCAGGGTATTACTACATAGTCCTGACTATGGCCTTAGGTATACTTAGTACTCCAGGTCACATACTCTAGTCACACTTCTTACTAGATTGTAAATATGTTATTATGCCAGTTACATTTTATATTTAAGTATAATTATATCGAAAGTAAAATAGAATATCAAAAGGAACATTCAAATAGGAGAAAAGTTACTGTAATGTACTGGGTGATATATGCTGGTTCTAAAATACTCTGCACTTTCCATTACATTAACTTTCCAATATATTTAATAATGTATGTGTGCATGAGGCAATGACAATCGTTGAGATGCATACCAAATTAAAGGTCGGAAATAATAAAGTTAGGATTTTCTTTACATTCTCTCATTTCCATCAGAAAAAGATAAGATCACCTTAACTTAGCGTGGGGACCGTCTTTATACGACAGAATCTGGCATCTACAGACGTCAGATTCTGACGTATAAAGACGGTCGCCGTACTGAGACAATTAAAATATGTCAGATGGCCTGAGACCCATAACATAGGTATTCAAATGAAGCGGACATAGGTATTCAAATGAAGCGGAAAGAGTTAATTGAGCCATTTCTGATGATTTCAAATTGAAAAAAAAACTCTTTGGTTGCCATGGTATAAAGAAAAATATTTCAGCGGTGTAAATTTTAAGATCATTTTCATTAGAAAAGTTTAGAGAACATTTCATATAGAAATGAGAGAAATCCTAATTTTAAGATTTTTAACATGATGGACTCCAGGGATATAGGCCCATGCTGGGATTTTGCAATCTTCGTGCGCTAGGTTGATCACAAATTTACCTGCTCATATTTTTACACGGGATACATCGGCCCATGTTAGTCTGCGCGGTCCAAAAACGTGGCCTGTAGAAAACCATTCCGTCATTTTGGTGACAGGAGCGTCACGTGTATTGTTTTACAGATAAATGACGCCGTTCACGAAGGGGGGGGGGTGAAGGGGGGGGGGGTAATGAGAGCCTGGGTGACAGAGGGGCATGAAATTACACCCCGCAGACAAACTAAACACGCGATGATTACTGATGAGTATGGGAACTAAATGCGCTGTAAATCAGAACATTCTCCAGACACTCAAATGTAGTAAATATAATAGTAGATATACTTTAATCAATGTCTTACCCTGCATACAGTTCATAAAAAGTTATAAAAACAAACAGGTCACTCATTTTAATGACTTGTGAGAGACAATTGTGCGTACCTCGCATATACACTTTAAAAAACAATATCAATTTAAAAAAAATATTTAACAGTTTAACGTAGCTGAGCAGAAAAAAATGAATGCTAGATTAACAAATTAATACATTGATTAAATAAAAGACAAACAGCGATTATGAGAACGGGTAGATGAGAGAAGAAATGAATGAAAGAATGAATAGACAATGTCACGTTATGTAATATATCACGAGTGTGGAATATGTATTGAATCCTTTTAACACTGAAATTTAGTTTATAAGATTTAAGTTTTTTTTATTGAAACCATCATTAATTTATTAGTTATCTCTTTCCGCTTCATTTGAATACCTATTTTATGGGTCTACGGCCATAATCAATTTGTTCAATTCTTTCAGTGCCGGGACTGTCTATAGTCGTCAGAATCTGACGTCTCTATACACCAGAGTCTGATTTCTCGTCGAAATAGTTATTACAGGAATCTTCAAAATGTATATACACTCTAGCACTTGAGGGTTACTTTTAAAAAAACTATATTGTTTAAGTGTATATATCATTATCATAACTACCCGGCGCCACCGGGCTGCCTAACTTATTTACTGAGCCGCAGGCCCGGTCACACTGACACCCATTTTATATCCACAGCCAGCTGTGGATATACGATACGATAAACTCAGATGCCATGAACTTAAGACAAATACTTGAAGTGTCCATGAAAAATAGGCCATTTCAGCACGCGTAAAATTGTGATCTTATTAGAACTATTACATAAAAATGAAGGTCATTGTGTCAGAGTATTGTAATGTCATCAGGGTATATCAGCACCATTTAATAAACGTTTTTGTTTTTTTTCGCCATCCTAATTTAAAATTCAATTTATTAAATTATTAAACATTGTAGTCTATAATCTCTCAGAAGAATAGTGTTGTCAACATTTCCAGTTTTTGATATATTGTATTTTCTAAACTCTGGGTGTATATATCACCTGGGAAGCGAATTGCGAATCTCGGTACAAATACGCCATTAGCAATGCTGTCACCTGTCCATTTAGGAGTAGATAAGGGGAATATTTGGAGAGAAATCCTGTTTTAATGTTTTTGTTCCTGTTTTTAACTTTCTCTCATTTCGCCTAAAAACGTCACAAGCTCGTTTAAAAATTATAAAGATAAATGCACATTACAGTCTATGTCAAATCGACCCCTAGCAGCAAAACACAACTTAAACCTTGAAGCGCGGAATTATCTTTGCTTAACCCTTTTAATCCTGAATTTACCATTGTTATCTTAATCCACTACAAGCCGCGAATTGCTGTCGCAATTCTCGACTTGTAGTGGATGAAGATGATTTGAAATGGATGGAAATTTCAAAAAAATTGTTATGTGTTGCACAGCCAGTTTCATGGAAATTTTTCTTCGCAAATCGTCAGTTGTAGGAAAATTAAGTCTCTTTTCAGGGATGTAAAATGATGCTTTAATGCATCGTGCGGGCTCACAGGGTTAAACCATGGAGACAGACAGACAGACAGATATTTTATTGACAGAAAAAAGTCACTACAGACTTATTTGTCATAGAAATGAAAGAGATATATGTACATGTATATACAAGATTGTTAATTTGTTAAAATCATATGACAATATACATGGTATGACATACACAACTAAAATCATGTTGAGTGACATTTTCCAAAATAAAAACTGAGTATTTCGATAATATAAATGACTACTACTTAAGATAAATTAAAAGGCATTGCCAATATAACATAGAAGTCTATCATTTTGTTTCCCGCACCAAAACCAGAGATAAATTAGCTACTATGTATGACACACTAATTATATATAGTAGCGAAAAAGAAAGCGTAGAAACCTAAAATATATACAAGTGCATAATTATCATGATTATGCTACAGTAACTGGAGTATGCAATAAGACAATGGTAAACATTATATGGTATTTTTTTAAATTAAATATATTATCATGCAAGTACCATAAATGTGGCATAAACAGGTAGCTCCGAGTCATGTGACCATGCAAGCACAGTCGCTATGAGCTCGGAGATTCCCTGATATTGACTAGTGGTGCAAACTTAACGACGTAATAACAGTAGTAATGGCGGTTAAAAATTATCTGAGCAATTCACACAGGACATGGCCCTTGCACAGAAACATGGAGATAAAAGTGTTTTTTCAATTTTAAATCATCATATATGTCTTACGTAGCTCTTTCCGATTCATTTGAATACCTATGTTATGGGTCTACAGCCATTAGAAGTATTTTTTCTCTTATAGTGCGGGAGCGACTTTAGTCGTCAGAATCTGACGTCTACAGACGTCAGATTCTGACGACTAAAGTTGATCCACGCACTATAAGGGTTAAATTAGTTTTAGTTTTAACACATAACGTTACAACGCTCAATTATGTTTGTATAGACCATGGATACTAAAGTGTTTTTTCATTTGTTTCCCAATTGACCAATTCTTCCCCCTTCACACCCGATATTTATTCTCATTTTCTTTCACTTCGCCGTGAACAAGAATCACCTTTTTTATCAACCCTTGTGCTGTTACGCTAGTATATTCACGGTTTCGTGCATATTTTGATGAATAGAAATCACCAAATTTGAAAGAAAAGTTTTTGCTATACGCTCAGCTAATCAAATAAATCAATATTGGAGATGTCCATTTTTTAATAAATATAAATATTATTTTTAATTTTAAGCTGTGAATTGCGTTAGCAATTCAAGTTTCAAATGAGGAAAAATAGCAACAAACAACTCAGCAACATAAGTGTTAAACATACGAAATCCCAAGATATGAAATAAAAGCGTAGAACGTCCGTAGTTCACTCATTTTAATAGGGAATACATTTTTATTTTAAGATTACTGTAGATCTTGTAATGTTCGCGAGCTTTTAATTTTTGAGAATTTCGCGAGAGGGGGACAAATTCGCGATTTTAAGAATCTCGCTAAATTATTATTATAATAGCACCACTTATCATGGGAATTGATAATTCGCGAATTCTAGACTTTGTGGCAAGTGAAGAGCAGGGGTTCTAGGGTAGTGGTTAGCACCGCTGCCTTTCACGCCAGAGTTCGGGGTTCGGTTCCCGGTCTCGGCGGTTTAAAAGAAACAAAAATGTTTCTTCCCCATCCACGTGTGAAAGTCAGTAATGAGGAGAGCCCCCGTGACCGAGTGGTAGCGTGCTCGGCCTCAGACCGCCAGAGCTCGAATTTTGAATTCTCTGTACGGAGGACAGTGTTATCTCAATCATCTCACCATCTCCAGGAGGTTCCCCTGGCCCAGTTTAGCCTATATGTGCACAAAGATGGCCTAAAGCTCGATTCATTTCTTTTCATTTTTGTGGCAAGTGAAGTCCCAAAATTAAAAAAATTGCGAGAATCTAAATGCGCGAAACTCACCAGATCTACAATATAATGCAAAACATGATACATTAGTATCACGGGTGCTGAAAGGGGTATTTTTAGTAAATTTTCAGTGCTTTATCGTAAATAAAATCCTAGCAAAAAGTAATTTGTAACTATACAGGAGGGCGACCTACGCACCACCTGGGATACCTGCGCGGGGGACTAGTTTGTCTCTCTCCGCTATGGCACATCGTCACGTGACAACATCTCGTTTTGATCCAATTAAAGACGAGACATTGACCCGATGTTGGTTTAATGTTGGCCCACCGTCTGCGACGCTGGGCCAACATTAAACCAACATCGGATCATTGTTTGCTGAGTCATAGGGTCGTCTGAAACTTCATATTATTATTATATTCCTGCACGCGATGTTTACTGGTCGCGTGAAATTGTAACTATGGCCCCAGCTAAATAATATATAGTTCTGGTCCAATTTAGCCAATTAGACTTTTTACCCCTGTTTAGTGAAGTGAGGGTGGGGACCATGGTGTGGTGTTTTGCCTTGTCACGGGTTCATCCACAGCTTGGCTTTTCAGACTGCAAAGATCTCCCTCTGTCCACCCATGAAGAATTATATACTGATTTATTCGACTTAGGTACAACAGTACAACTACATGTATATAAAATATTTAATATTGTGGTGAGCCTCTGTGATCGTGTAGTAGCGTGCCCGAGTTCCGAATCCTGTGTGTGGAAAGGCAGCGATTTAAAAATGTTTGATTAGTTGTTTTTACTCTCGTACACCGAACAGCTCAAGTCTAACTAGTAAATCGGTGTACGTATGTGAAAAGTTTTAACTGAGTACAGCGTAATAATATTATAATATATTGCTATTTATCTGTATATAAAATTTAAATGTATCGTTACCACGCATGCTCACCTGGCGTACAATTTATCTCCATGGTTCATTGGAATTTTTCTCAATAAATTAGTGTTACTTGATTCATCGGATGTTCCTCATAAAGTTCTTCTGATTCAGTTTAGCTTGTACGTGCACAAAATGGCATAACTCTCTATTCATTTTTTTATGACATTGTAGCGAATCACAAGTCCGAAAAAGCTGTTTTATCCTGAGGTGATTTAACAAAAAGGCCTATAATCCTCAGTTATATTCATATTATTCAATATTACTTACCTTTTTGTCATAAAATCAGGACATTTTTCTTCATTTTGAGATGTGAATTGTGGCAGCAATTCACATCTAAAGGTGAATAAAATGGGGGTAGGCCTAGATAAATCACACCTAGGTGTCAAAATGGTTAAATTAGCTAGCAGGACCCTGAGATCGCTAGCATTGTGAGCTGTTGCTCCAGTGGCCGACCCCGATGGCTATTCGTATCGACTGGGACTTGTAACCTGGAGGTACCATGTTCGAATTTGTTATCGTGGTTGTGCATGTACAGTGCTCCAAACTGTTCAAATGCATGGAGTATACAGTGCTGCCTATGGTACTGTGCGCTATAAAGAACCCTTGAAGTAATTCAAAATGAAAGTAGGGCAGAGTCCTGGCTTCGGGCTTTCTTATATTAACAAATATTACCTTTTTTATAGAAACAGGTTATTTTATTGTGAGCTGTTGTTCCAGTCACTCAGCTGTAACAGAACCTGCTATATCGAGACGTTGGCACAATACTGTTTTATTGTTGGGCCAGTGTGGCAGGGGGTTTTCAATGTTTATGTTTGCGGGTGTTGCTGCAGTCAGTGAGCTGTATCAGAGGTCGTCACGGCTGGTGACGGAGGAAAACTGCGGATGTATGTGACACCGTAACAAGAGAGCAGTCATCACATTACCTCATTACGGTGACGCTAAGAAAATAGGGGCTACTGGTGTCACTGTCATCATTATGTTACATTATAGTACCCCTAACTGATACTCATTTCACACTGTATGTATTCTAGTGTTACATTCTAGTACCTCTACTACCCCTAGCTGATACTCATTTCATGCTATATCATTCTAGTACCTCTAGCTGATACTCATGTCATTCCTTACATTCCAGTACTTCTACTATCCTCTAGCTGATACTCATTTCATGCTATATCATTCTAGTACCTCTAGCTGATACTCATTTCATCCCTTACATTCTAGTACCTCTACTACCCTCTAGCTGATACTCATTTCATCCCTTACATTCTAGTACCTCTACTACCCTCTAGCTGATACTCATTCATGCTATATCATTCTAGTACCTCTAGCTGATACTCATTTCATCCTTTACATTCCAGTACTTCTACTATCCTCTAGCTGATACTCATTTCATGCTATATCATTCTAGTACCTCTAGCTCATACTCATTTCATCCCTTACATTCTAGTACCTCTACTACCCTCTAGCTGATACTCATTTCAATCTGTTACATTCCTATTATAAAAAGACACTCTGGAAAGAAAGCGTAGAAACCTAAAATTAAATACAAGTAGACCACATATAAAACAGTCATCATTCTTTTAAAGATGGAATAATTGCTGACGCAACTTGCGGCTTCAAATGAAAACGATTTTGATGAAAAACAGATTACTCAAATTAAATTATTTTAACTAGTTTTCTACTAAGTTATATAATTTTAATTTTCACCCACTTGAAGTTGTGTCTCGCTACCGCGATTCACAACTTTAAGTGGCTGAAAACTACTCATATTTGTTTAATTTGGGACCAAACATTTGCAAATCTTGATGTTTAAACACACATTTCATTACCATTAACTGTGAATTAGCCTTTTTATAAAATAAATTAAAAACGACTAATGGCCGTGATTAACAATAAGATGTTAATTAAGTGAGTATTTTTACGGTTTAATTTGAGTTTATTTGACATAAACCCTGCTTTAACCTAGCAGGACAAGGGTTGATGGTCTAGGTAGACACGTGATCTGCCGCTGTGGGAATATTTCTCTCATCGCGTGTAAGTTAATTTAACCCTTTGACTTCCAGGCTGGGGTACATGCCAGGATCCAGATATACTGGTGTAGGAGTTCTATTTTTCGTCATTTGAAGCTGGAATTGCTAACGCAATTTCCAGCTTCAAATGACGAAAAATACATAAATGTAGTATATATTTGACGAAAATTTGTGTCATTTTATGGTTACGTTCATTGACGAATGACGACGGAAATTTCCGTCATGTATGGTAGTGAAAAGGTTAACCATTTAAGTCTGAGCGACGTCTTTAAACGTTTGCTGCCTATGTATAGTAGTTTACCTGAAACAACAACCCAACGACGGGAGAAATAAAATGAATCGGGCTTTAGGCCACCTTTGTGCACATATAGGCTAAACTGGACCAGGAGAACCTCCTGAGGATGGTGAGATGAATGAGATGACACTGTCCTCCAGACACAGGATTCGAAATTCGAGCCCTGGCGGTCTGAGGCCGAGCACGCTACCTCTCGGTCACGGAGGCTCCCCACAATACTGACTTTCACACGTGGATGGGGAAGAAACATTTGTGTTTCTTTCAAACCGCCGAGACCGGGAACCGAACCCCGAACTCTGGCGTGAAAGGCAGCGGTGCTAACCACTACCCTAGGGCCCCCGCCCCCAACGATGGGAGGGTAGTTTCGGGTAGTTTTGGGTAGGTAATGTTAACACCTGGTCAGCGGATGTTTTCTTGCATTGGTTACCTTTGGTTATATTGACGCTCAATTCACACTTGATTAAACAGTTGTTCGCAATTTAAAATATTTTTTAGCTAGATAAATAATGTTGATCTAGTGTGCACATGCTGATCGCGATAAAATGAGTTATAAAATAAACAGATGTAAGATTTATTTCTTTTTGAAGCTAACATTTCTTCAACAAGGGGAATATTAAGCATTAATTTTTCATGTGACATGTCATATCTTGGTATTTCATATTATTACACACTCTTCGCTGCATTATGTTACTCATTATTCGCATAAGATCACAAGGGTAGAAGTGTAATACCGCTGCCTGTATAACAGCCTACACATAACTGACATTGGATTCCTCGTATATATAATTTATCATTATATCATAAAGGCGAATGCGCATAGCAAACACAAGACGTTGAAGAAATGTCGGGTTAATGTTGGTCCAGAGTCGTAGACGATGGCCCAACATTAAACTAACATCGTTAAACTAACATCTCCCGTTTACTGTGTGTTTACAGTGGTATAATAGGGTGATATAAAAACGATGTAGACGTATAATTAGATGACATAGCGACACTGAGAGGTTTATAACCAATATAGGAAAGATGTGCATGCTTCATGAAACGGAAATAGTGTCAGATAGTGGCTGTAGACGCATTACATACAGGTATTCAAATGAAGCGGGATTGTGATCAAATTTAATTTGAAAAATTTGATCACGTGACACATATACTTGATATTTATTGTATACATAAGCATTTTAAACCTTAAAGCTCAAAATTAAATAATTTTATATTTTCACCCACTCGAAGTTGTGTCTCGCTACCGCGACCCACAACTTCAAGTGGGTGAAAATTACTCACATTTGAATAGTTTGACACCAAATATTTGCAAATATTGATATATGAACATCGGCTATACATATATTAGACATGCAATGTATGCATAGCTATTTCAATCAATGTTTCATATTACTACCAATAAAATATGGTATATCAAAAGATGTTGATATATAGCGCTGCATCTTTTAAATCTTCTTCTTTGTGTTTGGAATTGCGTGAGCAATTTTCACACCAAGGTGAATGGAAACCCAGAAGAAGTAGGTGCATGTTAAAAGAGTGAAATAAATATGTTTTAGCACTACCATTTTGTCGAATGTTGTTACTAGGAGTGTAACAATAAAACCATCAAATCGTTTTATTTTTCTCTGAAATTCTTTGAGTATTATCAACCTGCGTGTTTTATTGGTTTCAGGTTCTACATGCCTTAAAACACGACGTTGAGACCCTGGAACGAGAAGTATGAGTGATGTAAAAAAGAGTCGCAACAGAAGAGATGCAGCTGTACCAAGAGCAGGGAGCCTAGACAAGGAGATGAATAAGGCTCTCCCCTCCACACCGCTGGTTGACGATGAAGGCCTGTCGTTTGTTGTTAAAGGTGATTCCAGCTTGCTGAAGCTTGTAGACACGCATCTACAGCCTTTGATCCACGTGGTGGATGAAGACCTCCATCTCATACAGTGTCATCTGCTTACTGAGCAGGAGGAGGAAGATGATGAAGATGAACACATGGAGTTTGATCCTCTTGATGTGTCCTCCTTAGCTTTGGTGCTCCACGTTAGCGCTCCCAGTCATAACTTAGCATGTAGACATCTAGCTGTGCCACCTTGGAAACGACACTATGGGGAACCATCTGTGGAAAACAACTTCTGTGAGGACACGATGGACGAGTATTACTTCCTCCACCAGTGTTTGCCTCTATGTTTGGTGCAGAAGGCATCAGATGGACAGGAGGTTGTTCAGGTGATGAGGTACGTCTCCCATCATAACTGGTTGGACATGGTACAACTCTACAGATTGCTCCTAGGTAAGGCTCAATGTGATCACTATGGCGCGGACTACTGTGTCTTCACAGTACATAAATCAGGGGGGTATGACATCCAACTTGGTCTGAAACAGCTTCCCAAAGGCATGGTACCCAGTGGTCCCCAATCAACGACGCTAAGGATATCCACAGGAGACCTTGGTAGTCTGGTTCCATTGCTTCCCAACCCATGCCACCAGTTCTCCAGACATATTTGGACCACGATGGATCTTGATGGTAATTCTCTACAGCTGTTTGTTAAGGATAATAATGAGTCTGACTGGCATGCATTCTTGGAAACTCTTGGTCCTACCTTAGAACTGCTCAGCATGGAGATACAGAGCGAGGCGACACACAGCATCGAGGACATAGACCTATCAGAGCAGTACCTCGCAGCTGACGGTCAGCGAAAACAGATGAAACACAGACGAAAACAACAGAAGAAGAAATACAAACGAGCCACTCCGCAGCACCAGTGGGATTCTGGATTTATTGACAATGGTGAGGCAGATGATTTGTGTGAGGATGGGGCGTGTTTATGTAACGGTAGTGGACATGTGTGTTACGCTGATGACGGGGTTGGGCGGCAATCACGTCAGTCACGGCAATCTGCTGATGACGCCAGTCAGACCAGTCAGTGTCTGTGTAATTTGTGCTGTGGTACCTCAGCCTCAAACACACCGGATGTGACGTCACATAAGCCTAAAAAACATGGAGGACATGGTCATAAACACTCCTCGCTTGGACAAATGTCTTCTGAGATCGCCTACTGTGGTGGCACTCATGGCTATATCACAACACCCCATCCTAAGCAGAGACGAAGCAGAGAGACTAGCTATACCCAGAATGGTCACTATAACGGTATGCTTGACCACTGGTCAGCGTGCGCTACAGACGGCTGCCTGACCAGTGAAACAGAGAATGACGTCAGTTCAGATACGCTGCCTGGAGAAGGGATCACGTTTGATGAAAGACGCCTCAGTTCGGATGGAAACGCTCGACAAAAATCACCCCATAAGCCATCAAAGCATTCCTCAGATAGAGCCATGTCTGCCTTACAGTTCTACGGGGGGCTGAACCAGTGTAGAATCCAATCTTCAACACCAACAGAATACTCCTTAGAGCATGCGCTAGGTGGAGTATCAAGGGGTCAAGGGTCAGGCAGGGGGCATGGGTCAAGGTCGCGTGCTAATATTGAGAATATCCGAGCTGTAGTGAGATCACCTGATCTTATTCGCCATTGTCATACCAAACATTCCTCAGAAACTGAAGCTGTTAAATCTCAACCGAATGCTGCAATAAACGTTCATTCTAGCAAGACGTTGAATCAATGTAGTTTTGATGTTGGGCCAACGTCGCAGACGTTGGCCCAACATCGAAACCACATTGATTCAACGTCTCGTAATTGCTTGACAGATTCTGAAGGTGTTAAATCCTTACCTGATGCTACAATAGATTCTGGTGTCAGGCAATACTATAAGGGGGATAATGGGCATTATGTTGGGGATCATAGCCCGGCGGACAATGCCAAGAAGCCGTTTGCTATAAAACAAGACAATACAGGGCACATTAAGGATGCTGTGTCACGCATGCCGCCCAGCATTCATAATAAACCGTCAACTAACGCTCATTGTGACAACGGAAATACCTCAATATCCCCCTCGCCTTGTGTACATTATGACAAATCTCACGAATCTGTACCTAGCAATAATGACAGCAGCACACATTCCACAGGTGAGGTGGGCCTTCAAAGTGGTGCCTGTAACGGAAACTACTCTAATTCAGAGGGTACCGTTAGGAGGATAATCACTGGACCATCGAGTAAGCCACTAAATACTAGTGTACATCCCACATCACCTACTACCTCCACACGGTTTCCACAGATAAATTACACAGATGAGAGAGTGGCATTTGAACATGAAATTAATGACCATATTAGTGTGGACTTTGAAAAGCCATTACCTCCTCCACCTGAATATGGTAATAATCCTGACCAATCAAATCTAATCAATGGTGAAGGCTGTCCAATCACATCTGGTGTAACAGACACTGGCGATGACACTGATGATAGTCTTACAGCTAATGTAGGTCAATGGTGTATATATAAACAAGCGGCTAACACCGGCTTTTTTATTTAAGGCTGAGCATAAAATCTACACGTTTTAAACGCATCAAGTGCACATGGTATCTTTCTAAGGTGCTAAATCTTTTTTTCTATTACATCAATGTTTTAATTAAATAAAATATTTTTCATTAACATTCAGCTGGAAATTGTATCAGTAATTTTCATTTTTTTCTAACCCTTTCACCGCTAGGCGCGATTATAGTCGTTTTCAATCCGTTTTATGAGCCGTTTACATTGCAGTTATCATTGTTATTGGAACGAAATGTGTGTTTAAATATCAATATTTGTAAAAGTTTTGTTCTCAATTTAAACAAATATCAGTAATTTTCACCCATTTGAAGTTTGTGGGTCGCGGTAGCGAGACACAACTTCAAGTGGGTGAAAATATATATTTCTTAATTTAGCGGTTTAAGGCCACTGTTTTTATTTCTCTGTTTGAGATCAGAAAAAATCCAAAATCCAATGAGGGAGGAAAAGTTAATGAGGGCGACGAAATAAAAAAAACATTGGACAAATTCCTGGAAAAGTTAATGAGGGCGACGAAATAAAAAAAACTTTTGATCTATTTTAAATAAACTTGATGAAGGTGACGAAAAAAAACAAGCAAAAAAAGCAAGGATGGATTTTTTTTTTTGTCATTTCCTATAATAAACTTTTTTTTTCGATTTTTTTTTATCTACCGAAAATAAATGCACATAGTTAAAAAAGTTAATGCACATATATATGTGAATGTTTTAAAATTTATTTTTAATTTGCTAATTATAGCTTATTGTGTAGAAGAAGTCTTTGAACTGGAGTCTTCTAATGGACTGAAATGTCAGAGATTTAGATCAAACCAAGTATTCATATCCAAATCATTTACTTTTTAAATACCTGTCCCAAACTTTTCTATGTTTGGCTGATTATCTGACAGTAAGCGTGTATTAACTCAAGTTGTTGTCGCACTGTTTTAAAATTATTTTGCATTTGTTTTATAAAATAAATAATTATTATGTATGTGAAATATATCGCAGAAAGCAATGCTAATGCATATCAGTTGTTCAATTGAATGTAAAGGAAGTGACATGCTGCTCTGCAATATTTAAAATAAATGATCCCACCTTGGGCTCTGGAATAAAACATAAATAATGTAATTGATGACTGCCGTAATTTATATTTTTTTAGATATAAACTGTAAAAAATAGTTATCTTCCTGATTTTGTTTGAGTAATTTCAGACGTGGGCTTGCTCGGTTGTTCGTTTATTTTTGTAAACAATTATTAAAATAAAAATGGCAAAATACTTTTTGATCAGTACATTATAACATTATAACATGTTAAACAATGTTGGGGTGACGTTGGCCGATCGTCTTAGATGCTGGGTCAACATCAATCGAGAGTTATATTAGCGTTAAACTGCGCCTTTCTGTAAATAATACCTATGTTGAACCATTTCCCTGTTGTTGTAAAACATGAACTTTTGTGCACATGAAACCCAGGAGAGCATCATGAGTTTCGTGCTGTTGGTCCGCCATTAACCCTTTAACCGCCAAATTATTCAATTTTAATTTTCACCCACTTGAAGCTGTGTCTCGCTGACGCGATCCACAACTTCAAGTGAGTGAAAATTATTCACATTTCACAAAATGGAGGTCAACTCTTTTCGAACATTGCTAACCCATTGCTAACCACATTTTATCTTCAACATGTTTAAAAGGTATTACTTAATGTGTGGTACAAAAATAATAAAAAAAACGAATATGTTCGGTATCGGCGGTTGAAGGGTTAACCCTTTAAGAGTCAAGGACGAAAATAGTCGTTTTCAATCCGTTTTAAATTACAGTTATGGGTAATGAAATCAATGCTAAAACATCAAGATTTGCACATGTTTGGTCTCAAATTCATCAAATACGAGTAATTCACCCCCTCGAAGTTATGGGTCGCGGCAGCGAGACACAACTTCGAGTGGGTGAAAAATTCAATGATGTGAGTTAGCGCTTTAATGGTGAAGCAGGGTGGGTTGTCATGTCGTTGATGTCAATGAACATCTGAAATTTAGTTTTCTTGACATTCGCGTGACTTATAATACTGTAGATCTGGAAATTTTCGCGTGTTTAATGGTCGCGAATTTCTGATCTTGGGACTTTTCACGAAGTTTAGAATTCGCGAATTTTTTTTTTCTTTAGTAGCGCTATTATAATAATAGTTTTTGCGAGATTCTTGAATTCGCGAATTTGTACTCCTCGCAAAATTCGCAAAAATTAAAACCTCGCGAATATTACCAGATCTACAGTATATGTTATGCTCTGACTCTGACTCTGCTATTTTTGGTTTCAAATTAAACAAATATAAGTTGCTTTCACCCACTTGAAGTTGTGGTAGAGAAACACGACTTTAACCCCTTAAGTCCTCACGAAGCATCATTCTACATCCCTGAAAACAGACTTGATTTTCCTACAACCAAGGGTTTAAAAATTATTATTTCCATGAAACTGGTTTACCAATACATGGTAATTTTCTTTAATTTTTAAACCACATCAAATCATCTTCATCCCCTGCAAGTCGAGAATTGCGACAGCAATTCGCGGCTTGTAAAATGACAATGTAAAGTCAGGCTTGAAAGGGTTAAATAGGTTCAAATTTAAATTATTTAACCCAGCGCTCTAAGGGTAAATGACCTCATATGCATGGCTGACAACGCATATATTGGTTATATTTGCGATATGATTAAATACAAATTAACAGAAAATAAGGAAACTTTCAGTTTTAGTGTTGATCTGTTACTAAACATATTTTATAAAATTTGATAAATTGAATTTCTTCGGCAGCAATTCTCAGCCCACAATGAATGAAAATTACTTGAAATGTCCGGTCATGTCTAGGTTTACATTATGAGAGATGTGTAAACAGAATAAGACATGGTCACTTTATAAGGTGTGAGATATATATACCATGTTAGAGTCACACGATCTATTTAGGTAAATCATTGATTACTTAACCCTTTCAAGCCTGAATTTACCATTGTCATCTTCATCCACTACAAGCCGCGAATTGCTGTCGCAATTCTCGACTTGTAGTGTATTAAAATGATTTCATGTGGTTTATAAAGTAAAGAAGAATACCATGTATTGGTAAACCAGTTTCATGGAAATTTTCGTTCTAAAACTCCGTGTTGTAGGAAAATTAAGTGTGTTTTCAGTGATGTAAAATGATGCTTTAATGCATCGTGGGGGCTCAAAGGGTTGAAGAAGGTTGTTCGTCATGATTCGCTGATTAAACATTGCGGGCGCTCCACGTAATGGCACGCCTGCGCAGCACGGTCACCGTTCACAGGAGTGAGGTGTGGTTCAGTGAAGCATATCGACACAGCTGTTTCAATTCAGTGCATATAAATCTCTTATACCACTATGATTGATGTTTCAATTTAAGACCCTAATATAAATGACATTTTTAAAACATCTATGTTTTTCATGATATACTAAGGCCGACCCAGCAGATGACAAATGTTGTTTACGTGGCGGATCAATGATGCTGGCCCAGCATTAAAATAACGTTGGGGTTAACATCCCACACTTGCTGAGTAGTTGTTAAACATTTGAATTAGTCATTTTTCTCCAAACAATGGATCAACCCTGGGTTCAAAAGCCTAGCTACGAACACGATACCCCTGCCCTGCAAACAAGGCACGTTGACACAATGCTGGTTTAATGTTGGTCCACCGTTTACGACGCTGGCTCAGAATTAAATCAACATTGACCAAATCTCGTGTGTACTGTGTGTTTGGGAAAGGTAACACCTGAAACTTTCGTGAAATTCCAGTGGGTTTTTCAAAATTTGACATGTAACACAATTTTGAGATTTAACTGGAATGAAATTAATGACAGAGTGTTAACAGAGGGGCGTCATTATTTTTATTTCAGAAATTTACTGCATGTCAAATGGTCTAACGTTTGAACTATACAATATTTATGTACGGAATTGTCAGGACATATGCCAAATGACCAGCCGATAGAGCTTACTAAATTTCATGAAAATCGAGAATTGATTGAGTAATGAACGAAAATGTTAACTTTCATTTTGGACAATCCTCTAGTATTGGACACACTATAGATAGCAGGTCATCAATGACCAACGTTTACCTTATGATCTGGCTTGCAAGGGGTTGTTATGCTCTGGCTCGCAAGGGGTGAAAGTAATAATTACCCATTGACTTGACCGATCATTATGACGTAACCTTCATGATCACAGTGACGTAATATCTATGATGACATTGACGTAATGTGTACATACGTGACGTATACGCTGAGTGAACAGGTCTCTCAAGTAATTATCACCGTGAAGAATTACATCATATCCAGGAAGGGGGGGGGGGGGGCATGATTAAAGATTACACCAGCTTTCACTTCAGGTGAGCGTCATTAAGAGCTAGAAAGCGTATGTTGACTTAAATTTACGCCAACTTTAACCCAGCGTTATATAAATGTGTATACAGCGTATTGGTATGGAATGAATGATGTCCTTTTAACCGCCGGGGGCGGGGGCCCTAGGGTAGTGGTTAGTACCGCTGCCTTTCACGCCAGAGTTTGGGGTTCGGCTCCCGGACTCGGCGGTTTGAAAGAAACAAAAAATGTTTCTTCCCCATCCACGTGTGAAAGTCAGTATTGTGGGGAGCCTCCGTGACCGAGAGGTAGCGTGCTCGGCCTTAGACCGCCAGGGCTCGAATTTCGAATCCTGTGTCTGGAGGACAGTGTCATCTCAATCATCTCACCATTCTCAGGAGGTTCTCCTGGCCCAGTTTAGCCTATATGTGCACAAAGGTGGCCTAAAGCCGGATTCATTTCATTTAATTTTCCCTTTAAACGCCGGTCACGATTATATTCGTTCTTTTCCATTTTTTTATCAACACAATAAATACCACCTGCTCTTTTGACATATTAAATACATCAATCAACAAGATTTCAAAACCTTTCACCTCTATGTTGTCAAATGCGAATAATTTGCACCCACTTGAAGTTGTGAATGGCGTCAGCGAGACACACTACAAGTGTGTGAAAAGACTAATTAAATAACTTGGCGGTTGAATGGTTAAACCATTAGAATCTGAGAGCTAAATTAAAGTTTTTTTAACCACAAATGAGTAAAAAATCCTGGAACATACACTATTTTAATTAAAACATAGTAAATCTAGCTAAATTAAGGCTCATTCCTCTTTCATGTTTCTTTTTTTTTAAGGACACATATACGGTTATGGACGTAATTATCACTTTAATGGATAGTCGGGATATTTTTTGTAATATAACATGTCTGTGTTACGAAGCGTATGAATACAATACATTATCGTTATTATATTCATACATGGATTTCCCGACAAAATACAAGACTGATCACATGTCCATATTTTGATTAAAATTTAATTAATAAAAATGGAATAATTCATCACAAAAAATATTCGTCGTTTCATTTGAAATATTCCCACTTGATTACTTGATAGAGACCTACACATTTTGTATTACATTGAGGTGTACATTGTCATAGTAACTTCATAAATAAAACAAATAAGAAACATTTTCTAAACGTTCTAAATAAATTTAACCTTAAAGTGCTAAATTAATAATTAAAATTATGTGTGAAAATTATTCTATTTTTTTTAATTGAGAAACATTTTTAAATTTTTGTTTTCTAAGCACTCATTCCCCCCCCCCCCCCCAATAACAGTGATTTGATCTCTCATAATAAAATGGATCAAAGCGACTTTTGTCGCAATTAGCGATTAAATGATTAACGTAACGTATAACACACAATTTTGATAAAGTGCCCTTGAGATACATTAGTCTGTGTAACTCTTTCAGCGCGGGGACCGACTATAGACGTCAGATTCTGACGTCTAAAGTCGATCCCCGCTCTGAAAGAGTAAAACATTTATACTGGCTGTATACCCATAATATAGTATTCAAATGAAGCGGAAAGATCTAACTAAGAAATTTATGATGACTTCAAAGTGAAAAAACCCTTTTGGTCTCGATGGTTTATACAAAGTGTTTCAGCGTTGTAAAGGTTAACCCTTACAGCTCGGGGATCGCCTTTAGTCGTCAGAATCTGACGTATACAGCCGTCAGATTCTGACGTCCAAAGTAATAGTAAAGATATTTATAATGGCTTTAGACCCATACCATAGGTATTCAAATGAATAAGAAAGAGCTAACTAAGACATTTATGATGATTTCAAATTGAAATAAACCCTTTGGTCTCCATGATTATACAAAATTAATCCAGCGTCGTAAGGGTTCAGCGCTGGCATTTCTCCGTTTCATTCTTCTAGATATTGCTTTTATATAATTATGTTCAACAAACAATATCAACCATTGATATACTTTGCAATTATATTATGTATGCACACTATTGTATTAAGCGACGTATACCTCATATTGTACTGTACATAGATCGCATGATCACATAATTTGTGGAATTGATATTCATCCTACCACACATGATTCCTGTATTAAAAAAGACTTGTAAAGTCATTTTATTACAAAAACGTGTTCTTGTTTGTGTATTGAGACAGGCCACACTTTAATTAGCAAATGTGGTTTACATATGCAGATGACTTGATAACCTTATTGTTGAAAAAATATATCAAATTCGTCTCTAACCTTGTCAATTTGATGGGAAAATATTTAAAAAAAATTGTCCAGGAGGATATACAAAAGGTACATTTTTTATTTGTATGATTTCCTTGAAGCCTAGTTAGAAATCTGCTTCAAAGTGAATAAATCAGAAAAAATATTTGTTTTCAATTTTCTCGCGATATGACCTTAACCCTTACGCTGAAATATGTTTGTATAAACCATGGAGTCCAAAGGGTTTTTCTAATTTGAAATCATCATGATTTTTTTTTTAGCTCTTTCCACTTCATTTGCATACCTATGCTATAGGTCTACGGCCATTAGAATTTTATTTTTATTTTTTTTAGTGTAGGTGCCGTCTTTATACGTCAGAATATGCGGTATACAGACGTCAGACGAACAAAAGTGGTTCCCGCGCTGAAAGGGTTAATCATTGCACCCTGGAAACAATAGCTGTAAGCAACGTTTTACGCAACGTAATCTGAAATAAACCGAACTTATTAATTCACATCGAAGCAAATCACAGTGAGAAAATTCACTGAAAGTACAGAACACTAGTTTTTTAATCATCACTTGCTAAAAAATATCAAAACTGAAATTAAGTTGATCTTTTGCCATGATAATGTCTTCCTCAGTCACCCATTCTGCTCTGTGACTGCTCTGCTCTGTTGAGTGCTAGTAGAGCGAGAGTAGAGTAGGAGCCCTTATTGCCGCAAAAAGTAAAACCATTCCATTCCACCACTCCGAGGCTAAAACGGGTCAATATTACGCCACACCTGTAAGTGAGACGTTGACCTAGCGTTGAGGTCATATCTGGTTATGTGTCTGGTCATAGTCCAGAATGATATGTTTGATGTAAATGAGGTATGGTGACAGAACGACTTTCAGCTCTGACAAGCTGGTCCACGTGGACTGTAGGTAGAGTGTGTCAAGTGTTTTATGAGAGAGATGTGAGTATTGTTTTACGTTGCTTTCTGCGCAATCATAGCAATATCGCGACAGAAGGAAGCCCGAAGTCAGAACTATGTCCTACTTCTATCGAATGACAAGGGTTTTTTATAGTGCACAGTAAAATAGACAGCAATGCACACTCCAGGCTTTTAAACAGTTTGGGGCACTGTAACTGCACAACCCCGATAACAAATATCCAACCCGGCCGGGATGCGAACCCAGTACCCCGAGTTTTGACCTACAACCGGACCGAGATAGTTATAGAGACAGTTATAGAGTTAGCTCTTAGCAAACACTATACATTGTCCCGGTGTTGGAGTAATGTTGGGCAGAGGCGTAGACGGTAAACCAGCATTGAGCTGACAATGGCTGACTGTATATTGTTTGCTTGGATGTAGCACTCGTAAAACAGGAGACGCAGACCCAATTAACCCTTAACCATGTAAACCCTCACGATGCTTAAAAGCATCATTTTACATCCCTGAAAACAAACTTAATTTCCCAAAAACTAGGGGGTTTAGAATGAAAATTTCTATGAAACTGGTTTACCAATACATTTTTTTTTTTTCACCCGCTTCAAGTCATCTTCATCCACTACAAGTCGAGAATTGTGACAGCAATTTGCGGCTTGTAGTGGATGAAGTTGACTATGGTAAACTCAGGCTTGAAAGGGTTAAGGCGCTAAATTAATTTTGTATAAATACTGATGAACAAAGGGTTTATTTCAATTTTAAATCATAATAAATATCTTGGTTAGCTCTTTCTGATTCATTTGAATACCTATGTTATGGGTCTACGGCCATTAGAAACATTTTTACTCTTACAGCGCGGGGATCGACTTTAGTCGTCAGAATCTGACGTCTACAGACGTCAGAATCTGACGTCTACAGACGTCAGATTCTGACGACTAAAGTCGATCTCCGCGCTGTAAGAGTTAACCCTCAAACCGCTGATGTAAATAATTTAAAATTTCACCAACTTTAATTTGTCTCTCGCTACACCGACTCACAGCTGGAGCTCTGTTTTATGTGATTATTGACCACTCCTCCTTAGAACGTTTCCGCCTCGCGCCATTTCCATCCTGCAGTCTTTAAAGGTATTAGTTGGAACAACTAAGTCTATCGCTGTCAGGATGACCCTTTCATGATATCTGGTGGCTTTTGATCGAGTGACCGACCTGTAATAGCTCAAACAACTTTTAATTGAAAATATGGATGCTCATTCACATTTTTTACTATAGTCAGATTCACATTAAATTAATCAACCAGGATTATTGAATTTAGCGGATTTCACAGTCAATTCTCAACCCATTTCATGAAATTTTACACACACTATTTTCCATTCATGTCGTGACTACCCTGAAAATGTCACGAAGTTTTGATAAGTATAGTAGAAGTTAGACCATTTGACATGTAATAAAATTCTGAGATTAAGCTAATGGATTTATAGAGGGCAACATTTTTATTTATTTACTACATGTCAAATGGTCTAGCTTCTTAAATACTTATCAAAACTTCACGAAACACTCAGGGTAATCACGAAATGAATGAAAAATTGTGTGTGTAGCATTTTATGAAAATCGGATGAGAATTGCCTGAGAAATCCGCGAAAATCATTCACCACGGTTAATGGGAATCCGACTATAGCATTTGGCTAGAATCCGCAACGATGAAAATGCAGGGTCTTGCCCACAGAGCCTCTGAACTGACGGAGCATCCCTGCACCTCACTTTGTGCATGTAATAAGCAATGCATTTAAATGGATAAAATAGCGTATTTCACTTGCTTATTCAATTATTAAGCGTTATTTCGGTGAACTCACAGAAATATGTCAAATTGATCAATTGGTTTACCAAACAACTACAACGTAGCCTACATTATGGTTCTAAATTGTATTTTTCTGATGCTCCACACATCAGTTCAAATCACATTTTAACATGTTAATTTCTCTTGCAAATGTTATTTTTTAATGAAAAACAAAAATTGTAAAAACGGCCTATTTGCAGGTGATTTGCCATAATTTGCACTGAAAGCTGTGTCTCGCTACCGCGATCCACAACCCCAGGTGGGTGAAAATGACTCATATGATCAAGACTCAAAATGAGTCTTGATCTTTAAGCACACATTTCGCTTCCAATAACAGTGATTTACCCTGTCAATGAAATGGATTAAAAACTACAATAGTCGCGATTAGAGCCTCAGGGGTTATATAACCGTTTTACCACTCAGCTATATTATTATCATTTTATTTACCTCAAGCAATTCTTTCTATAGATGAATACAAAAATCCTGTTTTTGTAATCAAATAACCCGATAGCAAAATGAGACGAAAATTAATAGTGATACATTTTGTATGTTATTTTGTCATTCAATCAATTGAAGAGGGACTGTATAGTAATTGCGAGTCTTCAGATAATATTGCTGAAGGCGCAGGAGAAAAAGATATTATTTATGGTATCTGTGCCGTACTGACATCCCCACACTCTCTGTTACTACATACAAGCCCTTGTAGTTTTTATATAATTGCCACAAGCGACGAAATGAAACGAGAGAAAATTGGCAAAACCTGATAATGTCTGAGTGATATAAAACACGTACCACCTATAGACTGGTAGTTTATATGTCAGAGGTCTTGTACCAGCTGGCTGTTTTTTCTGTGAACCCCTTAGTCCTTACAACGCTGAAATAATTGGATTTAAACCATGGAGGCCAAAGGGTTATTTTGAATTTGAAGTCATCATAAATTATTTATCAGTCAATTTTTTTTGCTTTATTTGAATAGCTGTGTTATAGGTCTACGGCCATTATAAATATTTGAATCTTTCAGCCCGTTTTAATTCACTTCGAAATTAGAGTGAAATAACTTCGTTATAGAAAATCTCAAACAATAATAGTAAATAGGTGAATGATTGCAAAGAATATCATTGTGTATCCTTACAATTTCATCTTAAATAAAAAATGCGAACACAACGCTTACTAGTAAAAATCCTAATCACCACTTAATTTATTTAGCTTCATGTACAGTAGAAATATACATATATATATATATACATACACACATAGTAGATATGATTGTAATATTTACATATAAAACACTGTACCTAAAAATATATTAATAAACACGTTGTTGTTGTGATGTGAGCAATTGTAGATAAGATAAAATATAAACAGAAATAGATACAAAAAAGTATAAAATATATAACATATTGTATTATGTATTGTATTGAATTATGAGCTAATATTTAAAATTACTATGATAATATATATCATAATATATAGCAGTACATAGAACACATTCAAAACAGAGAATATAAGATTAGATATAAATGTATGAAAATAAAATTTTGTGAGGAAAAACTACAAGAGTAGTATGTACGACAAAAAACACATGGACACGCTAAACTCCACGTGCAGCGTTCGTAAATATTAAAATTGGCTAATCTTGAAAAATAAAGGTTATTAATATACTTTTTAAAAGAAAACACACTGCTTGCCTCACGGATATAACGAGGCAGATAATTCCATAGACGCACTAGGCGATAAAAATACGAAGATTGCAGGGCAGTAGTTTTGACTCTGGATAATTTCAGCAATGTACCGTTGCTAGATGACGTTAAACTATGTAGAGAACCGTCAAGTTCGAAATAACTTGCAATCAACAAATTGCAATCAACATAACTATTTAAATATTAAAAAAATAACAATATATCATTAATCTCCCTGCGAAAACAAAGTGGTAGGATAGAAAGTTTCATGCATCTTTCTGCATATGAAAAATCAGAATAATTGTTTAAAATATACTTCGTAGAGTGGCGCTGTACTCTTTCTAACAATAGAATACCTTAACATTTGCAGGTGATCATATAGGTGGACAATACTCCAGAATAATGCGTATGTGTGAGATATAGAGTTGAAACTTAACAGGAGTTGGGGCATCAACACTTATAGAGCGTCGTATCATGCCTAGTAAGGAATTACCTTTAGCAGATATAAATTTTATATTTTTAGACCATGATAGACATTTCTTTATATTAAAACTCAATTTCCATAGTTGACTCCAAGCAAATAAGGCATATAAATCGCTTTGTAAAATACGAGCATCATCGATTGTTATAATACGTCGATATAATTTTGCTTCTTCTGCATACAGACTGATAGCAGAAGAACAGACTTCACAAAAGTCATTTATATACAATTAAAATTGTAACGGTCCCAGGATAGACCCCTGGGGTACACCAGATTTAACAGGGAGGGATGGGGAGACCTTTCCTTCAATAATGACAGA
The DNA here is from genome assembly GCA_964017125.1 of Flabesymbios commensalis. Lineage (NCBI taxonomy): Eukaryota > Metazoa > Annelida > Polychaeta > Terebellida > Flabelligeridae > Flabesymbios > Flabesymbios commensalis. The sequence continues at coordinate 68,831,833 of OZ024916.1, forward strand.
TTGTGATCGATCGTGCGATTAATGGCTTAGCCAATTTAGAAGAGTACTATTAAAAGCAAAAGCGTGTAATTTATGGAGCAACAGATGATGAGGCACTGAATCGAAAGCTTTTGAAAAGTCAAGAAAAATAATGTCGGTTTGCACTTCTGCGTCCAGATTCTTGCCAATGCTGGAGTACATGTCAATCATCTGGCTAGTAGTAGAGCGATTTTTAATAAAACCGTGCTGGGCTGAGTTAACCATCGGGTAAACAAAAGGGTAAACATGGTTAAAAACTAGTCGCTCCATAATTTTGCTAACGCCATTAAGCAGTGAAATGGGTCTATAATGGTCAGTTTTACATTTAACTTTACGTCTCCTATTTGTTCTGGACAACCGTAAGATACAATGAAGGTGAGTGAGAAATAGAAAACAAATTGATATCATGTTTATAAATATATATCGGTTTCAATTAAATAGAGGTTTTGCAAGATTGAAAAATCAAGCAATATAAATGAAATAGGAAGAAAATATCTACTGGAAATACAGTGGATGTATCTTGTCTTTAAACTTTTGCCATGTCCATATACACTTTGTGGGTGTGTTGACCAGGTGAACAGGTTTGTTAGTTGACGTGTGACATGACGTGTGATGTTAAGTGTGATGCAACATGTGATATGATGACAGGTTGGAGGATGCTGAGCGGTGCCTGTCACGAACGGTGCTCACAGGTATCTATATGATGTCCGTGTCAGTCTGGTTGTTTAGAAGTGTACTTGTGACCACACCAGCTGTTACTATAAGTTACTGACCAGTCACACATATGATATGTACCCAGAGTATGATCAATAAACCATTATTATAAAACGGTCTGACACCACGGAATGACCAATAGTTTATGATGACGCTATAAGTATCCCAACAAACACGAAATGATGACTAGTGTTGTTTTAATTCTGGGCCAGCGTCGTGGACGGTGGCCCAGCAATAAACCAGCACTGGTCAATGTGTCATCTTTTCATAAATATCACAACACAAAATAAATACTTATTATGAAGCATAATAAATATAAAGCATAATCGTTTACGTCTCGGGATCGTTCTCCGCTCTGGCATGCAGGTTTCACAAAATGTTTCTTCTCTGCTCACTTGTAAAGATTCAGTATTGTGGGGAGCCTCCGCGACTGAGAGGTAGCGTGCTCGGTCCTAGACTGCTAGGGGTAGAATGTCTAATCCTGTGTTTGGAAGGCAGGGTCATCTCATTCATCTCACAATTTTCAGGAGGTTCTCCTGCCCCAGTTTGGCATATATATACACAAATGTGGCTTAAAGCCCAATTCATTCAGTTATATCTACGTATATATGAGATATGATATTGCAGCTATTAATGAAAAAAATCTACTTGTCCAGCTTGAAGATGTATTGTAATAAACCATAAAGTGAATGTTGAAAAACACAATTAAGGTTTTCGTTGAATACCGAGCCACATTATCAACATATAGCAGCTTATTGTACATGTATAATAATAATAATAATAATAATAATAATTATAATAAAATATATTTATTCAGGGTAAAACTGATTAGCAAAAGGTGCTATTTCACATAGTTGCCCTGACAAGGTAATATTGACGTTACTATAAAATACAAATATAACATATAAATAGACATCATGCATTTAACAATATTAATCAAAACAAAGTATTTTAACTCTGCTGCAGTAAAAATGTTTTTAAAAGCCTCTTGAATGCGTATATGGAGTTGCAATTACGTATATGAATAGGAAGATTATTCCATATCATAGGCCCATTAACTTGTAATGCACTCTTAAATGAAGATCTGTTGATTTTAGGCACATATAAAACATTAGTATCGCACGATCTAGTTTGCCTGATGGCAATATCACGTTTAAATGTAAAATTATCTAAAATATGATCAGGTAAATTCCCACTTAAAGATTTAAAAACTAAAAGCGCAGTGAAATAATCCCTACGCTGGGTAATATTGAGCCACCCCAGATCCCTCACAATGTCAATCCCCCTAGTGTTAAAATCAAAATTGTTGGTAATAAGCCTGGCGGCACGATTTTGCATTTTCTGTATTAAATGTAAATTGTGAGAAGATGTGAAGCCCCAGACTGTCAAGCAATAATCTATGTGAGACTGGACGGTGGCCATGTAGTACTTAGAGAGGCGATCAAAAGAAACAATATATCTTAAACGTCTTAATAATCCAATTTTAGTTGCAATTTTTTTTACTAATTTGTTGATATGATCAGACCAGCATAATTTCGTATCTAGACAGAAACCTAGATATTTATTGACCTTAACTTGTTCAATTTGAGTGCCATTTAAATTTATATTCAGTCTAAGAGACAAAAATTTCCGATTAGATGTTACAATCATACAATGTGTTTTAAGTTCATTAACTAACAGCTTATTATGAAAAAACCATTGGGAAACAATATCAACATCCCTCTGTAAAAGTTGTTGAACGTTATTAATGTCGCTACCACATGCGTGTATGACAGTATCGTCTGCGTAAATATTCAAAAAAGTATTGGTTAGACAACAGGGTAAGTCATTAATAAAGACCAGAAATAAAAGCGGACCCAATACTGATCCCTGTGGAACTCCAACATTAATGTCATTAAACGAAGAAGAAGAGCCATTAACAAAAACAGACTGAGTTCGGTCATATAGATAATCAGTGAACCATAACATGTCTCTGTCTAAAATACCATATTTTTCAAGTTTCAGAATAAGGAGTTTGTGATCAATAGAATCGAAACATTTTTTGAGGTCGAAAAAGCAAATAGCATTTACCATCCCTTCATTCATGTTGTCAAGTAAGTCATCAACCAGTCTATGCAGAGCTGTAGTTGTTGAAAGTTTTTTGCGAAATGCAGATTGGTCACATCTTAACAGGTTGTGACTTTCAAAATATTGCATTAGTTGTACATTAACACATTTTTCAAAAACCTTAGAGATGTGAGAGACCACCGATATCGGCCTGTAATTACTCGGTTCCTCCACAGAGCCAGTGCTTTTGTAAATGGGTGTGACTCGGGCCTTCTTCCAGTCATGGGGTAAACTGTGAAAAAGTAGTGATTTGTTGAATAGTAATGTAAGACTGGATGACAGTTCACTTGATGCATTTCTGAGCAATTTAGCGTCAAAGCCAAGGACCTCCGTTTTTGATACATCTGATAGCTTAGAGATATGACTGCAAACTTCATCTACAGAAAGCTGCTTAAATTTGAATTGATGAGATGAATTTGGCAGTGACCAATGCAGTTGCGTGGTCTCATCAAATGTAGTGTGTAATTTAGATCCTAAGGTCGAAAAAAATCGTTAAAAACCTGAGGCGACACATTGTGAGAAGATGAATCATTTTTTTTGTTATGTAGTAGGGTACGAATAGTTTTCCACATAGTCTTTGAATCACGTGATTTGCGGATTTCATTGGAATAATAACTGGATTTAGCAAGGCGTATTTCACTAACAATTTGGTTACGTAAAAATTTATATTCTCTGTAAATTTTACGATCTTGCGTGTCCTTCGCTTTTTTACATAGATAGTCACGTCTATACATCATCATTATTATATCGCGGGTAACCCACGGATTGCATCTGTCTTTAACTCGATACGTTCGCACTGGGGCGTGTTTATCCATGACATTCATAACTATAGAAGACCATATTTCCCAAGCATCATTAATATGTTTACTGTTTTCAATCAAGGCATTAAGATTAATGCCTCTTAAATCTTCATTATATCTTATATTATCAAATTTCTTATAGTCTCTTGTTGTTACATACTTAACAGGTTTCTTATTATTGTGGCGGCGACTGAGTACAGTATAGATTAAGTCAGGGTCACTTATTGAACATGGTACTGTACCTGAAGAAATATGGTGATCTGACATAGATGAATATATAAGATTTATTGTAGTGGTCAGTGTACAACGGGTGGGTGTAGTGATGAGTTGACGACAGTTGAGAATTAATTCAATATAATGTGCCGGGTTATTGGACAAGCTGTCATCAAGAGTATAATCCAAATTAAAGTCACCAAGTATTATTATTTTATGCTTAGACATTGCCAATTCAAAATTTTCTATCATATTATCAAAGTATTTTTTGTCTGCAGATGGTTTTCGATAGAAAGAGCATACATTAAATGTTGAAACATTATTAACCATTATCTTAACCCAAACGGCTTCAATGTTAGATTTTTCAGTTAGCTCACTACTAAATTCATGTGGTATTGACGATGGATGTTAATTGTCTAGAAATAAATTCAAAGATTAAAGTAGGTGATCGAACATCAAATATTTCAATCAATTTCTTCTCTCTTTGGTTTTGAATATATTAATAATTTACAGCAAATATGTTTTACATTTTTAAGGTATTTTCTATCGATCAACACATCTTCGACTAATTAACAGTTACCACTTTTAGGAAAAAACCCGTCATTCCGTGTCAGTCAATAAACGACCCAAATGTATTGAGACTTTGGTGGTTAACTCGACACAATACAGGTGGCTTCCATTTGCAACAAAGACGTTACATTAATCCCATGCTGGCTTAATGTTGGGCCAGCGTCGCAGACGATGGTCCAACATTTATACAACATTGGACCTATGTCTCCTGCTTCTGGGAAACTGTCTAAATATTCCAATATTGACTTTTCACACAAAAATACACACATGCATATGAATAGTTATTTTAAACAATATGAGATTCCTCAATTTGTTCAAAATTTGAAAAAAAATCAAATCAGATATTGCAAGGACTATCAGACTATTGATAGCTATGTACAGCCAGGTTGTTACCATGGTGACAGGAGGAGTACCAGAGTCGTTGCCACCGCCTGCAGATTTTCTATACATTGAAAAGGTCACCACGGGTCATCGAAGTATGGTACCCTTGACCCTTGGGTGGTATAACAATAAATCGCTCGAAACTCAAGCCAAGTACACATGGTGACATGAGTAAGTGTTGGGTTTCATAGGGGAGTTATCCCAAGGTCATGATAAGGTCATCTCAAGGTCACAGCAAGTTCAAATCAGCTCAAAATGGTTGAAAGTGGATCATTGGACCAGCACTTCCAATAAATCGGTCGGAATTCAATCCAAGTACACATGGTGACATCGGTTGGTGTTGGGTTCCATAGGGGGGTTATCCCAAGGTCATTGTGAGGTCAAGCCCACCTTCCACGTCTGTATCATATCTCCTACATGTGGCACATAATGGTTTGATGCTTGAGGCTACTCTACACACATCAGTGGTCGAGGTAACAGCATTCTCATCGCAAGAGTAGCAAGTCAAGTGATCTACGATAAATATACAAATATATTTATTAATACAATATGGTGAGCAATACAAAGAAAACAAGGATAAATTTCAATATGTAAGCGAGTGAGCGCCTGTGAATCTCTGAGGACAGGCGCTATATAAATGTAATAACAAAAATAATTTATTTTATGCGTACTGTTAGTACAGAAACAACCACACATACAAATTATCATGAGACACATTGAAATAAGCCCTGTCCCACCCTCCCAGAATACACCCCCCTTTTCAACCAATTTATATGTGCGACACTCCTAGAATCTAACCCTCCTTCCCAGAATAAAGATCTGGGAGCGAGTGGTAGATTCTCAAGGGGTATATTCAGTGACTGAGCGGTAGATTCTTGGAATATCGCATATAGTTGTAAAAAGGGGAGGAGGGCTATATTCTGAGGAGGAGGGAGGGGGGCATATATTGTCAAAAAAGGGGTGTGTATTATCGGATGGATGGGTAGTTTCTGGGAGTGTCGCATATAGTTGTTGAAAGGGGGAGGGTTATATTTTGGAGGGAGGGATACTGGTCCTAGGAGCGTCGCATAATATTCTAGTTGTCAAAAATGGGGGGGGTTATTCTGAGAAGGAGGGGTAGTTTCTGGGAGCGTCGTTTAATATTATAGTTGTTGAAAGGGGGCAGGGGTATATTCTGGGAGGGAGGGGTAGATTCTGGGAGGGTCGCACATATAAATTGGTAGAAAACGGTGGTACGATCAGGCTCTAATACAATTCTGGATCAATTTCTGGCTGCAATCCAGGCAGACGCCTAAACACGGTTGACGGTTGACGGATAACGGTTGAGCTCCTGTTCCCACAGAGAACAGGGGCTCTGGGGGAGCCGTTCTGCGTGACCAAAAGCAGTGAGCTCTCTATCCCACCACTGCATGACAAGGTTGACGGTTGACGGATATCGGTTGAACTCCCGAACTCCTGTTCCCACAGAGAATAAGGGGTCTGAAAAGAGCCGTTTTGTGTGACATATCAAAGCAGTGAGCTCTTTATCATAGCACAGCAGGAGGCGGAGTCTGGTCTTATGCAGTGAGCTCTTTATCATAGCACTGCAGGAGGCGGAGTCTGGTCTCATGCAATGAACTCTTTATCATTACATTGCTAACATGGGTGATGGCACGGCGGACGCGGATGGTTGGCGGTTCAATGATGGTGGTTTCAAACACATTGCTCAGAAAGCAGACCACATCTCAAAAGGGTCAGTCCTTGCCCTTTCCTCTGGTGGCTGGTCGCTCAAACGGCTGTTTCTTTATGGTTCAGCAGCCCTGATTCCTTGTCTCCCGGATTTACTTGCCAATGCTTTGTACAATCACCTACCTCACCAGGTGAAAAGAGAGAGGCACTATAAGGTTTATATCAGAACTACTGCATAATCTCGCGTCAGCCCTCGCGCTGCGCGCTCCTCTACTGTATACTCTGGGAGGGAGGGGTAGATTTTGGAAAGGTCGCATAATTTTATAGTTGTTGAAAAGGGGGTATATTCTGGGCGGGAGGAGTACATTCTGAGAGGGTCGCATATAGTTGTTGAAAAAGGGGGTATATTCTGAGAGAGAGGGGTAGATACTGGGAAGGTCGCACATACAAAATGGTTGAAAAGGGAATATATTCTGGGACGGAGGGGTAGATTCTGGGAGCGTCGTACAATATTATTGTTGTTGAAAAAGGGGGTAGATTATGGGAGAGGTAGATTCTGGGAGGGTCGCACATATGATTTTTTTGAAAAGGGGGATATATTTTGGGAAGGAGGGGTAGATTCTGGGAGGGTCTCACATATACATTTGTTGAAAAGGGGGGTATATTTTTGAAGTGAGAGGTAGATTCTAGGATACAAAGACACATCAGCAAATCACGAAAAGGGGGGTAGATCCTGGGAGGGAGGGGTAGATTCTGGGAGCCCCCAGGATCTACGCCCAGGTACATTCTAGAATCTACCCCGGGGTAGATTCTGGTAGATCCCAAAATCTACCCGGGTATAGTTTCAAGAGGGGTATAATCTGGGGTGTTACACTAGCACTATCTAGGGCGGCAGTAGTGGACCCAATGTTGATCCGATGCAGTCACGTGACGGGCGGGGGCCCTAGGGTAGTGGTTAGCACCGCTGCCTTTCACGCCAGAGTCCGGGGTTCGGTTCCCAGTCTCGGCGGTTTGAAAGAAACAAAATTGTTTCTTCCCCATCCACGTGTGAAAGTTAGTATTGTGGGGAGCCTCCGTGACCGAGAGGTAGCGTGCTCGGCCTCAGACCGCCAGGGCTCGAATTTCGAATCCTGTGTCTGGAGGACAGTGTCATCTCAATCATCTCACCATCCTCAGGAGGTTCTCCTGGCCCAGTTTAGCCTATATGTGCACAAAGGTGGCCTAAAGCCCGATTCATTTCATTTCATTTTTGCAGTCACGTGACAGTTGACCGAAATGAACAATTTTGGCAAGCACTATTTTAAGATCTACAGTGTATAATAAGCGAGCCCCATCTGGTGAATAGACGCGTCATCCTCAGGATAATTATATACCTGAATAAGAATGTCGCATATCAGGCCGTATTGTGTTGGCAGCGTTTAAAATAAAATATCAGTGGTTAAAAATAAATCTGAATATTTTCCTGCAATATCACCGACAAATTGGTCTAGGGCATGCAGTATCACCTTTTGTGCGTGACATAACAAATTATTATTTATTAATATACTTATGTCCATCATATTTTCATCACCTTAAGTTAAGGAAAACGTCCTTCAAAGAAGTAAAAACGATTGCCCTTTGACGTTGTCAAGTTGTGTCTCGCTGCCGCGATTACAACTCCAAGTGTGTGTAAATTAATCATATTAGTTTCATCTCAGGCAAAACAATTGCAAACATTAATTTTTAACCACTCATTCCATTTCACCCACTTCGTCGATAACAGTGATTAAGCAGCAAATACAAGGGATTAAAACCATCAGTTGCTCTTATCTATCAAACGGCTCATCTGCTACATTTTTCAATTAGATATAAATTACATATTTGATAAAATTAGGTGATTTTTCTCCATAATAAGTATTATTCGAATGGCTTAGCGATTAAAAGGTCAACCCTCAAACGCTAAGCTAAAGAGGCCAAAGGGTTTTTTCAATTTGAAATCATCATAATTGTCTTAGTTAGTTCTTTGCGCTTCATTTGAATACACATGTTATGTGTCTACATCCATTATATATATTTCTCCCTTTCAGTGCGTAGATCGACTTCAGACGTCAGAGTCTGACGTCTATAGACGTCAGATTCTGACGTCTATAGACGTCAGATTCTGACGTCTAATGTCGATCCATGCACTGATAGGGTGGAAATATACATGTACGTCAACTGTAATAAAATGGCTGTATAAGCCAGCCACACCAAAATAGCAAAATAAAAATTCAATATTTTCGGCGAGGGTTTGCCGTCTCTGACTGACTGTCTAGTTTTCAAGGATTGCCGTCTCTGACTGACTGTCTAGTTTTGAAAGTTTGCCATCTCTGCCTGACTGTCTAGTGTTTAAAGTTTGTCGTCTCTGACTGACTGTCTACTTTTGAAGGTTTGCCGTCTCTGACTGTCTGTCTAGTTTTGAAGGTTTGCCGTCTTTGACTGACTGTCTAGTTTTGAAGGTTTGCCGTTTTTGACTGACTGTCTAGTTTTGAAGGTTTGCCGTCTCTGACTGTCTGTCTAGTTTTGAGAGTTTGCCGTCTCTGACTGACTGTCTAGTTTTGAAAGTTTTCTGTCTCTGACTGACTGTCTAGTTTTGAGAGTTTGCCGTCTCTGACTGACTGTCTAGTTTTGAGAGTTTGCCGTCTCTGACTGACTGTCTAGTTTTGAAGGTTTGCCGTCTCTGACTGACTGTCTAGTTTTGAAAGTTTTCTGTCTCTGACTGACTGTCTAGTTTTGAGGGTTTGCCGGCTGTGACTGACTGTCTAGTTTTGAAGATTTGCCGTCATTGACTGACTGTCTAGTTTTGAGGGTTTGCCGTCTGTGACTGACTGTCTAGTTTTGAAGGTTTGCCGTTTTTGACTGACTGTCTAGTTTTGAAAGTTTGCTGTTTTTGACTGACTGTCTAGTTTTGAAAGTTTGCTGTTTTTGACCGACTGTCTAGTTTTGAAGGTTTGCCGTCATTGACTGACTGTCTAGTTTTGAAGGTTTGCCGTCTTTGACTGACTGTCTAGTTTTGAGGGTTTGCTGTCTCTGACTGACTGTCTAGTTTTGAAAGTTTTCTGTCTCTGACTGACTGTCTAGTTTTGAGGGCTTGCCGGCTGTGACTGACTGTCTAGTTTTGAAGATTTGCCGTCATTGACTGACTGTCTAGTTTTGAGGGTTTGCCGTCTGTGACTGACTGTCTAATTTTGAAGGTTTGCCGTTTTTGACTGACTGTCTAGTTTTGAAAGTTTGCTGTTTTTGACTGACTGTCTAGTTTTGAAGGTTTGTCATCTCTGACTGACTGTCTAGTTTTGAAGGTTTGCCGTCTCTGACTGACTGTCTAGTTTTGAAGGTTTGCCGTCCTTGACTGACTGTCTAGTTTTGAAAGTTTGCCGTCCCTGACTGACTGTCTAGTTTTGAAAGTTTGTCATCTCTGACTGACTGTCTAGTTTTGAAGGTTTGCCGTCTCTGACTGACTGTCTAGTTTTGAGGGTTTGCCGTCCTTGACTGACCGTCTAGTTTTGAAAGTTTGCCGTCCCTGACTGACTGTCTAGTTTTGAAAGTTGGCCATCTCTGATTGACTGTCTAGTTTTGAAAGTTTGCCGTCTCTGACTGACTGTCTAGTTTTGAAGGTTTGCCGTCTCTGACTGACTGTCTAGCTTTGAAGGTTTGCCGTCTTTGACTGACTGTCTAGTTTTTCAGGTTTGCCGTCTCTGACTGACTGTCTAGCTTTGAAGGTTTGCCGTCTTTGACTGACTGTCTAGTTTTGAAAGTTTGCCGTCTCTGACTGACTGTCTAGTTTTGAAGGTTTGCTGTCTCTGACTGACTGTTTAGTTTTTAAAGTTTGCCTTCTCTGACTGACTGTCTACTTTTGAAGGTTTTTTGTCTCTGACTGACTGTCTAGTTTTGAAGGTTTGCCGTCTCTGCCTGACTGTCTAGTTTTGAAAGTTTGCTGTCTTTGACTGACTCTCTAGTTTTGAAGGTTTGCTGTCTTTGACTGACTCTCTAGATTTGAAGGTATGCCGTCTCTGCCTGACTGTCTTGTTTTGAAGGTTTTTCGTCTTTGACTGACTGTCTAGTTTTGAAGGTTTTCCTACTCTGACTGACTGTCTAGTTTTGAAGGTTTGTCGTCTTTGACTGACTGTCTAGTTTTGAAGGTTTGCCGTCTCTGCCTGACTGTCTAGTTTTGAAGGTTTGTCGTCTTTGACTGACTGTCTAGTTTTGAAGGTTTGTCGTCTTAGACTGACTTCCTAGTTTTTAAGGTTTGCGATCTTTGACTGACTGTCTAGTTTTGAAGGTTTGCCGTCTTTGACTGACTGTCTAGTTTTGAAGGTTTGCCGTCTTTGACTGACTGTCTAGTTTTCATATTTTTGACATGTGAATTTGGGTCGCTGTGAATCCGTATTCACCAGGTGGCGCAGACTATCACCATATGCAGAGAGGGTCGAAACAGTACCGTGTACCATTATACCTATATGATTATCATAATACGAGGTTTCGTTCGCTGATTTGTTCCTGCTTCTAAATATACATAACAACCACAAACATCCCACTTTGCTTTACATCACGGTGGTCCAGCATTGAATCGGCATTGGGTCAACGTCTCGTGTTTGATGGGTACCAACTAATTTTACAATATTATCGTCATAGTGGATTGATGATAATATGGAAAAATGGGTAAATGATACGAACTCATAAATTTTAACTGTGTATCATAATCATCTTTATCATTCCATTTCTACCACGTTTTTATTATCATAACTATCATGTAATCATAATGCTTACCATACGGAATTATTGTATAGATCTTTCTAGATCTTTGTTAGTCTGAAATTTATGGATGATTTGTTTAATTTAAACTGGAGGAGACGCAAATAAAAATATAATACTACTACATCACTGAACAATGATCGACGTAGAAATTAAAACAAATTACCATGATAACTAGTACAATGACTAAACTATATACAAGGTGGACATAGGTCATAATATTTTTATCTGTGACAGTCTCATGCATAAAACAAAATAAAGTGATTGAAAAATGTTTTTAGCATGGATCTGTATGAACACTTTACCGCAGCCAAGTTATCTAGTTTACATTTTCACCCACTTGAAGTTGCGTCTCGCTACCGCGACCCACAACTTCAAATCGGTGAAAACTACTCATATTAGTTTAATTTGGAACAAAACATTTGCAATTCTTGATGTATAACACTCTTTCACTCCCTAGAACTGTGATTTGATCGGCATATAAAACGGATTAAAACATGACTGTAGTCGTGTTTAGCGTTTAAATGGTTCATTAGACAATCTATGTTTATTATTAACCCTTGTCCTGCTAGGCCCGTATATATACGGGTCTATTTCAAGTCAAATAATATGTTACTGAAATGGACAATATAGTTTGTGGTAAATGCTCAGTTAGACAAATAACTCAATTTAGAATAAGTATATTTATCAGAAAATGTAAATATTTTTTCTAATTTGAAGCTGGAAATTGCTTTAGCAATTCCATCTTCAAATGATGAAAAATATAATTGAAACAATTCAGCAGTGGCATGGTTAAGGACTGAGTTGATCCAGGTGGACGTCAGAGAGCAAAGGGTGGGAAACAAAAGTGTGGATATGTGAACATAATAAACCAACAAACACATCCATACATTTATTCAATGACTTACAACATAATGGACCAAAACAGTGAAATTATCTACTATTAGAGATTCGGGATTCATTTCATTTAGTTGTAACAGTCGTTTAGCTACGTTATCATTATAATTTCATGATGACAATGACTTTTATAATTGAATAATAATAGTATTTACTTCGCTCATTATATTATAATTATTTGTTTTGTCATTTTTATTATGTTCTCTTTGGAGACTATTTAAAAAAAATACTACAATAAAACATTCACACACTAATAGTTTTTAACTTGACTAGATATATTAGTTATTATTATTATTTATAACTATTAATTACTCGCCGCACAACAGCGATCCCCATTATTATATCAGCAAACAACAAACTACAAGACGAGAAAGGAAGTGCGTTCTGTGGTTTAAAAACATGCATAATGCCACGAGTACACCCGACTTTACATATAACATAATTTAAACTTAAAGGGACTCAATCAGGCTAAAATTAAAAAAATCGGTGATTTTATTTTATTTTTAGATCATATGGCCATATTAAGAAGCCAAAATAAAATCACCGATTTTGAAATAATTTTAGCTTGATCGAGTGCCTTTAAAAATACCACCTGACGTTTACACATAATGTTATCACTGCTGTTGCTGTTAATCTTGTATTTTACTTTTAAAAAGTAAAATAATATTAAAATATATTAATACTTCGAGGCATGATTTTTAATAGAAATATATCCATTCCTAATGTAGGCCCCTATGCAAATGAAATGAAATAAATCGGGCTTTAGGCCACCTTTGTGCACATATAGGCTAAACTAGGCCAGGAGAACATCCTGAGGATGGTGAGATGAATGAGATGACACTGTCCTCCAGACACAGGATTCGAAATTCGAGCCCTGGCGGTCTGAGGCCGAGCAGGTCCCTATGCATATTTGTAGATGCATCCAAGCAAACACGACACGTCGAACCAACGCCGGCTCAATGTTGGCCCACTGTCAACGACAGTAGCCCAACACTTAAGCAACACTGAACCAATACATCGCGCTCGCCGGCATTTGACAGAATTGTGCCTATTGAGGATGTCCAATGTGAAAGTAGATCTTCAAAGCCACACCAACAGCGAAAGGCCGATATCTTTGATGGAACATGAAGTTGTTTATCGGATATATTTTTCCAAAACTACCACAACCGTGGCAAAAGAAGGCAGGCTGAGCAGCGTGTAGCGATAGCTATGGGAGTATCAAGTCAGCACATTTGTTTCACATCTTGTGTATGTCTGGCGCCTGATGTAAATTATACACGTTACACACCAAGCATTAAATCCTATATTCTTATGACATGGTTCTACTCGAATCAACATTTCACACTTAAATTAAAAACAGAGTTTTACATGTAACAGGAAATGTAAAAGTAACAGGAAATGTAAAATTTATTCGGTCACGAAAACATACATTTTAGTAATAAATGGGGCCAATGGCCTCATATAGCTCTTTACTTAGGTTATAAGCATGGCATAGCAAGTAAGGGAATGTTCAGTTGTTTAACGTCACTTTTCAAATTAAATGTGGCAATGCATCTGGATATCATCTGGGTGACCTACTTTCTCGAACAGATATCGCATGGTGTAAACAGGCATGTATCACCAGACCAGTCGACAACTCATCAGATATTGCATCGTGTAAACAGGCCTTAAATATCCAGGATATAATTAAAGAAAGAACCAAAGAGACAAGTTAAAATATATCTTCAACATGTATTCCTTCCACCACCATCGCTGGTGCTGGCCAACATTCCTTCATTTCTTGCCTACGATGTACCTTGTACATAGGATGTAGGCCTTTATGCAGGTGACGCTTGCCAGAAACACAAGGTAACACAATACATCAGCCCAATGCTGATGTAATGCTGGGCCACCGTCTGCGACGCTGGGCCAAAAAAATCCCTTTAAGCTCTAATCACTATATTTATTCGTAAATGTAGTTTATCTGAACACTTTTTAAAGACGAAAATAGTTGATCTATGGACCTCAAACGTTATATTCGACATGTTCATAAGGACTGGTGTACAGAAATGTCAACTGTTTCTCATACACAGCACCCCTCTTTTCCCTGAATAGGATACAAACTCAGGCAAAATAAACTGAATAGGCTCCTACGACCAGGCCTAATAATTGTCTACATATCGAAATCTACGTTGTTGGCACAGTCTTTAGACAACAAGTAACAAGTACATGTAGTTTATTCTGATGGTCTTCTTTAGTAGAAGACAAGACAGAGTTACCAGGAAGGCACATGACATAGTATATACAATATTCACATTTTGCTATTTTTAAATTTACATATTAATAATTATACAAACATAGCCAGTTTTTCAAGGTTGTTACCCTTAGTTTGATAAAAGAGTTCATATAGGCAAAAGGTTGAAGGTCGTACGTAATATTTTGAATTGATAACGTTTTTACGTTCTTCTTTAAAGTGAGGACAACAAAGTGAATGATGAAATTCATCACCTATATCTGTTTCACAAAATTGGCACATACACATATCACGAAGGACTTGTGACCGAGCACCGGCCTCTATGGGTAAACGATGATTTCGACAGCTAAACTTTGTGAAATATTTCCTCAGTAAGTCTGGTAATTCATTTAAATAATGTTCAAAGCCAAACGATGTTCTAATGATACGATACACTGCGCAGTTTCCTCCTTGTGATATAGTTTCTTGCCATTTTTGTATAAACTGATCTATTATTCTTATCTTTTCTGACTGCTTAAATTCTTCGGTAGAACACGGTAATGATTGATTCAACCATAATCCAGAAAATCCGCAATTATTCAAAGTTGTCTTTACAGTTTCAATCCATTCAGATTTTAATATATCCTCTTCATCTAATGTATATAACAATGAGTAAATTGTATTAGATTTCTTGTGTTTGTCTCCAGAACATAATCGTGCCCAAAATGTTAGCATACGTGATTTATCTCAATATCTAAGGGAGTTGCACCCAATTCCCCATAAACCATCATAGAGGAAGTGAACTTATTTACAGATAACACATATTTAAAAAATCTAAGCTGGAGTCTTTCAAGTATGTCACATATTTCGCTGTCCCATACTTCAGCTCCGTGCAACACTACCGGTTTGACAAGTACATTAAAAAGTTTTAACATTATATCCATCGGGAGAGATAGATCTCTGGATCTTTTAAGCAGAGCAAACATAGCTCTGCAGCCTTTTTGATATAAATGTGATTTTGCTATTTTAAATTTGGCATTGTAGTTAAAAACTAGTCCTAAGTAGTTGTATTCCGCTACAGTATCCAGTATAAAAAATCCAAAGGTAAAAATATGGTGTCTTCTCAGTTTTCCTCAGGAAAAAATAATAATTTTGGTTTTATTGACATTTATGTGCAGGTCAAAATAATCACAATATTTTTTCATTTCATCCAATGATGCTTGTAGGTCTTTGAGATTTTCAGCTAGTATTACTGTATCGTCAGCGTACAAAAGTATATAAAGGTAAAATATGTTACAAATTCTTCATAAAGATGTTATCTTTGCATGTTTCCTATGCCTTTTAGTCTGTTGCATGTACTCGATATGAACAACTTTAGGTCGTGTAGATATATGGAGACCAGAATAGGAGACAGATTTTCATATACTGACGTCTAAAGTCGTTCCCCGCACTGAAAGAATTTAAATATTTATAATGGTCCTAGACCCATAAGATAGGTATTCAAGTCAAACGGAAAGAGATAACTAAGACACTAAACTTTTTCAAATTAAAAAAAATATATCGGTCTCCATGGTTTATGCAGCTTTATTTAAGCGTTGTAATGGTGTTAAAACCCAGAAAACACAGCATGCTGAATCAATGAGCAGATCCAGAGGGGGTGTGGGTGTCCCCAGAGGGGGTGTGGCTGTCCCAAGAGGGGGTGTGGCTGTCCCCAGAGGGGGTGTGGCTGTCCCCAGAAGGGGTGTGGCTGTCCAGCCACCTCCATCATCTCATTGTGTAAAAACAAAACAAAAAACATATCAATATTATGCTCTATAGAGTTCACCATTTAAAGCCTTAGATTTCACAATTGTTTTGAAGAGGATTCTATATCGTGTAAGCTCTAGCTAAAAATCGGGTGAGGATGGTGAAATGAATGAGATTACACTGCACTCCAGACACAGGATTCGAAATTGGAGGCCTGGCGGTCAGAGGCCGAGCATGCTACCTCTCGGTCCCTACAACATTACGAGTGAGCAGGGAAGAAACATTTTTGTTTCTTTGAAACTTGAAGGCCGGAATAGGGCTCGAACCCGCGATCTTCGAATTTCCAAGCAGGCAGCTTCAACCACTGCACCGTGCCCCCGCCTTGGGAGAATACATGTACGTTCTCCCGACGTCTCCTTTTCATTGAGAACCTGGCAAATACAAGGCGTTCAGCCGATTATAAAGACCTGCATCTACTGGCTGCCTAGAAGCTTATTACATAGGTCTACAATAAAATTAATCACAGGCCATCGGACATGGATTTGCTCAGTCAAGTTGGAAAGGAAAGATCAGTCAATTTTCAATCACCACCAGTTGTACGAATCAATCTTTTTCAGAAAAGGATAAAGCCCGAGGAACTCTACATTCTTAGCTGTGAAAAGGGTCGAGGCCGAAGGCCAGGGCTTTTTCACAGCTAATAATGTAGAACTCCGAGGGTTTTAACTGGCTTAAAACACATCCGACCACAATGAGGATCTCTCATAATCAACAGCTCGGTCACACCTGACTGATTATAATACCATATGACTACCATAATTATTGGTCTGTACTTGGTCAACAATAACTCTCCATTCCCGGCCTGGAATGTTGTGGTCGGACAAATAAAATAATGTAGTGGTGTGTTTTAGCTACAGTTTCTAACTTTATGCTTAAGTTACTGTGATCTATCCCAACAAAATAATTATTACACAAAAATAATTGTTTATTATAAAGCTCATGGTAAATATTTTGAATTGTGTGAGTTTCTACATGCAAATTACACGCATGTTGCTTGTATACAAGTTTTTTAATATAAACACAATGACCCCGTCATAACGATTTGACCTGTATAGTAACCCTCCCAAAGCTGTAATATTTTTGTATAAATCATTGAACGCAAAGGGTATTTGTAATTTGAAATTATCATAATGGCTTAGATAGCTCTTTCTGCTTCATTCAAATACCTATGTTGTGGGTCTGCGGCTATTAGAAATATTTCAATTATTTCTGTGCGGGACTGTCTTTATAGAATCTGATGTCTACAGACGTCAGATTTTTAAATATAATAAATACAGTCCCCTTGCTGAAGGGGTCAACGACTTTCTCCACTTATACATGTTAAAGCATGCATTAATATGATGCATATGTGTGTTCTTATGGCAAAGAACAAATATTTATCAACTTACTCAAACTGGTTTTGAGAAAATATACAGTTTTAAAATGTAGCGATTTCTTTCTTTCTCTAAATTATCGACAGAACAGCAAAAGTAACATCATCGAAACTCTTATTATATATTTCTGTTTCTAAGCAAAATAAGAGAGTTGAATCATGAATTATATTATTATATTGCACACCACCCCTCCCCGGTGTCTAGTGTAGAGGGTGGAGGGGTGAGTGTGGAAAGGGGGTGCCTATGATCTATGGCATTAGATCTATTTACCTAGTTGGTATTATAAGGAGATTAAGGCCCAGTGTAGTCAAACACGCCATGCAAAATCAACCGCATACAGAAACATGGAAAACTAAACGAAGAGAAATTGTCGGTTCCTTAATTCTGTCTGTCTCTGCACTTAACTTTTGAATTAACTATATATATTCAGAGCCAAATAAATATTTGCAACCATCATACGCTATTCTATATGGGTGAAATTTGAGCTGCCATGCGCAGTCGAGATGACTCTGAACAGCCAAGTAAACACTATGAATGTCGACATTGGCGAAACAAGATCTTTAGATTTAATTCAATAGATCAAACAAACAATGACTGATAAGATTTTGAAACACATGATAAAAACTTTGTCTTGGGAATGAAATATAAAGTCACTGAACCCCAGAGATAGAAAATAACATAATTACTAACATACATTACCTTCGGATTACTGAAACATGTGTTTTAAACAGCTTTATGCCAAACATACACAACTGCTGGTTTGTATAGATTTAGGGTAAGATTATAAAGCGGATAGTCTAGGCTATTTCCAGTTTGCTGGTATATCTAACCTAAATACAAACATTGTTGTGTTCCCATTGCAATGAAAAGAC